>JAWRVZ010000024.1:0-600000 GCA_037043235.1 Rhodeus uyekii | reverse complement strand
GGAAACTCTTCACTGCTCCCTCTCACTTTAAGCAGGTCTGCAAAGCTCACCAATGACATGTAATATATTCCTCCAATAACCTACCTTAACCACCTCAAGGTCGCCATCAGGCCGAGGCCTGATTACAAACTCCAGACGTTTGAAACACATGTAATGCAATTATCATACGGCCAATTTTCAAAACGAAGCTAACAGAAAAGCTTCTGTCTGTAAATGCACACATGAAAAACCTTCAATTTTCAACTGTGCATTTCGGTCTTTCCCCCGTCTTACCTTTCCCTCTCTTTCGGTCTCATTCACTTTTCCCCCTTTCCGCCCCCCAAACCTCAGGTCTTTACTCCCAGGCGCTGACAGAAGTTAGCATTCATAGTCAATCAGTTCAGGCCTTAACAGGGCAGAGCTGACAGACAGGTCCAGATTAAGGCCTTAAACAGCCTCCAGTAGGATGGCACAAGACAAGCAAAGCAGTCAGGAGCTCCGGCAGTCTCAAAAGCTCAAAACGCAGTCAAACAAAAGAGAGAGGAATGCGAGAGGGGGCTTCGGTTACACAGCGGCTCAGGAATAAGACAGGTTATTAACACAAGGAGCTGCCAGGGCCTTCTAAAGCCTTTAGCAGAATTTTTTGTTCGAGTTTGGGGGCCCTGGGTTCCTGCATTGACGATACAGCTGAGTAGAGGTACACAAAAAAAAGAGGTTAAGCCCATGTCCTCATTTTCTGATCTTTACTTTGTGAAATAATGTACCTGAACAGGCAATAGTTATGTCAGAAAGTAAAGATAGTAAAGCAATTATGTCTTTTGCATTAAACCATAATGCTGAATTTCAAACAAGCAATATCAAGCAAGTGTTTTGTTGTTTTAATTATCAGACAAGACGCTAATCTTTTTTAACTTACATTTAAACATGATTACCAGTTATTTCCTCTGTTTTTGCTCCACCGGCAAAAACTGTTCCAGACAAAGCCAAATAAGAAACCGTTAGATGTCTTCAAGCAACACACTGTACATTTGTTTTGTTCCTGATAGAATCTGTTTTTTGAATAAATCATAATACCCCAAAGTTTCTTCATCTGCACCTACTGGTGTAATGATGTAACCTCCAAAAAGAGTCACTAATCATCATACATAGAAAACATTATGTCACATGAAAATGACAACATGGCGAATGTAGTACATCTGATTACATTAATACTACACATATTTAATACTACATACAGACTGTACCATTTTTTATGAAAAGTAAGTACTTTTCAAAATAAGAACCTACCGAGAGTATAAGATTTCAGATGCAGCCTGTCTGTCGGGAACACGCAAACAGATTCAAGCTAACAATTCAAGCAGAATGATATAAACAATGTAAAGTTTCAGTGCTGTTGTACTAAATTTGAGTACTGGAGCTGACCACTGAATGACAATGATTATAGAACTGAAACTCATAAATAAGAGTAGGTCTGTGTTATTTCCTCTTTGGGTTGGGTCTTGAATTCATTTTATGTATGTAACATGTCAAGTACAGCAAGCTTCATTTAATAAAAAAACATGTAGACATGTAAATATCTAAAATCTCCAGCAATCAGCTGGTTTGAATGTTAAATAAATACAAATACATCTGTATCCCTTGCTCTTGTTTCTTTGTCTAGAAGTCAGAAAATAGTAAAATAAACAGCATTGTTGCCTTAATCAAAGCCACTGTGTGTGTAAGGGCCTTGTCCTGCTCTCTCTCTCTCTCTCTCTCTCTCTCTCTCTCTCTCTCTTTCAATTACACACACACACACACACACACACACACACACACACAGCAGTCCAGTAGGCACCAGCAGCACTTAAAGCCACTCCCGTGGTTTCTCTTACTGGATTCCTCAGAGTTTTAAGGGCACAAGCTTTTCCACAAATTAGACTAAAAGAGCAGCGCTCTTTCTTTCCCTCTTTCCGTTTTCTTCCTTCGCGTAGTCCTTTAAATGTGATTGTTTATGACTTTCATTGTAGCAGATACATGTGGTAGTGAGCCTGTTACTTACAGTAATGAAATCAGTTTGAGACTGTACACGTCTTCACGTTTACCACAAAATCTGGGATTCTAACACAATTGAGTTATAATCTATAAACGATTATCCATGAAAATGAAAACCAAACATTCAGTGTCGTGCACTGGAGCTTGTCTTTATGTGATCGACTGTTTATTTAGAAAAAAGAAAAAAAGTTGTTGAAGACTTTCAATAAAAATGCAACAGATGGGTGTGGCTACTGTGACTCAGATATCAGAATGATTGAAGAAGGCGTCCAACATCTGGAAAGTCCATGTGTGGGGGTTGGTCCCTGGGGCTCTCTGGACATTTACAGCCCAATTACAGTGGCTGCCTCTGGGCTCCTCTCTCTCTCATTACCTCTCTCCACAGCACAGCTCTGGAGCCTGGCCCTCAAACCAACTTCATTCTCTCCCACAGAAATGTCAAAGTCTTATGCACAAAAAAGCCCTCCACAGACTTATGCAGAGTAATTCGCCTCTTACAATCCTGTAATTATATGCTGGATATCGTATCTGGAATGAGTGTGCGTCTGTGGATTTATGAAAATGAATACTGTGTGTGCAGAGTATTGAGACGCAGTTGTTTATGAAAAGTATGTGTATGGTTACATGCACAAATGAACAAACACACACACACACACAGTCACAAATGCACACAGGTATTTCGGTGTGGAGACAGGCAGTAGTGTGTGCCCCTGGAATGTGTAACCTGACCTCTAAGCTGGAGCTGAATCTATTCACTCATCTTTTCTCTTCAGAGAAGGACCCCCCCTTTTCCTCTACACACTCTCACACACACACACACACACACACACACACACACACACACACACACACACGTACATGTACGCTCCTCCTGAGGTGAAGCTGCAAACAGCCAAGCTGAAAACCACAATAAGAATATTATTTAAAGTTGGGAGGCACTTTTCTCACAGGCAATTCTGCATGAGATACAGCCTGAGATAAAGACATGAATGAGAACTACAACACTGCTCTGTCTAATTCCCCTGCAAGAAGCACTTCAGATGTTTGGCAGCAGCAAACCGGGCTCTGTGATTGATTAGCTGGAGTAGAGAAAGAGGGAGGTATTCACAGAACATCTCTGATCTCTTCTGTTTCGCTGAAGTGTTCTTGAAGTTCTCCAGATTCTCCCAGAACTGAGATTGGAATCTATAGGATATGCAATGAACGGCATGATTATTCTCACACCCTGAGCAACAAAAATTATTTGCAGACTTTTATGAGTATAACACAGCATTACGAAGCTCCCATAACTGTTAAATTTACACTGTTGTACAACTGCATCTACTTTGCAAAAGGATTGCATTGCAAAGCAACAGCAGAAGCAGAAAACGAACCGTTCTGCACATAGCTTGCAAAAACAGGCGACGTGGACACCTATTCTCCCAAGAGGAGGAAACCCGACACAGGCTTGCCCAGGAGCCCAAGTCCACAGAACCACCTTCACACTGGGCCAAACCTCAGCCTGGAATCTTGGAAAGGCAAGCCAGTGTGACTGCATTTCCTGAGTCCACCCTATTTAAACTCACAATATGGAACATATTATGAGGGAGAAGAGAGGGAGAGAAAGAAAGAGAGAGGTGGTTAGCATTGTACATTTTCTATTTAATAGGCCCCTTTGGAAAAAAAAATCTGTCTCTCTTACTGCTGATGGGACAAGCTGGTAGAACAGTATAAAAGAAAAGCTGCTTGTTCACCCCAAATTAAAGAAGCATTACATAGTTTAAAATCACGGAATGCTATGCCTTGTAAAAACAAACAGGACATGAGGAAATGTTGCGGTAAAAGTGCATAGCAGAAGAGGGCATCAAAATCGACTTGAGCGATTTACATTCATTTTTGTTTCATTGTCTCTACCCACAATCCACATTGACAAATTTAGAACCAGCCGTAAACACCAAAACCTACCGAGTTGCCAAGTTTGCTGATGAGAAGTTGCTTTATAAGGCCTCAACATAATAATCATGAAACCCCATAAGCAGGCCTAAACAGAATCTGCATTGATTTTGACGGAAAATCTAGTTCCCTTTCAGGGAACTCGAGCTGTGTCGAAGCACTAGGGGAAATAGCCTTGCGTGAGTCATGTGAAGATCTATGCAACCAATGAGAAGCGAACGCGTGTGAATGCGTCACTGCCGGCCGCAGCCGGTGACGTCATGAGGAAGAGCATAAAGCGTGTCTGAAACCGGGGCGCGTCAGCTCTGAATGCCTTCAGCGTGCTGTGTCTGTGCGAGAGTGGTTTTTGAGACTGTGATAGCTTAAAAAATCAGAGAATGAGTTTCAGACCGTGTGTTTATCCCTGTCCTCGTTTCATAACGGGCAGGGATACACACGTTATGTGTGTTATCTGTTTAGGAGTGGAACATGCACGGTCGGCTCTTGAGGGTGCCGGCTGTAAAGACTGTGAGCAGTTTTCTCTGCATGTTCTCCGCTCCCACCTGGCGGTCTGTAACGAGGCCGCCCAGGCTAGTGTTCCCCGGGGTTCGGGACCTGCAGCAGCTGAGGCTTTGCGGCGCTCTCAGTCCTGGGGTTCACAAATGGATCTCGCTGAGGCTGCTGGGGTGGGTCCGTCCTTACCTCAGCCCTCACGAGACCAAACGGGTTCCAGTCACGGGCACTCCTCAGGAGATGTTCGTGCTGTGACTCCAACATTAGCTTTGTCGAGTTCCGATAGTGAGATGGACTTAGCTAGTGTTGACCCGGCTGAGGAGGCTTCGCCACTCTCCTCGCCGGCATTTGAAGAGCTAGTTGAGGTTGTGGCGCGAGCTGTCTCTCGTCTGGATATTGAATGGCCGGCGGAGACCAGAAGCGCCCGTCCTAAAAGAAGTATGTTGGACGAGCGTTATCTGCCGGCTCGCGTCACTCCCCCGCGCCGAGCTATGCCTTTCCTACCCGATTTGCATGCCGAGGTATCCAGATCGTGGGAAAAGCCAGCCTCTGAGAGAGTTCATACACGAAACAGTTCGATGTATACGAATCTCGCAGGGGCTCAAAGCTATTGCTATGGGGGGATGCAGAAGGTGGACGAGGCGCTTGCGAGCTACCTTGTGCCCCAATCTGCGTCCTCTGGCGCTCCCCTCCAAGCCGATGCGCGTCACGTCGTCTTTGGTGGGGAAAGCTTACTCAGCCTCTAGTCAGGCCGCAGCGTGCCTGCACACCACGGCTCTGCTGCAGGCTTATCAGGCTGAGTTGCTTGGGGACCTCAACGAGGGCGGCGGTATCGGTTCGGAGGCAGTGGCAGAGCTGCGCCGGACCGTGGATCTGTCTCTCCGGGCCACTAGGGAGACGGCCTACTCTGTCGGCCGCTCCATGGCAGCTCTGGTGGCTACGGAGAGACATCTTTGGCTCAATTTGTCTTCCATTAAAGATAGGGACAAATTTGTTTTGCTGGACGCCCCTCTGTCCCCTTCGGGCTTGTTTGGCGACGCCGTAAAAAGCGTTGTCGACAAGTTTCAGGAGGCTGCACGACAGCAGGTGGCGTTCAGTAAAGTTATTCCCCGCCGCCCTCCACGTGAGACCGCCAGTCAAGGGAGGTCTCAGAGCTCTTCACACAGGGCCGCTCAAAAACGAAGTGTTGCCACCCGTCTTCCTCCGGTTAATCCCGGGGGGTCGGGTCGACAGGCTCAAGCCTCTGGCAAGAGGGGCGATCTGAGGGTTGTCCTGAGCGCTAAGAAGGCTAAGAGCAAGCGGCCCTGACGCCAAGCCGCAACAAGGTGGTGTATCCCTGGAGCAGCTGACCAGTCAGCCCGCCATGGGAAAACCACCCCCTCCGAGGAGGGTCCTAGAGCACTCCACCCGGGAATCCGGAAATCCCGGCCCAGTGGTGGACATGCTATCAGCACCAGAGGCCAGCCCCGGGAGGGTGGTTCCCCTAGTAGAATTCCGGGATGCGTGGTCACGGCTACCCGGTATCTCACAGTGGGTCCTGCGCACGGTCACCTTAGGGTACGCCATTCAGTTCGGGGTCTCACCACCCCGGTTCTCGGGGGTCCTACAGTCAGCTGTAGGCCCTCAGCAGGCTCTGGTCATGGAACAAGAAGTAGACACTTTGCTGGCGAAAGGGGCCATCGAGCATGTGCCCCTCGCAGAGAGCAAGTCCGGGTTCTACAGCCGGTACTTCATAGTTCCTAAGAAGGATGGAGGGTTGCGGCCCATTCTGGACCTCAAGGACGCATATTTCCATGTCTCCATCCTTCCGCAACACAGGAAGTTCCTGAGGTTCGCCTTTGGGGGAAAGGCGTACCAGTATCGGGTGCTTCCTTTCGGCCTAGCGCTCTCACCCCGCACGTTCACGAAAGTCGTGGACGCTGCTCTAGCTCCCCTGCGGTCACGGGGCATCCGTGTCTTAAACTATATAGACGACTGGCTTATTCTGGCCCAGTCGCCGCAGCTGGCGGAGCAACATCGAGATGTAGTGCTCGCACACATAAAGGAGCTGGGGTTGAGGCTGAACGCCAAGAAGAGTGTCCTTTCTCCTGCTCAGAGAACCACCTTCTTGGGAGTCGTCTGGGACTCAGTGGCGATGTCGGCTCGGCTTTCCCCCGGGCGCATCCAAGTTATCTGTTCAGCCGTCAAGAGCATCAAGTTAGGCCAGCCACTCACTGTCAGACACTTTCAGAGGGTGTTGGGGCTCATGGCAGCGGCATCCAGTGTCATCCCGCTGGGCCTGCTGCACATGAGGCCCCTGCAGTGGTGGCTAAAGACCAAGGGGTATTCCCCGAAAGGGAACCCGCTTCGCATTATCAAGGTCACGGGGCGATGCCTACGCGCCTTGAGTATGTGGAGGAATCCTTGGTTTCTGTCTCAAGGCCCAGTGCTAGGGGCTCTGGCTCGGAGAGTCTCTCTCTCGACAGATGCCTCCCTCTCGGGCTGGGGGGCGGTCTTGAGAGACCGCTCCTCACAAGGTCTATGGAACAGTCGGCACCAGACCTGGCACATAAACATGTTAGAGTTACTGGCGATCCGCAAAGCACTCTGTGCGTTCCTACCGGACCTTCGCGACCACCATGTCACTGTTTTCACCGACAGCATGACTGCGGTTGCGTATATCAATCATCAGGGGGGTCTGCGTTCGCGACCACTTTACAAGATGGCGCGACAGATCCTCCTCTGGGCCCAGGGAAAGCTGCTCTCTATCAGGGCGGCCTACATCCCGGGGGTCCAGAATGTGGGAGCAGACGCCCTGTCGAGATTGCGACTCCACCCCGAGGTGGTGGAGCAAATTTGGGAAAAGTACGGAAAGGCACAGGTCGACCTGTTTGCCTCGGTAGAAAACTCCCATTGCCCTCTGTGGTTTTCACTCACACATCCAGCGCCTCTGGGGCGGGATGCCGTGACACAGGCGTGGCCGAGGTTACGCCTGTACGCTTTTCCCCCGATCGCTCTGCTCCCGGGAGTTCTGGCCAAGGTTCGCCGGGACAAGGTCCGTCTCACGCTAGTGGCCCCCTACTGGCCGTCCAAAATATGGTTCGCGGACCTTGTGTCCCTCCTCGACGGGGTCCCCTGGGAGATCCCGATCAGGAGGGACCTTCTGTCCCAGGCGGAAGGTTGCATTCTTCACCCGCAACCAGAGCTGTTGAAACTGTGGGTCTGGCCCCTGAGGGGGCCCAGCTCATAGAGGCCGGTCTCTCAGCCGAGGTTGTTGAGAGCATCCTTCAGTCCAGAGCTCCCTCCACGAGGAAACTCTACGCCCTGAAGTGGAAGCTCTTCACTTCTTGGTGTAGTGAAAGGCAGGTGAACCCAGTAACCTGTCAAGTTGGCAAAGTACTGGAGTTCCTGCAAGAAAGATTTGTGGCAGCGCTGTCCCCCTCCACCTTGAAGGTCTACGTGGCTGCCATAGCGGCTTGCCACGTACCTCTGGGTGGGGTATCCCTGGGCAGGGACCCCCTAGTCACTCGTTTCCTCCGTGGTACACTAAGGCTGAGACCTGCGGCACAGACCAGGGTGCCTGCCTGGGACTTGTCCGTGGTACTCCTAGGCTTGTCCCAGCCACCCTTTGAACCTCTAGAGGGTATCTCTATCAAGTACCTCTCGCTAAAGACCCTTCTTTTGCTGGCAATCACTTCGCTTAAGAGGGTCGGGGACCTTCAGGCCCTTTCGGTGGCCCCATCATGTCTTGAGTTTGCGCCCGGGATGGCGAAAGCTTTCCTCCACCCGAGGCCAGGCTACGTCCCCAAGGTTCCCACTAATGTGGCTCGGTCTATCACGCTGCAGGCCTTCTGCCCTCCCCCATTTGACGATCATGAGCAGGAGCACAAGAACAAGGTCTGTCCAGTGCGAGCGCTGGACGCTTACGTTCTCAAGACTGCCACTTGGCGTAAGTCGGACCAACTGTTCGTTTGCTTTGGGGCCCCCGAGGGTGCCCCAGCTTCCAAGCAAACTCTGAGCAGGTGGATAGTCGAGGCTATCTGTCTAGCTTACGAGTCGGCCGGTCATGCTTCTCCTTTGAGGGTCCGAGCCCACTCCACTAGGAGCATGGCGGCATCCAAGGCTCTCCTCTCCGGAGTTTCCTTGTCTGATGTTTGTGCTGCGGCTGGCTGGTCCTCACCGCACACATTCATGAGGTTCTACCAGCTAGACCTCGATGCCGCCCCGGGAACCAGGGTGCTCTCTCAGTGAGCTGGGACACACCCGGATGCTGACGTCGCTGAGGTGGCGTTGGCATAGCGTTCCCCTAGTGCTTCGACACAGCTCGAGTTCCCTGAAAGGGAACGTCTCGGGTTACGTATGTAACCCTGGTTCCCTGAGGGGAACGAGACGCTGTGTCTTGGCCTCAGCTCCTGGCGCCTCCGGGCCCGCTTCAGGCATTCATGGCTGACGCGCCCCGGTTTCAGACGTGCTTTATGCTCTTCCTCATGACGTCACCGGCTGCGGCCGGCAGTGACGCATTCACACGCGTTCGCTTCTCATTGGTTGCATAGATCTTCACGTGACTCACGCAAGGCTATTTCCCCTAGTGCTTCGACACAGCGTCTCGTTCCCCTCAGGGAACCAGGGTTACATACGTAACCCGAGACGTTGTGCAGAACAGTGCAGAACTTTAAACTTTACATTTTGCTGAGATTGAATATCATGAATGATATGTGTTCTGATTCTGTAGAAATCTGTGGGCAGATTCTCTGTGTGTGTACACTGACCTGGAATGCTTTACAATTGATAGTGTTTCATACAAATAAGTGACACATAAGATAAGTCAAGTCTAAGTCTAAGTATATATAAGTAGACAATAAGTATAAATAAAGCACACACATTTCTGTGTGTGTGTTTCTTATTAGGTAGATTTTTAAATGACAATATCTCCGTGGCATTTATGAAAAACGTCACAACCTGCAATGCATTTTGGGATTGTAACATAAAGGAGTTATTATAATTAAGTTGCTTTTGTTTTGGAACAGCTTTTACATCCAGAGTAAAGCCTTATGAAGGCTTAAAATGCTGCATTCCACCCAAGCAAATATTAATAGCATATAGAAAATATACTGGAATCAACAACTGAAATAACAAAACATTGGGCCACATTCACTGATAATTTCATGTTCGCATATGTGCGCAGAAAACCTTCTTTTACGCAAAAAATCCAGCAGATTCATAACAATTCGTCTGCACATAAGTCTTATCTGGGATATTGTTCATGAATCCGGATTGCTCAAGTGATTTGCATTAAACATGCCCAAATCTTTTCCATGCAAGAGCTTTACGTAGACAAGCCGGAGTTGTGCAGAATCGGGAAGACAATTTGTCACTTGTTCCTTTGGGATTTTCCTATGGGGGATTTTCAATTTATGAGTAAAATAAAGCCTGTGGTAATAAAAAAAATAAAACTGCACGCACTCACACACCAAATGTCTGATCAAGTGATAAACGACCTTTTTGATAAACGATTCAAACTTTATTCTCATTCGCCATTCTGACTTCTGTTCTCAGAATTATGAGATATAAAAAAAAAATTATATCTCACAAATC
Source organism: Rhodeus uyekii (assembly GCA_037043235.1). Classification (NCBI taxonomy): domain Eukaryota; kingdom Metazoa; phylum Chordata; class Actinopteri; order Cypriniformes; family Acheilognathidae; genus Rhodeus; species Rhodeus uyekii. The sequence continues at coordinate 589,992 of JAWRVZ010000024.1, read as the reverse complement.
TGACTTTAAAACTCAAAATTGTGTTTATATTTCACAATTCTGACTTTATAACTTGCAATTGTGAGTTCATATCACACAATTCAGAAGGGGACAAAATCTAAATGTAAACTCTCATTTGCCAGAAAAAAAGAGTCAGAACTGTGAGATAAAACAAACTACCTTCTTTATTTTTTATTCTGTGGCAGGAACAAGTTTCCATGATTTCAGTAAACTTGAATTTTGTTAGCTTATTCGCATACGTTAATGGAAGTGGAACGGATAGTTTAATATGAACGGCCAGTAAAGCAAAGCGAAAATCTATTCTCAAAATCAGTTAAAGCACGATAAACTTACAGTCTTATTTTGGCAAAGACTACAAAAGGTCATGTTTCATACCTTTCATATGTCATTTATATTAGATCAACTCCTGTCCCACCACATGCATCTTAAAAAAATGCTTTTATTGCATGTTTCTGCTCCTTTTTTCTCTGTGTTTTGACCCGGATGTTCACTACTCTTTCAGAAAATGAAAACATGGAAATCTGGAAAATTCAAAGTTTAACTACAACCCCAATTAAACATGGCTGAACCAGCTAATCAAGGTCTTTCTAGGCATACTAGAAACTTCCAGGCATGTGTGTTGAGGAAAGTTGGGGCTAAAGTCTATAGGAGAGTGGTCCTCCGAGTTTGTACACACCTGGACCATAATAATCATACTTATAGTCAATGAGAATGAAGTCCACACTGAAACACAGAGGAACAATATTGTTAACGTTCTTACTGTGAGCGGCACTTTCATCAGAAATAATGGAAGTAGAGTGGAGTTCACTTATCTCGAGTCACGGTTAACTCGCCAATCCTATTATGGCGAAGTTTTGAAGTGGAACCGCCAAACTCCCTATTTGTCTTAGCATTTTCTTGTGGGTTATGTTGATTCTTTTACGTCGCCGAAATCTAATATCTCAAGCAAAAAAGAGGGACGAATTTGCCCGTCTGAGGGATAACACGCTGTAGCTATTCAGTTTTTTTTCTTCTAAAAATGTCTGGTGGTGTTCAGAGAAAACTGTACAATCAATCAATAGAGACAAAGTATAAAATCGTACTGCAGCTAGAAAAAGGAACAAAACCGGCAGAACTTAGTCGTCAGCATGGCATTCCAGCAAACACCATTTCAGGATGGATAAAGTAGGCCAACGTGATAAAAGAAATGTACGAGAAGTCTGTCTTTGATCCAGAAAGACATATGCATTTTACATAATATGTTAATAACTCACATCTTTTACATCAATACATTTTAATTTTTCTTATTTGCAAGGGTTGTTGTCTTTGGCGCTCTGACAGCTGACAGCTGGCGCACCACACTTGCACTATCACTCTGACAGCTGGCGCTGATAGGCTGTCTGACCTGTCAATCATGCAAGAAGACGTGATTGGCTGTGCTGCCATGAGGTCTTCTCATCTCATCAGACACGCTTCTTAAAGGGACGAGCTGCTGCTACGAGACTGCTTTTTCTTTTTCTTCTTATTCTGACTTGTGTTTGTTTTCTTATTGTGTGAATTTCATGCACAAGCACTGTGTACCGAGCCTGAACAGTTATGGATAATTGACGTCATGCGAACAACATTTGAAATTCGAAATGTGATCTTACACAAAAAAGTAATCGTTAATATATGTTATATGGGTTATCTCGACCATCGGTTATCTAGATGCTTTTTTTGCAACCCCTGAGGACGTCGACATAACCAAACTCCATTGTACTTTATCCTTTATAACTTACTTTATAACTTATATGTAATTTACATGATCAATCAGTTATGAGAACATATGTTTTTACATTACAGGCTATTTTCAACTGTTTTACAAGATTCAACAATTTTTTTATGTCAGTTTAATGAAATTTAAGTTGAAATGACTTAAACATCCAAGTTGATTGTACATAAAAGCTTTTTTTTTTACAGCAAAAAACAACAAGAAAAAAAAAAACCCACACACATGTGAATGAGTGAACTATGCTGGTCTATTGGGGACCAGCAAGTATCCGTATGAAAATCCACCTTTCTGTTCTTTAAAACAAAAGTTCTGAAAAAGTAATTTAAGTCTGATTCCATTTTAATGGAGCCTTGTCCCCTGGTAGGGGTTAACTGAAAAAGGAATGCCTTTCTCATTCTTCAGACAAATGGGGGGGGTCCTGACTAGATTTCAGGAGTAGGGACACAGCCCACTGTCATGGCTACATGCTGCTGAATGGGAAGATTGTAGTGGAGTCAGGCACAACGTCTCTGTGTTAAGAGAGAGAGAAAACATACTAATGTGCTCCATTTTCAAATAGTTCCTGAAGACAATGAGTCAGTCTTTAAAATGCACAAAAACCAAACACAAACCAAAGTAGTTTACAAAGCCGGCCCATTGTATCAGTGCTGGCGCTAACAAGGAAGCCCTTTAAAGGAAAAATTCTCAATGAAATTGTGCAGTGACTATAAATTATCAAAGGTCTTTAACATTGGTAAACAGCCAAACTGAAACCGCAAAACTAAACGAGCTCGATTGTCTGTTTTTTTGCCTAAAGAGAGCTGAAGGCTGTGAAGATGTAACGGATGATTTATATTATCAGAAACTTGCCCAAGGCCATGTGTGTGTGTGTGTGTGTGTGTGTGTGTGTGTTTTTGAGTGAGTGCATGCAGTGGAATGAGAGTGCATTTGTATTTATTGCATGTTAGACTCAAAACTCTGTGTGTGCGTGGAGGGTGTGCTATGGCATTCTTTTAAGCTCTGTGGAAACTCACTAAAATAAATCCTGTGTGTACGTCAGTGAGGCCCCTCTTAACCCTGCAATTATAGATGGGAGGGAGCAGTGTAGGAACTGCTGCTGCAGTGCTCGAAAAAGTACCTCAAGCTTTCAGCACAGGCATTTCACCTCTTGGATGAAACTCTGCGAGGTCAATAATATTGTCATATTATTGCCCAATGCACTTGTAAACAACACATTGCCCAACACTTTTCTTGCAAGTCAGAGAATGTAGATAAGCAAGACTCGGAGAGAACAACATAGCAGGAAGATGGCATTTTTATCATGGTCGATTATCTGGGGTGTGAATGATGCACCTCAGCCACACCAAGGCATGTTAATCCAATCTTACGTTTCATAATGGGAGAGAACATCTCCGCCATTGTCTTCTCTAATACCCTGAGTGTGGTCTCATCTCCTTCTCTGTATATCCCCGAACCATCAAGCGTGAAAGCGTGTGCGTGCATGTCCGTCTAACTGCTCTTAGGTGAAGTTCTGTAATTAGAGCGCCCTGAGCCAAGGTGAGAAAACTTCCGCAGGTCTCGCTCATGAGAGAGAGCGAGCAGGAAGTCGGGTTTCAGGCGGGTCCATGTAATCTTCTTCTATCGCCTGCCTTCAAATGTGCTATTACTCCAGTGTGTTTGTGCCGGCGCCAGATGTGCTGGGCTTGAGCAGGTCATCAACTGCAGCAGCAGCTACTGTGCAGTACGGTAATAAGGCAGCTGCTGCTAACTGCTCCTCCACTCACATGGAGTTTCAGCACATATGTGCTGTTTTGTTAATCGGTCGTCACAGAAACAAAGCGGAAGAAGTAAATACACAAGACTGTTCTGTTAAGTTGACGTTTTACCATGGCTGTGTAAAGAGTGAGCGATACACAGGATGTGACAGCATGCACTAAAACAGCATCTGAACACATTCCAGCGTTGTATCATCAAACACACTGATAACAGCCTAGGGAATTACCTGGGAGTGGTGTAAGAGTGATTTTACAAGAATAAACCTGACCCTTGATATCATTTCGCATCTGGAATTCTCTTAACACATCAAGGTTTAAAAGTATTATGATCTATATCTATAATCAAGAAAAGTATGAAGCACGAGGAAAAGAACAATACAGTAATAAGGGCTTAAATAGATAATTCATCCAAAAACGAAAATGTCTTTTTTTCACCATAAAGTATTTAATGGTAACCAAAATTGTTTGAAAGTTAGTCATACAGGTTTTGAATGACATGAGGGTGATTAAATGATCCTTAAATGATGATCATTTTCATTTTTTGGTCATGATGTTTAGACCAAATTATCAAAGGAATGCTATTTATGTTACATTCTTTTTAGTTCTATGCTCTTACTGTATTAAAAAAATTATCTCAGTTGAGTCTATTTTTACACTTTAGATGTAAAAGTTGGTATTTACAAGAAACATAAATGAGACCTTAATGAAGTCAAATAAGACTAAAGCCCAGATTTACTATCAGCTTGCAGCAGCAAAGATCCTATTTTGGAGTTAAAAACTAAGTCTTCTGTCATGATTTACTAAAGACACGCTGAAAAAGTGTGTACACATTGACCTTGTCAAATATGCCTTTGTAGGAGTTTCCCTTTCAGACACAAAATATATGGGATGAGAATATTTAAATTAATCATGCAAGGTGATTTACAAAGGTTTGGGCTAGTCCATTTACTGGTATCTGCGCCATTATTTACCTCTCAAAAGAGCATGTCTTGAATTTGCATTGGTCATTATGAAAATGATCCATTTGCGTCAGCATTCTTTAATTTGCGTGTCGTTAATTTGCAAAACTTTCCAATCCCATCGCTCTCACGCTGATGTGCCCTGTTTAGTAAATCTGGCTCTAAATCTAGTACACCAGTAAAACTATTTTATTATCATAGGTTGCTCTTTATTTTTAAAGCAAAATGCACTTCTGTGATAGATAAGACCGAATAAGGTGAGTCATAAAGTAAGCCTCATTGTTTAGTTTAGAGGAAGACAAACGTGGGTGGGTTCAGTAAGAACCTTTTAAATAATACTTTAAAAGTATAAAATTATAAGTATGTCAGCAGTGCAACTGAGTAATGCATGCATCTGTAAGGCTGAAGGATGCTAAAACTCAGGATCAGAAGAAAACAATTTTACAAAATGTCTCTGGATCAACAATCAATCAATCAGATTTGAGGGACATTTATATCAAGTTTACGCTTGCAACCAAGGTCAGGAGCTTCTACATTAGTGTTATTCACTTATCGTGTCCCTCTGAATTTAGGCATAAGTTATGGGCAGGGTTAAGGTTAGGGTTAGGACAATGTTTTCAGACAGGAATGTTGATCCATGATCAACAAAAAATGTTGATCCAGGAATATGTCTTACTTGGCAAAATCATGGTGGTCAGGAGAAAAACACATTCAAAAAACGTTGCATTTCAGATGAAACACTTCATAAAAACAAAACAAACTGTGTGTGGTTTATTCAAATCATCTATTCTTGGGTGCAACCAGAATAAGCTTCATCGAGAACCAGATTGTAAAAGTCTGGCTATGCGAGACTACTTTTGTCATAATTTCAGTTTACTTTGTTTGTGACAAAAACAAGTCCATTTTTAGTGTTTAGGAGTAATTACCCTGTATGCAACAGGAGAGCAGACTTAAGAAGGGAGAGCATCCTGAACTCTGTGGCCTATGGAATTCATTGAGGGTTTGGCAAGAAGCACGTCATAATCACAAAGCCTCCAAAGTATACGCTTAAAAGCAGTAGTCAGATGTAAACTCAGGACAACACTTTTTTGAGACTTCATATCGTGTCAGTGTAAAGTAAATCTGGAAAACTGGTTGTTGTCTTTTAGGGTATGTCTACATGACAATGGTATACTAAAAAGAGAAACGTCTATGTGTTTATCATTTACAGACGACAACTTTGCCAAAGCGATCAGCGGAAACGACTAAAAAGTATCAATCTACCTTGGTAAATCTGAGAAATAATTGAGATTTCCCTTGAATGTCTCTCAATTTGAGAGACCTGAGAAAAAAAAGTGAAAGTTAAATAATGCATTTGAAAATATTGCATAAAATGTGAACATATCAATTAAGGAAGAAGGAGAAAGGACATTCTAAAGAGTTTTTGGTTACTGAACTGTACATTAAATGGGCGTGCTTGCTGGTCCTCACCAGCTCAAGAAAGCATAAGACATCGTTGGCAGCGAGAGCTCTGAAACCCTGTTAATCAATACCATCCCTGAGGTAGCGGCACACTTGCAAAGCTGCTTACATGGCTTTTCCGTTTCTGCCCCATCCGTTCCTCTCTTACTCACTCTGCGCTGGAGCTGCTGAGGAGCAGGGCGCGTTCCCAGGCCTGGTAGCTGTCTCTCTCTCTCTCTTTCTCTCACTCGCTATTTCTCTGGACCTCGCCCAGGCCTGGTCTAATTAGGCCCCCTTTTTTTACCGGCTGAGGTGCCTTGTGTAATTTGCGTACTATGTGTCTCAGGCTCTAGCCCTGCCCAGTATAATAGTCTGCCAGTTCCTCCCCGAGTGGTGATCCGGGCCCTCTTCCCATAAAGCAGACACAAAAGAGCAGGATAATGGCCCCCAGTTGCAGTTAGAGGAGCCACTCCTCTGGGCTGTTTGAACTCGGCACGGGGCTGGCGGCAGACAGCGTGTAGGGAGAAAATGCTTTGCTCTCTGTGTGACATGGCAAAGCCGATTTTGCAATACCTCCAGTGTTGCACATCTATTTGTATTTTTGTTTTCAAACTACAGTGGAGTTCACTTATCTCGACTCATGGTTAACTCGCCAACCCTATTATGTAGACGTTTTTGAAGTGGAACCGCCAAACTCCCTATCTGTCTCAGCATTTTCTTATGGGTTATGTCGATTCTTTTATTTAATATCTCGAGCACAAAAGAGGGACAAATTCGCCCCTTCAGATGGTTATCTCGTGACTAAAGATGGTACCTAGTTCACTGCGCATGTGCTGAGTTTGCGTTGCACGTGGATCGCGGTCCATGTGGACACTCTGTATATACCTCAAGGAAAATCGAAGAATGAACTAGTGTGATGAATTTTTGGGGCGATTATGCTAGTGTGATGAAACTTTGGGGCGATTGTGCTCTGAGGCTCTGCTTTGAAGTTGCACATTACTTTAAATCAAAATATTTTTTTTCATGCTTAAAGACCTTTTCACACCAAGACCGATAACTATAATGATAACAATAAAGATATAGTTCTATAAATCGTTCTCAACATTAAAGAATGGCACTATAGTTCACACTATAACTACAATGATAACAGCACTGAGAAACAATATCACTGGAATCACTTTCAGAATGATTGTATCCAGCTGATGAATAATTAAAATATGACAGCCAATCAGAATCGAGCTTGGGCATTTAAAGCAGCAAATAAATGCTCGCAGAATAATAAGAAAAATATCATCCACTGGTGTGGATGCTAATATAGTTATTTTTATAGGTGTGAACGGTCCTTAATTCTGTAAAGCTGCTTGCTTTAAAGTTATCTTTTTTAAAAGTGCTTTATAAATAAACATGGTGTGACTTGACTAGAGTGCCAAATTGCAGAGCTTGAACAAACCTATCCAACTCGCTCTGATCAGATGCTTTCTTAACTGATGCTTTCTCACCACTATGATTTTCGTTGTGCGTTTATTTTGTCATCTAGATGTCACTCTCTTTCTAACACTAGTGGACTGCTCAGGTATTTCAATATTCTTTTTACCCCCAAGCAAAGAATGAAAAAGAAATTTGCAATGAGTACATCAGGGCCTCAGTCCACCTCCCCCTCCTCCCCTCTCCCAGTGACTTTGACAACCAACACCCACAATTATAAAGGAAGCCAGCCCTACCACATCCACCTTGGATGCAGTTTACTGGCCAGCACATAGTTTCTTTTAAAGGTCTTGGTTTTGCCATGTGCATTCATGTAGATATATCAATACACTGGGATGGGAGCCACCACCTCGTCTCCTCGCAGAAGAAAGAAGCACAGCTGGGCCCATAAACCACTGACCATGGTCGCTGTGGAAGCTAGTCAGCTTGAAGCTGCAGGGATGGAGCAGAGATGAGGCCATGCTTGAGGATACATAATTTTCTCTTCAGAAAAACTCCTCCCTCTCTTCAACAAGGCTCTCAAGGACCTCAAGGAACTCTGGCTATAACCCCCTCTCAACCAACATGTAGATGTGAGTTTGGCTCTGGAGCGAAAACAGAGATTGACGCCTGAAATAACTTTACACCAGCAAAACGACCTCCCTCGGTTTTAAAATGTTAATTCCAGAGGTTTGAACTGTTTCTAGAATGACAGCCAATGCCTAAAGTCCCAGTTTAAAAATTCACTTTCAAAAGTGTGCGTTTCTTTTCACCACACAGTGATGTAAGTTTGTTTCAACAGCAAGGTTGTGTACACCACCATGTCTTAAGCAAGCGCGATCAGAAGATTTTTAAAGTTCAATGTACTGTTATGAACATGGCCTTGTTTTGCTTAGAATCAAGTATTATTTATGGATAAAAAAGCCGCAAGTGAGAGACAAAGAGTGAAACGATATTATGCGAATACTTTATTATCAATGTGTGAATGGTGTTAGCTTTTCATCTGGATAATAATAGTATATGAAAACTATACACCAAAACCAGGATCTTCTTATTTTTTGCTGTATAATTTTTCAAATTGGTATTGAAAGATTTTGTATCTTTATAGATATTTATATATATCTATATATATATATATCTATATATATATATATATATAGATATAATATAATATATAAGACAAAGTGCATTTCCCGTTTTTTCCTCTTGTCCATGTACACATTGCACCATACATAAATAATTACATCGTAAAAATGACTCCAGTATGTACAAGTATAATATATATTTCATATAATATATAAAACTTTATATTAAATCTAAGTAGATGATATTTGGGATAGTTTGTGGAGTCCAAAAGTCTCTCGACACGATCGAGTCCATGTGTGTATGTGTTATCTGTGGTTGTTGAGGAGGATCTCGAGCCAGCACGGGCAGGAAGTAATGAACTGGCGTGAGTAACAAGGGCCCCAGCCTTTTGCAAAGCTGATGCGCACACTGTTCGGGTCATACGGTCCATCTAGCAGCTCGGAATCGGCCCCCTGCCTGAGCATGGATGAGCGTTCGTAGTCAAACACTCTGATGGAGTAACCAGGCATCACTTTGCGCACCACCAAGCTACGGCTCCCCGGTACATCCAGGGTCGGCGAGTTGACAAAGATGGGGTGCTGGCTGCGGTTGTAGGCCCAGACTCCATCTGGCTCTTTGCTGAGGAGTAAGCCGTATCCGATCTTGCCGCGCGTCCGTTGCACTGTGCTGCTGCGCTGGTCCAGGCTCAGCTGGCCGAGACAGAAGCCCGTGCCTTGAGGTAGGTCATAGAAAATGCTGACAGCTGGCTGGTACACCGTGTAGAGGCGGCCCACCCGCGTCCGATGCTCCCAGTACGCCACGTTACACCAGTGACTTTGCTTGGGGGCATCAGGTGACAGACTGGCATCTGAAACAAGAAAGGAGAACGGGTCTGTCATTACTCATGTCTCGTGACATTATAACGCAAACAAAATAAAAATATTTGTTGATTAGAGGTGGTATTATAATGTGGAATTAAATGCTGCACTGTTATGTGTTGCCTCAAGAGGGCACTACTTCAAAACTTAATTCATGAAAGTTATTTAATATTATGTAGTGCGCAAAAGAAAACCTGAAGGTGAGAAACTGTAAAAACTGTCCCAAAACATATACAAAATAATTATTAAAGTCTTATTCTCTCCCCCCAAAAAATAAATAAATTCATACATTATACAGAACAACCCAAACCCTCCAAACAAGCTCATTTAATTCACTTGCATGGCTTGGGAGTTCATCTGTGGACTGCATATGTTGCCAAACCCAAACCCCACACACACACTTAAACGCTCCCACGCGACACGTATGTATATTTCATAATCCGGGGAGAAATTATTTGTTGAAGTGGGGATATGGAAAAGTTTTGAGTTCTCTCCCTCGTCCCTATTCTCTTCCACATTCCTCTGGGTGGGTGATGGTGAGGATGGCTTGGATGGAAAGGCAGTCCCACTGTGGGCCTGGGGACAGCTTTCAGCTCCCTGACAACTTAGTGCAAGTCTGTGACCTCCTGATCCCTCAGGTTTCACGCTATCAGCTCAGATTAATTTGCACATTGAGTGATGCCATAACCCTGAGAGGCTATTGGCAAGGAGATTTTAAGGGCCAGGTCTATGGTCCCTTTTCATCCACTTACTGTGACTCCCAGAGGCGAACAAATGCCCTGGCCATTAAAGGAATCGTTGACTTATGTTGTTGAGAACCTGCATACTGTGAGTTTAAGAATCTTTATGTGACAGTTCACAGTGACCAAAGTTGTCATGTTCCAAAAAGGACATCGCACACACACACAAAGGTCAATGAGGTTCTGTAGAGATCTAGGGTTCTTGACTCAATTTTATAAAAAAATATTCTACTTAAGATGAAATGTCTTAAATGATTGCATAATACTGTCATGTTTAACAGGTTATTGAATTATTTAGTAATAAAGACTGCTTATTTCATAAAATGTTACAGGTTTAAATGAATTAAAACTAATGATGAGAACAACAAATGTAATATATCAAGAGCCTGACAGAACATAAGTACATAAGACTATATTTAATTATTTTGAAACTATACGGTATTAGTATATGCTTTTAAATTTCAGCAACCAAAAAGAATGGATAGAAACAGTAAATATAAACATTTTTGTACATCCGCTTACTAGCCGTGTGTCAATAACATGAAACATTGTTTTTTGTATGCCTGTTGACCAAATGGAAAGCTTGAATAAGTGATTAATGAATAACATTTAGTTCCGTTCCAAAAATAGAGCAATCGTATGGCTATTGAAGAGAGTGTATACTATACAGTCAATATAAACGTATTTGGTTGTTTTATGGAGAAGAGGTACACAAAGATTGTTCTTCAAAGCTCTCATTTTGTTTTCTGTTGAAAACAGCATATGAGTTTGAAGCTATATAAAGGTGAATAAATAATGAGACAATATTAATTGTTGGGAAACTATTCCTTTAATCAGTGCCAAGATCTGATGTAGTAGAGGCCCAATAATTGACCCCATAAATCCAATAAGACAATCAATGCAAGTAGACACACATAGGCATGCAAAATATACTGGAGCAACACAATTAACAAACCTACAAATGAAATGTATGAGAACTGCTTCCTATTCAAGCACGACTGTTTGGATATGGGGAATCAGAACCGACTTTTCTTTACACATGCTCTAACCTGAAATGGCCCCTTGCACTGGGTCCCTACAGGTTAAAATTACAGAATTCCTGACATCCTCTGAGTTTGCAAAGTGTTTTTTCTACCTGATTGGTCTAATGAAACCATTGCAATGGCCTTAACATAAAAAACATGTCACGGAGAATTTTGTGATCATATCATAATAATTGTGCAGATCCTGCCTTGGAGACTTTTCTCCATTAGGAATCTATGTGAAGTTAGTAGCTCTATGTAAACGGAAAACATACAGGAAGACATGATTCCAGCTATGCAGCTGAATGAGAGCAGAATTCAAACTTGTACCTAAATCCATGAAATGCAAAGAAATGAAACAACGCCAAAGGACGTTTCACATAGCCATCTAACGCCAAATTTTTTATGTGAGTGAGAGGGAACGAGACTCAGAAAGGGGGTGGTTGACTCTACATTGCCTGCTATGTGGGTTTAAACAGAGGTGCAAAGATTAAAGGTTAATAATCTATTTAATGTTTAGCTTGGGAGCGAACAATGCTCAGCCCAGAGACCAGCCCTTTTCCTGAGGGTGTTATGCATGTGTGTTCATGTGTTTTAAGTATATTAGAGCTGAAGAGAATATCAGCCAATGTTTGTGTTTGAGAGAGGAGTGTGTGTTTTGGCTGTTCTTGCCTGAGCGGTGCCGTGTGACTGTGTGTCAGTGGGAAAGGAGACAGGGAAGGAAGAGAACAAATCGGGCAAACTCATTACAATCTTAGAGCGCAAAACTAACCAGTACCATATCTTTGTTTTTCAGATTTGCTCTTCCTTAACACGCCCTGCTGAAATATCTAGCCTCAGATAGCTTTGAAACATGGTAGCTGGTTTCTAGTTGGTCTAAGCTAGACCAACCGTTATACCAGCTTAGACCCGCAACAAATGATCTACTAGTGTACATACCATCTCAAGGAGTTGTATTTTGGAGAAGGGTGGAAAACAATTCATTCAGAAACAAACTCACCCCTTGATGGAAGGCAGGGAAGGGGATTTACTTTTTGTTATGCTGGTTGAAAGTCTCTACACATCTTGAAAGCAATCACTAAGTTAAGTGCAAGGCATAGAACCATAAAATGCTCATCAAATCATTGCATTTGGTCTGAATGCAATGGTACAACGTCCTACCTACCTGTCAACATCAACATATGTACAGTGATCGTCGTTTATCGCAGTCAATGGGGACCGGAACCCCCCACGATAGGTGCAAATCCGTGAAGTAGGATTGGCCCCCCTAGGAATTTCCGTATACCGGTATGTGTGTGTAGGTACCAGAATGTTTCAAATATGTATATTTATACTTATATATTTTACTTCTAAAGTAAAATTTAGAATATTTTACTTCTAAAGGTTTTAAAATCTATTTAATTGTAAAACCTTATTATTATACATTTACTCTCTCTCTCTCATACGATACGTATCATGGTGCTCTACACTCATCAATGACAGTAGTATCTTGAGACTTTAAATCAGTTAAAGTCTTTAAATCAGTTCGGGAAGATTCTGGTTCGTCAACATTTGCTTCTGAGAGAGGCGAAGAGGCTCCCACTCCACTCGTGCTCTCATTCGTCGATCTCGAGCCGGGAACCAATCACGTGCCTTGTCTGAGTGCCTGTGGGTGTTTACAAAAACTCTGAGAGTTTCTCTCTTTGTCTGGCAACCTGGGAAAGATGAAGACATGATGAAACAACGCTGCTTTCCGCTATCGGCTGCAGATATGGCGATATTTGTGAATTTTTATTTTTCGATGAATTGTTTGAAAAATCCGCAATGCACTGAGGCCGCAAAACTTGAACCGCGAAGTGGTGAGGGATTACTGTATTTCCATACCTCCGCATATATGCCTGCATCAGACATCACACGCCATCAACACGTTTCATGCCATGCAGAGACAGAGGTCAGTCACTGAGCATCGCAAGCGAAACAGCAGCCGTCTTATACAAGTCCTCTTCAACCAAAACAACTAGCTTCTGCTGCGATCAGGCCATAACTATTGCAATTTGGAAGTGATAGAAACCCGATATGTTCAATGGCAACACTATCAACGGCAAAAGGAATCTGCAGCAGTCAGGCGGTACAGGTCAGTGCTCTTTAAGTTATGTTCATTATTATTGTACTGTATTGTATTTTAATGTTATGTGCTTTCAGACATGAGGTAGTTTAATGCAGTCTTTGCCAGCTCTGCTGTTTGCATTCATGTGTTTTGAAGGAGGTGTGGATTTGGCGACTCTCTGAATGGAAGGTGGGATCTCATGTTTTCAAATCTAGCTTGCTGTTACTGGCTCCCCCGAAAATTGCCTGCCCTACCTTTAAATGATTGCACCGCGTGTGTTTGTGTGTGCGTGCATTTGTTCAGGTAGAAGCTGGAAAATGCACATCAGCAAGCTCACAACAAGCAGGATACAAGAGTTCCTGTCTCCCCTTCCCTGGAGGCCTCACTCATGAGTCAATGAAGAGCCTCTGACAAGCCACCAGAGCTGGAAATAAAGTCTTACTCAGTCCAGGAAAGACAGACAGACGGACGGCAACACAGCTCTAATCGCAGCCAATGACGGTACTTTAGTATAATAAACCTCATTTAGGCTACATCACCTCCAGCAAGTAGGTGTTAGTTCAAAGGCAGTGGACATCTCAACTCGTGTACCTTAATGACTCAGCAACAGTTTATTTAACAACACTTAAGCGCTGTGGACCCATCACTTTGAGTACAGATAATAATGGCAGACTAAGTGCAAGCTTAAGTGAGAACACCTCAGAACTCTTCAGTTTTTCCTCGCTCTTTCGATGCACACACACTTCACTAGGAGTGGAAGACAAAAAAGCTGGGAGCAATTACGCTGCTCTGCATTCATTTAACCCCAGCACCTTTTCAACAGCTTGGTTTACCCATTAGAAAGGTAGAGTGTGTTATTATTGTTATTATATTCTCAAAACTGTCTCCGTCAGAGTCGATCTCTTAGGAGACACGCTGTCATCGGCTCAGAGGGGACGGCGGCGTCTGACCCCTTCCCGAGCTCAGCTGGAACACGGCGGCATGGTGCCCGTGTGCTGTAACATTTGGTTGAAAACAATCAGCAATCAGCGACTACTTCTAGTGACAGTGTGCATAATTCTGCACACTGCCCACAGGTGCAAAAGTTGCTTGAAGAAAAGATTATATTAGAGAAGTAAATCGCTCAAGGGAAAGCAAATATGTCCAGCTGAGATCAAACAACAGCGAGGGCCTTGTTGACTTACAAAGCAAGAGCTTAAGAAGGCTGCAAGACTAAAGGTTACTTTGTCAGAAGGCTAAAGTCTTTTATTTAGTCTCCATTTTGTTTTCAGACAAATACCAGCCCTTGAAATGAACAAAACACGCGCACACGCTTAGCTAGACAGCCACAAAGGTATTTCCTTTGAAATCCAGAGATTGTACATAATGCTCTGGTGGACGTGCTACTCGAACAGTAAAGTAAACATGCAATTCACAGTCCGTTCTCAGGCCAGACGGCCACGTTCGCATTAAAGCAACAAAAAAAAAAACTGTGTTGGACTGGGCGGCATTGTGGTATATAAAGTGTGCGTCAATCAGTGGGCAAGGACAGTTTTACATTATTTACACATGCAATGTGGAATCCCACACAGAGTGGGATGTGTCCCAGACAAGTCAATGCAAGGGACAACTTGCTAATAAGGGTTGTTGTTAGGCGGAGTTTAGTTGTTTACGGTTGCCAAGTGATGGTGCAAAAATTCAGCTGATGTGCAGTCACAGTCATAATTGTATGAACTTTTTTACAATAGCGTTCAACGTGGCTCAATATTGATTTTATTGTATTTTTTTAGGTCCTGTTCCTCTACTGTTAAGCTGTTTTGTACAGAGGCAAACTTGAATAATGAATAATATGAATACATTTATATAAAAATAAATTAACTAATATTTACTTAATATACTCTACCATTCAGAAGTTTAAGTATTAAAAAATTGCTAAATAATATGAAATGATTAAACATGCTAGCACCTGGTTAAACAAGTTGAACAAGTAGTAGAGCGTTGTGTTTGGACCTTAAGCGACACATTATATGCAAAGACAATAGGAATTATGCATGACAAAATGTGGACCATATATTGATTATTGCATTTCAAACAATGTCTTGCATTACATTTTTGCAGTCGCACAGGAGCGATACTCCATATGAGGTGGAACAACTAAAAGAAAAAGACCAAAAAAGACATTTGCCGGATCCGCTTGCACACGTACCCCACCCTCCACACCACACCAAAAAAAATTTAATTTGGGGTGAGTTGGAGGTAATTAACTCTAAGTACACAAAAGGGGTTGATTTCAATGGTGATACTATGTGATTATCCACTAATGCTTTTAAAAACACCATGCAGGGAGGAGAAAAGGCAAGAAAAGAACCGCCTTGGGGTGAACACACGTCCATAGAGCTCTGGGCAGATCCAGAGCGAGAGAAAGATCGAGAGGAAAAACAGCAGCTTGTCATCTCTTCCCACCAAACTACAGGCCCACATCCCTGTCTTTTTCATCCCCTCTAATCCAGGGAATTCTGAAAAGATGAACTCATTCCTCCACAGCACTCCTGCCAGACCCTTTAACCAGAGAGAGAGAGAGAGAGAGAGACTGTTGCTTTGGAAATAATGTGATCCTAACATTCATGACAGTGAAGCTTTCTTGAATTGAACTGAACAGGGAGCGAATGTGAGAGCGAGAGAGATGGAGAGGGAGGGAATGGAGGGGGAGTCTGAGTCTCTTATCCTGTGCCAAGGATTAGATTCCCTCCAGCTATTAGACTGTACCACTGCGCTGACAGGCGGAGGGGGAGAAAGACAGAGAGTGTTTATGCAAGTAGAAGAAACAGAACAGTGAAGTTTTATGGTGGACAGAATTCATCTTTTGACGCCACTCTTGACAAGCTTGGGCATTCTTCTTTTCACTGGGGTCAGAGAGGGAAGCTGGAATTATGGTTTTCTGGACCAGGGGAAAAAGTGAAACATAGCAAACAATGCTGGCATACTTCCCTCCCTTTCGCCACTCTTTTGGTATGGCTCTGACTTTTTAGACAACTATCACTACAGGGCGACTTACAACACACTAACGGGCCACATTTAGGCTGGCGTCTGTGCTATCTCTGCCATCAAAGACTGCTTTATCAGCCAGACGCACTAACTGGGGCGGCACTCTCACACAGATGGGTTTCTTTCTCTTTGAACCGTTCTCCTTTTCTTTCTTTCACTTCATTAATTTTAGAGTTTTTACTATTTTCTCAGGCTCCTTGTTTCCATTGCTGGCCTGTAAAGTGCTGAGACTAAAAAGGCAAAAGAACAATCAATGGAATCATGCAGAGGGAATAACGGTCTGCCTTTCTCTGAGAGGGAGCTATTGGATTAAAGACACCAGGCATAAACTCATGGTTTATGCCTGTGACATAACTAAAGCTAATTGGCTAACAAAAAAAAAGAAGAAAAAATTCGATGATATGCCCCGCCCCAACTTCCTGTTTAAACAGGAAATACATCAACATGTGAATTAAAACTGTGCTCGTCAAGCCACTTCAAAGGTTCCGTAATGGTGACATTACAATAACATTCAAACATCAAAGACACACACGTACACACAAATTTGTATTTGTTTAAAATACATTTACCATTTTATATGTATTCCAAATTTCATGGAATCTATAATGGTTACAAAAAGATTCCCAAGGGATGCACAACTGGAAAAATTCATAATTATTGATTACGTAGTATTAAAATCATGATTAATATAATTTATATAAACATTTTGTGTAGGGCGAAGCATGACTTTATTGGTTCAGATCAAATCTACCGGTACATTTCTAATAAATAATAATCATTCACTGTATTTACTTGTCTGTGATAGGTTACAACTCTCTCTTTACAAAAAAAGAGAGAGCACACGTTGCAAATAGAGTATGGCACAACAGATGAGATAAAAGTGAAATGCTATAATAAACATTTTTCATGATTTATTGAAGAAACCATTATTATTCTTTATTCAATAACTTGCAGCCCTATAATTAGGCCCAGAAAGAGCTATGCACTTTCAATCTGCTTTGCGTTTATCTAAATGCAAATAAACAGAATTCACAGCCTAGAATTACAGACTGCAAGCGGATTGCATTGCAAATAGCGAGCATATATTTTAATCCCTTCGCTATGGCTCTATAGTGTTAATGACGACTTGGTCAAATGTGCCCAAGATTCACACCTCAGACCCATATAAAGCAGAGCTTAGCTAGTCAGATTCACTGGCGGTCGCTGCTGCCCTGGCTCTCCGGATTTCTTAACACTCACTAGTGTTGACAATTCAACACATGGGCCATCTGAGCCCAGAGCAACAAATGAACGAATATGCGGTCTTCCCAGGTCAGATTGCTGGGCCTCGGCAATGATTTCCACAGCAGAGTCAAACGGTGCGAAGACCCACAGATCTGTGTACTGATCTCCACGGGTGAGACTTAGTCAGAAGGACTGGGGGATCCAAACCAAATTCCTTTACCATGAGAACAGACGGGGCAGTGTGAAGGACAAACTCCCAGAAATACAGACCTTCTACAGCTCGCTCACAACATCATACTATTGCTGCTATAGGGAAGCGTGTTTCCCAAGATTACATTTACAAATTTGGCAGACGCTTTATCCATTGCATTCAAGGAACACATTGAATCAGTTCTTGCTTTCCCTGGGATTGAACCCATGACCTTGGTATTGTAAACACCAATGCTCTACTGGAATGATTATTGGTTTATGTTTGTATGTGAAAGCTGACCACTTTCTAGGTGCAATGATTAAAGATGATTCTGCTAAATATATAAGAAGCCATGAAAATATGAATTACTTAAAGGGATAGTTCACCCAAAAATGAAAAATCTTCATTTACGGTAATTGCTCACCCTGATGAGACTTTCGTTCATCTTCGGAACATAAACAAAGATATTTTGGATGAAATCAGAGAGATTTCTGTCCCTACCTCTACCTCTTTGACGCTTAAAAAAGTTCATAAACTACTCCATACAAATTGAGCAGTTTAGTCCAAATTTTCTGTAGATACACGATCGCTTTATATGATGAACAGATTGAATTTAGGCTTTTATTCACATAGAAACAGTAATTAATTCACACATCAGTTGTGGTAAACGGAAGCTTAAGCATGTTCGCTTGACGTGCGAGAACTAATTGCAACAATCATTTTTTTTAAACTCATTTTCAACCCATTCTCAATGATGCAGCTAACATTTAAAACAGCAGAATTCACAAAACAACATTCAATACAGGGAACCAAATGCAAGGGTTGCAAGACATAAAAACATATATGCATTTTAAATTATTCAAGGAAATGTATTGTTATTCAAGGAAAACCGCAACGAAAACACGTGATTATGAGTTTGATTACCACAAATATTCCTGTCATAAAAGATATTTGCAGTACATTAATGGACAATGGGCTCTGGCAGCTGAACATTACACACCAGGTACGGTTTCAGAGCAGGGAGCCAGGCCAGTGGTTGAGACAGTTCTTGATCTCAAGTTAATTTAGGGCGAAAGCTGTGTATTTGGATACAGCTCATCTGCAAGGTGATGGACACATACTCAGCTCAGATGATGGCATGCTATTGATCGGCCCAAAGGATCATAAACTCTCAAGTGAATGTATCCTGACAGGCGTGCCATCTTCACCTTCTGTTTCAGTCACAAAAGGGTACACAGCTGCTTTCTAGAAGTGCATAAAAAAATAAATTACGGTCATCTTGTTGATTTAGGAACAAATTATTTAAGACTTTCCGAACAAACATTGATTAATGTACATTATCGAATATCATCAAAAGGAAAATTATTGAAATATATATTAGATAGAAATATCCAGCTTTAGAAGGCAAACATTAAGAAAAAGACAAAGAAACACTGAGGCTGAAATAGCCTAGCACTAGTGACATAGCCATGAGGCACGCCAAAAAATTACACTTTAATAGACACTCTCCCAGACACGTTTAAATCAAAATAGGATTGTCAAATGTCCCCGTGCAACCAGTACAAAAAAAAGAAAGAAAAGTTGACGTATCAGGCATCTCTGCAGTACCAGGTATATTTGGTACCTGCTGATGGACTTTCAAACGCTCTTGTTCCTGTTTGTTTGACCAATCACAATCATATCTGTGTTGCTCCTTTCATTATAACCAAGAAAGTGTAAGCATGATGTAAATAAGAGATTTATTGTACAAGTAAAACAGCTTTTGTATTATAACAGGAGTTTTAACGAGATTGCAGTGTTCAATGAGCCTAAGTGATTATAAAGGGCGGGTTCTTCTCTTGCTTTCTGTTTTTTACCCATTCACAATCTGAATACAAGTTAAATTTTTCATACTGCTAAGTACACTGCAAAAGTTTCTGGATGGACAACCATATTTAAATGTGTGACTGAATCGGAAGCTGACAGTGATAACCAAGGGATAACATTTTTTACAATAACTTAATTCCTCTGGTACTGACATTTTACTGGTATTGGGTCTGACTTCTAAAATTGTGGTACCGTGCCAACGGTACATCAAAATACCACGAAAATCCATGAACTACCCCACAATAAGTAGACGTAAATAGGCTTGTTTGCTGTAGGCTTTCAAAATCCTCAAAAAGGGCCACTGAGGTATGGCATGAATTCCCCATTGAGAGCTGTAATTGAATTTAGAAAGAGAGACCAAACTCTGGACACAGAGCAAATACATCCAGTTAGTACGGATAAACTTAGTGTTCCTCTTGCTCTCTGGTGCTCACAAATCCTGTTTTGTGTCTCTGAGGGAGTCTTTTGTTCCGCACTTAGATTGACCAACAGGGCAAACTAAAACAGGTACAGTGTGCTTCGTCATACCACTAATCACATCAGAGAATGTGCTGCGGCTAAGTGAGTGAAAGAGTGAGTGATTGCAGTTTGATCGCCAGGCCTGACTCTCTCAGTCTCTTTTGCTATATCTCCATCTCTCTTTCCCTTATCTGTTTTGCAGTCATTAGCTTGAGGATCACGGATTCTCACAAGTTAAGAAAAGCTCCTTCTAGTCACTAGAATAAGTTGGCAATATTGGTGTAAATCAAATCGGTGAAAGATTTTGTAAGAGTGTAAAAATGTCAATGGGAGATTATATAACAGAAGTCCCCCTTTTGGAGATGCATACCCTGCTCGGTTAGTCTGAATAATATTTCCATAATCTCCTAGTGGAGTTCTGGAAAATCTGAAAATATGCTTGTGCCAATATGAGTTAGCCTAACAAGTTTGCACTGCCTTCAACCCTTTTGATTGTAGCACCCGTTTCTAAAACAAGAGAACATCGTCAATGCTTGGCCAAACTTGTGGAAAGAAAGAAATGAAGGAAGAAACGGAAAAACAAAATTGAAACATTAAAAAGTCAGAAAACTCATCGTGCAACGCACAGTGACAAATGTATCCAGTGTGAGAATAACATTACGTCAGAAAATTACTGCAAATGAACTGAAAGGAATAATTTACCTAAAAATCACAAAGAATGAATGATGGAGCGTAAATCTGAGTGAACTAATCATTTAAAGACTAGCGCTCCATTGTGTCCCATACACCACGTCTGTTTCTCCATGCGTCTCTCCCTTAATAAAGGTTAACGTGAGGATGTTGGACTCCGTGGGCCCCTGCAGTTAATCCACACAGTGCATTCTGCAGGCAAGAGGAATGCGTTGGCTCTCCCAGTTTTAAAAATACTTGCTGCCATAGGTCCCTGCACAACTGTCAATGTTCCTCTAGGGAGGAAGGGAAGGAGGGGTTGGAGGGGGGGGGGGCATTCTTCACTTTATTTTAGCTAGGCAATCAAAACCGCAGGCCTAAATCACCGCTTGTTCACCCCAGTGCCAGGCTCTGGAATTTATAATTACCGGGAATCCGAAACTGGTTGGAAAATAAAAACAGCCTTTGCATCTACTACTGACACTTTTTTGCCCGCTGCCCTCTGGGCAAAGGCCGGCTGAGGCCGAAGGCAAAAGCTTTTAGGGTAACGGTTGCTCAACGGAGTATTGTTCCCCTTCTTCAGCCTTGAGAAGAGGCTCGCTAAAACACTAAACTAACAGTTGGACATTCCATACATTTTTAATGGCATGGCTGCCTCTTTATTTGTTTCCCTAACCCCATGGCCTGGACTGAATGAATGGCTCTGTTGGAGGAGGCAGGCAGGCGCAGCGGCGTGGAGGGTGGAGGGAGAAGAGAGATGGGCTGCCCCAGCCTTCCCAGAGCGCATTGCAGGACTCGATCCCTCACTCATTAATGGGTGGGGGTGGGGCCAGTTAGGAAATGATTACCTGTACAAATGACCTGCATTTCTGCATTTCATAGGTGTGTCTTTTTAAATGGACAGACACACTGGTCATATGTTGGATGATAAATAAGCATGCTTAGGGTTACGTCACTGTGTAAGCCTGGCCTGAAAAATAATAATAAAATAATTTAAAGTAAATTATTAGAGGACAAATAAATATTGTACCTGCATTTTTATGCTTTCTGTAAGTACACATTGGACTAAATTAACATGCCTGATTGAAATTAAAGCCAAACTCAATTACAAGAAAGAGTTATTAACATAACACCAGTAGTGACTCATAGTCATTCTTGATACAGTAATGTCTTGAGATACGAGCGTCCCGACATACGAGTATTCCGAGATACGAGCAATTCTTCGAGCAAGTTTTTGCTTTGAGATATGAGTAAATATTTGAGATACGAGCACGCTTATGTAGGTAGGTAGGTTACATTAGGTAGTCGAGCACTCGAGGGCAGCTCAAGCCGCTTCATTTATGAGGTTATTGCATATAATCTCAACTAGAGGGCCACCTTGGTTGTACAACAGGAGGTTACCGGGGGCGACAAGTGATTCACAAGTACAGTAGAACCCCGACTTACGAAATTAATCCGTTCCGAGGTTGGTTTCGTATGTCGAACTTTTCGTATGTCGGTCAAGCTTTTACATGTTAATTGACTAATCCGTTCCAAGCCCTACAAAAACAGCATGGGATGAAGCGCATCCCAACTTCATACTTCTCAATAATCTCCATTTTCGACTCAATGAAAAGTACCCTCTTCTTCGCTTTGACTTCAGCAACAATCTTCACATCCATGGTTACTGATTAGAAAAACGTTTATGCTAACAGAAGAGGCTGGTTGGAGCGATGCTGACCAATAGGAGAGCAGGATTGTAAAAAGTGTTCCCCTTCTTACATGGACTATTCCAGCCATCCCTGTCATTCAGTGCGAAATGGACTATTCCAATCTTTCCCTCGGAGTTCAGGAAGTGTTGTGACAGAAGAGAGTTGATGGATGATTAAGGTAAAAGAGATCGGCTGAAGATTGTATATAGTTTATTGAGTGAAATACAGGGAATCAGTGCCAATCGTTGAGGTTTTATCGATCTATGCACCTTTAATAAATACCAGTTTTGGATTATTCCCTGAGTGAGACATCATTGTTCTGACCGGACAAACTGTAGTCTTCATTCAACCCGAACCAAAATCAGCGCGAATATCAAAAAAAAAACTCGGAAATCGTCGCCTCGCTGAGATTTCGTTTTTCGCATCTCGATCATTTTGTCATAACTCGGGCGGAAAAAACCCCGAAATCTTTTATCGTATGTCGAACTTTTCGTACGTAGAACGTTTCGTAAGTCGGGGTTCTGCTGTATTAAGCTGGAAGTAGCACGAGTTATGTGTGTTCAATAATAATAAATATGAGGTTCTGAGGTATACATTATTGTGCATGTAGTTTATCCAATACACTACACGAGAAGAAACGCTACACTTCCGTATTATGTTTGCATTATCTAAATTATCTCTCCCTCCTCCTCCTCCTCCGCATACTGTATCGTCTGTCTTGAAGGTAAGCACTCATAATTATTTTTTTTTACATCACAGGAATGCTTATATACTATAATTTTTTGTGTGTGTATATGTCTCTATAGCAATTAAAAACATGTTTTTTCCATTATTATTAGCACTAATAAGGGAGATTTTTAGAGGGTCAGAACAGACAAATTTATTTTCTGTTATTTTTTATGGGGAAAAATATTTGAGATACGAGCAATACGAGTTGTGAGCTCAGTCCTGGAACAAATTATGCTCATATTTCAAGGTATTACTGTATTGCTTTTGTGAAATATGTGGCTGATTGTCATCAGTCATCAGTTATTTTGAAAGAAAAAAAAAAACTTTTCTAATACTGCCTCATATCTTTAACTATTTATAGTGGTCCGCCATGTGGATAGAAAAAAATATATATTCAAATATTCCTAAAATCCAACTCCAATTCCTCATTAAGAAGGCCAAGATACTTGTGCTCACACATGTAAGCCTACTGACAAAAACACAATACAGCTTCAACGAGACATAAACAACATGATGATAAACAAATATGCATGTCTTTTCCGGAATTTGTTGTGGGATACAACAGAGGTGGGTGCATAACTCTGCTGTTGGCTTTCGGCTGATGAGCATTTGTTTGCCTTGTTTATGTGTGTTATGTAAGGGGAAGAGGAAGTCGGTCACTCAAGACAGGAACACACGCTCAAGGAAAGCTGTATGGTATAGCCATAATGGCACATTGTGTTATATGTACATACTGTAAATACATCATACATCTCTCCGTCAAAAAAAAACAGAGCATAACTTGAAATCAAACGAATGCCACACAAACACACAAAAGCACATTCCAACTCATCACCTCCAGGCCGCTGGGCTTCTCTTCAACATTCCTCAGCTTCCCTCTGCCGTCAAAGGGGTAGTTGAGCAGCCACTGCACTACAAAACCCAGGCAAGCTTTTTAAAACAGGATGTTTGGCTGAGGCCTCCTTCCCCTCAAATAAACAATCCGCAGAACCTGATTTTCTGGAGGCAGGGTGGAAGTACTCCAGTCACATTATTTCCACATCCCATATCCTGGAGCACTTGGGGCCCTGGGGGAGTGTGGGCAGGCTCTGGGGCTGCGGTGGAAACCTGAGGCCCCGTGCCAGGCAATGGGAATAGGGGAGAAAAAAAGATAAAAGGAGGGAAAGAGCGAGAGAGGGAGAGATACCGAGTCTGGACGAGGTGAGGGAATATGAGGGGGGAGGGCAAAAGGGTGGCCCAGCACTGTTCACCCCACCGACCGTGGCTCATTTTTCACTGGCATAGTAACACTGTCACAGAAGCAGGGCAGGGAGTGCGTGAGTGGGACTGTTCTGTCTTTCTGTAAAATGGACTGGCATGGGAAGAGAGTGGAAATGCAGAACTGTTTAGACTCTTAAAGTTATACAACTCATCATTTTTAGTTCTGTTGTAAATGACGTAATACAGCTCCTAGATGGAGTATAGTTAAAGTCTTCACATTCAGAAAGGGCTATAATCTTTCTCACATTCAGTGGTTTAAAGGAAAATAGTCAATTTACTCACCCTCCTTTCTTAAACATTATGGGAAATTTGAAGTCCTGCTATTTTAGTAATATTGATCAATTTATGTTATGTTCTTATTACATAGAAAAGTGCAGTGTAAACATTCCTCACATTTTGGATGGGACTTTCATTTTGGGGTGAGTTATGCCTTTAAAAGCCTAAACAAATCTGAAAGATTTAGGCATTGACAATGAGAAGAATTTGAAATACAGTAAGTCAGCTAATAAGTTGAAAGGAAGACATCACATGCCTTTTTTAGGCTGTTCAAAATCTATGGATGCAATCAAATCAGTGGTAATCAGCATGCTTTGTCAC
Source organism: Rhodeus uyekii (assembly GCA_037043235.1). Classification (NCBI taxonomy): domain Eukaryota; kingdom Metazoa; phylum Chordata; class Actinopteri; order Cypriniformes; family Acheilognathidae; genus Rhodeus; species Rhodeus uyekii. The sequence goes on along the minus strand of JAWRVZ010000024.1, from coordinate 565,125 downwards.
ATGCTTCGATTACTTTGTTTAATTGTTGTACTTCCAGATGCCCTTTTCATGCACTGTAGAAATGAGGTCAGGTCAGATCTAGACAGAATGGCATGTGTACAGTGCTGCCAGTTTATCAACAACAACCACAACAACAAAAAAAGAAAAGGAAAAGGCCTATTTTGTGATTCTCCGAGAGAGAAAGTATGTGATTATGCTTGTGTCAGACTATCAGTCAAAACAAAACACATACTTGCCTGTAAAATGTAACTTTTATGAAAACAAAGATAAGAAGTTGTACTATCAATACTGATCAACCAATGCCTCCTTGTTCTAGGCTAGAACTTCTAACTCCTTGTTAATGGCTCCAACGCTACCTGTTCCACTCAGTTCAGATTCAACTACAGTTTACCTCGAGACACGAGCGTCCCTACATACGAGTATTCCAAGATACGAGCAAGCCTTCCGGCAGATTTTTGATTCTACATACGAGTAAATATTCGAGATACGAGCACTCGTATTGACACCGATGCCGACGCTCGTTCACTTCAAGTGTTCGCTGACTTCTGTACGCATCGCCCACGAGTAGCTGATTTTAGCATTATTCTTCATAATAGCGATGTGTTTTAAGAAAGTGAGTAGTAAGGATGGTAGTCAGAAGAGGAAACGCATAATGACCATGGAAATGAAGCATGAAATTGTGGATAAATATGAGGGCGGTGCCTGCGTGAGTGATCTAGCATGCACTTATGATCGCAGTACATCCACGATATGTACCATCCTAAAGCAGAAAGACGTTATCAAGAATGTAAATCCTTCCAAGAGCGTGACTGTTATATCGAAGTTATGTTCGAATATAAATGATAAGATGAAGAGGCTTCTGTTGTTGTGAATAAAGGAGAAGCAGATGTCCCTCGACAGATATTTCGTTAAAAGCTCTGCGCCAAGTGAAAGTGAAAGTGAAAGTGAGGGTAGTCAGGTGAAAAAAGGTAAGAAAAGTGATCGAAAGTAAAGAATACAAATTGAAAAAAATCTAAACAAAAATATAAAATAGAATAGTTTTTAAAAAAATACAAAAGCTAAGTTCAGTTATGCTTAGTTCTTTACTTTACTACTTAAAGTACTTAGGTCTGTACTTTAATACTTCATGACGCTAACTCCTTTTCCACTAAAACAGTGCAAACGTCGCTCACTGAGCCAGTATGTCACCAACACCAGCAGTAAAGAAAAGGTCTCACTGGCTTTAGTTTTCAGTCACAATGCTGATCAGTTTGGTAAAGTCCAGTACTGTTGAATGAGGCTGCCACTGCTTTCCTTTTTAAAGACATACAGCACCGATAGACCTCACTTAGGGAAGCCAGCCAGGCTGTGATCTACTCCCCAAAAACAGTGAGGGCAGTGTAAACATCACAAAGCACCAAGAGAGAGCCCAGAGTAAAATTACAGAACACCAAACCAATCCTCTCTATACTTGACTGAGCCTTTCCTCCTCCTCAGGCCAGAATCAACCCGCACAGCCAATCCGAACAGCTTTCTTATATTCCCAAGAATAAATAAACAACATACAATGCATAATAGCACCACAAGGTTCCTCAGAAGGATGTGTGGTCTCTCGTACAGGGACGATACATCCACAGCTAGTTCTCTCTGTGATTGCAACATCTCAGGGTATGAACACAAAACATGTTGTATTTGCTTCCTTTTCCACATCTGGTGACAAATTCCAGTGGGCTCATTAGAATGCATCTCTCAGCTGTAGTACATCTATGATTGGTCTGAAAATGATTTGTAAACAGCCACTGGTCATCACAGAGACTAATAATCACTGGAAAACAATTCAACAGCTCTGCAGCAGGGATGTGTCATTCAGAATTGAATTGAGTGTTTTTTATTATTAATTATTCAACTGCTGAATTACTAATAGAATTAGAAATGGAATAGAATAGCATTTAGAATTTAAACTAAATCTTAAGTAAATTGAAATCCAAAGAAATTCATACACCTGCCTGTTATTTAAAAAAAAATTAAAAGGTGAAAGGAAAAGTTTGATAGATAGATAGATAGATAGATAGATAGATAGATAAATAGATCAGCATTGCTTCACCGTGATGCCAGAGAAACAGTTTCCCAGGATGCCAGACAAAGAAAGAAACTCTCTCAGAGGCTTTGTACACACCCACGGGCACTCAGACAAGACACGTGATTGGTTCCCGGCGCGAGCTCGACCAATGAGAGCATGGGTGGAGTGGGAGTCTCTTCGCCTCTCTCAGAAGCAAATGTTGACGATATCTGACGATGAGGCGCTTCCCGAACTGATTTAAAGGCCTCATTATAAGAGTGCAGTAACACCATCATCATCATCATCATCACATTCATCGAACCGCACAGGTCTGTTATCGTCGTCATTACTGGAGTCAAGTCTCAAGATACTACTGTCATTGATGAGAGCACCATAATACATATCGTATGAGAGAGAGAGTAAATGTATAATAATAAGGTTTTATAATTAGATAGATTTAATTAAAATATATATAAAGTATAAATATACATATTTTAAACATTCTAGTACCTACACACATATACGGAAATTCCTATGGGGGGCCAATCCTACTTCGCGGATTTTCCCCTATCGCGGGGGGGGGGGGGGGGGGTTTCCGGTCCACATTAACCGCAATAAACGAGGGATCACTGTAGATAGATAGATAGATAGATAGATAGATAGATAGATAGATAGATAGATAGATAGATAGATAGATAGATAGATAGATAGATAGATAGATAGATAGATAGATAGATAGATAGATAGATAGATAGATAGATAGATAGAAGACTTTCGTCTTATGGACCACTATAGAAAAAGTCCAATATAATTATCTGATTTAAATCTGTATGAACTTCTATTTAAAATCCAATGAAACATCCAGTGATTGCATTCATTTCAATTCAACTCAAATAACAATGCATGAATATTGTGACCACCATTATTATCATCTGATGAGGTCAGTCAGGATCAGAAGCACAGAGAACGAGGAGATCCCCCTCCTGATACAGGGACTTGAGAACCACAAAGATCACAAAAACCCCAATACAGTGAGGAAACACAAACTCACATGCATGCAGTTATACAGGAAGCAATGAGACTTACTTCAAAGAGCATAATTCTGATCTCCACACGACCACAACAAGGAGTGAGGAAACAGGTGGGCTGCATTACAACCCAGTCACAGCTACAGAATGTGACTAGAAACACACACACACACACACATTTTTACAGACACACGTGTAGCACATCATGACCACATGTTTCGACGGCCATGCTTTGAAAACATAGTGAACACTTAATCAATAGCTGTGCGTTGACAGTGTAGACATCAACTGACAAACACAGTTGCTTTTAAACGAGAAACTGCGGATGAAACGGTGATCTATAGATATCCAAATCCAAACAACACAAACAGAGATGTACCCAAACGCACAGGAGCGCAGACTTCACAGACACCAACACAAACATGTAGAAATATTCACTTGGACGTGCCAAAAAAACACACACACACAAAATGCAAAATGCTACATTTATGCAGGAAAGCTTAAGGAAACTCAAAGATTTGAGCTGAAAATTCTAATGCCGTGCAATTCAAACAAACTCATTGAGGGAGCAAGACATCAAAGATCTACTATATAAATAGCCTCAGATCTCAAGCATCCACAGAAATCTTTCCCTTGGGCGGCAGGGAGTTTTCATCAGACTCGTTGAGATGTGTTCTGTTGCTATTGTCAGACAGAGTGGATGAGTGTTCAGAGCAGGAGTTACACTCGCCCGGGGGGCTGCAATCTGCTCCCCTCCCACCATTGGCCCCCGAGGCCTCACTTTTAAAAGCTTTACTAGTTTCTGCATGTGGGTGGGGTGGGATAAGGGACTCGAGAATGGGTCATGGGACTCTGAATGGCTCATGAACTCTTTTAGATCCAAGAGTTTCATAAAGGAAAGGGATGAATATCCACAGGTCACCCTCTCCACATCTACATACCTTATGTTTGTTTATTCAGAGAGAGTCACCTATGAAATATTTAACAAATTCAGCTATTGCGGTTTCTGTTAAACTGCAAATTCAACAAATTAGTATAAGATGTATTAGTATTAATACATACTATTAATATATATATTAATATTAATAATGTATTTATAGTATTAATATTCTTGCCAATACTAAAATTGTATACAATTTTGTCTTTAAAAATTACATAAAAAAACAGTGGTAGTAAAATAGTAAAAGGTACGACCGGCAAAAGTAAAAACCTGTTCAAACTAAGAACAATAACTATATTAGCATCCACACCAGTGAACGATATTGATATTTTTATGATAAATGTGCACTGCAGTTTTATCATTTTCTACTTTAAATGCTATCTTTTTGTACTTTCTTGCTCATTCATTAGCTGGAAAGAACCATTCTGAAAGTGATTCCAAAGATATCAATTCTGTGTGGCGTTATTGTATAGTAGTTGTGGTGTGGACTCGGTTATTCTTTTATATTTAGAACGTTTATTAGAACTATACATCTTTATTGTTATAGTTATCTTCATTGGTATGAACAGCCTTAATAGTTTTAAATTCTACAATGTTATATGTACAAAATGAAAAACGAATATTAATTTTCCAATTATTACATTTACTAAACCTGTTTAATGGATGAGCATTAGATGACAGAAAAAGTCATCTAAATGTAAAAATAGGGGAAATGAGCATACATAATTAAATATTAATAAAAAATGCCAATATTAACCAACATGGCACCACATGCATGCTATATTTATTCTTAAGTCAGTACAACAACATGTCTAGTTAAAAATGCCCGACTATGTATCTACAAGCAAATCACAGTTCACACAGATCCGATCCAGAGAGAAAAAAAATCTCAGCAAGCATTCGAAACATCATTTGTTTGCGCAAGGAGTGTCGCCAGCCTGTGAAGTGGTGGTGACAGGGTGCATGAAGCCACAAGCTCAGGTAGCTCCTTCTGGGAAAGGGGGCAGATTGACCCGCTCTCTTTGAATGCTATTTCTAGCACTGCAAAACAAGGACTTAGCCTTTCTGTCTCTGCGGCCATGATCCTCCGCATACACTGTGCAGTTCCAATTTTATGAGAGAAACATGTTGATCTCATTCCATAAGAGGGGAGTGTTTCATCTCAATCCATGACACAAAACCGTTTCTCTTCTTTTCTCTCGGTGTGGCCCTTTCACAGGAACGTAAAAAAAAGCCCACTCCGGTCAAGACAGAGCCGTAAAGGCTTATCCGTGTGTGTGTTCCGATACGTGCCGTTGTGTGTAGAGCGTATAACGTGACTCGGTGTGCTTGACTGTGTGTGTGTGTGTCCCTGCGAGCTTGGATCTTATTACAGTTTGATCCCACTCAAATATTTCTGAAAGAAAACAGAGGAGGGAGGCAGGCTTTATGGCCAGCCAACACGGCCCACTGAACCTCTGTTGGGCTCACAATGAGAGCTTTATCTCCACCGCACTCTCTCCACTCCTAATGGCCTTTAATGAGGAGGAGCAAAGCACAACATAAAAACCAAATTACCTGCAAAGTTTGCTCATTTATTCAAACACACTCCATGGGAACCCGCGGAACTTAGGACAGCGGAGGATATGCCTTGCTGTTTTCTTTGCATTTTTGACTTTTACTGAGCACTTTACCCCTTCATGGCCCTGCAAAAAAATGCAAAATTATGTCTACAACTATGTCTATGGAATACTGCTGGCCAACCTTGAGATTTGCATTAAAAAGGAGACTAAAACTGAAAACACCCTCTGCATGCTCACTGCTCTATCTCGCAGAGGTGGGGGAAAAAGTAAATATCTGGTGCAAGGTCACCATCACAGACACGTAGTCGTTGTTTGAACAAAGATGTTACCACATGAGCTCTCCGGGACTGGAAAAAAAAACACAACACGTCCGACAATGGTATCGCCGACAGAGAAACACTACATTGCAGAACCGAAATATCTTGAATTATTAAGAAAACTCACCTGAGAATTCGCCTTGGGTGACGTTAGGCGAGCTGGCAGCCTCCGTTTCAGTGTAAGACAGTGTGGAATCTGACAGATCTGAGGAGATAAAGAATCTGGTTAGAAATTTCAACATTTACTTTTCATTTGTTGATACAACTAGGAATGTTAAAATTATTGGTAACAAGCAACATGCCATTGTTTTCATTTAAATTGTTAATATTTATATTATATAAACACAATACTGTTTAAAAAATTAAAGTCATTAGTTTTTTGTTTTTGTTTTTTTTACACATATAATACTTTTATTTAGCAAGAATGCACTAAATTGATCAAAAGTGACACTAAATCCATTTATAATTTTGCAGATTATTAAAAATAAATTACTTTCTTTTGAACATTCTATTCATTAAACAACCCTGAAGGTTCATTAAAATAGAAATATATAATATATATATAGATATATATATATATATATATAAACAAACAATTTTTACTGTAATTTTCATTAAATAAAGGCAGCTTTGGTGAACATAACAAACTTCAAATACATTAATACAGCTTACAGCCCCTAAACTTTGAACAGTAGCGTAAAATTGATAAAGCATTTCACATAAAGAAGTGTGTTCACTAGCATATTCATTATTGCTTTGCTATTAAGTATCTTTAAATTTCATTGGTAATTTTCATTATAAACAGTAAAAGTTTTCATCAGAACATTATGTGTTATCAGGCTGCTCTCTGCCTTCTGAGATACTGATCACAATTAACAAGCATCAGTTACAGATGGTATCCTCTCTCCACCCCACCTCCTGTCAACAGTGTGCCCGATGTTAAGCTATGGCACTGAGAGGATATCCCAGCCCAGTGCCAGGCCCCAGCATCCCTCACAACAGACAGGGCCGAGGCCAGGCCGGCTCCAGATTGGCATGCTGAAAATGGGCCTGCCGGATACTGGCTGCAGCCTCCACTGGCTCTCAGTTGGTCACTGTGCCTAATTGCCACCATTAAAATTCTTCACGTTGTTCTACTTTTTGCTTCCCCTTTGGCTCTCCGTAAAGCCAGGGATTCAACCGGTGGATGACAACTGATGGCACTGCCTTATTTTGGCTAGGGCATTTTGTTACACAGATTACTTTATTAAATTTGTCAGTAAATGATCTCCCATCATCTGTTCCCTCAGAATGTGCATGTACACGATCATTTACAACAACAACTTCAATAAATACATATTTAATCAGCAATTACAGCGTGACTGAAACTTACCCAGTGGCTTGTGTTCTTCGCTGGGGGAAAGTCTTGAGTATGGAGGAGGGGGTGACTCTAAAATAGGATAAGATTTTGATTAGAATTAGAGTGGAAAAACATGGGGAAATGAAATATTTATATATTATTTAATCCTGACAGACTATGTTGGCTCTGTGACAAAAAATAGCAATACATTAAATAGCAACATACAATATGTAATCTTTTCTACAGCAAATGTGGAAAATGTACATATAGGTCCTTCATAATCTGCATAAACAAAACAGCATAGAAAGCATTTCAGCAGAATTAAAACGCCTGCCATTTACAAAGATGTACACATCCCCTGCTCGCATACAGGATTATTCTATATTTTTTACTAATTTTGTGAGTGAGAGTGTACTGCTTTTACTCATATCACTATTCACCATGTTTAACACCATTCCGGAGTTAAATTCCCCAGAATCACACAACTTTCCCCCTAGATCAAAGCAGATAATGTAAGAGAAAAAAAAAATACATGTAGGTAGCTATACATGTAGGTGCACGTTGCAACAAACATTACACATTACATATGTAACATTTTGTAACAAATATTACAACTGAAAAACATAAATCAAAAATGAACAAACTTAACATATATCTTAATAGCAGCTCAGTTTAGAACTTTGATTCTCTGGTGAGTATACTATGACCACTATGCTTTTTAAAATTACTATTATTTAAATATTAAATGATTATATTATTATTATTAAAACAAACACCACATTTATTACACAATGTTTGTAAACAAACACATACACAATAATAATGTGCAGGAGGAATTCAATATATTATTTATAGGCCTAGGCCCATACACAAATATATATATGTGTGTGTGTGTGTGTATATACACACATATACATATACACACACATTTCTACACACACACACACATATATATATATATATATATATATATATATATATATATATATATATACACATAGTAACAAAGGAAACACTAAAAGTTTGACAGCACAAAGGGGGGGGGGGGGTTAAGCAAAAGCATAATGTGGACTGTCTCTTTAAGAGTGGCGGCAGTAATTGCCAGGATCCTAAACTCAGTCACTCAGATACACAGCGAGTCAGTCTGGCGCCAGTTGTATGCAAACTGTATATTACCGCCACTCCTTCACCTAAATAGCATGAGGGGTCCTCCTTAAGAAAAACAGCGACTTTTAAAGTGCAACTTGAAATTGATAGGATTTCTTTGCAAAAAAATAAAAAAGGAAACGTAAATACTGCCATCTTAATCTAAAGCTACAACAAACACAAAGCAAAATAAAAGTAATTATCGCTAAACATTGATAAACAAATCCCATAGCAAAAAGTTTCTTTGTGCCCTTTGCTAAATACATTGAAATGTTAGCTTAAACACTGTTTTATGTGATAAATGCTCTCACAAGCACAGGGCAACATCTAAACAATAGGATTTCTCTCTTTAATGTCTCTGTGAAAATTAACCTTGAAAAAAAACGTCAAAACCATTGATGGAGTTTGAAGATTGAGAGGGCTCTGTTGTTCAATCGCATGAAAGAAATACCATCTTCATGGGGACACGCATGAGCGCCTGTGAGCTATGTGTGTCTCTACAGAGAACAGAGGGGAGAGAGAGGGGCTGCTGTCTCCCTCAAGCGTCTCTGCTCTGAGAAACTCCAATAAAACGCTGAGCAGAGTGTAATTGTCAGTTTGAAGCCTTTGATTAAAAATCTCTTAATATGAGAGGATTTATTACGGAAAAACTGACTTATAGGTTGCCAAGTGCCTCAGGTTCCCAATGGTATCCTCACAAGATGTCAATCTATACTGGCAATGAATGCTAGGAATTCTAACGCATCAATCAGTGGGATTTTACTCTACTTAGCTTCTTTTTTTTTGAGACTAGAGATTTGATTTGGTAGAGACAGTAAATACATCACAATAACACATGAAATGTACCAATGAACAAGTGATGGTGATTATGAGCCTTGTGAGAAGAAAGAATCCAGCAGTTGACTAAACTATATTAATGCTAAATGACTTGAATAAGGAACTAGTCGGCATTTTTAAGCTTCTCGAAATGCTTGGTCTTTAAGATCTTTTATGCCAAACAGTCGGTGTTTACACAAGATTAAACTCTAGGAACATTCTCTAAAACACAATGAATAGGCTATAATAACTACTCTCTAACCAATTACTACTCTACTATTTGGAGAAAACATTACCCATTGACCAGCAGAAAATGAATAAACCCAGTAGCCTCATTTAATCAACGATAGTGTCACAAATGTTATCCATCTTCAATTTCAGTGACATGCAATTTACATTTATGCATTTGGCAGACGCTTACATTGATCATAAGTGACTTACATTGCATCCAATGAAAACATTTATATTTGAATCAGTTAAGACATTTTGTTTATATGTTGGCTAATTATGTTTGTATTTTATTTCTGCCAATTTCTGCCATTATTTAAAAAATAATGAAGTAGCAGAAAATAAAACACTACCGTATGGCGCTTATTCGTTATGAATAATGTGGTCAATACTGTCTAAATAAATTGCTTAGAATTTGCTTACTAAGAACATTAGCCAATTTTTTACACTGAAAGGCAAAGCTACTCCACACATTTTTATCAATGGCATTCTGTAGGATATGAATCACTGTAACAACACAGCTTTGATGCAACTGTTGGAGGAAAGACTTTTGACATTACAGCAGGTGTAAAGCAAAGCCCAACAATGAGAGATCATACAGTCAGTTGAAGTTTCAGACATAATCGTCAATAGGATCTTCTTTGCTTACCTGGCCCACAGAGCCGGCTGTAATGATACGGATTGCAGCACACTACCGGACCGTCCTGAGCTCCGAAGCTCTTGCACTCACAGAGCGCTTTGAGCTGGGCCGTGTGCTGCAGGTCTGACCACCGATAAAGCTTACAGGTGAGCAGCTGTGGAGGAGCCATGTGGCCGCCTAACCGCAGCTCGGTCCGCGACACCATGACGCAGTCGCTCGGCATCCCTCCTTTGGACTCCACGGCTTCCAACAAAGTATCCAAGGTTTTCTCCTTTAGCCTTTTTAATAGCGAATAGGTGGCGGTCTTGAGCTCCTGCTCCATGACGGAGCGAGGTTTCGTCTCCTGGCTCTCAAGAGGACCGGGGTCCCGAGAAGAACCAATGTTCCTCAGCACAAACTGGCAAGAGCCAGGCTCCGGGTTTCTAGATCCAGAATGATGGTCCCGATCTTTAAACAAACAGCAAGTAACTGTTCTACAATCGCTGTCCTGCACAGACCGAGGGCTTCCCACCGTACACACCGTACCCCCATCTTGGTCCAAAACGCCCCCCGAGGTGCCACCACCACCCCCACCACTGCCCCCGCTCTCGGTGGGATTCCTCGTACACGCTTCCCCATAGTCCACGCCAGGCGACCCGCTAGGGGTCATCGGTCTGAACTCCGTCTTGGGAATTTTCTCTGGGTTGGTGCCAAGCAGATCGTCTCGAGACCCCTCGCCGCTTTTGCCATATCCATCGCCCCCCTCTTTATCTGGAATCAAACGGCTTCTCCAGAGTCGCCGCACAAGACCTGAGCGTTTCGTCCTGAACATACGACAACTTGAAACTCTAGATGAGTTATTTACGTTCAGATCGTAGCGATTTAAAACTATTTCCGAGCTCGTGCAACATTAATGTTGGTCGAACGCCGTGCAGCGCGTGCACACAGCCGAGCACCGAATATTGGTGGCAAAACCACAACATTAGTTTTGAAGGCACTGTGTTATATTGCATTAAAAACAGAAAGCGTCAAACAACCGCAGGGCTACACAGAAACGCATTCATCTTAGAAGGACGCTGTCAAGTAGCCTACATGTGAACAACGTTTGGAAAGTTTTTAGATTTCAAATGCACTACGGGTTTTAACTACATCAAATACATTTTGCTATTAAAAAACGCGAAAAGCTACAGGAGTCGCGCGCTCTCAAATGTTTTCGGACTTTGAAACACGTTCAAATCCTCTCTTTAACAGCGGGTCTGGTGACATGAATGAAGCTGCTCCTCGGCGAATTAAATCCACAGACAATTCCTCACAGAATTCTCTATTCCGGTTGTTTTCCACTATTCCAGCGCACTCTTTTTTTTTGCGATCCAAAAATATCCTTGTGCGCGCGCCGGGGCCAGAAAAGGAACAATCCGTGGACTTAGAGTGTGCTTCTGGTTCCGTGTTCAGACCTGGTCAAACTGCAACCCAGATCTCTCTCTCTTTCTCCGTTTCTCTCCCTTTTTCCTTTTTTTCCTCTCCCTGTCACACACACATACACACACACATAGGGCCCCCGAGGAGAGCGATGGAGCCATTGGCTGACTACCATCATGTGCTAGTCTAGACACTTTGGCGGCTCTGAGCTGCACTGATTGTTGCGCAAACAAGGTTTCAAGTTTCTTAACTCTTAAAGGCGTAACATCCATCTACTTCTATTTCTTATGTCCTAAGATGATTATTTATTCTAAACAGAGTAAATTAGAACTAATGTAAAAATCCAAGAATTATTTAACAAACATTTCTAAGATGATGTCAGTGCAACTTTACTGCGGTCATAACTTTATTTCGGAAGCTGTCTACACACCACAACTTACATTTCTTCTTTTTTTAATACAAAAAAAGAAAAATCATATTATAGGCTATATGACATTCTACAATGGCATCTGCACGGCATAATAACAAACCATTCAAAGTTTTTAAAGGTGCACTCAGAAAGTTTTTCTTTATATTTAGCAGCCTCTTAATTACTACAAAAATACCAGTAGTTTTGGACTTTATACTGACACCTACAGGTCTGGATGCATTAAGTTATTTTTTTTACTTTATATATTTTTCATATTGCACATGAAAAGATGATCTCTAAACAGAGAGATTTTGCAGTGTGGTAATGTAGTGTAATGCTACTCCTTTACTATTATTATTCATATTAATTGTAATAATTGGATGACAACATGAAGGTGCTCATGAAGGGGCAAACTTGTCCATGAATAAAACATCTTTTTTATAATATGTCTTACTTTCACATGAGTGATCACATTTCTCAAATGTGCTATTCATTTAGCTATCCATTAAACATTTTTAATTTGTAAGTATTACTGAGTATAAAGATTACATCAGTCTCACTGATAACTTACACATGACTAATTTCTGCAGAATCTTTTGTATTTGTTTATATTTTTATGTATTTAAGAAACGCTCTACTTATTTTCTACAAATCTAATGCCATGTTCCTTCGAAAAGTACTTGGCAAATGCACCCAAATCAGATTCTAAAACAGTTTTTGTTATTGTACTGCAAAGTGTGCATTACCTGCACACGAGGAATTTTCAGTAGACTGGGGAGCTTGCAAATTCCACAGAATGACCTCATAAGGTGCGAGCGGCTCTCATTCGGGTGTGAATTCCAGCAATGGGTCATGCATAGACAATATATATGCAATGTCAAAAGTCTTTTCTTTTGAGATGCAACCACCAGAAATAAAACTTAAACATACTAATATCCTATCCTAAGTAGCCTGAGGTAATATATTCATGCAGACACAATGCACCTTATTCTTTGACCTTTTGGTTTGAGTTATTTCAATTTTAATTTAGTTTACTTCATTGGCATGTGTTGGAAAACATTCAAATATATTAAAATCTATAGTACTTAGTATAAACTAAGTACAAATCTCAGCTATTTTGCACATAAAGGGTTAAAGAGTGGCTGGAGTAGAGAGGGCGGGGTGATGTCTCTCAATGTATTAACTTGCTCAAAGTAGCAAAAGTTCAGCAATAAACACTGCCGATTGGTTCCCCAACATTTATGGCATGCCCCTGGACACAGGGATTGGTTGGAAGAGGGAAAAAAAATGCAAATAGACATGCCCACTGTTGTTACAATTGACAGTGAATGAAATACATTTCCTGGTTGCTTGCCAAAAAGCAGAGCACAGTATTTGACACGCTTATTCGGCAAGAAGCTATGTAAATACAGTCTTAACAATGGACTTGTGCTGACAGCCTTATTTATCAAGTGATCAAGAGGATGTGAAATTAAACTGTGTGGGAGGAGAACCAGTTCCAATCCAAACCATCCAATAAGGACTTGAAGTATCAAAATAGTTTAATGTAAGGGATTTGAGCGCACACACAAAACAATTATTAGAATATATTAAAATTAAAACAAATACAATTTACTTTACTATGTGTCTTCATGAAACTAGCTATATTCTTCACTGTGAAATAAGAAAAATGTCTTTTTAATATTTATGGTGAAAAAAAACTGGATCATTATGATACAGATACACAATTATGTCATGCATGTATACCAGCACACAGATTAAAATAATGCAATAAACTTTAACAAAAATGCAGCATAAGACACTGTCCAAAATGTCCAATGTCCAAAACAAAAAGTAAGATCAAATAAAACATGCCTCTTTCCCCATAAAACCCATTTACCTTACTTTTACTTTTAACACTTACATATACTTCCTCCAAAAAATAGTCAAACAAAGTATGGTAAGTCAGTTTACCATAAAGAGCATTCTAAACTGTAAATACATTTAAAAAAATCTTCCGATTTAATCATTAACCATCCCAAATGCCCAGCATTAGTCACACAGTGATGTACATACACATACACACACACCTGTCCTCTACTTCTGGCCCTTACTCTGTAACTAAGAGTAGTATTTGCCTGTGTGTAAGCGGGAATCGGATTTCCCTGGCAGGTTCATGGAGGTTAGAGAGAGACAGAGAGAGAGAGAGGGAGTACATGGAGCCCCTCATGCCTGCTCCGTATTAGAGGCACCTGTTGCAAATACATTCTCTTTTGTAACTTAATCACACGTCAGACACGGCAAAGAAAACTGTTATTGCAGCACTGCACTCCATGTTCAATCATTCTCACACTGTCTTGAAAAATCAGTGAAAGCCCCACTCGCAGTATAATAGTGCTAATGATAGTCATTCACCCACCTGTCCATTGGCAGGTAGTTTAGCTAGATTTTATCCACATTTCATGGAATTAAAGCTACTACTGTTAATTCGGGAAGTGCTTTTTCACACCATATTGTTCACTGGTTTCATTATGATCATACTGTATAATTTTGTGCTTGCAGGAGGTTCTGTGATAAATTATTAGTGACTTCATTCACTGGCTATTGCAATAGACTAATGTTGTTAAAATAAAATGTTTCACCCCAGGCAAAGTTTTACCTTTCAAGCATTGAGACTCAATGATAAAACAAGTTTTGTTTTCTGTCCAACACCATGTAAGCCTTGAGAGATTTGGCATTCAAATGGCTTTGGCAGTGATTCTTTTGTTTCTCAATTCCAATCACTTGAATGATAAATTAAAAGAGCATTTTTAAGGGAATATTATGAGAGCTATGCAAAAAAATATACAAGGAATAGCCTTAAGATTAGGTTTTTGGCAAAGGAAAGACATTAGTGGTTTCATGGACATAATGTCTGTAAAAACAAAGCCTATTTTAAGTACAATACATATATTCAGTGTAATTTACATATTATTGGAATATTGTGATATTTGTAATTAATTGATTATTCGTAAATCATTTTCTGAGGTTGTCGCTGAGTAATTCTTCCTCTATCCTACAGAAATTAGGGCTGTATATACCAATTTTTTTTATGTCTACATGTTAACTATTAAATGTTGACTTTACATACACACAGTAAAAAATATTTGTATATATTGCTTTATATGGTAGTATGAAAGTATGAAATAATTTCTAAATAAAGGTTCGTATTGGCATCCAGGGTTTCAAGAAGAAACTTTAACATTTGTGAAATCTTCCTCTTACACAAAATGTTCTTTATAGTAGAAAATTATGTTTAGATTATTAAAATGTTCTTCAAACTAAAAGGAAAAAAAATGGATATTTTACAATCTGTTCACTGAAAGGTTTTTTGGGGTACCGAAAATGGTTCTTCAATGGCAGACCCCCCTTTTGGAACCTTTGTTTTTAAGAGTTTCTACTCTGTTGACCCTAATGTTTGCTGCATATGTGAAAGTGTGTAAGAAAAGAGCTCTTCAAAGAGAACAAGGTAATTGAGTCAGAGGGCTGAAAACAGGGCCCAGCTGTTCACACAGACTGTCCCCCTGCTTCGCTCTTCGCTATGTGACCAGCAAAGCAGACTGACCGCACCACTGGAGACCCTGGGGTAATAGTACCTCTGACACTTCAGAGGTAAAGGATAACAAATCAAATTAAACACAACCGAGAGATACATGCAGAAAAAAGCCCCTAGAATCAGGAAGAAAAATGGTATCTGGAGAGAGATATTAATTTTCTGTCTTACTATTTTGGCACAACTGAAATATAAACTTTATTTGATCGGTTACAGGGAGTTCTTCTCATTTTGGATCGTAAAGCTGCATGCTGGATCATCTCATATTGGACTGAAGTCACTGAAGAGTTGTTTTGAACATTTAGTCCTGCCAGCAGCATTGTTGTATGAAATGAGCTGTATGACATACTGATATGCACCGGTGTGCATTATGTTGTGTCTCTTCAATTGTTAGAGTAGTTTGAAGACTTAAAAATGTGTGATGTTAACAAAGGTTGAGAGAGAGTGAGAAGGATGATGCTAAATCATAAATAAATGAAAAGATTGTATAGATCAGACATTACCATTCAATTGTCCAAGCAGCTCATGGGACAATGGGATAAGTAATATATTTTATTTAATTAATATATACAATTAAGTAAAAAAGAAAAAGGATATTTTATGTCTCAGCCTTTTATACATTTGTTTGGATGAAGAAAATGTATTTATTTTATGAGTTTTTTCCATTCATGATTGATAGATAGATAGATAGATAGATAGATAGATAGATAGATAGATAGATAGATAGATAGATAGATAGATAGATAGATAGATAGATAGATAGATAGATAGACAGACAGACAGACAGACGGATAGATAGATAGATAGATAGATAGATAGATAGATAGATAGATAGATAGATAGATAGATAGATAGATAGATAGATAGATAGATAGATAGATAGATAGATAGATAGATAGATAGATAGATAGATAGATAGATAGATAGATAAGTTCCTTTACTAATATTACCAACAATGCTAAATTACATCCAATTTAATGCAGAATAATAATAATAATAATAATAATCATTATTATTATTATTATTATTAAAAATAGTTCTGGTCTTTGTTCCAGTGGAAAGATAAATGAAGACAACATTTTGAGAAACATTAGTATAGAGGAGTGTGTGGAAGACTTCATGAAGAAAATCAGTGGAGAAAAAGAGTACATGCAACAAAACAATAAAATGCACCAGCCTGTGACAACAGTCAT
Source organism: Rhodeus uyekii (assembly GCA_037043235.1). Lineage (NCBI taxonomy): Eukaryota > Metazoa > Chordata > Actinopteri > Cypriniformes > Acheilognathidae > Rhodeus > Rhodeus uyekii. Next base: position 548,500 of record JAWRVZ010000024.1, on the reverse strand, counting down.
CTATTCAAAGAGCAGAAGGCATTAATTCTCCATGAGGAAATTGCGAGGGAGTTTGATACGGACAGATACTAATGAGAAACAGGCTCACACACTTAGGCCAGTGGACGCAGTGGGGGTGGATGGCACTGGAGTAGAGGGGATTCTGCAGCTAATCTATTCACTCAGGGAGGTTAAGGAACGCAAGGGAGTAAGATAAAAGTTACAGTTGCATGATTATGGGACACATGGGATGGTCTACTCACACTACGAAAGTACAGTTAAAAGGATTCTGTCATCATTTACTCACCTTCAAGTCATTCCAAACCTGCAAGACTTACTTCTTTTGTTTCTGAACACAAAAGGAGATATTTTGAATAACTGTTTTTCTCCATAAAATGAAAGTCCATAAGGTTCAGTGCTGTTTTTGACCCCACTGATAAAAAGACAAAACCTTTTGAGTTTAACAGATGAAAGGTCATACAGGTTTGAGGGTGAATAAATGATGACGGAATTTTCATCATTTCCCTTTAACAGCTCCTCTAAAGAACCACAAGCCCTTAATTCAGGTCAGGTTTAAGAATGTAGGCCGTTTCACTAAAAAAGAAATGTAGATTTGTATATTTTATGTTGTTTTATGACACACTGACTCAGACTAAATAATTGTTGGGTAGATTTATAAGAGCAAAAGTTTAAGATGAAATGTTTTGCAATGCGATTCTGAGTGAGTTTGGAACCGTGGATCAGGTAATAAATCTGGAAATAATTTAGGTTCGTAATACATTGCTCTTCTAAGCTTGCCTGTAAACATTCCACACACTGCACCCTTTCCTCCCATGCTTTCTGTCATGCCGCTGTCAGAAGTCACGACCCCAGAAGGGCAGGAATGGCTCTTTAAAGACACACTAAAAAGTGACTAAAAAATCAGAAATGTCCCTGTCGACATCAACAAGTCCCAGGAAACACGACTAATTAATACTTGCACAAGAGAAGCAAATCAAATCAGGACACCTGCGCTGTGTCTCTATCACAGTTGGTTTTAGGAACTGCCGCTGCAGAATGCAGATCAATAGTTTGGTTATCTGAGTGTTGCGTGTTTGTTCCTATCTCTCTTCCTGACCGGCAGAGACGGCGAGGCTGAGCCCCATTTGACTGGGTCACCAGAGCCCAAACCAGAGACACACTTGTGTGAAGAATAATATTTTCCAGCTTTTTATCAACATTTGTTCAGTGGGTCATGGAGACAGTCTGTCTTTGAGAGCCAGATAACCAAGTCAAAACCTCTAATTGTACTGTCTCTGCCAGATTGATTTAAACTCAGTCACACGTATACATACACACACACACACATTCCTCTAGGCCCTAAATTAGAGGCTTGTTCACTGAGGAAAAGCAGCCCTGATGGGAAAGACAACCTGTTCCTTCTGTAAACCACCCAAACTTTGTTTTTGACTTCTCTGGCAGATTAATTGCTTGTAATGATACCTTTATGAAACTTTCTGTTTAATTTGAATTAGATGTTGACTTAGGTTCGGGCTGACGTCATTTTTGACTATAATATTGCAAGCGGAATCACAACATCTTCAATTATAAAACAGTTATTTATGATTCTCGAATCTGATTGGCTAAGGAGCGTTCTAAGAGCACTGATATAACAGTATAAAAGCAGTGGGATGAAGGCTATAGTCTAAATCTGATTGGCTGACTTCTACAGGTTTCTGAGCCTAGTGTGCAGGGATCTTTAAAGGTCGTATTTACGTATGTAAAGTTCTGCGAATGGAGTGACTGCAACTAAATGCTGTATTTTTTAAATATTTGTAAAGTTCACAGTTTAAAACTTTAAAAGACATTTAAGCATTTCGTTTTAGGCATTTAAAAGTCTGTGCTAATGGGAAAAGTACAATTTTCCAACCCTTTGAACTCCAAACTGATTTCCTTTGATTAGTTGTGCGTTTTCTTGCATCTGTGATGGAAGATCATGCAGGTGAAGTACCTTACTGAGAAAAGAATATCTGCAGCATATGCAGGTAAACAGTCTGTTATAGCACAATGTCTGTATTGTGGTAAACAAAACAAAACTATGATTGGTCAATTTACATGTCAGTCAGACAGTTTCTTCCTGACTAAATGGGAAGTTCTTTACCAACTTCAGTAAATCAGGCAAAGGCCCGGCTATACGAGTGTCACAGTCTTGTCTCGTCGCGTCTGTCACATCCGGGTTCCTTTATGTATCTTCCAAGTCCTGCATGTCCCCGTTTGTGTCTAATCACATCCCAAGTCCCGTCAGCTGTTTTCTATCCTGTGTTTGTCCTTAAATACCCTCCTGTGCGCCTCTGTATTTGTCAGTCGTTAACGTTATGTCGTCTGAGTGTGTGGATGCTGCACCATGTTCCGTGTTTTGCACGATAACGTGCCGTTTGAGTTATATTTAAAGTGTCCTTTGTTTTCCTAGTTGTTGAATAAACCTTTGAGCATTCACTCCTGCTGTTTCTCCTCGTGTCTCCACATCGCACACCAGTATCATTGATAACAACAAGACTATGCTTGGGAGCTTAGCTTCAGATAAGTTTGAAATTATTTTTTGTAACTGTAAAAATATTGTGTATAAAATGCAAGTTACTCACTATTCATACTCAAACTTCTTATGTACTGAACTGTTGAGTCAAAGCAATACCTCAATAGCAATGGGCTCTTTGCACAATTGCTTCCGCATGTAACTTCAGTTGTCATTGCACTAAACTTGCGGTGTAGTCCAGAATATGAACATTTTGGGAAAATTAAGCACAGAAATCTTGAGGAACAGAACGCTAAACAGGACAACAGAATATTGAGACAATCCACTTTTACGCTTTTAAAACCTCCGGACCCACCATGCTAATATTATATCACCCTCAGCAATACATCACGGGTGCCAGACCAAACAAACGGGCCCTAAGCAACAACAAGCAAACGCACAGTAAGACGCGAGGCCTGTTCTCGCCACCAAGCAAAACATCCGTATTCAGCAGCTCTACATCGGCCCCTTTCAATCGCTCCTGCCATTGAGAAGGATAATAAAGCTGGTTGAGAAGCAAGCTCGACTCTCAGGCTATGCCGCTTTCTTCCTGCTAGCCAGGCCGCCGCCGCCGCGAGCCTCAGCAGACCGCGCTGCAGTTTCAGCTCACACTCTCTCTGTCCGTCGTCAGCTCACACAAACAAGAGCAGCTGTAATCCTTCCCGGCGCTTTTTATTTCAGCATCGCTAAATCACGAGCAGTTTGTGCCACCTCAATGCTACTGTTCCGGGGAACCCACGTCTGAAATGTGATTGTTTTTAAAGTATCGGTCCAGGTCCTGCAGCGGCCAGGTTTTTTTTTTTGGGTTTTCAATGGTAGCGACGTGCCTCCTGCCGACGTGGGGGCCCTGAGGGGTTTCCCCCTCGTGGTGGCTACATACTTCTCTACTCCTATGGCAGCCAGGGGAGTAGTTTCAGAGGTTCCCCTCATACTCCCAGAAACAAAATTACACCCAATTCTCTTTCTTGCAACAAATTGAACTACAAACACATACGCAATGCTAAAGCCATATCATCCCCTCCGCACCTCAAGCCCTCTACAGAAACATTCATCTGCCCTCCCGAACTCACAATTTCCCCCCCCTCAGCCGTAACTTCGCAATGCTTTGGGGGGTCATCAAAATCTTTAGCGGCTGTCCGACTAGATTGCAATTTTTGGGGGAGTGCTCCAGGTTCGGGCTAAATACCGAGCTCGGAGCCCTCTCCTCGGACAGCACGCCAAATATGCTTACCATTTATTGCTCCTGAATCATTCGTAAGTGTGAACTCGTGAAATGATGTTTTATTAACAAAGTTCGGGAGGAGCACGTTCAAATGATTAACACAATCAACACGTCATCAGCAATTACTCCTCATCCTATCAGCAGGAGAGGAAGTACGTACATATAGACATGTTTGACTCACCTACAGCTCTGATATTTTTCGGCATCCCTCCACCACCCCAACTCCTCACACTTAATTGTTCCTATCAAGTCAGGATACGGGGGGAGTGCTCCAGGTTCGGGCTAAATACCGAGCTCGGAGCCCTCTCCTCGGACAGCACGCCAAATATGCTTACCATTTATTGCTCCTGAATCATTCGTAAGTGTGAACTCGTGAAATGTTACATATAGTTAATCACATAACCATGGTTTTGCAGACAAGCCTTAAGCCTAGTTCCAGACTAAAATGCATTATTGAGCTGTTTGAATCGAATACAACTTGCTCAGTGCCAATTTTTTTTTGTCTCAAGATTTTCTAAGGCATGTTAACGTCTCAGGTTACGTATGTAACCATAGTTCCCTGAAGAGGGAACGAGACGCTGCGTCGAACGCTTGGATGCTGTCCGCGCGAAGCACAATATGTAAACTTCCGGCGCGCGCATGTGTGAGTGACAGACGCAGATCGGTGACGTCACGAACCAGTTGATAAAAGAGCGCCGGAACCCGGAAGCGGCAGCTTAGGGTTTGTCTGAAGCAAGCCCGGAAGGCACGAGGAGCTGAGGCCAAAGATGCAGCGTCTCGTTCCCTTTCAAGGGAACTCGCGCTGCATCGAACGCTTGGGGAACGATATACCAACGGCACCTCAGTGACGAAGGCCGACGAGTGTCTCGTAGCTCACTACGAGAGGACCCGTGTTCCCGGAGCGGAGTTGAGGTCAAGCTGGTAAAACCTCAGAAAAGTATGCGGGGAAGACCACCCCGCCGCATCACAAACATCAGATAACGACACACCTGATATAAGGGCCTTAGAGGCAGCCACGCTCCTAGTAGAGTGGGCCCGGACCCTCAGAGGCGAGGAGGATCCGGCCGACTCGTAAGCCAGGGTGATAGCCTCAACTATCCACCTGCTTAAAGTAGATTTGGATGCAGGGGCCCCCTTGGGGGTCCCAAAGCAAACAAACAACTGGTCAGACTTACGCCAAGGGGCAGACCTATGGACATAAGTGTCCAGTGCTCGCACTGGACAGACCTTGTTTTTAAATTCCTGGTCCTGGTCACCGAAGGGGGGAGGGCAGAAGGCCTGCAGTACTATAGACCTGGTCACATGAGTGGGCACTTTGGGCACATAGCCTGGCCTGGGATGGAGGAAGGCTTTCACCATCCCAGGCGCAAACTCAAGGCAAGAGGGAGCTACAGAAAGCGCCTGTAGATCCCCAATTCTCTTTAGCGATGTTATAGCTAACAAGAATAAGGTTTTTAAAGTGAGGAACTTTAGGGGAACCTCATCCAAAGGTTCAAAGGGTGCCTGGGACAACCCCTGGAGTACCAGGGATAGGTCCCAGGCAGGAACCTTGGTCTGGACTGCAGGCCTCAGCCTAATGGTACCACGGAGGAAGCGTGTGACGAGGGGGTCCCTGCCAATGGACACGCCACCCAGAGGTACGTGGTAAGCCGCAATGGCAGCCACGTAAACCTTCAGGGTGGACGGGGACAACCCTGCAGCGAATCTATCTTGCAGGAACTCTAGCACTTTGCCAATGTGACAGGTAACTGGGTTCACCTGCTTCTTGCTACACCAAGAAGTGAAAAGTCTCCACTTCAGGGCGTACAGCTTCCTCGTGGAGGGAGCTCTGGAGTGGAGGATGGTCTCAACAACCTCGGTCGAGAGACCAGAATCTATGAGCTGGGCCCCCTCAGAGGCCAAGCCCACAGTTTCCAAAGTTCTGGGCAGGGGTGAAGAATCGAGCCCGCTGCCTGATACAGGAGGTCCACTCGAACTGGGATCTCCCAGGGGACCCCGTCCAGCAGGGAAACAAGATCCGCAAACCACACTCTGCCCGGCCAACGTGGAGCAACCAGTGTGAGACGGACCTTGTCCCGGCGAACTCTCTCCAGAACTCCCGGGAGCAGAGCAATCGGGGGAAATGCGTACAGACATAGCCTCGGCTATGTCTGGACCATGGCATCCACCCCGAGCGGGGCTGGATGCAGGAGTGAATACCACAGAGGGCAATGCGTTGATTCCTCGGACGCGAACAGATCTACTTGTGCCCGGCCGAATCTGAACCAAATCTGCTCCACCACCTCTGGGTGGAGCCTCCATTCCCTGGGCCTCGGCCCCTGTCTCGACAGGAAGTCTGCTCCCACATTCTGGGTCCCAGGGATGTGAACTGCCCGTAGATGGAGCAGTCTCCCTTGGGACCAGAGGAGGATCTGCCGCGCCAGTTTGTATAGTGGTCGCGAACGTAGACCCCCCTGACGATTTATATAGGAGACCACAGTGGTGCTGTCTGTCTGAACAACCACATAATGGCCCCTGAGGTCCGGGAGGAACGCTTGAAGCGCCCTCCAAACAGCCATCATCTCCAGCAGGTTTATGTGCCAGGACAACTGGTGTTTGTGCCACAGACCCTGGGCAGAGCGATCCCTCAGGACCGCTCCCCAACCTGAGAGGGAAGCATCCGTCGATAGCATGACGCGTCGACAAGGAGCTCCCAACGCAGGTCCTTGAGACAGAAACCAGGGTTTCTTCCACATATCCAAGGCACGTAGGCATCGCCGCGTGACCTTGATAGTGTGGAAAGGGTTGCCCCTCGGGGAAAACCCTCTAGTTCTGAGCCACCACTGTAATGGCCTCATGTGTAGCAGCCCGAACGGGATGACGCTGGAAGCTGCTGCCATGAGGCCCAGCACTCGTTGGAAGTGTTTTACAGTGGTGGACTGGCCTATTTTGACTTTCTTCACGGTTGACAGAATCGAATCGATGCGGGCGGGGGATAGCCGCGCCGTCATTGAAACCGAGTCCCATTTCACGCCTAGGAAGGTGGTTCTCTGAGGAGAAGAAAGCACACTCTCCTTTGCGTTCAACCTCAACCCCAGCACTCTCATGTGTGCGAGAACAACATCTCGACGCTGAACCGCCAACTGCGGCGACTGGGCAAGAATCAGCCAGTCGTCGATGTAATTCAAAACTCTTATGCCTTGGAGGCGCAACGGGGTTAGCGCTGCGTCCATGCATTTCGTGAAAGTGCGGGGTGATAAAGCCAGGCCGAATGGAAGTACTTGATATTGGTACGCCTTCCCCCCAAAGGCGAACCTGAGGTACTTCCTGTGCTGTGGAAGGATGGTAATATGAAAATATGCGTCCTTCAGATCGATAGTGACGAACCAGTCCTCGGACCTGATCTGTGCCACTATTTGTTTCAAAGTCAGCATCTTGAATTTTAGCTTCATGACCGAGCGATTCAGAAGGCGCAAATCCAGGATGGGCCGCAGAAGGCGACAGAGGGGCGTCCAACATAAAATTTTTCTCCTTGTCTTTCAGAGACGTCAGATTCAACCACAGGTGCCTCTCCGTGGCCACACAGGCTGCCATGGAACGACCAATAGAGGAGGCCGTCTCCCTGGTGGCCCGGGTTGACAGATCTGTGGCTTTACGTAGCTCAGCCACAGCCTGTGGACCAATGCCTCCGCCCTCATCGAGGTCCCCCAACAATTCTGCTTGGTAAGCCTGAAGCAGGGCGGTGGTGTGAAGACACGCCGCTGCCTGGCTAGCTGCAGAATATGCTCTGCCCACATGAGCTGATGTAACTCGCATAGGTTTAGTGGGCAGCGCCGGGACTTTAAGCGACGACACCGAGAGCGGAGAGAGGTGGCTCGCAAGCGCCTCCTCCACCTTCAGCATCGCGCCATAACCATACTCTCGTGCACCAACCAGAGTGGCATACAGATTGTTTTGTGGCGTAAACACTCTGGAGGTGGCTGGCCTCTTCCAGGATCTAGACACCTCAGTGTGCAGATCCGGGAAAAAAGGCAGGTCCCGGCGAGGGGGAGGGACCCGCGCTGGCAGAAATCGTTCATCCAACTTGCTTCTTTTTGGACGAACGACAGTGCTTTCCGCTGGCCACTCAATATTTCACGTGGCCACAGCGCGAGTCACCACCTCGAGCAATTCCTCATAAGCTGGGGAGGAGGTTGGCGAATCCTCACTCTCCGCGTCGACACTAGCAACGTCTAACTCCTCAGAGCTAGACAATTGCAGTGCCGGTGCTTCAGCTTGGTCGGAAGTAACCGCCCTCGAGCGTGCTTCCGAAACCATGCATGAAACACTGGATCCACCGGGTAAGGGCTGAGATAGGGGAGCGCCCGTCTCAGACCCCGCCGTCAGGTCCATTTGCGAACCCCATGACCTAGATCGCCGCAGAGCCTCAGCTGCTGCGGGACCCGAGCCCTGGGGAATGCGAGCCTGGTCGGTCTCAGAATCAAAAACCGCCAGGCGTGAGCGGAGCACCCGCAGCGGTAGTTGGCTGCAGTGATCACAGTCACGAGCGCTGACCTAGCATGCTCCGCTCCCAGACACATTACACATAACAAGTGCTCATTTCCCCCCGAGAGGAAACGAGGGCAAGGAGATGCGCACTGTTTAAATGTCTGGTTCGCCATTAACATAGATATATAAATATATATATACGGGAGATCCCTGATTTTTAAACTAGATCTGGGTTTTTCTCTCTCAAAATAACCAGCACACTCAACACACTCTCACACTGTGCTTGCGAAGACAAACAAAGCTGCCGCTTCCGGGTTCCGGCGCTCTTTTATCAACTGGTTTGTGACGTCACCGATCTGCGTCTGTCACTCACACACGCGCGCGCGCGCGCCTGAAGTTTACATATTGTGCTTCGCGCGGACAGCATCCAAGGATTCCCCAAGCGTTCGACGCAGCGCGAGTTCCCTTGAAAGGGAACTTAACTGTCCTAATTGAACTAAGGCCTATTCCTGGTTTAATCTAAGTCTTGTCTGTGAAACATAATATACTATATAATATAATATATACTACAATGTCATTGAAAATTATAAGAACTATGGCAGATGGAGACATTTTTATGAGAGACAACTATACCGGAAGTTCAAGTAGCAGTTTAAATTAGACAGCCGAAAAACAGCATGTATTTCTTAACTGTGCAACCTTTCATCCAAGCCAAATCAATGTAGCTATTCCTAATGTACAAAAGTGTATATATGTGATCATAACCAAGTGTATCAAAATACTAGACTAGGCTCATTACAGCCAGTATGTTTATGTAAAGGTTTATACATTCATAAAGTTTTACTTAGGATTGCCTGCAGTAGTAACCAGGATCCATTACAGTAAGAATAATACTGCGTGAGAAAAGATGCCAATACATACAGAAGAAAAAGAGTGAGGGCCAAAATAAACTGGCACCAAGCAGACTTTCACACCTTGGCACAACCCAGTCCTCACACTCTGGCAAAAACATTCACATGTAGGCCCTAAACACACTTGGCATACCCTTCACCAATAACAGATTATTGACTTAGCTCAACAAAGCATTCATAACACCGTCATCATCACAGGTTCCTTCAGAGCAAGGCGCATAGGGCAGCAAGTTTCCTCCAATGGGTCTTATTTGCGGGAGCATTTTCAACGTTTTTGACAGGTCTTCTCTGAACGTTTGGCGCCATATTTTATGGGGTCTGCCTGGTTTCTGCTTGCCCCTTGACGGTTCCCATCGCACCGTGGTCTTTGAGTATCAATAATCTGGTAGGTGAAAAAAATAATAGTTTTGTCTTGATATCGACTATTGAAGCTGACCAGATTGGTTGCAAGCGCTGATTCTGCAATTCATAACACACTACATCCAAAAAAGGCCTACTTCTCAGAAGGCAAAGAAAGTGGGAATATGCTATTCCCAAATGGGTGACATAAAAGTATCAAAAATAAAGTTTAAATAACGGTCTTTAATGTGTTCCACCATGGCACGATGGCAGGGAGCAGAGGAGCTCTGGAGAAAGTACAAGCTCTCTCAATGTGAACCACTGTACTTTATAATGTTTCCCAAACGCTAGTAAATCTAGCACTCCAAAAACCCATGTTGGAACCAAACTGCCAAGAATGACATCATCCTCAGACACTTTTTATGATTTCACAAACTTCATTTGCACAGAAAAAAAGGGGTCACAGTGCCAGCTATTTACAGTGAGCTTACTTCATCAAGTTGTGCATTAACAAGACCGTCCCATTTTATGATGGCACTACCAGTTTTGAATGTGTATGACTCAAAAACATGATAAATAAAACATCAGTAGCTGTTTGCATATTACAGTTTGCTTGTGCTAATGAAGACCATCTGTTGTTGGATTCCTGCTTAATTGACGATCTAAAGTGCGATGTGGCAAATCTCATCGCTGAAGTGCTAATGTGAGCCTCAGGCTTGAGAAGTTCATTATATTGCCTTGTTACTCCTGGAATTTGCTTGTTCCATTGGCTTTGTTAACGCAGATCAACAGCATTCCTGCGTGGCAGAGTAACTGAGCATGTGGGTTGATGTTTGTCTGAGCATTTGCAGGCCCTTTTAATAACCAGCTTCTTCCTTACGTTGGCAGAGGGAGCCATACTGATAGCTGTAGATCAAGTCTTTATTTGAAGGCCATGCTTGAAGAGACAAACCATTCAACACCCTGTTTATATGATAGGGATCAGTTACAGCACAAAATGGCATATAAAATCAAGTGAATGGGTATAACATTTTATTTCAAGCATGAAAAGGCTTGTTCTTATTATGAAACCACACCCTATAATTAACTTCATTGTGCCTTTCTTGATTGGACAGTACCGTATGTTGACCTGCCCCTTTTCAGCACTGCACAAGTTGTGTTCTGTCTTCTGGTTTGTGTTTCCACAGCATGAAGGTAAGATCTTACAAATTTATGAATGAGCCGCTCGTTTAAACATTTTCCCATTCTGCTGATATTTGTTATGACATGCGTCAAACAGTACAATGCTCATGATAACCTTTGTTAACTGTACAATAAGTAAATCCACTTCACCAGTTATTTACTCTTCAACAGCAATGCCATGAAAATATACAGAGTTACAACAAAAACACAAGTTTCAGACATAATTCTAAAGATGGCGGTGCTTCTTTCTTTGGCACACAAGACGGATTGACAAAATGGCAATGACATAATGGCAGTCGGAGGTAAAGTTCGTACTGAAATTTTTGAAGGTTTTACATGTGCCCGACAAAAGTGTGGCTACAGAGCGATTCATCACATGGCACATAGCTCAGTGCCTATGAGTAAATTAAAGCAAGTGTTGGGTAAGGTACTCTAAAAAAGTAATTAATGACATTTAACAGTTTAATTAGATTACATACTACCGTGGAGTTCGCTTATGTTGACAGCCTCGGGGGTTGCAAAAAAGCATCGAGATAACTGTTTATCGAGATAACCCATGTAACATATATTACCAATTTTCCCACATATAACCTACAGACGCAGATAATCCGCACACTCATATTGCCCGCGGGTTTTGGGTTTTGTCTAAAAAAAAAAAAAATCACAAAAAAATCTGAGGAACTGTAACAGAGACAAGGGGCCTCCGAGGGTTTTGGTCCACAGCAGCACCCTTTCTCTGAATGTTAGAGGCGCAAAAATGAAGTGACTGGATATTGTAATCCAAACATTTAGTGTTTATTCCAGGTGTCCCAAAAACAAAACAAATAAATAAACCAATGTCGCCCAACGGTATGCAAATTACATCCACAAAGACTGAAAATGAACACAATAATCAAAAGAGATAAGCAAACAAAAAGTTTGGCTATACCAATAAATTGGCCCAAACTGCCATGAGCACATTAACTTTACCTCTCCACCTTCATCTCCCTTACAGCTCTGAGAGGCCATCTTTAAAAAGGCCACGCCCCTCCCCTTTGAACTAAACCATTTAGAAAAAGGTAACAGAGAGAATCAAGGAAAACAGTCACATAGTAACCCATAAATACATTACCATAATAATAATACAAAAACACCTTAACGTTTGAAACAAAACAAAACTAATATTCATTAAGATTTAACAGAAGATCCCCCTCATGAGAACAATGACCTTCTCTTGGCGGGAAGAAAACAAATTATGTCAATTCAAATGTTGTCATTTTCTATGAACAGGTTTAGGGGTATCTAAATCGTGCAAAAATCAATCATATGTGATGTTATAATGTGAAATGCATGCACGTTCAAAGTCCAATGGTAAGAGTCTCTTCCAAAAACACGTATAGTCACAACCTCATTGTGACAGTAAGATCACATTTCGAATTCGTCCCTTTGAGAAGCGTGTTGTGTTGATCATTGGATGAGATGAGAAGAGCCCGCCCTCATGGCAGCACAGCCAATCACATCTTCTTGCATGATTGACAGCTGTCACAGTGATAGTGGAAGTGCAGCTGTCAGTGTGATATTGCAAGCGCCAAAGAGAACAACCCTCGTAAGAACGAAAAATGAACATTTATTGATGTACATGATGTGAATTATTAAATGAGAATGTACATGCTCATGTTTTTGGTGTCTTTTTACACAATAGTGTTGCCACGATTTGTTTGATGAAGCGATTGGCATTCATCTGTACTGCGTATATTTTTGCTAACAACAAAAGTCATATGTAAATACACCACAATAAAAAACACCTTCGATTCTTGATACAAACCTTTAATTATTTTCTCCAACAATCCAAACACAAAGATTGCTCACAAAATCACAAAAAACGTGCGGGATGCTACAGCGTGTTATCCCTCAGACGAGATCAACCACAGGGAGTGAATCGTCATTGGAATGAGCGGACCGGGATCCACGTGCAAGGCAAACTTGGTACGCAAATTAGTCACAAAATAACCATGTGAAGTGGCGAATTTGTCGCTTTTTTGAGCTTGAGATATTAGATTTCGGCAGCATAACAGAATCGACATAACCCTCAAGAAAATGCTAAGACAAATGGGAGTTTGGAGGTTCCGCTTCAAAAACGTCGACATAATAGTGTTGGCAAGTTAACCGTGAGTCGAGATAAGTGAACTCCACTGTACTTTCAAAATCCTATATCAACCTCGACCAGTTTAACACAAACTGCTTTTTTTTTAAAACCAGGTGATGATCAGGGAGGATCATGGGAGTTGTAGTGCTGAGGTGACAGGTGAAGTGTCACAATTACATCAGATTTAACTGTAATTAATTATTACAGTTAATTAATTTACTGTAATACTTTACTTTTTCATGGGAAAAGTGAGAAAGAAAGAAAGCAATGCAAGCACTGTTCATCAACTGCGCAATCCCAATTATTTGAATACCAAAGAAAACATTAATAAAACGAAAAAATAAAATGTGTGTTTGAATAAATTTTAAATGCATATATGCTATTACCTCTCACCTGAATGCAACACCACAACCCATAACACTTGTTTGTGCTGTGGAACTCAGTCTCTGGTTTATTCACTGCACGTGTTGAGCTTGGCTTGGATATCTGAGAGTTACTTAGTCACATCCTTTGGAAATATCAGGGATATAGAGGATAGTAAACGTTGTTTATGGAAGAACTTGATGTGGAGACTGAATTCTCATTGCTGCAAATGAGTAAGAAGCCAATAACAACATGCATTTTATACAGAGGGACCAAAGTTTGTTTGTTTGTTTGTCTGGTTATTTAAAATGTATCATCATGCCAAGCATATATGTGCGTGTGAGTGTGTGTATTTACTTAACCTTTTATATAAAAATATATAAAAGGTTAAAAAATATATATGTTGAAAGGTTTTTAAAGTTTATCTTTGATTTAGAAAAAAGTCAAACCAAATCTGGTCCCACTTCATTAAAAACTAAACAAAACTTCTCATCAGAAATAACTGAAAAAAGAGACCTAGAGATGTTAAAAACCATTACAGTACATTAAAATATGCTTCAGAGATACTGGACTCTTACATAAGAGTAAAAAAAATAGGATCTTCTTCACCCATTAACAAAAACATTTTAACTTCAACTAAAGATTAAAGAAAGCTCAGAGAACTTTAGATTAGATTTGTTTTAATTAATGGTCATGTCAATTCTATTTTCAATTACCGTACTCATTAATCCAGGTCAACTGTTATTTCACATGCAATGTGACATTTAATCAGGTTTTATTCCAGAAGTGTCCATTACTGTTTTTTTTTTGTACCCATGATGTTATTTTTGCTGCTCCCATACGCTACCCTTTCTTAAAATGCTCATTAGTGCTGGGAGTGGTTAATCTGGTGTCGGGGTCCTGATAATGATAACTGGTTTGCCTGGCGTCAGGCTGGTAAATGGCAGCGTCTCCCCTTTAAGAGCCAGCAATCTGATAGGCTATCAGCAGACAGGCAGTCCTGGGGAGACAGGGCGTCCGGTTCAAAATGACCTCCCAAAATAGAGCATTATGCTGGGCCTCGCCATCCCCTTCGTCAGAGAGGGGCCTGCAAAGGGGCAGACACAGGAAGAGTATGTCATCAGGCCAATTTCTGTTAATGGGAGGCAGGAGAGGTGGTGGACACAACCAGCAAGAGGTCAAGATAAAGGACACTCGCATACCCTGTCCCGTCTTTCTCATACTCCACATGATAGCTCTCAATGACCATCTCTGTGAAGGAGGAAGCGGAGGTGACACCTTTTCCACCAGAATGGTTTGCGTTCTGGAGTCAGAGCCTGTTCTTGGCCAGCCGAACTGGAGCCGGTTGCGAGCCGGCCGCATGTTTCCACAGACTTGAGGAAGGAACGGTGATGTAACACTGCTACGTGCTGTTTACCTGACTATAACCAGTCTAGAATCAAACAGTGTGTGTCCCGCTGTTTGCACAGGCACTGCGGCACTTCTGTTTTGATGTTCACAGTATTGTGAGTGATTCTAGCACACTGACAGCTTGCATAAACTCCCAGTACTCTCATCTGTCCTCTTTGGAGATATATTGAAAAATTGATTCATTCGGTCTCTCACACACTGGGTCTCTCACGCATTTACAGTTTTTTTTTTTTTTACATATTCAGATATAAAGAGCAACATCTGTTATTACATTGCTAAAAGAGACAGACATAACGGTCGAATGGATCGGTCGAGAATGGACAGTGGCTGGGAACCTGCACCAGATCAGTGTTGGTAGGGGTGGGCTATGTATGGCATATGGGAATCATAACAATTGTTTCAAAACCTAATTATATCAAAGAACAAGCATCACAGGTGCACTCCCAGTGCATTCCCTGTTCCAACTAAACTATGCTGTCTTCCATAGTTTTTGCTCAATTTGCCCACTGCATGTGTTCTTCATGCATGATGGAGAAAAAGTAATGGCTTCCATTACAGGAAGGTAAAAAGTAAAAAAATAAAAAATAAAAAATAAAAACCTAAAAAAGGACAGTTATTTTTAATTAAAATGAATATTTCACAATACAGTGATCCCTTGTTTATCGCAGTTAATGTGGACCGGAACCCTCCGCGATAGGTGAAAATCCGCAAAGTAGGATCAGCCAATCAGCTCACGGGATACATCCTCTTTCACTCTCATTCGTCGATCTCGCACAGGGAACCAATAACGTGCCTTGCCTGAGTACACGTGGGTGTGTGTACAAAGCTTCATTGACGAGTTTCTCTCCTTGTCTGGCATCCTAGGAAACCGTTTCTCCCGTGCATCACGATAAAACAATGCTGCTTTCTGCCTCACGGCTGCCAATGTGACGGTATTATTTTTTTTCCGATAAATATTTTTGAAAAATCCGCGATGCACTGAGGCCGCGAAACTTGAACAGCAAAGTGGCGAGGGATTACTATATTATTGTTTTTCTACTTTATTTTTGATCAAATAAATGCAGCTTTCAAATAAAAAATAAATGTAAAAAACTTTCCGAACCCACTTTTTTGTATAGATTTTGTATTCAAAGAGAAATCTGGCATACTGATTTCTTTGATTTTTGATTTTTTGAAACAAAAACAATATTGCCAACGATTACTTGAGTGGCTTTTGAACAAAATCCTTGCTGCTTTTGAGACCAAGCAGAGCCTCTGTTTGAGCAGCAGCTATGTCAGATGGAACATGCTGTTTTCATTACATAGCTCGCTCTGTCTCTCTCCACCCAGGGAAGCTGGGTGATTTAAGCCCTTTTGGTGATGCTGAGGTCATCCTTGTGACCCTCTCTCTCCATTCTTGATTTATTCTGGCATGGTGGGCACACTTTCCATCGTGACCCTCAGCCTTGCCCTGGCCTGATCCTCCCAGAAAAGTCACTTGTTTGGAGGTGCACAGGACATAGGCAGTAATTATGGTGCAATGCCTCTATTTCCGGGCCTGGTGAAATAAATCAGAAGGGAAAGAGGTAGACAGAAAAATTGCACAGAGAGGAATTTAACTCTGTCAGGTAAAGAGTCATAGTCATTCTCTTTTGTCCACGTTTTTAAATGCAAGAACTGATTATATGTAAACACTCAAGTAGAAATGTAGTTTCCTTCTCTTGAATCTCTTCCTAAATATTATTACCGTACTTTTAAATGTATTATTTTTCCTTCAATTAAATTTTTTACATTTAACATTTTATTCTCTTTTTAAAAATTTCAAACTATTATTTGATTCATTTGATTGATTGGTTTCTGTAAAACAAACAAAGCTTGGCTTTAGTAATCATTCAGATGAGTCACAGGCTAGCTGATTATCAAAATATGTATCCTATATCCTAACATAGCCTGATTAGATTGGAAGCACTCGGAAAAAGAGGGAATGTAAGGCTAGCATGGAGCACTGTTGGAACCTCTAACCTGAAAAGGACACCACGGCCTTACAGAAAACAGCTGGCAGACACTCTCCCTATATTTGCAAAGCTCCAAAGTTGCTTGAGCCAGGCCTCATGAGAAAATTTCAAAAACTTGCTGTATCCAAACCAAAAATAAGTTATTTATTTCCCACTTATTCCCCTCAAGCTATCTCTTACTGCTGCAGTTTACACCAAATGTAAACATGTTTCTCAAGTGACTGATTAACTTGAAAACTTGACGACTCAATGACAATACAAATGTCGAGACCCACCGCGATTAGCACAAAATGTGCATAAGATATCAATCAAAATCACAGCTATGATCTCAATAAGAATTTAGACAAGAATGGTGGTTTTCAACAATGGACTAGATGGCCTGAGAATTACTTAAAAGTATTTCAATTAATAAATTGTTTAAAAGAACTCTTTTCCAAATTACAATGCAAAATATATACAGGGGTCAAATATTGTGTTGAACAATAAGGGGCCTTTGATTTAAAAAACTGTACCACTGTACTAGAGGTTCACCGAAGTAACACTGTGTCAGGCTTCTGCCACATTCGGTCTAGTCAATTCTTGGTTTTGTGGCAGAGCTCTGACACTACCGTAATGTCTCGAGTTGTGTGTGCGTGCACGCTTGTCTGTGTGACGTCTTGTGTGCGAGTTATGAAATCCGGTCCCGATACTTTGGTCTGGTTCAATTTCGGTTTTGTGTCAGCATTTGGGCATTCATGACTCCTTCGTTCGTCCTTGTTGTGAGCGCACGAGAACAGGTGTTTTACAGTACTCGTTCTTGCGCGCTCTGTCATGTGAGTGGGCGCGGTTTCAAGCTTTGCACGAGCCGCACTCTCTCTCGTCTGTGTGTTATGTTAGCACGCGGTTCGTGTTTTCATCGGCCGCGTGCTTTCATGTTGTGTTTCGTTGTCACCAGCTGCACATTGTCCTTGTTTAATGTGAACCTGCAGCGATGCACATCCGCATTGGTTGCGTGTTCATGTCTTGTCTGTTGCCCAGCCCGTCTTGTTTTCATTGTCATTACTTTGATTTCTCCCTGCTGTGTTCTCATCAGTTATCCTCCCTCCTGTGTTTATTTAGTCTCCTCATGTTTACTGTCCTTTGCCGCGTTGTTGTCATTATTTGGTATGTTGTTTCTGCTGTATTGCAGTCAGTCCAGTCAAGTCTTGTTCAATTCAGTCCAGTCAGTCTATGTTTTTCTCCCTCGGGGTTGTTTTGGTTTGAAGTTGTTTTATTTTGTTAATAAAAAGCCCTAGTCTCTGCCAGTGGCGTAGCCACGGGGGGGGGGGGGGGGGGGGGCTGGGTGGGCCTGGGCCCCCTCATTTACATGTCCGGCCCCCTCAGATTTTCAATTGTTTAAAATCGCGACTGTGAAAACTAAAGTGAAAACACATATCGCCCGCCGCACAAGATGATCGCAACGCACCCCCAAATTCAAAAATAGCGCGCTGCAGATCACACCACAACCAGTCTTGGCTGAGCGGATAAGGCGATGGACTAGAGATCCATTGGTGTGTCCCCACGCAGGTTTGAATCCAGCCGACTATGTTATGCTCAGGCCCCTTCATTTTAAGCTGGGCCCCCTCAAAAATAAATTTCTGGCTACGCCCCTGGTCCCTGCATCATCGAGTCCTTGCTTTTCCCTTCTTCCCCCACACCTGACACAATGAGCAGACAAACCACATAGTAAAACGACATCTTTGAGTAAAGGTGGCCAAAGTGCCTTAGATCCACACATCACAGCCAATATACCAAAAGGCTTCTGGCGCAGAAGAGATTAATCTCCATATGTCCACTCTCCTGAGTTCCACTGACATGGGAGCCATATTAAAATCAATTGGTTTGTCTCTTGTCTTTATGGTCTGAGGAAGCCAGTGAAAAATTGTTCTCTTTAAGAGGTGATAGAATAACAGCTTGGCACTAAAGGCCATGGTTTTCAGAAGCTTAAAGGGACAGTTCACCCACTGAATGTTTCTGTGATTGAGATTTAAAATATGATTTCAAAAAAGCCCCACCTTTGCTGTGCTTATCTGTGGGGCTATATCAATGCTATTATTTAAAATAATAATCAATTTTATTTTAATAAATTATTTTACAGTAAAATAAAAAACAAGTTTATTATTAATAATAGCAATAATAATAAACTATAATAATAACAATAATTATCATTATTATAATTAAAACTAATTACGCAATGGTAATATAATAATAAATACTACTATTGTAAATATTGCTCTTGCAAAACAATGTAACATAAAAACAAGTATTTAATAATAATAAAATAATAATAAAAATTAATAATAATAATAATAATAATAATGAAAGTCCTAAAAGCTTCTCATTTAAATATTAGGAAGATCACTGATGTATGTTGTGTTTCCAAATGCCTGTTACAAGTGACCCAAGAGATAGAGTTGAAGTTTGCGTGGAGGCACCTTTACTACAAGCCCGAGAACAACAGATCGTGAGCTGACAACAGGTCTTACTATGAAACAAGCAGAGCATATAATTATTTAATTAAATGACAGCCTTTGCAATTTGATTAATTACACTATTATATCATGTATATACCCGTAGTTCAAACATTCAACAAAATATCTACTTTTATGTTTTGAAAAAGAAAGTCATACAGATTTGAAACGACATGAGGGGGAGTATAACAAATTTTTGGCTGAACAATCCCTTTAATGGACCTCGTCTGTTGGGCCTTTGTGCTTTAATACCAACACAAACAATTTCAGCCTTACTCAGCCTCAAGTTCACCACACCAAAAGAGTGCACGACAGGGGAACAAATACACAAGAAATGCTTGTTGACACGGCCTCTTCAAAGATTCTAAACAGCACCTTTTTTCCCACAGTGGGCCGCCTCTCTGGTACCGTCGGGTGCTCAGCGAGGAGTCTCAGTCATAAGGGCTCCTGAAGGGCTAACGAGTTCTAATTCTGATTTACTTGATCTGGTATCTCAGAGGAAGCCACAGAGTGCCTGCCAGTCTGGCTCCCCTCATGACCTCAGTGCACAGACCTGATCACAATGGGCGGCCCACAGTAGCCCCACAGCCTCATGGGTAACTCACAGTCAGTGGCAGGGGAGGATATCCTTGTGGAGTTTATGTACTCTAAACGGCTAAGACAGACAATGTAATGAAATAATTAGGAGCGGCCTCTCTGAAGTCTTTGACTATCAATGGCTAGCTTTATTTAGAGGTTGTCTGCTAGTATCAATGAATTTATATTTAATTTTAGATAAAGTTTTAGACATTTTGTTGCATGTTTATTAATTTAATTTATGCACTTGGCAGACGCTTTTAACCAAAGCGACTTACATTCAATGTACACATGTACATTTTAATCAGTTCTTGCTTTCCCTGGGAATTGAACTTATGACCATGGCGTTGCAAGTTTGAGCAACAGGAAAGCTAATTATCATATCATTACCCTTTTAGTACATCAAGTTAAACTAAATGAAAAGGGAAATTTTGCTTTGTCAGCTTTGGTTTTTAATTTGAGTAATAACTATAATAACCCTGCTGGTAGGATGCACTAAAAGCATTCAAAGAACCTCTGACTTTCATTTCTGCACCTCTGTCAGTATGGTATATTTGCCAAGGTTAAAATGCTTGATCCCAACTTTATTCAATCATAAACACACAACAAAAGGAAATGTGTCTGGACGAGAGGAGGAGGGTTTGATTTATTGTTGCTTCCTTTAAGGCTGAGTAAACTGTGCTTTTTCACTGTTGATATAAAAACATCCTTGAATTCATTTGAACCATGGATTCTTGGTGACAGTTTGTTACAAAAACATGGCCGCCAGGTTGGGACTGTTGTTTTCTACTTATGTGTGAGTCGCTACTGAGAAAGATATGTAGCCTCGCCATGAAGCCCAAGCTTAGGGCTGCATGTGAAATTCAGAATTTATGGAGACCTGAGTGTGTATGTACAATTCAGGAAGCTCATATTCAATTGCAGAGTCTCATATATATCGTAAATAATCAGATTAACGGCAAATGTTAGCATATAAACCAAATACGAAAATTATGCTTGTGGATTCTGAAAAAAATTGATGCAGTGAAATTTTTAGAATCGATGTACTGTGAATGTTCAGAGTATATATAAACAGATCTGTCATAATCTGAAATTGGATTAGTTTAGTTCAGACTGACATAAATCACTGCATGTAAACTGAAAAGTGCCCCTTTTAAACTTATGACTGCTTACTATTGACTGCCTACCAAATCTCTAGCACAAAGCATTCAAAAAGCTGTCAAGAAGCATTTCATTGGTCATAACAAGTAGGTATTTTCCCATAGAAAACCAAAAAAAAATGTTTAATGTAGCTTAATGCATTTAGACGGTAATATTAGAGGACCAAATTCAGAATACGCCTTATTAATAAAACCTTATTAATAAAACAAACATAACAGATGAACCCAGAATATGAATGCAATGTATGGTTTTAATGCCGGTTAAGCATTTTCCTATAGAAAACCATCATGAACAAAATGTGCATGCAATTTTCAGATGTTGCGCTCATATTCTGATATCACAGTCTTAGTACATTAGGTTAAGTGTTTTTTGTCACAGTATGGGTTTGTTTTCAGGCTGGTTTTACACGCCTATGTGTTTCATTTCCTTTCATCATTGTCACCTGTGTCTTGAAATGATCTCATTCCTCTGTTCCTCATTTATTAACTTATCAGTTTCCTTTGTTTGCTGCTTGTATATATGCCCTGTGTTCTTCCTCTTCCTGGACCCGTTCTGATCAGTGTAACGTCTATGCTGTAATGTGTGAAGTATAGTCTGTGAGATTCTCTTGAATTTGTTATTAAAGATCCTGTTTCCTGTTCTCCCTCATCCTTGTGAGCTTTTACTAGTATGTTATGTGAAAGTTTTAAAATGTCCCTCTCTTTATTGTTTGAAATACTGCATAGGAATGGATCGTAAGTCCCCCAAACTTGCAGTTTATTCACATTTCTTTGCCTTTGTTCTTTTAAGAGGTAAACAACAAGCCGACGGTCGGTCTATGGGCATATATATGGCTTTCCTGTAGCTCAAGCAATGGCTAGAGCATGGCCAAGGTTATGGGTTACGGTAATTTCCCATGGAAAGTAAGATCTGACTAGAATGTCAATATGTATCTTGAATGCAATGTCAGTCGCTTTGGATAAAAAAAAGTCTGCCAAATGTATAAATATAAATGGGCTGCGTTGTGTGTTTTTCAGATGCTGTCGGGGGCTCTTTTTTTGGCTGGTTCAACATGTAGAATCAGCGTTGGGCTATTGGTGAGAGAGAGCTCTAACTGGCTGTTCAGTTTAGCAAATGAGTTAAAGAAATGTGCAAGAAATCCGCAAGAATAAGAGCAATAGTGATTAAAGCAAGCAAAGAAGTTATGACAGCATAGAAAGAATGCTGCAGTTCTATGAATGTCCTATGAGTCGTGATCTATAAGGCTGGCCGTGATCTTATGGCAGACTCTGAGACTTTACCTCTCAAAAGGACAGTAATGAATCCTCTTCTTAATGTGCTTTATGGCTTCCTCTTAACAAAACTAGTAGGATGGAACCAAGTAGCCTATGGAAGTGTAATCATTCATTTTTCAGCATAAGAAATCTGATACTTCAGTCTCAACAGATGTGATACATAATGCTAGAGTTTCTCTGACAGTAACAATACTCCTGAGAATCCAGAGGTGATCCACATCCCAAATGAAATGTTCTCACACCATGTCTACATGTCAACCACGCTGAGAAACTTCTTCTTAGTTAATAAGGGCTGTGACTGGGCCAAAATTGAGACATTGTGCTGCATGAATGCCAGAGCCAGTGAGGATTTTCCCCTCATTTATCTGTTCATTTTCTCAATAAGTATGTGTCTGGCTTCACATTGCCAGGGAGAGAATATCGAGGGAAATGAGGAAGGAAATGCAGTGGAAAATAGAGGAAAGGGAAAGAAACCCTTGTCGATAACAGGCTGCCCCCGCGCCGTTCCTGAACACGGCAAAGGGGTGCAAGTGTATGGCGCCATCAAAAGCGGCCATCCAGGCGACTGTACGTGGCAGACGGGGAAGAGGAAGACAAGTGACGTCCACTAAATACTAACTGGAAAGTGAGACAGCCTGGAGTAGAGTTTATATATCTTAGATGGTACTGATTTGGTTTCTCACAAATGAAAAAGCACAATGAAAACAGAAGAATACGAACTCCTCCCAAAGCCAAGGGTTTTGAAATTATATAACTGTTGGCAAGATAGCAGAATAAATACTATTATACTCATCTGATTATTACTCATCTAATTATTTATTAAATATTTTGAAATAAGAAATGCCTTTTAAGTACTTTATATGTTTTACTTCAGTGGCATTACAAGTGTAACGGAAGGTACTCACAGGCAGAAATCCAAATGCGGATACTTTTTTAAAAAATTTTTTTAAATAAAAATGGTCTTACAGGCGCATAGTTAGGACAGGCAGAGAGCATACATAAACAATAATCGAGGCAGTGAAGTCAAGTCAGGCGGATAACAATCACGAGTGATAATCCAGGCCCAGGTCGGGGCAGGCAGATCAGAATCAAAAACGGATAACAGCAAAAAATTAGCAACAGGAAAACAGACAGGGATATAAACACTCAGAATGATCACTGCAGCAAATCAAGACTTCACGGTGTGAGTGTGCATGAAAGAGTCTTTTATAGTTTGTGTAATGGCTCGCAGCTGGTGCGATAATCAGTCCAATGAACAGCATCATGCGAAATGTAGTGTGTGTGTGTGTGTGTGTGTGTGTGTGTGTGAGTGAGTGTACGTGTGAGCTCCCTCCGGTGGCCAGTGGGGGGAAGTGCGGAGCTCATCATCATAACAACAAGAGTCAATCTTAACATATCTAGAACACAAGTAACTTATTAATTCATGAAAATCAATCATTATAAATGTTGCATTTTATTTACAGGATAAATAAAATGCAAAAAATAATGAAACATTAAAATCGCAATGAAACGCAAGACAAAAACTTAATACATATTACAAAGGCGTTCCCATTGAATCAGTGCGAATTTCCTTAAAAGGGAGCTATGTTAAAATCAAGATGTTGGCCTAATTACACTCAATAATAAATCAATAATGAATAATGTGCATACATTGTTTCTTATTTTCAGAGTGTGATAAAATAACAAATGGACAACAAGACTACTTCTTTCAGTGTATACATAACATGCAGTGCTGAAGTATTTCTTTAAAGATCCATGCACACATACCCATTAATTTTACACTATTCAGAAGTCCTTTAAGCATAAACATTTCATACAAACATGTGCATGTAAGTGTTGATGCATTTGTGTTAGCGTGTGTATTTGTGTGGATATCTCCTGTCTAACTGCCATATTAACATGTCCTGTCTGCAATGGAAGGCTCTGGGGATTTCACTGCTGTCGATTATGCAAATATATCCACTGTTCCTTTCTCTTCAGTTAGATATTCGAATTACAAATTTAATATTTTCAGTCCAAAACGGAGTGTCTGTAGGGACAACATTCCAATCTCTTGCACAAGTCGTGGCAATGACAACTGATAATTTTGAAATTAATATGAAAGTTTACTCAAACACACTTAACAACAATGCGTGAATAGTTAAATTAAGAAAAAAATTAAGAAAAAAAAAGGAGGCCGGAGGAGCCAGGGAGAGAGGGAGGCGAGGTTTAGCAGAAGTAGGAATGAAGAGAAAAATCAGCAGTACGGATTTTAAACAGGAAGAGAGTGGCGTCAGTACAGTCCAGAGATAAGAGAGCCGTGCTCCAAACACAAACACAGAGCTCAGCAGCCTAGCAGCTCCCAGCTCTACAGGCGCCTCGCAGTAGCGCTGTCCACCCACCTAGACGGAGTTTCAGGCCCCAGACCACATACAATCACACACACACAACCTATTCTACCATTAAATGGTCAACATTTCACTGGATTCTTAAAATTAAAGGTTTCAAAGGTTTTTCTTGGTTTTCGCAAAAATGACACAGAAGAACATTCACACAAAAAAAAACGTATTTACAAAAAAAACGTAATGCAAGTTTGCTTTTTTTTTTTTTTTTGAGTTATGACAACTTTAAATGAAATTATTTAAAGTAAGAAGAACTTAATCTGTAACATACCCAATTTGTTTAAGCTGATTACACAAAACAACTTGAGTTGTAGACATGGAACCAATTAATCAAATCTATTTCAGTTAAGGAGTTAATTTCAGTTCATAGCACATGCCACTGTTATCACTTAGCTAGGACTAGGACGATGAGGAATCAGGTTTCCTTCACAGGTTTATTAAAAAAAACACGAAAAACCAAAGACTTTAAATGTAAACAGAAAACAGCACGCCATGTGCAAAACGCAGAATAGCACAGAGAAAGGCAATGACATATAGACACTTAGCAACTTCAACGAACGACAAAGACTAGGGAATACGAGGGGATATAAATACATGAGGAAATGGGAAGCACGGACAAACAGGGTAATTGATTAACAAGACAGGCGTGGGCATCAGAGATACACAGAAGGGACCTGGATGGGAAAGACATGACGAGACTGACAGCTACATGTAACTTATTTAATGTTTATATATAATTACTTGTCAATGGTGTAAGAACAGTCAGGCTTGTAACATGAAACACCAACAGGTCTTTCCCTTTACTAAAAAACACATAATATAACACTTATTTCAACATTTTTTCTCCTTACCCAGTTTAACACAAAGCATGCTGGGAAATATAAATCCACTACCCAAATTTCAAAGTTATCAAGACAATTTTATTAAGTTACTAGAACTCCATTTTTATTTATTTAATTAACGACAAAGAAAAATTGAGTTTAAAGTACACACAATGTAATGATTAACATTGTTATATCAACTGAACTCAATAACACATAATAAAAAATTATGTTTGCAACTTTAAATGTTTAATTATATCACAGTTTGATTAATTACAGCTCTTAAAAGTATATTCTAAAGAACGTTTTTCAACAAAGAAACTTTTTTATATAAAGGAAAGGTTTAATGGATGTTAAAGGTCCTTCACTTTCAAGCTTCACTTGCAAACCACTGTAAGTATCACAAAAGTGGTCGGTTTGCGGAAGTTTCTTTATAAACGTGCCATAGAAAAACACAAATCTTGCGACACAAAAATGGCACTAAATGGTACAATATTTTAAGATATCCAGTGCAAATTCTTTTAATTTAAGACAGCTCAAATATGTATTTGATTCTAGGACTAGGCTTAAACCTTATTTGTGGTACCGGATGGATATTATGATTTTATGAGGGTTAGATTAAAAAAAATACGATCTAAACAGATACAGATACGACATTTGCTTTGTTTGTTTGAGTAATATATCACTTTAAGTGACTCATACTAAATAAAGTTAAATCCTGATGCCACTCAACTGACAAAACTATCATTCATACACTATTGACTGAAGAAGCTGAATGACAGAAGATGAGAAATTTAACGTCTTTTTCCATACTGGCAAGTTCAGCAAGTTACATGCTATGAACTTAATGTATGAAATTGCAAGACGAGTGAATAAAAGTGACCTGTGGGGCTCTTTTGTTCCAGCAGCTCTCTGTCATTTCTGAATGTGAATTCATAAAAGATTTCTAGCGCTGCCACAGAAGGAGTTGTGCCGGATGCCTACATGTGCGCACACTCAACACATTGCCACAAACTGTCAACAGTGTTTTATACCTAAAGAAGAAAATTCTCAGAACTGTTATTTGATCATGCAGTAATAGACAAGACATGTTCTTTTGAACATTATATTAATCAAAAATCAAGAAAAAAAAATCATGGATTTCATGGATTTCCACAAACTATTAAGTTCATCTGTTTCAACATCAATAGTAATGGGAAATTTGATTACCAAATCAGTATGTTAGAAGGATTTCTGAAGGATCATGTGACATTGAAAATTCAGCTTTGCATTATTACAGGAATAAATAACTCATTAAAATATTTAAAAAAAGAGAATAGTCGTTTCAAATGACAAGAAAAATAATGCTTACCCAAGGAGGTAATGGTGCAGAATTGTGAATTCCAAAACGTCATTTTAGAGCTAGTAATGGAGGCTTGAGCCACTGATAGCAATTCAATTAAAGACTTTATATAAGGTCTTAAAGGGACTTTGATATAATGCTGTTATTTATGCAGTTATAGAGAGAGATTAAGCATATGTAACGTAATCTGTCACGCAGCAGCGAGGATCATGTGCGATGCGGAACAAGGAGACTGAGGAGCAGCGGGTTTCAAACTAAACTCACTTTATTTAAACAAAACCAAAAGAATTTAAATATAAAAAGAAGCACAACTGTGCAAAAACAGAACTAAACATAACTCAGAACAAGGCTAACACCAAGTGACAAGGAGACATCCACACACTTGAACATTAACAACCAACAAAGACAAGGGAAATGCAAGAAGGCTTTATACACAAGGGAATGACAAACACCTGGGTAGACTAACGATTAAGTGATCACACGACAGGTGCAGGAAGTGTATCAGTGACCTTACAGACAGGAAGTGCACAGATGACACGACTGACAGGAAGTGTTCCCAAGACCTCACCAACAGGAAGGGAAAAAAGAAGACACAGACAGATAGGAACAAGTGTTACATAATCTTACCTGAGTCTGTGCATCTCTACAACAGTGCTTCAACTATAGCAAAACTGATCTGCTCCAAGAACAGCACTGTTACTACCTCGTAAATGAGAAATGTCATGTAGCTTTTAAGTTGTTAAACTATTTTACAGATGAATTCATCAGCGCAGCGCTGACAAAACATTTCTCTGTGTGTGTATCCGTACTGAATATGTGTGTGTTTGAGTGGGAGAGAGAGCGGAGGAAAGAGAGTATGTTGTCCGTACATAATAATTGTATTTTGGAAGCAAAAGAACAAACAAAATATGTAAATAAAATTTTCTTTTTTTTTTGCTATACTTATTTGCTTGGTCAGTGTTGTTGTGGGTTTTGGTTCTTTTGCTGTTGTACGTTTTACAGCTTTCCTGTAACACCAAGGTCATGGGTTCGATTCCCAGGAAAAACAAAAACTGATTACAATGTCAATGTACCTTGAAAGTGTCTGCCAAATGCTTAAAAATGTAAAGACGGTCTAGACCTGCCTGGAACTACTTTAGCCATGCATTTCCTTGGAAATAATAGCACACCTTATATTAGAAAGTTTGTCAATTAATCAGATGCAAGCATTCAACATCCCCGTAGTATAATTTAACTTAATATTTATAATGTGATAAGAGAATGGATGTGTAAATGTGTGTATAGAAAGAGAGAAAACACACATTACAATTCATACAAAACGTACTAATGATTTCCTCTGATTAATTTCAAAGTGAAAAGTGTGGGATGCGACTCAAGAATCAGTGAACAGATACCACTGTGCAAGGAGGGGCAAAAATACAGCGGAAGACAAGCTGAGAGTATTCAATTTGGGTCAGGAATACAGAACCACTATCCATACCCTGATGAGACAGGACAGATAGAGCGAGACTGGCCCTGAAAGACTGCAATCTAAGGATGGTAATCAGAACCATGCTCTTCTGCATGATTGTGGATTTCCCAAACCAGTGGTAAAAATACGCCTAGATCCAGTGGGAGTCAGATCTACCCACTGGGCCATTTATGCAACATCCAGAAGAAAATAATTAAGCTCCCTCTGAGGACCGAGACTTCTGGGAAATATGAAGGTCAATGATAAAAGACATGCTTGAACTTAAGCAAATTCAAAACAGGGAGGCAGTGAAGATATCAGTAGATTGACAGCTTTTCATATTTACCTGGAGATTCCCTTTGATGAGGATTGATTCCTTTACCCTTTTTGTCTCCTTGCTGATTAATTAATTACCTCCTATAGTGATATAGTTATTAACATACATTTATAACAATAAATTATAGTTTCCTGCTCTTTATATCTAACTATAAATATATAAAATTATATATATTTTCATATAAATGAATATATACCGGTACCGCTGAAATATTGCACATAAACGTGCTTCAGCTGTCTAATACGTTTGCTTGTGTCTGTTGTTTGGTCACAGTAAGACCAAAGCCTATACTTGACATGTCTCTGTTATCATTTGAATAATCATCCATTATGCATACAGGCTCTCAGACGTGTTATGGCGCTTGATAAACACAAACTGAGTCATTTCCGTCCCGTGATTATCAGCAGGGAGACAATCAGTACATCTCTATCCTGCCATCTGTTTAATGGTTGCAGTCTTGAACTTGACTAAGTAAACATAAGATCACTGCTCTCTCAGCATGATTGCTAAGGTTTTAGAATGGCGCCTTTTAGATGTTATCCATAGATTACATATACCTGATTCTACGAATGAAAATGATGTTGAAACATTAGATGAAAATGAAATATTGAAGCTGACGAATGAGGCAAAGAAGCTGAAAATTGTGTAGAAAATTGGCTGCTGAATCACATAAAGTAAACTACTGAACAGAGGCTTCTGCTGAGAGTCAGTTGATCTACAGACAAACACAGAGAGAGAGAGAGAGAGAGAGAGATACATGTCTTAGATCACGACATATACATCCAAAGTCACAATGGAACTGTGGCCACATGTTAATTATAATCCTCCTTATTTAATTACAGTGAGTTAAATAGGCTGCTAAAGTCACAAAATTTTGCGGCATTACACATTCAGTAAAGTCAGTAGTCAGTGTCAGCCTATTTATAATGGATTATGCATCAGTAGTCAATATTCTTTTAGGTTAACTAAATAATTTGTGGGTGCTGTCTTGAGTGTGTTTTTGAAATCTAGCTGCAGTAATTATGTATATGTTTATAACAGATGTTAATAAAAGCCTTGTGAAAAGTCTCTTGTAAAATGGTTTAGGTCAAAATCTATGTCAAAATGCCTACAGGGACATATGGGATATAAAGAGAAAACACCTTTGCTTAGTGCGCTGAAAAAAGTGGGTTGCTAGGAACTCAGTACTAAGTACTAATGTGGTCCCCTGAGAACTAAATTTCCCCATAGGACTATTTTCTTGGCTGCATTCGCACCGCCAGAAGGAACTCTGAAATGACGTAAAGCCGGCCGACAGTGACGTAATTTAAAGTCCCCCTGTTGTCAATAATTTTAGCTCTTAAAACTACTCTTTTATCATCAAAATTTTATTTAATATTTAAAAGTTTGTTCCTGTGAAAATAGTTTCTTTATGCCTGCTTGAATGTAACTACACCCTTGCTTCATTTTGTAGCACAACGGTGCTGGTCCGGTGTGCGATGTGGAGAGACGAGGAGACACGGAGATTCAACGGGAAACACTTTAATGAACACGGAGACTTCCACACACTACGACACATTATGTCAACGATCGACAAAGACATGGGAATACAAGAGGGCTTAAATAGGTAGGATAACAGGGAGCACCTGACACAAGTAACAAGGGGGAGTGGTTGACGTGACAATCTACGGGGACACAGAAGGATCACACAGGAGTAACGTGACAAGACATGTGACACATTTAGTATACACAAAGTCATGAACATGCATATATGTCCCGCCTCACACTGTCATGGTTTTGTCTCGTTGTTCTTATCCGGGTCCCTTCTATGTATCTTCCAGGTCCTTAACGCACCTTGTCTAATAACTACCTAAGTCTCGTCAGCAGGTTCCCATCCCTTGTTTTTTATATAAGCCCTCTCGTATTCCCATGTCCTTGTCAGTCGATGTAACTGTTTGATGTCGTTACTTCATGGATGTGTTCTTGAGTGTGTGGATGTCTATTCTAGTTCCGAGTCTCCCGAGTTTTGCTCTAGTTAAATTGTTTTGGTTTTCCGTTTGGTTTAATAAAGTATTTCAGTTTGGATCCCTAGTCTCCTCGTTGTCTCTAATCAGCAGCACACCAGCACCCTTATTAGATGACACACACCAGCTCAGACAGAAATATTAGTTTAATTCAGCTATATAATTTTGAAACAGAAACTGATTCAGAAGAAGAGGAATTATAGGGTTGTCTGTCTGAAAGATAGGCTAAAACACATTATGTATCACTTGCTACAAAGCCAGACACATATGGCTAATTAATATGATTTGCCTTTTGCTTTTGAGTTATCGAACAGCTAATCATGTGTTGCTAATGTTAGACAAACCATACTCCCATTTAAAATGTACCCGATTTGTCATATCAACAGAAACGTATATCGGGATAACTTGGCTTCTCTTTGCAGCAGTTAATGATATGCTAAAGCCTGCCCACACATTGACGTGGATTGGTTACAATGGTATTGGTGACATAGAGAACTGCGTTTTTGAGACTGTCTTTACTGTCACTGCAATTTTAAGGAGAAAATACTCAGCAATGATTATGACTTATGAATTTGCACATGGTTTGTATTAAAAACACCACATGGGCATGGCATGTTCGACCAATCAATGTACAATTACGGATCTGGTAGTTCCAGTTGTGCTGGGTTGGAACCTAATCTGAACTAAGAGCTAATTTAGTTCCCCCAAAAGGTGTTCCTATAACTATAAATCATTCCCAGTTCCTGCGGTGTGAACAAGTCAAAAAGCAGGTACAAAAGTTACAGGAACTATAAAAACGTACCTCTAGTGCGAAAGCCCCTAATGTTTTAAAAGTGCAAATATTTGAGTCATGAAACTTGTTTGCCTGAAGTCACGAAAGTCAATCTGTGATTCGATCTCAAGCAGACAGGTTTAAATAGAGGTGAGTATGAGGTCTAAAATGTTTTAGGGCTGGAGCACTCAAACTACAGTCTAAGGTAATTAAAAACACACATGACCATGTCCCGAAGCACCTGTCAATCACCTGTCAATCAAATGCTTAAAGTGTGCTTTCATTTATGTTTTCAGGGCTATGGGTTGGTGAGACATTCTTTCCTCTACATTAATCCATCAAATAACTTGTCAGTCTTGTCTTCCTCTTAAACTGCTTATTTAGAAATGAATGCAGAAACAGCGGATAGCGGAAGCATATCTGTCAGCTGCTATGTCGTTCAGACTGCCAGAGTTCCCCACCACAGTGATACCCCACATATCAGGAATGCCAAGCTGAAGGCATTTGAAGCTTATTGAGATGTATTAAAAAAGTACTTTGTCAGAGTTTGGGATTAACAACCCTACGGGTTTACAGGTATGACTTTCAAATTGTCCTGTACATGTAACAGAAGTCAATACCTATCTCTAACTCTATCTATAGTGACAGATAATGACATGAAATGCCATTTTTACTGCATATTTAAGAATTTATATTGTATTCTGAAGTATTTTGGGCAGCTGACACTACTTTTAACAATGTTTTGCAATAAATCTCTCTTCTGACTAAACACCAAACAAAGACATTTTTAATTACTAAAGAGAGGTGTACAACCCTAGTATTAAAACACGCTGATAATAATGTTGTCACAGTTCAGTCATGTCTCCTCCCACTTCCTGTTTCCTCATGTGATTTTCCCAGTGTCATTCCATTCACCTGTCTCATCACCAATCACCTTGTCAGTCTTGCCACCTGTATATAATTATATCCTGTGTATATATTCCCTTGTGTTTAACTCTTTCTTGGTCTGTCATTTTCAAGTTTTACATATCCCGTTGGACTGTTTCTCCTGGTTTTGCCCTAGATATGCCCCTTTGTTTTGTATTTAAAGTGTTTTTATTGAGTTTATGAGTAGAGAAAGTTTCAGTTTATTCCTCCTGGTTACATGCCTTCCTCCTCCTCCTCCTACTCCTCCTCCTCCTCCTCCAACACGCCTGACAAATGTGACCATTAATTGGTTTTCTATTGTTTGTTCTGTTTATCAGGCCATCTCAGTCTCAAAATTCAATTTGTCAAGCCTTAAAATTTAAGGGAGCCACGTTGGTTATACGATATTGTCACTCTTTCATTACCAAACTGTGTATGAACCGTATTTAGCTTTCCAAACACCGAGATTCTGCTTCTGTGTGAATGGATTTGGATTTAAAGGTACAGGTTTATAAAAAGCCAAATACATTATCCACTACCATTCTGTAATTTGTCTTATTTACAACAGCAGAATCTATGCAAACCAGTGTTATTTTAATATCTTTGGAGATACAATTTTCCTTTTATATTTTATATTTTCCCTTTTCATTTACATTTTAGTTAAGGTTTTAGTAAAGATGCTTTTTAAAATTCTATTATTATTGTTTATTTATTCAATAGGGTTATTTATATTTAGTGTTTAATACTTTTTATTTCCATTTTAGTTCATTTAGTTAAAGTTAAACAAAATAAATATAAGAAATTTTGCCCTGGCAAGATGAAAATGTGGCATTGATGGCAAGTTAAAGGTTTTTATATAAATATTTTTTGTTTTATTCTAAGTAACAAAAATGTTTTCTATGGTTTCAGTTAACTAATAACCCTGAAGCAAGTAATCCCATACACAAAAGATCAAAGCTAAAGAGCAACATACATGCGTGAGTAGTTTATTTACATCCAAACATGCAAGCTTTGTGGAAAATTTCAAAGTTCCCAGAGAAGGAAACGATGACAAGACAGAATTTAATAAAGACAAGAACCGTGCACAGGGTGACTGTGGGATAGTGAAGCGGGGAGACAGAGGGTGCTTCTCTATTGATTTATCCTTCTGTAACCTCTTTCTGTCTTTTTCCCCCTGCAGACTGTGTTTTTTGGGAGCTGGTCTGGCCAGGCAGATTTGACTGGAGCCAGAGTGTAGATACAAGGCTGAGCTCAGATAAACAGCTTCTTGTTTGAGCCGCCGCTGTGCTGAGCTGCACTGTGCTGAGCTGAGCAGGCTGATAAGAAAGGCAGTGGCGGCGTCGGGGCCGTGGCAGCTAAGAGAATGGACCAGGGCCTGGGGAAGTAGACACTCTGACTGCACCCTGCCCTCCCCTGACCGCTTCTCCTCCCAGCCCTAATCTCTCCTCTTTTCTTCTCTCCCTCGCTCTTTTCACAGCAAAGGGCAGAGCTGCCTAATTGCCTGGTGAGAGTGAAATGTATCAGAGGGCCACATCAGTGCGGGGAGCAGGAGATGAGACATAGACATGGCTCGCCGGTCAGACCCAGGAAGAGAGGGGACTACACATGTTTATATTCTAAAAGCATAGGGAAATTATACTCAATGAAAATTCAAAGCATCTACTAAATAAATTGCATTTGTTCTTGAATAATTTAAATTAATATAATAAAATAATTAAAACAACTATGTTCGAATTTAGGACTTGATGTGTACAAATGTGACTGTGATTTAAGAACTATATTAAAAAACATCTCCTTTCACGTTCCATGGAACAACACAAGTTATATGGGTTTGGAATGACATGAGGGAGAAAAACTTATGATCGAATATTTGGGTAGACTATCACTTTAAATTCCAGAGCATCCTTGTCTGTTTCTATTTGATCTCTACAACACAAAATATGCCATGTTCCCAATGCCTTAAATTCTCCTCCAGCTTTAAATAACTCCTACTATCACAATTGATCATCATGGCTGCAGAGAGATGCTGATAGGCCAAACATGCCAGAAGATGGCAATCAATAACCCAGCAAGAAAGCTTTGGCTCAGCTCTGGACTAAACCCACATCTGCTTCAAATATTCCTGTCTCCTAACTACACAATATCTCTCTCTCTCTATCTCTCTCTCTCTCTCTCTCTCTCTCTCTCCCTCTCTCTCCTTAAAACACAACGTCAGCTACACTGAGTATCACTGACACTCCTTCAATTCTCAGGCAGAAGAGTGTAAAAAAATATATATCAATATACTGCATACAAAGGGGATTCAATAATCACTATATATGATAGTACACACAATTGTATCATAAATACGTGGACATAACTAAAAAAAGTTGTTATCAAAAATCACAAAATAATATATGTAATATATATATAACAGTTTATCGAATTTAGTTTACAATATATAGTTTATTTTTCTAAACAAATTGACTAGTGCTTAAAACAATGGCCAATGAAAACAAATTCAAGATACATTCTCTAAAAGTCTTATTTTTCCGGGAAAATTAAAGAAAAAAATACTGATTAGGATTTAATGATTACTGATTAAGAACATATCTGTTTGCAGTTATTGTGACTTTGAGTTATGATTATAACATGATTTTTTTTTACTAAATAAACATATATCAGGCAAGGTATAATATACAGCTCATGCTGCTGTCAGGTCAGTTGATCCTTCTTAGACTTGGCACCGAGTCTTTCTTCCTCTTTCCCTCTCTCACTCACTGTCGCTCTACCTCACAGTCAGCACCTAAGGACTGACGGCGGTTTCTTTTGTGCTCTTGCTTATTTTTGCTGACCTGGAACAGGCAGACAGACACTGAACAGAGCCTGGGTAGGGGGGCGGAGGAAATAGGGGGCTCTCCTGAAATACGGTCCTCTGCATTCACGAGCTAGAGGTGAAATAACAGCATCATAGCTCTCAGGTGTCACGCTGTCTGGCATGGGGTTGGGAATGGGGGGAGGAGGCAGAGAGGGGACAGTCTTCAAAATCACTACATGGAGGAGAACTTATTAAAGCAATAAAGAAGTGGTGTAAGTATAACATCAATCTATATATATGTATTGTGTATATAATGTACCCTAGAAGTGATATGTAGTTATGTTAATTACAGCCATCTAATAATGTTCCATTTTTAAAGATAAGCCCATAACAAAGAAGACTTTTCGATAATTGTCATTGGCCAAAAGGTTGAGGTCTTTAATTCCATCCACTTCACACAGTCCTCTATTCAACATGGTGTGGGTCTTGCCATTTCTTCCTGTCATGGAATGGGATCAACTCGTCAAACACAGAATGAGGTCAGAATGGAGAATAACCCATGGCATATTCAATACAAAGAGGCCACAGTTTGTTTATCCTAAAGAATCTGTTTTAATTCAATATCTTTTAACAAGTTCCTCTCAGAGGTGGTCTGTCCAAGAAAGGAAAAGTCATTCCAAACAACCGCCACTGAAACATTACTGTATCCAAATCATCGCCCAGTTAAACCTGCCTGAAAAAGACAGTTGAAAACTGTTGTCAGACAACACAAGCAAATATTTCGGTGCGAAAAATCGCAACCACAAACTGACAATTAAAAACAAAATATTTCATCCAGATTCCAAACATAGCATTCTTTTTCCTCTTTCAGGAGTGGTTTAATGACTGTACCAGTCCAGACTGGTTAATCCGCAGTAAAGCGCCAACATACTCACTACCTGTTTTTTTGTTTGCACACAGTTACAGTTATGGGCTGTTCACCACGAATTGCTGCACGATCTGAAAAAAGACCACTGTGATTTTACCTTCAGCCTCACCTATCCCTAAATATGTAAAGCTACTTAAGACCATAAAAACTGGAGCACTTGACAGACTTCTGATATGATTGCTCAACCCAGTTTATTAGGGTTTATGGAGAAGCAGGCAAGCGTGCAAGGTCAAACAGATTAAAGTACAATTAAAAGCAAACAAACAATTAAAAGAAGTTAATGATGTACTGACACCCTTTGCACCTTCAGTCATGCTTCTGCTAGCAAAATATATATATATATTAACAGGAAGACATGGGTGGAACAACCCACTGAAGATGTTCTTTAAGTAGAGTAGTAGAAAAAGAACAGTTTGTTAGGAGGAAAAGGTGTGGAACAAAATGGGAAACAATGAAAAGCAGGCTTTGTTTACACTACACATAAATCAAATTAGTTTTTTTGTTCTTGTTGTACGACTGATGGTCTGTATTGTCATTTTGCAAATTATTAAATTCCATCCATGTTCAGGGAATAAAACAATAAAACAAATTAAGGAAATAAACACACCTGCATTTTCAAAAAAAGAATCTGATATTAATCTGATTTAAAAAATAAATTGAGTGACAGTTTCAAATATTATGCAGCATAATAATTTTTAACATTGATATGAAATAAATATTTCTTGAGCAGCAACTCTGGAATAATGGCTGCTGAAAATCCAACCTTGCATTACATTACAAAATAATAATACCATTTTAAATTGTAATAATATTTCACAACACAACTATTTTTACTGTATTTTTTATCAAATACACTCATCTAAAGGATTATTGGGAACACCGTACTAATACTGTGTTTGACCCCCTTTCGCCTTCAGATCTGCCTTAATTCTACAAGGTGCTGAAAGCATTCTTTAGAAATGTTGGCCCATATTGATAGGATAGCATCTTGCAGTTGATGGAGATTTGTGGGATGCACATCCAGGGCACGAAGCTCCTGTTCCACCACATCCCAAAGATGCTCTATTGGGTTTAGATCTGGTGATTGTGGGGGCCATTTTAGTACAGTGAAGTCATTGTCATGTTCAGGAAACCAATTTGAAATGATTCGAGCTTTGTGACATAGTGCATTGTCCTGCTGGAAGTAGCCATCAGAGGATGGTGGATGGTGGTCATAAAGGGATGGACATGGTCAGAAACAATGCTTAGGTAGGTTTTAAACGATCAAAGTGTGCCAAGAAAACCTCCTCCACACCATTACACCCCCACCACCAGCCTGCACAGTGGTAACAAGGCATGATGGATCCATGTTCTCATTCTGTTTATGCCAAATTCCGACAGAAATCACGACTCATCAGACCAGGCAACAGTTTTCCAGTCTTCAACTATCCAATTTTGGTGAGGTTGTGCAAATTGTAGCCGACTAATTTAATTGTAAGTACATGGTAGTTAAAAGACACTGAATATAAATTGGGACCAACGATACTATAATATACACCAAGACA
Source organism: Rhodeus uyekii (assembly GCA_037043235.1). Taxonomy (NCBI): domain Eukaryota; kingdom Metazoa; phylum Chordata; class Actinopteri; order Cypriniformes; family Acheilognathidae; genus Rhodeus; species Rhodeus uyekii. The sequence continues at coordinate 511,176 of JAWRVZ010000024.1, read as the reverse complement.
TGGAAGATACAAAAAGGTCAACTCAATACATATGCAGTCAAAAAAAGCCTGTTTAAATAGGTGAGTTTTGAGATGAGATGAGTTTGGAATGTATGAAGACTATCACTATTTTGAATATCCAAAGGAAGGTAATTCCATAAATTAGTAGTGTGGACATGAAGAAGATCAGAGAGTTAGAAGCAATATTTTAAAATCAATTTGATACTTAACCAGAAGCCAGTGCCAATATGTAAATATGATATAAAACTCACAGTAATAGTAATATTAAAAGAATAATATGTTGATTTGCAAACCATTAAAAATTAATCAAATCTGATGGGATTGCAACTTGTTCACCTATCTGAACAACATGAAGTGAGACTTCAATACTCTTTGGATTGGTTGACCAACCAAGGATATATTTTCAGGGTAGGTTTAAGGGGAGTTCAAAGATCTTCCTCGAGCAGTTTCCGTGCTGCCTTTTAAGGAGTGTGTATGCATGATGGAGCCACAGGCGAGATGTCCTCCTGCTGCCCCCACCAAGATCATAAGATCAGCCCTGCTAACGGTGGCTCACCCTGCTTCTCCGGGCCGGGAGCAGGACAGGCCATGACTCAGCGGCAGACAAAGAGTCCGATGACGATGGAGATAAGGGCTCATCGCGTCACCAGAGCGCACAGAGCCGGTGATAATACCACTGGCCTCTCCCTGCTGGCTCCAGTCTGCTCTGCCCTCCCGCCGGTGCCATCTTGTCTTCATTCTCACACACAAAAACACAAACACACACACACACACATACACACACACTCCCAGAGGCTAGAGTGACTGACTCTGTACTTTTTCTCACGACAAAGGGTTCCCCACCCCCTGGACAGACCGCCTCCATAATGCCATGCTCCACTGCACAGAGAAAGAGAGATAGATAGAAAGAGAGAGATACTGCTCTTGACAGCGATCACAGGCTCAGACGCCAGTCTCTACGTTATCATCAGGGCACGATGGGGAGATAATTCAGGGAAAACTTAAAACAAAACCTCTATTAAACCTCTAAAAAAAGCTATTGTTCAGAGATAGTCAGAGATGCTCAGACACAAGAATAGATACAGAGATCGGATCCATTGCCATGTCGCCAGTTTTTTTGTTGCATCATCACAGCGTGGTTAATGACACATCATAATAATCTGACTCAAGGTTTGTTTCTTCCTGCGCAGATATCCAGAAATTACATGAGTAAATAAGTCTCCTGAGCTCAAAGTGGCCCAGATACCATCATGTATGAACAAGTGAACGTGCCTGGCTCCACAATACAGTGCTGGACATGAAAATTGGGGTCAAGTTCAGTTCAGGGGTTGACGACTAGCTTACTACCCATGCATCCTCCCGTTTCCTCTTGCTGGAGGAGGAGAGAGGTCAGCGGTGATGGCTATGTAATGTTACCCTTGACTACACATACACACAACCTCCTTTCCATCCTGCCACAGTGACAAAACTCACGTTCACATCTCAAGGAAAGCCAATGAGACAGTGACTCATTCTTTTGAACTGACGGTTTAATTGTTGTGGATGCAATGCCCTATTCAAATGGTGGAAGTAAGTTTGTCCATATGCATTACAAAGGAAGCAGTAATCAGATCTGATCATTGGATGGAATACAGAGGAGGAAGACATATGATTGTTATAATACTTTTCTTTTAAATTCCAGCATCCTTTGAACCTGATCAAATGTAAGCATGGGCGGCTGACATATCAGATTGTCGTAAACAAATCCATGTTTGGAGAAAACATGCTGGTTTTAATCATGTCATACAACTGGTATGATTTTAGGCATTAAATTACACAAAGTTCATAAGGTCTGCCAAATGAGACCAACACCCTTATTTTTCTTCAGTTTTGAATGGTTTGTTGGAAGATGGTGCAAAAAACAAATAGATTCCAGGTCTTAGTGGTTCAGCGAATTTTGTGCTCTCTGTAAGACGGTATCAGAAAATACTTTTTCAACGCCACTTTTTGGGAACTTTCTTGTTATTACTGCCATCGATCAACACAAAATACCCTGATAATGGTCTTCTAAATGTAAAACATGTTTAAATACCTAATAATTCACATTTTTTATTAGGCTGCAAAGCATCAAGACATGCAACTACAAGCCTCTGAATGTCCTTAATAACCCCAAAGCTTGGATTTGAACCGCCCTGAAAATTTGAAGAAAAGATTAAAAATCAACATTTTTTTACTAAATCTGCAAGATTAAGAAGATCTGCCAAACTCACTTATTTTGAGCCTGGCAAGGTCAACTATAATTGACACCAAAGACTTTCAAAACATTGATTTCCAAATACCAAATAATAAATAAAGAGTCTACATAAATTATATCAAAATTCTAATAAATGTAATATAATTAAAATATTTTAAACTTAAATTAAAAACAGTACAAAGATTATTAAAATTTGCAAATGGCTTCACAATGTTATTTGATGGTCAGACATAAAACATGGGACAGATACAAATATTCATTAGAAAAAAGGAAGACAAGTCATAATATAAACACAACCAGGTTTTACTGATTATTCTCTATTCCCCTGTACTTAGAGAAATGGGGCCACTGAAGTCCCTGCCAAAAGGTCCAGTTGCTTAACTCACTCTTTTCCAATGAACAAGACATGTACAATGAAATCCATGCAATTCTATAAACATGAACCAAAGGGAAAAAGAACAGGAACAGCTTAGCATGCAACGTGTCTCCGTTCCCCATTCACCAAGTCACAGTGTCCATACTGATCTATAATTAATTTAAAAAGGCTTGTGGCCCAGACCACACTGTTGAAATGCTCTTTGTGTTTGGCTGGCACACTTCCCCACTGTCTGACAAGGATTGCATTTCTCTGCCTGACACAGTCATTGTAATGCAAAAAGCTGAATAATGCACATAGAGAGCTGATGTATCTGAAATAACAGGCTTGTTTTGCAGGAGACGCTCAGTCCAGTCAATTTTGATTTTGTACTTAGAGGCTATAGGGATATTCAGCACAATTCATAGTGCTCAAATAGCGTAAGCACTGTTGCTCTTGCGGCCTACATAGCCAGCTGCCTTCAAAGACAGCGTCCCTTCATGGAGACTCATAAATGATTGATTTGAATGACTCGACATAAGTAGCTTTTCACACATATAGCGCTCCGCATCAAAGACCCGACTTAAAACTGATTAAGATAACAGAACAATACTCTAATAAACTTAATGAGAAGAAGAAGAATCATCATCATTATAATTACAATTTCTGTTATCAATAAAGTGATAATCATTTCATGTTAAACATGATAATTATTTATACTACATCGTTAAAAAATAGTTCCAATACCGATTGTGTTCATGTTAAAATGTGATGATAATAATAATAACAACAGTAAGCTATTAATTCATATTAATAAGGATCATTATTATTATCCTCATCATTCTGCTTGTTAAACCATAATAATTATTTATACATTAATAATACAAATATTATTAACAATACTAATAATAATAATAATTAACAGTTAACTATCAATTATAAAATAAATATGGTCATAATTATATAGAAATTAAAATGTGTATTCTATTTTTTTCTCAAATGTGAAAATAAAACATTTTAAAACAGTTTCAGTATGAAAATGGATATTCATTTTGCAATTTGCTAATGTTTACATTTTATAGTCTTATTCAATTATCACTTTAGATTATTGTTAATTAAAAATTAACTAAAAATATATTGTGCAAAATACGTGATCGATTTCCAAATATATAATGTTGTAATACTTTTCAGTACTGAATGAGATACGTTTATTTTTAATCAAAGTTTCTCTCTTTGTCCCACAGCTTTGCTCCAGAAATTTCTGATATTCTCAATCTGTGGCCATAAACTAAATGAGTTTATGATGCTCCATAACAGATATCCAGGATTATAACAGCCCTCATCCTGGGTGAAAAACAACGAGTGAGAGAGAGCAAGAGAGAGAGAGGCAGAGAGAAGGAAAGAGAGAAGCAGCGTTGATGACTCTTGGCAGTGTATGATAGGGGCAGCGGTGTAGTCATGGGCAGAGTCATCCTCTGGCAGCACATTCCTGCCCTATCTGTGCAGTAAACTGGATCTCCTACTTCCTCTTATCAGCTGTCAGGAATTCTCCAACTGAGGCTCTCCCTACTGCTCCCTTCCACTCTCTCTCTCTCTCTCTCTCTCTCTCTCTCTCTCTCTCTCCTCCATCTCCTTCTCTCCCTTTGACATAGAGCAACGATGGTTAATGGTCATTAAGATAAGAGAGCGGCACGGACATCAGACGCCGCTGAGGACACGCTGGAACCCAAACACTGGGAGGGGATTCTTCACATCATCACCGGCCCAACATCTAACCTTCCTCCAACTTCCATCAGCCAGTTAGTTGCAATTAGTGTCCAACAAATATTGTGCACATTAGATGCAGAAATGGTACTGTAAATGCAAAGTGCGCATGCTTTAAAAATGTGGATTCGTTAATAAATAATATGTTTTTTGTGGTAGACAATAGAACATTACACATTGTTGCAACTACTATTGTATATGTGAAAAACAGAAAGGTCAAATGATTGAGATTGGTGTGAAAACGATTACCTTTCCTGATTTCTTTTTTCTTTTTTTTTGCATGTTTGTCACACTTAAATGTTTCAGATCATCAAACAAATTTAAGTATTAGTCAAAGATAACACAAGTAAACACAAGATGCCATTTTTAAATGAAGGAAAACAAAATCCAAACCTACATGGCCTATACCGTCAAATTATTTTGAACAACACGAGGAAGTGTGTGGATGAATATGTAGTACAAAAACAAATTCACGAGTTCACACTTACGAATGATTCAGGAGCAATGGATGGTAAGCGTATTTGGCGAGCTGTCCGAGGAGAGGGCTCCGAGCTCGGTATTAGCCCGAACCTGGAGCACTCCCCCAAAAATTGCAACCTAGTCGGACAGCCGCTAAAGATTTTGATGACCTCCAAAGAATTGCGAAGTTATGGCTGAGGGGGGGGGAAAAGTGAGTTCGGGAGGGCAGATAAATGAATTTAGAAGCTTGCTCCTGCGGGAGCGTCACTGCTGCGGCAGTGGAATTTAGAAGCTTGCTCCTGCGGGAGCGTCACTGCTGCGGCAGTGGAAGTTAGAGAGAGCTGGAAGATAGAGAGAGCTTGCTCCTGCGGGAGCGTCACTGCTGCGGCAGTGGAAGTTAGAGAGAGCTGGAAGATAGAGAGAGCTTACTCCTGCGGGAGCGTCACTGCTGCGGCAGTGGGAGTTAGAGAGAGCTGGAAGATAGAGAGAGCTTGCTCCTGCGGGAGCGTCACTACTGCGGCAGTGGAAATTAGAGAGAGCTGGAAGATAGAGAGAGCTTGCTCCTGCGGGAGCGTCACTGCTGCGGCAGTGGAATTTAGAAGCTTGCTCCTGCGGGAGCATCACTGCTGCGGCAGTGGGAGTTAGAGAGAGCTGGAAGATAGAGAGAGCTTGCTCCTGCGGGAGCGTCACTGCTGCGGCAGTGGAAATTAGAGAGAGCTGGAAGATAGAGAGAGCTTGCTCCTGCGGGAGCGTCACTGCTGCGGCAGTGGAATTTAGAAGCTTGCTCCTGCGGGAGCATCACTGCTGCGGCAGTGGGAGTTAGAGAGAGCTGGAAGATAGAGAGAGCTTGCTCCTGCGGGAGCGTCACTGCTGCGGCAGTGGAAGTTAGAGAGAGCTGGAAGATAGAGAGAGCTTACTCCTGCGGGAGCGTCACTGCTGCGGCAGTGGGAGTTAGAGAGAGCTGGAAGATAGAGAGAGCTTGCTCCTGCGGGAGCGTCAAACCTTTCAATTATAAATTGACAGTTGAATTTATATCAGATGCATGTTGCATATTTAATTTCAAAACGAACTTACCTGTCGAAACAAACTTACCTCTTGGAGATCGGAATATCAAAGTTTATGAAAGATCACAAACTTATTGGCTTTGAATAAACCCTGAGCAGGGGTTCATCCAAATATCATAGACTTATAAAGCTTATCATAGACTTAAAGGGAGTCTTGAAATTACTTTGGTTACAGACGTCTAAATACACTCAAGAAATAACAAAATCAGTATGGTTTGTAAAAAGCATAAGTAAAACCTTTCAATTATAAATTGACAGTTGAATTTATATCAGATGCAATTAGAAGCTGGCTCCTGGGGGAGCGTCACTGCTGCGGCGGTGGAAGTTGGAGAGAGCTAGCTCCTGCGGGAGCGACACTGCTGCGGCAGTGGAAGTTAGAGAGAGCTTGCTCCTGCGGGAGCGTCACTGCTGCGGCAGTGGGAGTTCTGTGCAGTGTTTCAGTTTCAGTTTTCAGTTTCCATTTCAGGAGTCTTGAAATCACTCTGGTTACAGACGTCTAAATACACTCAAGAAATCACAAAATCAGTATGGTTTGTAAAAGCATAAGTAAAACCTTTCAATTATAAATTGACAGTTGAATTTATATCAGATGCATGTTACATATTTAATTTCAAAACAAACTTACCTGTTGGAGATCGGAATGTCAAAGTTTATGAAAGTTCACAAACTTATTGGCTTTGAATAAACCCTGAGCAGGGGTTCATCCAAATATCATAGACTTATAAAGCTTATCATAGACTTAAAGGGAGTCTTGAAATTACTTTGGTTACAGACGTCTAAATACACTCAAGAAATAACAAAATCAGTATGGTTTGTAAAAGCATAAGTAAAACCTTTCAATTATAAATTGACAGTTGAATTTATATCAGATGCAATTAGAAGCTGGCTCCTGGGGGAGCGTCACTGCTGCGGCAGTGGAAGTTAGAGATAGCTTGCTCCTGCGGGAGCGTCACTGCTGCGGCAGTGGAAGTTAGAGAGAGCTTGCTCCTGCGGGAGCGGCACTGCTGCGGCAGTGGTAGTTAGAGAGAGCTTGCTCCTGCGGGAGCGGCACTGCTGCGGCAGTTTTAGTTAGAGATAGCTTGCTCCTGCGGGAGTGTCAGTGCTGCGGCAATGGAAGCAATGGCCATGAAGTTGTAAGTGGGGAGGAGCTGATGCTTAACAGAAGACCTTGTTTGAATGTGCGATCTGTTTGGTCTGATGTGGCTCTTGAAAGCTTCTGGAGACCAGCGGCGCAATGCTTGTATTACTGTTGGGAAAAGGCCTTGCACAGCCGTGGTTGCTGCACCTGTGCGAAATGAATGGCTGGATGAATGGTCTGTTGGGAATCCGGTTTGGGGTAGCGTAGCTTTAAGAAGTTTGGAACCGGAACTTGTAATGGGGTGGAATCGTCTATAGAGAGTGGGACGGATGGGAGTTTAGCCTGCGAGTTTCTGAAATGAAAGTAGGCTGAGTGGATGTGATGGTGGGTTATGAGCATCTGAGGTAACCAAGCCAGTGTGAACATGGCTTCACTGCTGCGGCAGTGGGAAAATTCCCCCTTGGCTGACTCCTGCGGGAGTGTGGGGGAACATCATTGCTGCGGCAATGGGGGCAGCGGTGGAATCATTTCTATTTGAACTGAGCTCATGCGGGAGTGAGGAGGTGCATCACTACTGCGGAAAAGGAGAACTTCCTCTGAACTAATCGCGTGTTGGATGATGGAGATTGTCCATTTCCTCGACTTCTGTTGTCTCTTGAGGCGGTGAAAGCCTTTTCTGGAGAGATTGATTTGATCGAATGTAACTCCTGAAGCTTCCGAAGACCTGCGGCCCAGTGCTTAGATCTGCTGGTTTTGGGACACGACATGTGGTGGGGTGATTTAAGTCTTCAGTGAAGAGTGGGTCGGATGGGAGTTTGGCCTGCTCTCTTAAATGAAGGTTGGCAACGAAGGATTGTTGCTGTCGGAGTAAGAAAGCCTTACAGTTTGGTCTCTCTTACTTTCGTTGTGCAGCGCTGACGAGTCAGAATATGGATGGATTTGGCTTGAGGTTGGATGATGGAATCAGAGGAACTGGAATCTATATGGCTCGACCATGGCGTTGAGTGGTCGGACGACATTTGGGTAGAATCCTTGGCGGAGAGTAGGGATACGGATTTCCAACATGATTGGTTGTCTGGTGTCTGAGCTGGTGGGTTGCGTTCTTGATATGCCTTTGATGAGCAGAGGATTAGGTTTCGGCAGTGAGAAGTAGATTTCACCTAGGTAACCCATGGTGAAGCTGGCTTGGAAGTTCTTGGTGTTAATGGAATGCACTACGAGTCGGTGGTAGTGGGTAGAGACCATGTGGAGCAGACCACATGTGGAGTGGAAAGTCTTGAACTTTTCCACTCCACATGTAATCCTCCGAGGGAGTGGTTTGAAGCGGAAGCTTGAAGAATGAACATTTAGCGTCGATAAATATCAACTCTGAATATTGATGTACTGGTTGGGAATAGGTCCACCTCTGGTGGCAGCAGCCTTAAGTTCAGTTGGGATTTGCGTTCAACTGTTGTTGGCGACAGAGGTGGTTCTAAGCAGCAGTGTTTGTGGAATGGCATAGCAGAGAACGGGATGAAAGGAGAATTAGCATGGTGGAGAGAATTAGGTGGGAAAGGCCAGGGGCGAAGCCACTTGCGGAGGCAGCCTCACGCTAGGATCGGAAGGGCGGGCTGCAGGCCTAACATAGGGGAAAAGTTAGGTACGTGCTGCCGTTGCTAACCCTGCACCGCTGGCGGAGGCAAGCTCGCACTTAAAGGGCGGCGTTTGTCGCTAGATGCTGGCATGTGAGGTGCAGTGCTGGAAAACTGCAGTGTGCTGCTGCGTCTTAACGCTTGGAAATCTGGTTTGCAAGGGAGAGATATGATTTAAGGAACGTACGTTTGAGGCATTTTGAAGGTAGAGTTGATTTGGAGATGGTACGGCTGACTGAAGCGAGACCTATTCTAGTTGATTTGCTTTGGTCGTCCTCCTTTACTATTGATACGAGTGCTGAGGTGTCGTAGGAAGTTGGGCAAGAAGGTGGATGTCTTGATGGTGGAGGTGAAGGCAAGCCTCGGCGTCATAGGGTGCGACAACGGAGCGGAAGAGCTGGCGACCGCGTGGTGTTGTTGGAGGCTCGGTTGCAGTGTTTGTTGAGTGCAAGAGCTCCTTTCGACAGTGGGATACAATGAAGGAACTTGGGAGGAAGAGTTTATCGTGAAACTGGTACATCTCAATCTTGGACAGGGGTGGCCAACCTGTTCAGCATAATGAGCCTCAAAATAAAGCTCGTGGCTGCGGAGCCGCATGAAAGACTGTTAAATTCGCATTTGTTGATGGGGTTTTTGACATTAGAAAGGTCTCGCACATATATCACACATTTAATATGTTTATAAATAAATTCTTTAATACTTTTTACATATGGCAACCCACGAGCTATGCAAGCATGCAGAGACAATGCGTCTGTGGATTATATATGCGGGAAAAACGGTATATCATCTCATTGACGGTGACAGGAAGTATAAAAGTAAGCAGCGGCTTGGTAATGTAGTGATCGGTTGGAAAACGTCTCCGGTTACTATCGTAACCTCTGTAATTTTATCATATTCCGTTTAGAGAAGTATGAAGGAAATGCTATTTAAGATATTTATACCGTCTGGCAGCCAGATCTGCATCGCGCTACGATTGGCCAGTTGTCAACTGCTGTTATCCATAAAGTTTCAGAAATGACGTGAAGGGGAGGAGTTCCCGAATGCATTTCATTAAACATCTCGTTCCTACTCTCGAAAGGGAACGCGCTTCTGCGCGCCTCTATTTGAATTCGGTAAAAACATCATGTCCACGTGAGCGGCGGCTGATCTTGGCAGGATACATGTAATTTATGTTTTTGTAGACAAAAAGGTCTCAGCGGGCCGGATGAGAGCTGCGAAAGCAGTCAAAGAGCCGCATGCGGGTTGGCTGCCCCTGTTCTTGGACAATGTGGCGAAAGGCGGGGCATCACATGATCGCCTGCTAGATTTGAACACATTGGCTGGCGCTGAGCCAGAGAAAGCGCTCAAAAATAGAAAGTGCATATGGTTTCTTTCCGGCGAGTCCACTTAATAGCCGATTAAGTTGAAACAACAAGGCAGCGTTGGCAATAAGTACTTGATTCTTGTGTGGGCGGCTGAGCGCGCGATCGACTGTAAGTGAGCGTGCGATCGGACTGTACTTGAGAGGCACAACTGCTCGTGATTTAGCGATGCAAAATAAAAGCGCCGGGAAGGATTACAGCTGCTCTTGTTTGTGTGAGCTGACGGACTGAGAGAGTGTGAGCTGAAACTGCAGCGCGGTCTGCTGAGGCTCGCGGCAGCTGCGGCGGCCTGGCTAGCAGGAAGGAAGCGGCATTGCCTGAGAGTCGAGCTTGTAGCTCGACCAGCTTTATCGTCCTTTCTCAATGGCAGGAGCGATTAAAGCCGATGTAGAGCTGCTGGATACGGATGTTTGCTTGGTGGCGAGAACAGGCCTCAAGTCTTACTGTGCGTTGCTTGTTGTTGCTTAGGACCCGTTTGTTTGGTCTGGCACCCGTGATGTATTGCTGAGGGTGATATAATATAGTTAGCATGGTGTTGAGCGGATGAGGATCGCTACTGGGTCCGGAGGTTTTTTCGTGGAGAATCCATCTAACGAGTGGAGCTCGATTTCGGGTGTATGGCGACCAGAAGGCGGAGCCACAATGCCGTAAACTGTCGAGCTGCCGAAAAATGTCAAAGAGCTGTAGGTGAGTCAAACGTGTTTATATATACGTACTTCCTCTCCTGCTGATAGGATGAGGAGTAATTGCTGATGACGTGTTGATTGTGTGAATCATTTGAACGTGCTCCTCCCGAACTTTGTTAATAAAACATCATTAAAAACATCTTCAAATATTCTCATGCCTCCTATTCCCAGCTTGTTAGATTTCCAGACCTGGTCATTAATGGAATTACAATGAGTTCTATTTTGTTAATACAGAAACAGAGCTGTTAAGACACTACATCACAAAAACCTTTAGAACTTCACTCTACTGATTCTACAGACATAAACCAAGCCCTTTATGCAACTAAATTGCAACCAGATGCTGACTTTAGCTTTGCTGTCTTGTGATTTAGAAAACGAGAACAAGAACTTCAAAGCTAACTCCATATTTAGATGCTAACCACAATGTAATATTACACTACACAGTTTCAAAATTCCCATGCCTTAAATTCTTACAACAGTATGAGCAAGTCAAAGGATTGCTCATTAGCTTAGCTACATAGTCACACGTGCAGACAAGTTTTTTCAGCTTGTGAAAGCCAACAAACAGAATGTTGCAGATTCATAAGAAGCAAATCACTTGTGCATTTTTAGACAACGTAAAAAAAGTGAAGTCTGTGAACAACTTTAAATTGTATTAGACCCCAAAACGTCATCATACTATCATGAATATTGTCATTGCATGATTTCCATGTCTTCACTGACATAATAGTGCCCAGTTTTTCTCCCAGGACTGTTTAAAAGTTTCTTAGGATGTCGGACTCCAGAAATACATTATATGCTCTAGAGTCTAGACACTGATCCCTTAATTGCACAATCTTTTCAAATATCAAAAATTCATAAATGAAAGAAAAAAAATTGATTTATTCACATATTACCATTTAAACATTTGTGGTCATCAGGATTTTATTAATACTAAAGATGTATTAAATTGTCAAAAGTGACAATAAAGACATTTATTTCATCAGAATATTTAATCTGAACGCATCTGGCAAAAAGTATCATGCATCAGGTCAGCATATATGACACAAATGACTATAAACTATATACAAAACTGTTATATTAAATTGTAATAATATTTCACAATATTTTTGTTTTACTGTATTTTTTGAGCGTAAGAGAGTTCTTTAAAAAACATTACACATTTTTTATAGAGCTTAAACTTTTAAAAAGTAGGTTAAATATAATAATAATAATAATTTAACTCTCTAATTTAATAATAGTTAACTCACCAATCCTATTATGTCGACGTTTTTGCAGTGGAACGACCAAACTCCCTATTTGTATTTCTGATTCTTTAATGTTGATTTGTTAATGTCGCCGAAATCTAATATCTCGAGCAAAAAAAGGGACAAAAGCGCCACTTCACATGGTTATTTCGTGACTAATTTGCATAGCTAGTTCACTGTGCATGCACTGAGTTTGCCTTGCACGTGGATCGCGGTCCGCTCACTCCAATGATGTTTTTTTAGATGAATGCCGATCGCTTCATCAAACAAATCGTGGCAACACTGTTGTGTAAAAAGACATTTAATAACTCACATCATGTACATCAATACATTTTAATTTTTCTTTATTGCGAGGGTTGTTGTCTTTGGCGCTCTGACAGCTGGCTTCGCTTGCACTATCACTCTGACAGCTGGCGCTGATAGACTGTCTGACCTGTCAATCAGGCAAGAAGAGCTGCACAGCGCAGAGAGGAGAGCGGGAGATACTGCCTTTTCTTCTGATTCTGACTTGTGTTTGTTTTTTTATTGTGTGAATTTCGCGCACAAACACTGTCTACTGAGCCTGAACAGTTATGGATAATTGACAGTTTCACGAGTTCACACTTACGAATGATTCAGGAGCAATAAATGGTAAGCATATTTGGCGTGCTGTCCGAGGAGAGGGCTCCGAGCTCGGTATTTAGCCCGAACCCGGAGCACTCCCCCCGTATCCTGACTTTGATAGGAACAATTAAGTGTGAGGAGTTGGGGTGGTGGAGGGATGCCGAAAAAAGTCAAAGAGCTGTAGGTGAGTCAAACCTGTCTATATATACATGCTTCCTCTCCTGCTGATAGGATGAGGTGTAATTGCTGATGACGTGTTGATTGTGTGAATCATTTGAACGTGCTCCTCCCGAACTTTGTTGATAAAACATCATATGAGCGTGCGTATTATCTGCGTGTAACAATGTTGAGCGTTCAGGGAGGAAGGAGGCGGGAACCGGCAGACGATTAACACACTTTAATATCAAATGAAACATAAACTCAAAATAAACGTAATGGCACACACAAAACACAACATAAGTCCCAGGCCTGGTCCTCTCTCGTCTTCACTGTCGTCACTCCTCCTTTTAAGCCTCCGCTCCTCCGTGAGACGAGAGACCGATGGCTCACAGGTGTCGCTCATTCTCAATCACGCCACCGGCTCTCGTGACGCTCTCACGGTCCCTCGACCCCGCCCTGCTCGCCACATACCCCCAACGCCCTTCGCAGGCCGGGGGGTACTCCCGAGACCGCGCTCTACTCCTATCACGATACCGCTCTACCGCGATCACGGCGGCCGCGGTACCTGGGGGTAAGGACAGACGAGGCGAGGGAAAAGGAAACGGAGACAAGAGGAGCGACAGCGACGAGAGAGGGGAGAGAGGAAAAAGAAAGAAAAAAAAAATCTTGGTCCGGTTCCCCGACACGCTGACTCTCGGTCCTCGACTGACCGAGAGACTTCCTCGCGGCACCATGCGGTGGCACCGGACGCTGATCGCTGGACGGCTTGGCGCTCCTCCGCCTCCTGGCGGCCGGCGACGACTCCTCTCGAGGGCAGCCGGCAGCAAGTCCCCCGTTTCCTGCTCCTCCCCAGCATGGCGGACGGCAGCAGGCTTTCGGCGCGCTGGCAAACGGGGCAACTCCTCCGCTCCCTCGCAAACGGCAGCCTCCCACCTCGTCCCAGGAGCGCGGTCTCTAGCTCGCCGTCCTAGTCGAACCTCTCTCGCTCCAGCACCACCGCCTCGGGCAGACACTCGCGGTTTTCACCCTCTCGCGCTGCCCGACCTCCGCAGCACAGTGAGTCCTCCCAGCAGCGAGGGCTATCCGACAGCGTGTCCCTCCAACCTCCCGGGTTTCGCCACCAGTGTAACAATGTTGAGCGTTCAGGGAGGAAGGAGGCGGGAACCGGCAGACGTTTAACACACTTTAATATCAAATAAAACATAAACTCAAAATAAATGTAATGGCGGCAGTCGACCGCGAGGGGAGACTGCCTTTTCCTCTGATTCTGATTTGTGTTTGTTTTTTTATTGTGTGAATTTCGCGCACAAACACTGTCTACTGAGCCTGAACAGTTATGGATAATTGACAGCATGCGGGCAACATTTGAAATTCAAAATGTGATCTTACACAAAAAAGCCAACGATTTTTTACACAAAACTCAAAACCCGCTGGCTATATGAGCGTGCGTATTATCTGCGTGTAACAATGTTGAGCGTTCAGGGAGGAAGGAGGCGGGAACCGGCAGACGTTTAACACACTTTAATATCAAATGAAACATAAACTCAAAATAAACGTAATGGCACACACAAAACACAACATAAGTCCCAGGCCTGGTCCTCTCTCATCTTCACTGTCGTCGCTCCTCCTTTTAAGCCTCCGCTCCTCCGTGAGACGAGAGACCGATGGCTCGCAGGTGTCGCTCATTCTCAATCACGCCACCGGCTCTCGTGACGCTCTCACGGTCCCTCGACCCCGCCCTGCTCGCCACACTGCGTCTGCGGGTTATTTCACGAGTTCACACTTACCAATGATTCAGGAGCAGTAAAGGAATGCGTATTTGGCGTGCTGTCCGAGGAGAGGGCTCCGAGCTCGGTATTTGGCCCGAACCTGGAGCACTCCCCCCAAAATTTTAAAGGTCCAGTCAGACAGCTGCTAGGAAGGAGTTGGTGACCCCCAAAAAATGGCGAGGTGAAGCTGGGTGGGTTCTTAAATTGTCGGGAGGGAGTTTGTTGTTTATGTTGTCCGAAGTATGAGTATCACTGATAGTTCGTTGTAGATGGCTTGAGGCACAGAGTAGATGGTTTTCTTTGCATTGGAGATGTGTTTGTTGTTCGACTTGTACCAAAAAGGTGAGTTGGTTGGAGACCTGGTTCCTAGGAGTATAGGGGTACCTCTGTGGAAGCGGGGGGTGCTTATCAGGATACTAGCTGATGTCGTCAGGTCTTTGGAGCCTCTCCAGCTAGACTCCGCGGTCGTGGGAATTCAAGAGAATTGGCTCCTGCGGGAGCGTTGCTGTTGCAGCAGTGGAGAACTTGAGAGAACTGGCTCTTGCGGGAGTGTCACTGGTGCGGCAGTGGAGTAATTTCCCCTTAGTTCTGGCTTCTTGGGGGTGTGGGGTAATGGTGTGCTGTGGTGATGGAGGGGTTTTGGGACTGGGCTCCTGGGGGAGCATCGCTGCTGCGGTGGTGGAGAATTTGAGAGAACTGAGCTCCTGCGGGAGCCTCACTGCTGCGGCAGTGGAATAATTTTCTCCTTAGGCTGAGTCCTGCGAGTGTGGAGGAACATCGTTGCTGCAGTAATGGAAGCAAGTTCAGAACTGAGCTCCTGCGGGAGCCTCACTGCTGTGGCAGTGGAGTAATTTCCCCATAGTCTGACTCCTGCGGGAGTGTGGGGGAACGTTATTGCTGGGGCAATGGAGGGGTTTCCAGGGCTGAGCTCCTTCTGGAGCATCACTGCTGCGGCGGTGGAAAAGCTGTGGCCGTGAAGTTAGTATGTGGGGAGGAGCAGATATTAACTGATGAGAGTTTGTTGGGCTTGTTTGATGTGTGATCTGTCTGATCGGATGTAGCTCTTAAGCTTCTGAAGACAAGCGGACCAGTGCTTGTATCTGATGTTGGGAAAGGCCTTTATTGTGCAGACGTGGTTGCTGCACCCATGCAGAAAGAATGGCTGGAAAATTGGTCTGTTGGGAAGCCAGTTTGGAGTAGCGCAGCTTTAAGGTGTTTTTGGAACCAGAAACGTGAGATGTGGCGGTTGGAATCATCGATGAAGAGTGGGTCGGATGGTAGTTTGACCTGTGAGTTTCTGAAATGGAGGTAGGCTGAGAGGGTTTGATATGGCTGGATTGGTGATGGAAGATGTAGATAAAGTGGCAATTTTTTTCTTTTTTCTTTTTTAGGTCGGTCTTGCTTTGTTTGATGAAAATAAGAGATGGTTTCTTCGTCCAGTACTGACAAGTCAGAAATTGTAAGATGTACTTTTGGGTTAAAGCTGGATGTGACGGTGAGTTCTGAGCATCTGAGGAATACGAAAGGCCAGTATCAACATAGCATCACTGCTGCGGCAGTGGGATAATTTCCCTTTGGCTGACTGCTGCGGGAGTGTGGGGGAACATTGCCGCGGCAATGGAGGCAGCAGTGGAATAATTTCCATTTGAACTGTGCTCATGCGTTAACGCAGAGGTGTGTCGCTGCTGCGGTAGTTCAGAACTTCCTCTGGAAACTTATCAAATGTTGGATGATGGAGATTGACTCTTTCCTTATCTTCTCCGTGGCAGTGAAAACCATTCCTGGAGAGACTGAGGTCCTGTGGGTGCCCCTACTTTCATTTATGAGGTGGAAACCTCTTTGTTGGGTGAAATTGCATTTGGAGAGTATTTCCGGAGTTATTGGTTGTCAGGTGAGTTTTTTGCTGAATTTGAGTAGATGCCCAGAAAAAGTCTATGGATGTGACTGGACCCATTGTTTTATCCTGGGTAGTTGGAATTTCAAGCTCGGCAAAAACTTTGAACTGTGAGAAGATGGGTGGCTGGGATGGAGCCAGGAGGCGAGATAATTGGGAAGTTGTCAACCAGGTGGATGCTGTAAGGAATTTGATGCTGTTTGACAGGATTAATTGCTTCTGATAACATGTAAAATTGTCTTTGGGCTGCTTTTGCACCTGAACGTTAGGCGGCCGGAAATAGAACACTTTGCGCCAGCGCACTCCGAAAAGATGCCTTCATGCTTTGAAAGCTGAAGTGATGTTGATTTTGGGAGCCAATGTCGCGACCGGAGTTTCGATATTGTGGTAAAGGAGAGAGTATTCTTCAAGAGGAATTGCCGTTTACGCTTGGGTACGGAGAATCGATTATTAGGTGTTTTTACCTGAACATTTCTGGTAGCCACTCCAATAGGGCTGATATGGAAACTCGCGAAAGATGAAGCGTTAAAAGGACCGATCGTGAAGGCTGAAACGATCTCTTTGATTAGGTTGTCCAGTGGGATGGTAAGTCGATGTCTGTACCAGTGAGGATTTGTGCTCTGATGTTTTTGGCTACAGGGGGCATTTCCAAAGCTGGAACTTGGTGGAATGGCCAGTGGTATTACAGAAGCAGGGTGAAAGGAGATTCAGTTTGGGGAAGAGAATTAGGAGGAATAGAGGCCAGGGCCGCATGCGGAGGCAACCTCACGACTGGGTCGGCCCCTGGAGAGGATCGTAAAGATTAGAAAGAAGGAGAGGTTAGGGAAAAAGCGTGGTGTCTGGGCCTGCACCGCTAGAGGAGGCAGCCTCACGTTGGAACTGGATGGAGGGGCTGCAGGACAGACGTAAGGAAGAGGGTTAGAAATAGGTATATGCTGGCGAGGCTTAGCCTGCACGATTGGCGGAAGCAAGCTCGTGCTTGGAGGATGGTGTATGTCGATGGGGGCTGGCTCGTGGGGTCTGGTGAGTCACTCTGCTGTGTGGAGAGGAGAGCTAGCCCTGGCTAGAGCTAGTCCAAATTCCGGTACTGTCCATTTCTCTTTTGATGGATGTGCTAAGGTGTCGGAGGAAGTTGAATATGAAGAAGATGTGTTTTGTTGAGCGCAAGAGCTCCTTTCATCGGTGGGATACGGAGAAGGAACTTGAGGAAGTGTTTCCTTATCAGACATGTACAGCTCAAACTTGGACATTGTAGCGGAAGGCGGGGCATCACATGATCACCTGCTGAATTCAAACACGTTGGCTGGCGCTGAGCTGGACAAAGCGCTCTTGTGTCACGAACTGATATGTGGAGGACTCAAGTGCAAGGGAAATTAGAATATTTATTAACAAAAGAACATAATACAAAAGAAATGCCCACGAGGGGGAAAACATAACATAAACCAGATAATAACACAAGACTATAAACAAACCGGGAGGCACGGTAGGGACCACAGATCTGGAACAGGGAACAAAGCACATCTAGGAAAACACATGGGTTGACAACGAGACCACACCAGACTGCAAACACAAGGGCTATATATATGGAACATGAGGGAAGGTAGTGATGAGACACAGCTGGGATGATTAAGGGAAACAAGGAGGCGGGGCAGACACTAATGAGACACACACACACAGGAGAGAGAGCAGTGCCACGGTTCTGTCCACTAGAACACTAATAACACTTGAAACAGAGACTGAAGCTGACAGAACCGTGACACTACCCCCCCTCTAAAGGGACGCCACCTGGCGTTCCTACACAAATACCAGAAAACCCCACACCAAACATCACCACAGAGACAGGGAACTCAGGAGATCACAGGAAACCATGATGGGAGGGAAGGAGAGAGAAAAAAACAGATCATAAAACAGTAAACAACTGAAAGGTCCACCACATCATGAAAAAAAATAACTCAGAGAAAAAAAGAAAAGAAAAAGTCCTCAAATAGTCATGAAGA
Organism: Rhodeus uyekii; assembly: GCA_037043235.1. Classification (NCBI taxonomy): domain Eukaryota; kingdom Metazoa; phylum Chordata; class Actinopteri; order Cypriniformes; family Acheilognathidae; genus Rhodeus; species Rhodeus uyekii. The sequence goes on along the minus strand of JAWRVZ010000024.1, from coordinate 492,876 downwards.
AGAAGAAAAAAAAATGCAACAGTTCTCAATTCAACATGAAATCATAAGTCCAGGGGGAGGAAAAGGTGGGATGAGCCAGGGTGGCTCAGGCAGCTCTAGAGTCCTGGCGGAGGGCCAGGGTGGGTCCGGGGGAACAAGCCAGGCTGGCTCTGGCAAGGCTGGCGGTTCAGGCGGCGCCGGGGGGGCGAGCCAAGCAGGCTCAAGCAAGGCCGGCGGGTCAGGCGGCGCCGGAGGGGCGAGCCAGGCGGGCTCAGGCAGGACCGGCGGGTCGGACCACAAAAGTTCAGGCAGGCAGAGTTCAGGGTGGTCAGGCGACAAGAGTTCAGGGTGGTCAGGCGGCAAGAGTTCAGGGTGGTCAGGCGGCAAGAGTTCAGGGTGGTCAGGCGATCCCAGGAAAAGCAAGAACCGATTCAATGTGTTCCTTGAATGCAATGTAAGTCGCTTTGGATAAAAGCGCCTGCCAAATGCATAAATGTAAAATGTAAAAATGTAAATGAAATTGTGACCTGGTCTACGGACGTCAATCTTCTACCGAACACAACATGCATTAATTATCAACTATGTGGTTTTCCCCCCAAGTCCTTATACAGCCGAAGATCTTCAGTGCTACAAAGGACTTGACACTTACAATCAGCTAGTGTGTGGCTGGGTGCGAGAAGTGGTGTCCTCTGTCATCAATGACAGATGTGTAACAACTGCCAAGGTAGACGAAATGGTTTTCATTAGCAATAAAGTTTACTAAAAAAAAATAGAGGCATTCCTAATCCAACAGTTTGGACCAAAAATATTTTCATTTAACATCTTTATAAACTTTTGTTACTTGAACAGATCTTGCAAAATGCTGTTTACGGATGTCCTACACCTGTATGAAAAGCTAAGATTAAAGTATGATGTTTTTCTACAGAAAATACACTCAAAAACCCCAAACAGAGCACAAAAAGCAAAAAAAATGCAAAAGTTTTCTGACCAGTGCATGAAGTCCAACATGCTAGTATTTTATGAGTGCATTTAATTGAACTGTACAACTGAATCGCACAGATTTGTCAGTCCACAACAAACTAAGCCAATCTTCTCCAATTTCAGAGACTCGCCTTCAGCTGACTGCAGGAAGTCGTGAGGTAATCTGGATAATAGCATTGAATATTTCTGACGGACTACGCCAATCACTTTCTCAACATGAATTTGACTGTTTGCATTTCTCACGTCTGGCCTTTGACAGCTGTTGTGTACGATCACCTTGGTGTGATATTACCTTAGGCAGCCTAAAATATGACTTCTCTTTCTCTCTATCCCGTCTGTTAGAACAGCCAAACACAGCAAAGAACAATGGCATGTTTCACAATATGATTAACCTTCTGTGCACACTGTACCCAGCTCTACTTGTTTCCCAATATGGCGGCGACAGTGCGCGTGACGTCATACGGGCACGCTCTATAGTCAGCATGGTGTTAGGCAGATGAGAATCGCTCCTGAGTGCGGAGGTTTTCACAGAAAATCCATCTAATGTGTAGAGCGACCAAAAGGCGGAGACATATGCAGTAAACTGTCGAGTTGCCGTAAACTGTCGAGGGATGTAGGTGAGTCGAACATGGCTATATATACACGCTTCCTCTCATGCTGATAGGATGAGGTGTAATTGCTGATGATGAGTTGATTGCTTTCATCCTTGAACGTGCTCCTCCCGAACTTTGTTAATCAAACATCATATGTGGGAAAATATATGTAATATATGTTATATGGGTTATCTTGATAAACGGTTATCTCGATGCTTTTTTGCAAACCCCGAGGCCGTCGACATAACCGAACTACACTGTAATACAATATTGTTATGATTATGAGCTCTGCGCTCCCCTCCCTGGCCACCAGAGGGAGCTCACACATTTATACTGACACTTCACTACACACTACATTTCCCAGCAGCCATCACACTGGACTGATCACACACACCAGCTGGACCCGATTAGGATTGTTTGTTCTCACCAGCTGTCACCCATCTCATGTACTATAAGAGACTGCTTCACACACACACTCACCGCGAGGTCTTGACTAACCCCGGTTGTCATTTCTAAGCGTTTATAATTCCTGTCTGTTTGTTACCAGCTTTGCCTGTTTGCCCGTTTCTGATCCTTCTCTGCCTGCCCCGACCTGTACCTGGAATAACGCTTAAGATTGTCTGCTGCCTGTCTTGACCTCTCGCCTGGATTACCAACTACGATTGTTCTCTGTTTGTCCTGACAATCTGCCTGTTTATGACCACCCTTAATAAAGACATTGCGTTTGGATCTCTGCCTGTGAGTACGTTTGTTACAGAAGACTTCGCCGACAAAAGATCCAGCTGTCTTTCCGACCTGTGTTCAAACATGTCTCAGCCCGTCACCCAAGAAGGACGTGGTAGCACCTTGGAATATCTGGGGAGGGTCCTCCAGATAGCCAGGGATAACCCAGACTTCCACGTCTATGCAGCGAAGTTCAGGATGTTTGCCATCTTCTCGTCCTTAAATGATGAGATGCTGAAAATGCTGTTTCGGTTCGGGGCTAACCATCTCCAGTTTATAGACCTCCCTGACACTACCAGCATGAGTTGGCAGCAAGCCGTTCATGAGTGTCAGGTGAGTGTCCTGCCCCGAACCAGCCAGCCAGCGCCGCCAGAACCTGCCACGACCAGTCAGCCAGCGCCGCCAGAGCCTGCCACGACCAGTCAGCCAGCGCCGCCAGAGCCTGCCACGACCAGTCAGCCAGCGCCGCCAGAGCCTGCCACGACCAGTCAGCCAGCGCCGCCAGAGCCTGCCACGACCAGTCAGCCAGCGCCGCCAGAGCCTGCCACGACCAGTCAGCCAGCGCCGCCAGAGCCTGCCACGACCAGTCAGCCAGCGCCGCCAGAGCCTGCCACGACCAGTCAGCCAGCGCCGCCAGAGCCTGCCACGACCAGTCAGCCAGCGCCGCCAGAGCCTGCCACGACCAGTCAGCCAGCGCCGCCAGAGCCTGCCACGACCAGTCAGCCAGCGCCGCCAGAGCCTGCCACGACCAGTCAGCCAGCGCCGCCAGAGCCTGCAACGACCAGTCAGCCAGCGCCGCCAGAGCCTGCAACGACCCGTCAGCCAGAGCCTGAGGTACCGTTTCCCACCCTATCCCACCCATTATTACCTCTGTCTGTGTCTGCCAGCCCTCCTGCCCTGTCTCTGCCGGAGATCGTCAGTCCTGCACCGCCACTGCATGTGCTCGCCTGGATGGTACCACCGCAGGTCCTGCCGCCTCCAGCCTCGTCGGCAGTCGGGGAATCCCTGACTCCGCCTCCAGCCTCAGACCCCTTCTTTCAACCTCGGCCCGTCGACCTACCGGCTTCGTCCTGGCTCCTCCCGTCCTCGGCTTCACCCGTGACCCTCGACCTGGTAGCTCCACCGGGTTCCCTCATCCCAACAGCTCCTCCTCAGTCAGTCATCTCCTCACTTCCACCACGGACTTACGGCACCCCCACTACACTCTGCACCTCCACCCCTTCGGCTTCAGTGGGCTCTTCCATCCCTACGTCCTCACCTCGGTCTTCACTCACACCGGCTCCGCACCAGTCCTCGGGCACACAGGCTCAACCTCAGAAGGTCGTCACCACGCCTACGCCTCGGTCTCCTGAACCTACGGCATCAATCGGGTTCTTCGGCTGTTCGGCTACGTCCCGGGACCTTCCAGAGCTGCCAGACCTCCCAGACCCACCAGCCTTGCCTGAACCAGCCTGGTCTGTTCCCCCGGCACCACCCTGGAACTTTGGACTGTGGGTGCTGCCATGGGGGTGCGCGGCGCCTTTTAGCTGCCTCACGCCAGGAGGCGCTCGTGGGGGGGGGGGCTCTGTTATGATTATGAGCTCTGCGCTCCCCTCCCTGGCCACCAGAGGGAGCTCACACATTTATACTGACACTTCACTACACACTACATTTCCCAGCAGCCATCACACTGGACTGATCACACACACCAGCTGGACCCGATTAGGATTGTTTGTTCTCACCAGCTGTCACCCATCTCATGTACTATAAGAGACTGCTTCACACACACACTCACCGCGAGGTCTTGACTAGCCCCGGTTGTCATTTCTAAGCGTTTATAATTCCTGTCTGTTTGTTACCAGCTTTGCCTGTTTGCCCGTTTCTGATCCTTCTCTGCCTGCCCCGACCTGTACCTGGAATAACGCTTAAGATTGTCTGCTGCCTGTCTTGACCTCTGGATTACCAACAACGATTGTTCTCTGTTTGCCCTGACCATCTGCCTGTTTATGACCACCCTTAATAAAGACATTGCCTGTGAGTACGTTTGTTACAAATATAATATAATATAATATAATAGTAAAACTATTTTTAATATGAAAAATGTAAAATAATACAACTAATAAATTAACCAAGAGTTATTTGTAAGCAAAATAGAACTGTATTAATGCATTTAAAGAGGTAATGTATTAAATATAGTGATAGATACATAGATACCTAAACATATATATAAAAAATATATTATATATATATATCCTCAACAAAGCTTCATGAGATGTAAAGGATCGTGAGTATAAATTTTTCTAACAAAGCTTTTTCACTCACAACGACAGAAATTATCCCCCCCCCCCCCTTCGAAACACCAGCTGATCAGTCTTGTGTGGATGCACATGTGTTCTTCTCTTTAAATAAAGATGTCAGTCGGTAGGATGGACCTTTGAAGTGACAGCAGCCTGCATCTGTCCCAACTTCCCCCTCTGTTCACGTGACCACAGAAGCAAAATGAAGAAGAAAAAAGATTTATCGCACCTGCTCAACATGCTAAAAATACAGCCCTGCAGCAGCCCTCTGCTGCAATCCTATACATACTTCTGAGTTAACCCAGGGAGAATGTAATGCCCTGTAAGTGGCTACAACTGTGGAAATATGAGATGACAGAGTGTGCGAGGCTGAGCAGATTATCAATTAATGCAGTGACCTCTGTAGTAGCAGAGGCTCCAAATAAATCCAATGACCTAAAGTGTGTCTCTGCTTGCCTCGTAGGAAATATTTCTGAGCTCGAGCTTCCAAAGGTTATAGTGCTCTTCTGAAGAGTTCACAGGGTTCTATATTTTGTCTTCGGCTGAATTTAGCATGTTGATGAAAACATTTAGACGTGCTTACAATTTTGGTGCCTTATCATAAGTTTTGTGTAGCTAATATAAATTTACATGAGCCATGGGATGATTTACGGCTGGATCTCTCAGTGACTGAGGATATGGAAGCCAGACTGGAGAGGGTAAAGCAGACATCTGTTTCAGACTACACTACTCACCAGCTAGCCATAATTCTGATCCCTCAGTGTGTTAATCTGTTCATACTGTTCTTGGATTGACCGTGGGGATCAGGAAAGAGCTGCTCAACTCATTTCACATTTCTGAACTAATCACCCCTTTCCTCCACTGCCCTCTTCAAAGTTTCACCCTGATGTGACGACAGACTTGGAAAGACCAAACATTTGTTGTTAATTGCGGTTGCATCATGTTTGGAATAGCAGAATCAAAATGGACAAGAAAATAGCGCCTATCTGGAGTGCATATTTGTGGCTGAATGCGGTACGAACTACAACAAAAAGAGCTGGAATGATCACACAGAAGTTATAGTCTTATTTTAAACGCTTCAACCTTTATCAAGGTTTTTTAGTTCATTCTCTTAGAAAGGGCAGTGATCCATGCACATCACTTTAGCCTACTAATGTTTAAATCGGAGTCTGTAATTACCCAGAATGCAGCACTGGGTCTAGTGTACTCTTGTTAGGCTAGCTCTCCAGCTCTACATTTACTGTACAAACATACGTAATGCTGCTACTCTCCAACTTAGGTTTCAACCATGAAGTTTAAAGGAATAAAAAATGAAAATTCCTTAATTACAGATTCTGAACCTGAAGGCACTCAGCTGTTATGTTCACAACCTGAGTGGTTAGCATTTATGACGTATATTTTGTGATGGAATTCTGTCATTTTTAGAGTCGCATCTTGTTACATCATGTCCTGTTTTTAGTTCATTGACATGTCTTTGGTCCGTGTTGAGTTCAGCAGTCTCGGTCCACTTGTTTGGGGTTCGAATGGGTTCGGAGGGTACCGTTCACACTTATTCAAATGAACCGCACTGACAGAGCAACAGGGTTTGTTTTAATCTAACCAAACATGCCAAGTGTGAACCTACCCTTATTCTCCCTTGTGTCAATCTAAACTTTTCTTTTTCTGTGGAACACAAAGGGGGAAGTTCTGAAGACTGTTCTTGTCACTCTCTTCCATGTAATTACAATGAATCGAGAATGAAGCACATAACAAAACATTCTTGTCACCAGTATTACTTATTAGTAGATCTAATCAGCTATTTTTTCTCGTCAGTTTTCTAGTAATTTTATGTGTTTCTAAGGAACTTTTAAGGAAGTCTGCAAGAAATGGCACCTCAATACTCTCTCAGTTTGTGTTTGACTGGGTAAACGGTGCACATTTAATGGGTAAGAAAGACATCACAGCTCCACTTTCGGACCATGAAGAGGGCACTAGGAGTTTATGGGCTGACACGGAATGAAATAAGCCAGGACTGATTAAGATGGACTGCTGATAAGGGTCCAACATGCACAATGGCTTCCATACTATTCGTAGAGCGAGCGACACACGGTCGCACGCAACCCTACACAAGCACACAGGAATGCTCTCTCTCCCCATCTCCCACACACACACAGTATCACGCCGCCATACCATTGGATATCTTACCATCAGTGTGGAGGCTGGCAGACACGACCCTTTGAAATGCGATCCTCAGCCTTTCCAAGAGCAGCCTCTTGCCCTAATTAGATGATTATATCCAGAACAACATTATTTTAACTCAGGAGAGGAGAAAAAGTCTTTATTACTCCGTAAATTCCTCCTGACTTGCCATTTGTAACCGTGGCAAAGAGTTACCAACTTCAAGCTGTCAAATGAGTGCCAGATTGTGTCGAGTTTCGAAGCTTTAGAGGAGGGAATCATTTCTTTAGATTAGTTCCGCTCTCGGTTCCTCGACACAGGCCCGCGCGCCCACATCCAATACATCACGTTAGATCGCGCCGGTCGGTCCAGCTGTGGCAAGACTGGCCTTTTTTTTGTATAAAGGGCTGTGTCTACAAACCTTTTTACTTAGAAAACAAGCACTTGTTGCACAGCCCTGCATGCAATAAACAAATTTTTCAGTCCAAGTTCAAGAGCCTCACTTGTTCAGACTGAGCACTCTGTGTCCTAAGAAATCCTGGGTAAAAAGTCAAAAAGATAAACACTTGGATAATCAAATAATGGTGATCAAAGCCTGTTTATAGAGGACAGCTATTGCAGCACGGACTTTGATGTCTTATTAGTTGACTAGCCTCTTAAGACAGACATTATAAATTACAAAATGCCTCACAGCGAGACGCGTCGCATCTTAAGAAGGGAGTCTTTGGTCTAAACTCCCTAAATTTTGTCACTGCGTCCAGAAAGTTCTTTGTCTTCCCAACATGAGAAGGCTTGTTAGTGGTGGAGGGGAAACGTCGCATTGCATCTCCTCTTGGCAGCAGCAATGGTAATTTAGAGGCTGGAGTGAGCTGTGGAACAAAGGAGGGTTCGGCTCTGGGCGGAGAGGAGTCTCTAGCATGTCATTTTAGCGGTCGTCCATATATCTAAAAAAAAGAACTAAAAACAGAATGTGCCATTCAAATATTTCCCTAAACTCTGTTTGCCCCATAATCATGTGGAAAATGACAGTGTGTTTGCATTGTCCAAGCAGCAGAGGCCTGTTCTCTTCTTAACACACACTGAAACTGCGAGGACAATGATGGGCTTGTGGAAATTATAGGGGTTCTGCATTAACTTTTCTAACATCCACACACACTTTAAATAAAGAGGAAGAAAACTTCATTTTGACTTTTTGTACTTCTGCTGACACCAGTTTTTGGGAACACACTAAAAGTAGTGACTACTAACTTAACTTTTTTTATAGATGCAGCACTTTTATATATTAATCAGTTAAAAAAAGTAAAAAGTTCTGTGTACACTAACGTTCAAAAGTTTGAGTCAGTAAGATTTTTTATATTGTGAAATATTATTACAATTTAAAATAACTGCACTCTATTTTAATATATTTTAAAACGTAATTTATTCCTGTGCTGGCAACGCTGAATTTTCAGCATCATTACTCCAGTCTTCAGTCACATGGTCCTTCAGAAATCCTCTTGATTTGGTGCTCAACAAACATTTCCTATTGTTATCAATGTTAAAAACATATTTGTGATGAAACTGTGTAAGATTTGTTTTCAGGATTCTTTGAAGAACAGTAGATCATAGTCTAGTGAATCGGTTGGCTCAGAAGTTTCATGCAAATTAAACAGATTTTAAAACAGATTTGGTGATTTGAGTCCCTTCAGTCTTTCAGCTCGGCTATGTCGGTTGTGTTTTTGCTGTTAATAAAGCTTTGTTGGCCAGTACACCCCAAAACTGGTCTAAATAAGAGCCTCTCGAGCAACAAAATGTACTTCCTGTTGATGTCACTGCAGAGGGGGAGACATCCAATGAAGATTTAAGGTGACAGGAAATGCTAAAATGTGGTCAGGGTCATGCCGTAGAAGAAAGTGTGACGTCTTTCCCCACCCCCACTCTTTCCTGTTGCTGTGCCGTGAGTGGGGAGCAAAACAAAAGCCGATAATGATTTGTCTTAAGATTCTGTTTCTGTTTTCCTAACCTGAGTACTAATGATCAGAGTTTTAGTCAAGAATGTTTTGGAATCTTTATTAGGCCTGCAAAGGATTTAAAGGGACTAGTTTGAGCAAGAAAAATAAAACACTTTACAGTAAACGGAAACTGAAATGGTGTGTTTAAAATTTGATGGTGGGAGAAAAATTAAAGAATGAATAAGAAAAATATGGAACCTTTTGAAAGAAAGAAAGTGAGAATGAACACCCTGGGCAAAGCAAAACTTTCGACTTTGTGCCTGTTAGAAAGCAGGTCATGGAAACTGCTCTCAGAATGGGCCAAACAGCAGTTTATGAGCATTTCTGTGGCACGAGTCCATAGCATTGGGCACAAGAAAACTTGCATACCCCATTTCAAAATAAACAGGCAGTTTTAAGAAAGAAGTCATAAACAAATCTATGTTTTGACTTCTTTTATTCAAAGGAAGTATCTCAGTATCTATTTCATTCTTTTCATTCTAGTTCAAAGAACAGTAGGACATTGTATGGTAGTTGGAGTTTTGAAAAACGTTGAAATATGCTGTCAGAATGATTTTGCATTTTAATCTTGAGATGTTCAGTAGCTTCAGCGTTCAGTAGTTTAATAGACATATTACATGCCTATAGTGCCCCTATTATGCTTTTTCAAATATTGCCTTTCATGCAGTGTTCATGCAAAATAAAATTGATTCTGAACTGCTGAAAAGAGTTGGTATCAATTACAGTCTTACTTTTAAATAAATAAATAAAATAATCTATGTGTCCTACGAAACAGTTCAGTCTGTCAGTCAGTACAGGAAGTCATAATAGCAAATGAGGTTAGAACTCAGGGTAAAGGTCAGCTTGATTCAATGTCATCTGATGTCATAGGCCATCCAGGTCCAACAGGTGAACAAACACTGGCCTCTGAAGTTGTCCCAACACTCTGGGAAGTTGCGGCTGTCATCGCCAAGCCCCAGTCTGGATCCGTTAGTATATACAGACTGCAACTCTCTCGAATGGAAAATCTGAAGAGTTCCTCTCATTTAATTATTCTTTCTTCTCGCTGTCCAATACAAGTCATCACGTTCGGCTCATGTACACAACACATACCATGAAGAGAAAAACAAAAGGCGATGGTAATTCAATCGCAGTGCTTTTCGCTGTAATGATCCAAACCAATCGTTGTGCAACAAACCAATATTAGGTCACTTTAGTCTCCATGCATTGACTGATTCTCCCGTGAAGTATTTTGAAGCAAACAACAAGCCTCAAACAACCTTGGCGAGAATGAGCAGCACATTGCTTTATTTCTCCAATGCAACTGAATCCTATTAAGATCTGGGTGGTATTTCCTCAGAAATGCAGAAAGCAGCACAAGAAACCCAAAGAAAAACAACACCAGGAACAAAAAATAAATGGCTGTAAACAGAGTTTTAAGGGGATGTGATCGTGCTTTTGTTTATCTGTACTTTCTGCCTTGGTTCAGTGAACTGGCAGAGGAAAGTGGGGTCTGACTAAGGGACCAAGCTGTATTGGGCCAACAGGAGAGAGCGATTGATACATGTCTTACTAAGGCCACGTCCACACGAAGCTGGTGCATTCCTTCATTCTTTTTTTTTTCCTCGTTCTAAAAAAAAATTCCGTAAAACACGGCGTCGTCTCAAGAAATATCAGCGTATACACGAAACCACTAAAACCGACTGAAAATGGTGTAGTATATATGCCAGACCAGTATGGGGCGCTGTAATTCTGCCACAGAAATACACTATACACGGAGACGCAGCCGACACGTGATGTGATGACATCATCATTTCACAAAATATACTGATTGGCTGTACACACGAAACCGCAAGGATGTTGTTTTCAGATTTATCCACTTTAGGACCCGGTTTCAAAAAATAGTGGTTTCAGTCTCCCAAAAGATTCAGGATACTCCTGCTGACCTAACATTCAGGCCACCATCAACCATAAAAAAATAAATAAAAAAATAAACGGCCTATATTTCAATCCCTACCTTTCCCTTTTTCTTTGTAATTTCAGTATATCAAGACTCTACCTTTAATAAATCTCTTTAAATTTAGTCCACATTCTTCATTGCTATTGGTCCAACTGGCTGTAGTGAAATCTGGCCAGTCATTAAGTCCATTAGATTTGCCATATGTTGACCACAGGGCTTTGGCCTGGGGGGAGGAGAGAAAGACAAAGACAAGAAAACAGAGAGACCAAAACAGAAGCATTTATTCATGGCTATGTGTCTGACTGCACTAGAAACAGATATTTTTTTTTCCGTACAGTGAGCTTCGAATGAAAATGAGACCAGATTCAATCCACTGGTTGCTTATTGAGTTCAAGAGATTGCTGTTGATTAAAACAAGGGGTTTATGAGAACAAAATGAGAAGTCCCACATACGTCAGTTTCGAAATGATATTACAATTTAAAATAACGAGGTCAAATTAAATAAACATATGCATGGTTTAAGCCTTCACAAAAAGATCAATAACACATAAATAGACTGGGATAGTTTCCATTTTATGCTACCTTTCATTTATGAATCACTTCATTAATTTTCAAACCGACTTCCCAAAATCTATCCCTAGCTGCCATTGGTCGAATAAATAGATTGGCCCTTCCCCATTTCAGAGTCAATCTTGATGAGTAGGATTCTCAAACATAGCAATGATTTGAGCTACTTTTTGGAGAAAACAACCTACTACCCCTACAAATGCCACTTTAGTCGTCTCTGCATTTTAAATCGGGACTTGGCGACAATGTTTTAACAGCTTTTCTCTTAAAATGTTGTAACTTTTAAGGCAGTTCTTGAAACATCTTTACCATTTGTCATTAGTACCCAAATCTCTGTTAATTCTCTGAGCAAACTAGTAAACCAGGTACATCCAACTCCTTCCATCGCACTCACCCACAATGCAACTGGAGTGGGTCCAGGGTTGCTGTTAATTGGGTCTCATTATTAAATTAACTGTAGTGCAGGTGGCAGTGCAAGAGCTAATGAGCAGAAGGGAGGCTGTTTTGGCCCAGCCATTAGAAAAATTACTGCAGGAAAATGAATGCAGTCTGACCGGGCTTTCTGATTAGACTGATCTCTGGTCTGTATTTTCAAGTGATAGGACTTTGAAAAAGTAGTAAGCATAATTTAGATGAATAACAACAATGAATTACTTTTACAACATAATCAAAAGGAAAACAACTCCTAATATAAAAAATACTTTTACTTCTATTTAGTTAATCAAACTATACTTCTTGAGTATTAGACAAACTTTTGACACATTTACAGGCTTATGTTGTTCTGAAAAACACAAAATCAATTTTTGGGAAGAATGTTTTAACTGTTTTTGTCCTCACAATGAAAGTCAATGGGGTCCAAAACAACACTGATTTTTATTGCATTGTAATGTATGATTTAAAAAAAAGAAAAGAAAGTACAACTACAGATATGAAGAAGATTCCTTGTTCCACTGCATAGAATGATAAAGAATGCTTTTATATTTAAGAAAATATTCTTGAGTCAAATGAATCAGAGTGAATCTAGTAAGCCTTCTCCGTATTTTCAGTAAAAATATAATTTGTCCATAATACTAGTATTTGTATACTTGGAGAACAATGTAAGGAACGTTGCCAATGGAAAATATTCCTGAAACACTATATCAAAAATAAAACAGAAAACCAAGACAAAATAAACTTTTTACCAATTTTGAGCTGTCTTTGGGCATTGCTTTCACTGAGGTGATTAACAGAGAGGTTAACACAGGAAAAATATTTTTTTGTTTAAAGGAGTATTAGTTCAGAATATAAACAGAATGGTTTTAACAGTACTACGACTGACTCTTGGTGTGAGAATAACTGACTGTGTGACGTGTGTGTTTGTGTGCATAGAACGGTCTGTTTTTGCCTTTGAGTAACCGGCGAATATTATGTTGCGATGAGAGCTATAGAGACCCAGGCAGTGTTGATATATGACCAAGAAGAGGTCATATGAGGGTCTGTTATGGAGAGGAAAATATCAGAACAACATGTTTTTGAAACATATCATCCATGCAAAGAGAGCAGAAGAGACTGTATTGTGAGAAACTTAAAGGCACGCAAGTATTTGGATGGCTTTGAAGGGGTTAGCTTCATGCAGCCACTGTTAAATTATCCAAATACAACCACACCAGTATTTTATCCCCTGAAAAGCAGCTTATCTTGACCACACAGTGACAATGTTCTTCCTGGGAGATGCCCAACAGATAACCGACTCTGGCTTTGAAACCTCCTCTCCGCAGCTTAGGGGCATAAATAAGCATGCTGATATTAAACTAGTCAAGGAGATCAGCTGAGTGTTTTAGCCTGGCTGAGGCCCTGAGAGTCAGATGGCTGGACACGAAACAGAAGAAACAGATGAGAACAGTAGCAAAAGCCTCTCGACAGACCAGGATCTCCACAGACAACCCTCTTCTCGGTTTCAGAAACCATGCAGATACCTTCTATGACCATATATAACTTGAATTATTTAGAACACTATACATAAGGGGTGATACAAGGTCTACGAACAAAAAAACTACTTTTATGCTCAGCCATTTATTTAATAAAAAATACAGTAAAATACTAATATTTTTACATATTCCATATGATATGATTAATATTATGATTTAAAATGACTGTTTTCTATTTGAATATTTCACAATTTCTTTCATGGCAAAGCTGAACTGAAAAAAATCTCATAATTATCAATTTTGAAAACAGTTTTGCTGCTTAATATGTTTGTGGAAACTGTGATACATGATATGTAGTTCCCTTTCAGGGAACTCGAGCTGTGTCGAAGCACTAGGGGAAATAGCCTTGCGTGAGTCACGTGAAGATCTATGCAACCAATGAGAAGCGAACGCGTGTGAATGCGTCACTGCCGGCCGCAGCCGGTGACGTCATGAGGAAGAGCATAAAGCGCGTCTGAAACCGGGGCGCGTCAGCTCTGAATGCCTTCAGCGTGCTGTGTCTGTGCGAGAGTGGTTTTTGAGACTTGATAGCTTAAAAAATCAAAGAATGAGTGTGAAAAGTGTGGCGAGAGATGAACAGAGTTTCAGACCGTGTGTTTATCCCTGTCCTCGTTTTATAACGGGCAGGGATACACATGTAATGTGTGTTATCTGTTTAGGAGTGGAACATGCACGGTCGGCTCTTGAGGGCGCCGGCTGTAAAGACTGTGAGCAGTTTTCTCTGCATGTTCTCCGCTCCCGCCTGGCGGTCTGTAACGAGGCCGCCCAGGCTAGTGTTCCCCGGGGTTCGGGACCTGCAGCGGCCGAGGCGTTGCGGCGCTCTCAGTCCTGGGGTTCACAAATGGATCTCGCTGAGGCTGCTGGGGTGGGTCCGTCCTTACCTCAGCCCTCACGAGACCAAACGGGTTCCAGTCACGGGCACTCCTCGGGAGATGTTCGTGCTGTGACCCCAACATTAGCTTTGTCGAGTTCCGATAGTGAGATGGACTTAGCTAGTGTTGACCCGGCAGAGGAGGCTTCGCCACTCTCCTCGCCGGCGTTTGAAGAGCTAGTTGAGGTTGTGGCGCGAGCTGTCTCTCGTCTGGATATTGAATGGCCGGCGGAGACCAGAAGCGCCCGTCCTAAAAGAAGTATGTTGGACGAGCGTTATCTGCCGGCTCGCGTCACTCCCCCGCGCCGAGCTATGCCTTTCCTTCCCGATTTGCATGCCGAGGTATCCAGATCGTGGGAAAAGCCAGCCTCTGAGAGAGTTCATACACGGAACAGTTCGATGTATACGAATCTCGCAGGGGCTCAAAGCTATTGCTATGGGGGGATGCAGAAGGTGGATGAGGCGCTTGCGAGCTACCTTGTGCCCCAATCTGCGTCCTCCATTAAAGCTCCGGCGCTCCCCTCCAAGCCGATGCGCGTCACGTCGTCTTTGGTGGGGAGAGCGTACTCAGCCTCTAGTCAAGCCGCAGCGTGCCTGCACACCACGGCTCTGCTGCAGGCTTATCAGGCTGAGTTGCTGGGGGACCTCAACGAGGGCGGCGGTATCGGTCCGGAGACAGTGGCAGAGCTGCGCCGGACCGTGGATCTGTCTCTCCGGGCCACTAGGGAGACGGCCTACTCTGTCGGTCGCTCCATGGCAGCTCTGGTGGCTACGGAGAGACATCTTTGGCTCAATTTGTCTTCCATCAAAGATAGGGACAAATTTGTTTTGCTGGACGCTCCTCTGTCCCCTTCGGGCTTGTTCGGCGACGCCGTAAAAAGCGTTGTCGACAAGTTTCAGGAGGCTGCACGACAGCAGGTGGCGTTCAGTAAAGTTATTCCCCGCCGCCCTCCACGTGAGACCGCCAGTCAAAGGGGGTCTCAGAGCTCTTCACACAGGGCCGCTCAAAAACGAAGTGTCGCCACCCGTCTTCCTCCGGCTAATCCCGGGGGGTCGGGGCGACAGGCTCAAGCCTCTGGCAAGAGGGGCGATCTGAGGGCTGTCCTGAGCGCTAAGAAGGCTAAGAGCAAGCGGCCCTGACGCCAAGCCGCAACAAGGTGGTGTATCCCTGGAGCAGCTGACCAGTCAGCCCGCCATGGGAAAACCACCCCCTCTGAGGAGGGTCCTAGAGCACTCCACCCGGGAATCCGGAAATCCCGGCCCAGTGGTGGACATGCCATCAGCACCAGAGGCCAGCCCCGGGAGGCTGGTTCCCCTAGTAGAATTCCGGGATGCGTGGTCACGGCTACCCGGTATCTCTCAGTGGGTCCTGCGCACGGTCACCTTAGGGTACGCCATTCAGTTCGGGGTCTCACCACCCCAGTTCTCGGGGGTCCTACAGTCTGCTGTAGGCCCTCAGCAGGCTCTGGTCATGGAACAAGAAGTAGACACTTTGCTGGCGAAAGGGGCCATCGAGTATGTACCCCTCGCAGAGAGCAAGTCCGGGTTCTACAGCCGGTACTTCATAGTTCCAAAGAAGGATGGAGGGTTGCGGCCCATTCTGGATTTACGTCTCTTGAATCGTGCGGTCAAGCGTCCAAAGTTCAAAATGCTAACGCTCAAACAGATCGTAGTGCAGATCAGATCCGAGGATTGGTTTGTCACAGTCGACCTCAAGGACGCTTATTTCCATGTCTCCATCCTTCCGCAACACAGGAAGTTCCTGAGGTTCGCCTTTGGGGGAAAGGCGTACCAGTATCGGGTGCTTCCTTTCGGCCTAGCGCTCTCACCCCGCACGTTTACGAAAGTCGTGGACGCTGCTCTAGCTCCCCTGCGGTCACGGGGCATCCGTGTCTTAAACTATATAGACGACTGGCTTATTCTGGCCCAGTCGCCGCAGTTGGCGGAGCAACATCGAGATGTAGTGCTCGCACACATAAAGGAGCTGGGGTTGAGGCTGAACGCCAAGAAGAGTGTCCTTTCTCCTGCTCAGAGAACCACCTTCTTGGGAGTCGTCTGGGACTCAGTAGCGATGTCGGCCCGGCTTTCCCCCGGGCGCATCCAAGTTATCTGTTCAGCCGTCAAGAGCATCAAGTTAGGCCAGCCACTCACTGTCAGACACTTCCAGAGGGTGTTAGGGCTCATGGCAGCGGCTTCCTGCGTCATCCCGTTGGGCCTGCTGCACATGAGACCCCTGCAGTGGTGGCTAAAGACCAAGGGGTTTTCCCCGAAAGGGAACCCGCTTCGCATTATCAAGGTCACGGGGCGATGCCTACGCGCCTTGAGTATGTGGAAGAATCCTTGGTTTCTGTCTCAAGGCCCAGTGCTAGGGGCTCTGGCTCGGAGAGTCTCTCTCTCGACAGATGCCTCCCTCTCGGGCTGGGGGGCGGTCTTGAGAGACCGCTCCTCACAAGGTCTATGGAACAGTCGGCACCAAACCTGGCACATAAACATGTTAGAGTTACTGGCGATCCGCAAAGCACTCCGTGCGTTCCTACCGGACCTTCGCGACCACCATGTCACTGTTTTCACCGACAGCATGACTGCGGTTGCGTATATCAATCACCAGGGGGGTCTGCGTTCGCGACCACTTTACAAGATGGCGCGACAGATCCTCCTCTGGGCCCAGGGAAAGCTGCTCTCCATCCGGGCGGCTTACATCCCGGGGGTCCAGAATGTGGGAGCAGACGCCCTGTCGAGACAGGGGGCGAGACCAGGGGAATGGCGACTCCACCCCGAGGTGGTGGAGCAAATTTGGGAAAGGTTCGGAAAGGCACAGGTCGACCTGTTTGCCTCGGTAGAAAACTCCCATTGCCCTCTGTGGTTTTCACTCACACATCCAGCGCCTCTGGGGCGGGATGCCGTGACGCAGGCATGGCCGAGGTTACGCCTGTATGCTTTTCCCCCGATCGCTCTGCTCCCGGGAGTTCTGGCCAAGGTTCGCCGGGACAAGGTCCGTCTCACGCTAGTGGCCCCCCACTGGCCGTCCAGAATATGGTTCGCGGACCTTGTGTCCCTCCTCGACGGGGTCCCCTGGGAGATCCCGATCAGGAGGGACCTTCTGTCCCAGGCGGAAGGTTGCATTCTTCACCCGCAACCAGGGCCGTTGAAACTGTGGGTCTGGCCCCTGAGGGGGCCCAGCTCATAGAGGCCGGTCTCTCAGCCGAGGTTGTTGAGACCATCCTGCAGTCCAGAGCTCCCTCCACGAGGAAACTCTACGCCTTGAAGTGGAAGCTCTTCACTTCTTGGTGTAGTGAAAGGCAGCTGAACCCAGTAACCTGCCAAATTGGCAAAGTACTGGAGTTCCTGCAAGAAAGATTTGTGGCAGGGCTGTCCCCCTCCACCTTGAAGGTCTACGTGGCTGCTATAGCGGCTTGCCACGTACCTCTGGGTGGGGTGTCCTTGGGCAGGGACCCCCTAGTCACTCGTTTCCTCCGTGGTACATTAAGGCTGAGACCTGCGGCACAGACCAGGGTGCCTGCCTGGGACTTGTCCATGGTACTCCTAGGCTTGTCCCAGCCACCCTTTGAACCTCTAGAGGGTATCTCTATCAAGTACCTCTCGCTAAAAACCCTTCTTTTGCTGGCTATCACTTCGCTTAAGAGGGTCGGGGACCTTCAGGCCCTCTCAGTGGCCCCATCATGTCTTGAGTTTGCGCCCGGGATGGCGAAAGCTTTCCTCCACCCGAGGCCGGGCTACGTCCCCAAGGTTCCCACTAATGTGGCTCGGTCTGTCACGCTGCAGGCCTTCTGCCCTCCCCCATTTGACGATCATGAGCAGGAGCACAAGAACAAGGTCTGTCCAGTGCGAGCACTGGACGCTTACGTTCACAAGACTGCCACGTGGCGTAAGTCGGACCAACTGTTCGTTTGCTTTGGGGCCCCCGAGGGTGCCCCAGCTTCCAAGCAAACTCTGAGCAGGTGGATAGTCGAGGCTATCTGTCTAGCTTATGAGTCGGCCGGACATGCTTCTCCTTTGAGGGTCCGAGCCCACTCCACTAGGAGCATGGCGGCATCCAAGGCTCTCCTCTCCGGAGTCTCCTTGCCTGACGTTTGTGCTGCGGCTGGCTGGTCCTCGCCGCACACATTCATGAGGTTCTACCAGCTAGACCTCGATGCCGCCCCGGGAACCAGGGTGCTCTCTCAGTGAGCTGGGACACACCCGGATGCTGACCTCGCTGAGGTGGCGTTGGCATAGCGTTCCCCTAGTGCTTCGACACAGCTCGAGTTCCCTGAAAGGGAACGTCTCGGGTTACTTATGTAACCCTGGTTCCCTGAGGGGAACGAGACGCTGTGTCTTGGCCTCAGCTCCGGGCGCATCCGGGCCCGCTTCAGGCATTCATGGCTGACGCGCCCCGGTTTCAGACGCGCTTTATGCTCTTCCTCATGACGTCACCGGCTGCGGCCGGCAGTGACGCATTCACACGCGTTCGCTTCTCATTGGTTGCATAGATCTTCACGTGACTCACGCAAGGCTATTTCCCCTAGTGCTTCGACACAGCGTCTCGTTCCCCTCAGGGAACCAGGGTTACATAAGTAACCCGAGACGTTTTCAGGATTGTTTGTTAAAAAGACGAAATCAAGCATTTATTTGAAATGGCCATTTTAAACATTATAAGTGGTTTCTCTATTACTTTTGAACATTTTAATTTGTCCTTGCTGAAAAATAAAAATAAAACATAATATTTTATCCCAAACTTGGGAACAGTGATGTTGATCTGGAAGTTAACAAGTTTTTAAAAGTATAAAAACACAAAAACAATTTGGGAGTTTGTTACATGTCAGTTGTGTCTTTGTCTACTTCCTGTTTCCTCCTGTGATTTCCCCAGTGTATTCCACTCACCTTTTACGTCATCAGTCACCTCATTGGTCTTGTCAGCTGTGTCTAATTCCCTCATTCCTTCCTTGTGTATTTATACCTTGTGTTTGCCTTCAGTCCTTGTCGAGTGTTGTCGTTAGATGGTAGTGTTTTCCATGTCTGCGTTATCTGTGTCCATGTTCCTAGTCTTTGCATAATAAGTGCTGTTTTGTTTTATTGTTCTAGAAGTGTTTCTGTTTAGTTTTGCACATGCAGTGCTGTTTTGTTTTGTTACAGATAAAGTGTTTTTGTTCAAGTTTATAAGAAGAATATCTCCTTGAATTCCTGTGCCTCTTCGTCTTCTCATCTCCCCCTGCTATCTTGACAGAGTCATGATAGCAGATTCCCTTAATCTAGGTCCCTAGCAAGGGAATCACAATATTTTGGGGCCCATCATATTTGGGGGCCGCTGACCAGGGGAATGCTAAACCTTTCCCAGCCTTACACATGCTCTGCCTTGTACCTCCGATGACTTAAACTGTTGCCTATGAGTCAGTTAACTATATTTCAGAACGGAGCATCTGTAAATATGGTCATTTTTTTGCTCATATTTTTCTCTCTTGGCTCCAAGAATACAGTAATTGAGCTGTAATTGAGTGTTCAAGCCTCACCTCCCCTCTTCCTCTCATTATTCCCCCAGCACAGACTCCTTGGCCTGAGCGCAGGCAGTGTGCCTAGTGTGGGAGGCCAAAGGAGAGCCTCTTCCTGTCACAGTATTGTCTTCCAACCGACCTGTTGCTGACAGAGAGCACTCACGCCTGCTTACAACCACACAGGTTCAAAGAGCGGCCAGTGACACAATAGCGTAGGAAGAAGAAGTGAGAGAAAGAGTAATAAGTATGAAGGAAACAGTTTCATGTCTCTCGCTTTCACCCTTTGCCACCCTGAATCCTGCAAAAACATTTTCTCTCTCAGTCAGCTGAAGGTTATTAGCAAAAGGACCCTTGACACAATAACGGATCTTTTAGCAAACAGTGTTCAGTTATTTTTAACAGACTAGCATAACAATGAGCTCAATGTTTCTTACCACGTAAACTTGTTTTCAAAGTATGCTTTTCAGATTCTGCGCATTAACCCTTTGTTACTTTTTACATTTTCTTATTGTGTGGCAATAACTATGTCCATGGGGTTTGTGGATGAACTACAGCAAGCAATGCCAAAAAAGTTAATAAGACTCCACGATCATTTCTACAACGCACAAACTTTCCCAGTATCAGCAGTTCGTGTCTCTCGCCGATGTATAAAACCGCCTGCAGCTCGCCAAGAACTCTTACAAATTGAGGTCTGAGCTCTATTGTCTTGAACAGAAAAAGCTGACCATGACAAAGTACACTTTGATCTATCCATCATGTTCAACAGACGACACTGGTGGCTCTAACGGAAGAAAAAAACACAACTATTTGATTAAAAAACATTAAACCAACTCATTTACACTTGCTTGATTCCTTAATTTGCCACAACAGAATTTCACATGTACACTTGCTAAAATATTTCTTGAGTACAATGAAGCTAAACAGATTTGACTTGTAAGACTGAGAGCTTGAGCTTGCAACTTGTCTCCAGTTTTAAAGTTATTTCTTGCTCATTTAGACAAACAGAGTAGATGAGATTGGTACACTAAAGTATTTTATCATGAGAAAGCACAAGTCAATGAGCACAGTTTTTCATGTGAAGAGTGTTTGCATGCAAGTCTTAAAAGCCAAATAGCAAAAAGCAACCAATGAGTCAGATGAAGGGTGGAAAAGGTCATGGAATGTTTCTTGAGCAGAAAGAAATATCTTACCAAAGCCAAACTATTAAACAGAGCTGATATCTACTGTATATTAGATATAACTGTACAATATCAGCACTCTTTATTTGCTGTTATGAACTGCTTAAACCCTTTCCTATCCAAATCAAGCTAAACTTATCATAACCACAACCACATTCACAACAAACAGAGGACACTCAGCATGACAGAGGCCTCTATAAATAGCCATTTCATTGAACAATGTTGTTAATAGAGAGGTACTGCAAAGCCTGCTATGGTTGCAGAGGTTAAAAGTTGACAGCAAGCAAATATTTGTGTTGCTAATTAATTAAACTCAGATTAAGGAAATAGAAAAAAAAACATTACTTGAATACAGAACAACTGTTTGTGACAGTTAGCTATCGTTTGATCCGCAACCACAGTTTGATTACAAGTAGACATATTAAACCTCTGCAAGGGAGTTTAGCATTTCCCTGTATAAAAAAGGAGTAAATCCTTGTTTTTAGTTGAATGCAAACAATGTCTGAGCTGTAGATCATGCCTGGTGTTGGGCAGAGGCCCAGGCTGTCTGGGCGCAGTGAGCAGGCTTGATTCATTGATCATTAATTCAGTTTACTAACACTGATTTACAGGCAAGCAGTGTCATGGACCCATTCTGGCATAGATTAAAAGGTCTGGCATCAAAATCATGCTTTTACCAGAGCAGGAAGAAGAGGGGGGGGGGGGGGGGGTTAAATAAATAAAAGGAATTATTCCGATGCACTTCTTTCACCTCAAAACAATAAAAAAAAGGTTTGATGGTCCGTCTAACAGACAAATTGATCAACAGTAGCTCTTCTCCACAAACTTTACATCATCTATCATAAAACCTTTGCACAATAGAAAAAAGTTCTTATGAAGAAAACTATGAGAACTATGAGAGTACTGGCTTACTCTTAAATTAAACCATAAACACAAACTCTTGTGTCAGATTCTACATACAAAGTAGCAGGCCTACACACTGAACTCGCTGCCAAGCAACTACATTGGATTTGTAAGCTTAAGAAATAAAAATAGACTCTGAGCATATGTTCTGTTGGGCTGACTGGTGTTCTTAAGGTATACTGTTACATTACTGTTAATGATTAAGATTTATCAATGCCCATTTATTATTTATTATAGATTATTTATTAGATTTATTATTATTTATAGTTAAAGTAAAATTGCATTAAAAACTTTAAAATAAGTTAATTAGTAGTACTTTATTTTTTATTAAAAACTACTTTTAAAATAAGTAATTAATACTTAGGTATGCATAAATATAAAATAACGTGCTACGGTAGACTATCTTAAGGGCATAAAGTGTGATGTCATCATTATACATGCATATTTGAAAAAATCATAAAGGTGTCTTCTTTTGACAATACTGAACACTTTTTGTCTTCCTACTATACAATCAGTATTACGTCTTTTTGATTTTTCTGTCGCTCGCTATATTTAGTTAGTGGTTAAAGTGTATTAGGGCTATTTCAAAATCCTCTTCTTAGTCCTTTAAGGTGATTTTTTTTTCAAAGTATAAAACCATCAAAAAATAAAAGTCAGGTACAGACGGGCTCTTTCAGCAGGCCAGGGGAAAACAACGAGGTGCTTCAACCCTGCGGCTATGATACCTGATCATCAAACCACCGCCAATTAGAGCATTAGGAGAAGTCATTTATTTTGCCTATGTTAAAAAAGGTGCTAAACTCTGTGAACCATTCCCTCATACCCTGCTGAAATTTCATCCAGAGTGTGGCCCCACGGTGTGAGAGACAGAGGGATATTGAGGGGCTGTGGGAGGGAAAGACTGAGAGAGCGAAAGAGAGAGAGAATGCGAGACCCTGGAGACGTAGACCCCTGGTGCCAACTCTGCCAGGCCTGTGCCAATCCTAGAAATGCCATGATTTTTTCCCTTTTTCCTCTACTTGCAATACTTACTTGTTCCCTCCACATTTGCAACCCAATAGACTTGTTCCCTCCACATTTGCAACCCAATATATGTACAGAGCCGGCCCGTCCAACAGGCGATACAGGCGGTCGCCTGGGGCCCCGCTTTGATTTGAGGGCCCCGCGACCCGCACATGATGTCACACATTTGTAGAAGTTTTATTTTTTTCAAACGTCCTCTCATAGTAGGAGTTGTCATATGTCAATTACAACGATTTAGAAGTGCACAGACCCGATCAAACACCATACAATTCACAATGACGGTGAGCAAAATATAAAACATATTTTATTAAAAGAATATCTCTGAATAATTCATACATGACAAATAGCTGAAAACGATAATAATAAAAATAAAAAAACTGTCTAAATAAAAGCGGAAAAAAGATTAGAAACATACACAGCAGCACCACACTCTATTTAGCATAACACCTCCCGCAATAGGCTATTGGATGAACTAGAATGTCGTAACGTATTCCTAGTACAGATTCCACATTTTCCACTTAGCCACATATCTCTGTAAATTCCTTTCGATATATATACTCAAGAAAGTGTCTTAAATAAGTCTTATATAACGTCATAAGTCTGGTTGCTATTTTGATCGAGGTACAGTGTTACCTCGAGATACGAAATTAATCCGTTCCGAGGCGGACTTCGTATAATGAGTTTTTCGTTTCTTGGAACACATTTTACATGTAAAATGTCTAATCCGTTCCAAGCCCTCCAAAAACACCCCATTAAAATGCAAAATTGGTGTCGTCGGCAGTATTCGAAGCTGCGCAGAGAAACCCCAGTGGATCCATAGTTCATCGCCTTAACCTCTCAGCCATGTCCGAATCACACTTGAAAACTTATTTAAATCAAACTTAATTAAAGTTTTATAACAATGTATACACTTAAACATTGAAATTGTATTTTTTGTGCTCTCTTCTCGCTGTTTTTACACCAGTGGGCTCAATTTTTTTATCTCGCCTAGGGCCCCACAACCCTTCGGGCCGGCACTGTATATGTATGTAGTGGGGATGGACAACCATCCACACTATAACCACGGGTGCGCATAACTGGTACGCAGGTACGCATGCGCAACAAAAATCATAAATGCGTAGACCCACTTGAGTCACTAAGCGCCTTTGCGTACTTAACCACAACCTTACAGTAAGAGATGTCCAAAAAGCAACAGACAACAGACAGGCTTTTTTGGCGTTTCACCACCTTCAAAGAAACGCCAACTGGAGCCTGAGCCGAAACGTTAACGATGAGCGCACTGAAGTGCATATCATTCACGTAAAGGGGGCACGCAGATCATGCAGAGCATCGCTCACGCCAGGGTTCGGAAACCTATGGCTCCCCCCCCCTCGCATCACTATAAAAACAATGCTGCTTTCTGCAACACGGCTGCCGATATGGCGGTATTTTTTTATTTATTTTTTCGATAAATAATTTTGAAAAATCCCCGAAACTTGAACCGCGAAGTGGCGAGGGATTACTGTATATGCCTAATACAGTAATCCCTCGCCACTTCGCGGTTCAAGTTTTGCGATCAACTAGATCAACTAGAAGCAGTACTGCACAAACCAAGCAGAAAAAACGGTTAGAGAGCAATTGAGCTCTCTCTGCCATCATAGAATATTCAGCCATAACATCTGAAAATCTTTACACATCCTGACAATGTTATTTTTTACAGGTTTTAATGCTGGGACCAGTGTGGGATGCTGGCTGCTGGTTTGTCAGTCCCCAGCATTGACCAACATCTGCAGATTAATCTTGCTTGAGAACAACATGATTGAGCTGGTCCACTAGCACTACACCAGCTCTCGCCAGCATTAACCAGCCTGGACTAACATGGAATTCAAGATGGATTTTTAAGCAGGGTGATGAGGCTACTTACACAGAAGACTAGATGACAACTGTACAGATTGAGAAATAGTTTGCTCTCTGTATAGAGGTATTAGTAAAAGGCTAGTCTGAATCACAAAGCATGCAACACACACTAAAAAAAAAACATCTAGCTACAGGTTTTGGTAGAGATAGATAGTTCACAGACACTCTTACTCACGTCAGAGGAAAAGTTTCCAAACTACTCTCTGTTTTGATAAAGACCACCGTTCAACAGGTCATTGACCAACTTTAAGTTTCATGTTATGGTTTTACAAGAATGCTGAGACTCCCTGCGTCACATCGTGCACATACTAGTGCATACACATACAGGTAATTAAACTGGTAAGTGTCTCAAAGTATAGTATGTTGAAAAAAAGTATGCCAAAATTCCCTAAATGGTGAATCTGTGCACATTAATGGCTAATATACCCAAAATTCAAAAAGAAACAAAAGGAATATGTGGATCATAAAAAGAACTACACGTATAGTGGATGTACTTGAAGCCAACAGTCAAGTAAAGTGATCAAGACCCAGACGCAAAGCGCAGATATTGATTTGAGATGAAACTCTTTTAAATCTTACCTGTTTATTATCTTATAATCCAATATGGTATACAATACAATCGATGGGAAATGGTAGCAGCTGCGTTCGTATGAAACAAGAGAGCAAGTCCGCGATACCTGGATAACACAACTAAATAATTGTACACAAAATATTGATTTGAGTTTTAATATTTTATTAGCTCAACAAGCACAAAACTTCCATGAAGAAGAAACATTCCTAGCAAGCATAGCACTGACGTCAGTTACCCGGATGAGCCTGTGTAATCTGGGAAAAACATATATCGGGATGGCGCGACTGACCAATCAAAATCAAGTACTCCACAGAGGCTTGTAATAATAAGCAAGATCTAAAATGATGAATCATATTTATTTAATGCTATCAATGTTACATTTCATCAACAACAAAAAAAGAATAGCACAGTAGGATAGCACATATTTGGTCACTATTATCCACATTATTATCCAAAAAACATAATGCAAAAAAAACAAAACAGAGAAGTGATGTCCTTGCAAGTGGAAGAGGGAGGGAACGTTTACAGTGATCTCTCGTTTATTGCGGTTAATGTGGACCGGAACCCCCCGCGATAGGTGAAAATTTGCGAAGTAGGATCAGCCAATCAGCTCACGGGATACATCCACTCGTGCTCTCATTCGTTGATCTCACGCCGGGAACCAATCACGTGTCTTGTCTGAGTGCCCGTGGGTGTGTACAAAGCCTCTGAGAGAGTTTCTCTCTTTGTCTGGCATCCTGGGAAACCATTTCTCTCTCGCATCACTATAAAAACAATGCTGCTTTCTGCAACACGGCTGCCGATATGGCGGTATTTTTTTTATTTATTTTTTCGATAAATATTTTTGAAAAATCTGCAATGCACTGAGGCCGCGAAACTTGAACCGCGAAGTGGCGAGGGATTACTGTATATGCCTAATACAGTAATCCCTCGCCACTTCGCGGTTCAAGTTTCGCGATCAACTAGATCAACTAGAAGCAGTACTGCACAAACCAAGCAGAAAAAACAGTTAGAGAGCAATTGAGCTCTCTCTGCCATCATAGAATATTCAGCCATAACATCTGAAAATCTTTACACATCTGACAATGTTATATTTTACAGGTTTAACTGAGATGTGCGTAAATCTTATTTCGTTTTTTTCTTTTGTAGGCTACTACGGTTCCGTTCACGAAAAATCAAGTCCTGAATTTTTTTTACATTTTTTTTTTTTTTTATAAACCGTGGTTGTTTCTCGCTAATAACTGAACTATGTGTAAATGCAACTGAATTTAGTCACAGCTTTAGTCTCATGCTGTTTTCCTCAGGGATTCTCGCAAAATTTTAGAAATAAATATTATGTCTGGGTTTTATTTTGAGTGACTTAGTATATAGCTAGTGATATTCAGATGTTTCACTCAGGGAATTTTTTTTTTTTAACATCAAAGTAGGGTTAGATCAGTGTGACCTGTACAGACTATTAACTTAAATTACAATGCCACAACAATAGATCTTCTTAAAATCCCTAACAAAAGGTTTCAGTTTTAATCCTTCCCCTCCTCAAGTTGTATATCTGAGGTCACGTTTTGAGCTATGTGACATGTGATGAAAACTTTTTTCATTTTATTTTATTTCATTACCAGTAAATTATCATCATTGGTCTCTGAAGCCGCATGTGACAAACAGCGCCATCTGCCGGAAGCAGTGGGGAAAACATAGGGTGAGTTTTGAGGTCCAGTAATTCTTAGTCTTTAGGCTAAGAGACTACTTGAAACCAGCAAAATAGATCAGGCTGTTTATTATACAAAGTGACTTATCATGGATAAGGCTTTCCTGTAGCTCAAACAATAGAGTATGGCGTTTACAACGCCAAAGGTCATGTGTTCGATTCTCAAGAAAAGCAAGAACTGATTAGAATGTTTATGTGTATATTGAATGCAATATAAAGTTATACAGTTGCTTTAGATAAAAGCGTCTGCCAAATGCAGAAATGCAAATGTTACCTTGAAATAACTTAAAATTTAAGTAGTGATTATTTGATTGCCTTTTGTGTGGTTTTAGCCTCCAACTTTTTGTTTAACAGTTTTAACCTCTTGTTTTTTGTCGGCCAATATTGTTTGTAAAACTCTGGTCCCATTCCAAACCTGTTGAATGATAGAAAAAAATAAACATCAAATGTATTAATCAAGACCTATATTTCTCCAGTGCCCCCAAAACTGCCAACGGACTCCACAAACCAACCTAAGAAAATGAAAATTCAAGTCATGAGCCTGGAGCAAGAGTCAAATCTGCAAGAGGGAAAAGGATATTTCATATGACAGCCATCCACGGGCCTCCAACAACAACACCTCAATACAAAGAGGAAATTCTCCCCCGTCCAGGGCTCGCTGCTGGAACACAGCATCCGCTTAATCCTGCGCTATAATGAGCTCATTTCACAATGTCATTTGCAGCCTTTTCTTTCTTCTATTGCAGTCAAACTGAACTCCATTATCTCTAGGGTTACCATAAAGAAAACAATCACATAGATCCCATTTCCTTGAGTTTTTGTAATCCATCACATTTGACAAACAGCAGTAGTTTGAGTTAATGAATTTTGCAGGTATATTCAACTGTCATAAACATCACTGACTGAATTTTGGATTGCTTGTTTCAACTTTGGAAAGCACAGGGACCACAAAGAAGGATGCCTTTAACCTCAAGAGCCATGCTCTTTTTTTATAATAATTATTTTTTTATTATGTAGATAATATGCTGTATTATATATGCGATATATATATTAATGGGAAGTCAACTATTCCTTTAATATTTTAGAACAACTTTTTACATAGGTACATTTATCAGATTAGTTTTTTATTGACTAAAGTTCAAATATAATTTCATAAATAATTATTAATTGAATTTGTTTCATTATTCTCTTTTCAACCAGACCCTGTCAGAAAAGCTAACCGCTAGCCCATCTTCTGAAAGCATCTGATCAGAGGAGATGGCCGCCCAAGACCCAGCACTTAAGCCGAGGTGACAGTGAGTCTGAAAGACATGATGCAAGTCAGAGAAAATTGGAGATAAACAGATAAAAGAGTGCACTCTCTGCTGGACGCAGCAGGATGCAAAGGACAGGAAATAAACCTGTATTTAAGCTGATTACCTGCCCAGCCCTGGGCCTTCTTAGTAGCTCCACACTGCCTGGCCTCTCTTCATCCACCGCTGTTAATTAGAGTTGTGCTTGGGGGGAAAAAGGCTGCCTTGTCAGCCTGGCAAGAGTGTTAGTGATGGCTGGTTGGAGGGGGATATGCTGGAGCTCTTAATTGGGTCTGTATGCTGTATCAGTGGCTGGCCTGAGCATTGGTGATGATTGCTGTGAGCAGGTGGCCATGGTGGCAGCTCCACACAGGCAGTCCCAGGCCAGCATGTCTGTTCTCGTCAAGAACCGGAACATTGAGCAGACAGCTCTCACTCATTACCACAAACCTGCGCACCCCTCGTCGCTTAGCAACCAAACCCGTGGCCCCTCCACAACACTTTCTCCGGCAGGCTCAACATCTACTCAACAGTTGGGCTGTGGGTTTTCCAGCCTTTCTCTATAAAAGGAGATTCTGCTGCATGCACCTCGACTGCAACGTTCATGCATAAATAAACAAATCTGTTAATGCATACAGGTCAGTGACATGAAATGGAGTTCTAAATGGAGGCAAAATCCTCAGTTAAAAAAATGTATATATAAAGTCATGTTCCAGTTGCACTTAATCTTAACACATATTTCAGGATAGAAATATTACTTAAACTATCAAACAGCAACGGTGAAAACAATCATATTTTGCATGTTTACATTAACTATGTAATTATTGCTATAATAATAGTAATTATTACATTAACTATGTAATTATAGCTACCATAATAGTAATTTCTCCCAAGAAATGAAAGTGGAAAACGTTGGTCAAAAACATGCATTTACAAACAAGATCGATCGTTGATCATGACAATCAACCGCAACTTTCAGACGTCATCTTTATACTTTTTACAGAACGTTACAGAGTTGAAAGAAGAGGTTTATGGCATATGAAAAGCAGCAAAGTATACTGTATCTGTGCTGCCTTTAAAATAGATCAGATGAAGTTATCTCAGGAGACAGGAAGTGAAGCTAACTTTGGATTCGGACGTACCTTGATGCCTTCATACCTTGGAAAGCTTCCTCCGAAGGCAGCATTTCACAGTTTTATGACACAGCCATTGCTTCTTCTCACGTGAGAAGAACTGATTATGAGTTATTTATACACTTTTAATGGCATGTTTTATTTTTGTACTGTGGATTAGTTTCTCATGCAGTTCTTTGAGAAGGCACAGCTTCCCTTGCCTTGTTGCAGGAAATACCACTGATACAGGTTTGAGTAGAGGGTGAGTAAATGATGGCAGAATTGTAATTGTTATCAAGCTGAGGGACAAGAAATAACTGTCACACCAGAATAATTCCTGAACAATATCCTACTTTTTGTACCTCACATGATGGGCTTTTTCTCCCCAGTGTGTGCGTGTCTCCAGACATGCCAGAACTAGAAGTCATGACTTGTGCGATTGAGATCGGTCTGATAACACCTTGTCGAACACATACACAGGAATTGTTAAGATCTTGAAAGCATTCTTGTGAAATCTGCAGCCGTCTCTTTCTGGCACAGATCACCATCAGCCCTAGATTACTGTCGATATCTTTGAAAAAAGAAAAAAAGGGCTTACTTACAGAACCACCCTTGTGACTTCAACCTCAACACAAGAAGATGTTGATGGATACCAGACCATGTGACCAGAAACAGAGAAAGCATAAAACATTTTTCTGATCATGTAAACATCCAGTTTTCTTTGAGTGAAATAGAAAGAGACAGGGTAGATCCACGGCTCCAGAAATACCTCCATACTTATTGGAGAGGCAACTGTTGGTTTTGGGATGACCATGTGTCATCTGCCGCTCAGCCACATGAGCTTAATTTATTTTTCCATATTTTTTTATTAAATCAATCCATTAGAAGACTCAAAATCACACGAGTAACAGGGAGGTAGTGAGGGAAGGGCTGCAGCGAATAAAGCTGTTGAAAATGTCATGAGTGAATGGAAGTTTGGAAATGAGCTGTAAAAGGCTCAATCATTTTGAAATCTCATTTGACTTTAGTATGGCTTAGGAAAGTGGTATTTGGTGGCATCCAGCCCAGGTAGGGAAATGGCAGGAAATGACATCAGCTGTTGAGTTGCGCAGTGCTGCATTTGTTTAACGGACTTTGGAAATAAATTGACTTTTTACGGGTTTCACGCCTACAGCGTATGATTATGCTGCTCGCTGTGGCACTGAATGTATGTTGACATTATTGCATACCGTACGAAAATTTTACTGCGCAGTATTTAGATTATAAGATGAAAGCATTCCAATAGTGATGACAGATTGGAGTGAAAGTGCATTGCATATTGAATTCTGAATGCATTAACGCATACCACCAGAATGTAATCATCTGTAACTTATAACAATCTTTCTCCTTCCCTCTGTGTCTGCAGGTTTTAGTTTTTTTTTTTTTTGTGGTTAATGTTGGTTGGGTGAATTGGCAAAGAGTGACTAGAGCTGTAAATCAAAACCAAAATTTTGTCTTATTTTGAAGAGCTTGGTACAAGGCCGTTTATCAAAAAAAACAACAACAACGTATGATCCTGTGAATAAAAAACAAACCGTGCAAACGTTGTGATTTGATTAATGAACAAATGACTCGTTTGAACCAGTCATTTAAATGTTCAAAAAGTCGCTTGAATCATTCTGATGAATCCTTCACTGAATGAATCCATTGGAGGTGCATTTCCCAAAAGCAGTTATGGTCACGAGTTCAGGCATTACCAACAGAGTTCAACATACAGCAATACCTCGGTTTACGAGTTTAATTCGTTCCAAGAGCGAGCTCGTATCCCAAAATGCTCGTACACCAAAACAATTTCCCCCATAAGAATGCATTAAAAATCAATTAATTCGTTCCACACGACCATAAATGCCCATTTTAAATATTTAGTTTTTATTTTACCCTATTAATTACAGTTACAATTATAACCATTAAGATCTCATATAAATACTCTTTAAACAGACAATTAAACTTTAGACAATTAAACTAAAAATACTTGACAATTTACTGTAACTCACTTTGAGCAGCGTCTGCTGGCATGAAGGAGATGAGAGACAGACGAGGGAGGGGGAAAACACAAAACCTGGATTCAAGTGCAAATGAGTGAATTTATTATAATAGTGCAGAAAACATATGAAGTGATAATCCAGAGTGAAAGTCGTGGAACGGGAGACGCGCGCACGACCACCGCGAGCGCCGGGAGGCGAGCGCGCCACCACCGCGAGCGCCGGGAGAGTCGCGCGCCACCACCGCGAGCGCCGGGAGACTCGCGCGCCACCAACGCGAGCGCCGGGAGACTCGCGCGACACCACCGCGAGCGCCGGGAGACTCGCGCGACACCACCGCGAGCTCCAGAGTGGAGAGAAGTGAGGAGACAATTAATTCATGAACCCCATATTTCACTACGTGAACAATAGAGGCTGAGAGAAGTTAAACTGCTGACAGAGCAAGGCTGAGAGAATGAATGCTTTAAGGGGTGATAAAGGGGTTGGGACTGCGTGACTGTGTTATGAGAGGCTGTCATTAGGATATTTCCAGTACAAATGCCCGTGAAGATGCAGAGAGTTAGGACAAAAATGCACGTGGGTGAGGGAAAAATTTGCTCGCACTCCGATACAAAGCTCGTACACCGATTCAACCCTCCATGCTCGTACACCGATTTTCTCGTATACCAAGTCGCTCGTAAACCGAGGTACCACTGTAATTTGCGATCATAGTTGTCTAGCAATGCCTTTGGTAAACAGTTACTTAATCAACCACTAAATCAAGTTAACCTTACTTCCAGTTAAGAAATGACTAGATTGATGGAATATATAAATGTAAACAAGTTTTACTAGCTCTTCCTCAGAAATGACTTTTCACTTAACAGTTTCCAGTGGATAAAAGATTTTCTTGTTGAATATCTTACTTCCCTCATAAGTATCTGAAAGTAAAGCAACTTTAACTGTGGTCTATGAGAGAGTGAGTGAAATAGTTGCTAAAAGGCAGTGTTAAGGCAGCACCCCACCCCTCGGGGCTTAACATTAATGTAATAATCCAAAATGGATTCCTGTAGCTTCAGAGCCAAGATATCCACTGGATCAGTTTGTGCGGTTGGGAGGAATCCACACAGATCCCAAACGAACCCACTGGACACACACATACACAGCCTGCCGTATGGCAATGGACCCACTGGAATTCCCCTGGCTGATCATTTGTCACGGGTTGAGTTTCGCACGGCTGGAATTTCACAGTTTGCACATGCAGAATATCAGACAAGATGTGTGATGTTTCTGCAGCTCAGGGCTGCCTGTGTGTCGTGTCGATCAAAGTGTGCAATGCCGCTGTTACACTGTTCACACACAGCTGTGTGTTCATCAGGGTTGCACTTGGGCTGCAGGTGCTAGACCTCAGTGTGGAAGTGTCTGTAAATGAGTGGTTTTGTCAGTGTGTTCACACATCTCCCTGAAGCTTATGCAGACTATCACCCTTATACACTGTGTTAAAAAAGTTGTAGCTAAAACAAAGATTATTGGTGATTGTTTGTTTGTGAAATCTACTTGTAGTTTCTGAATGAAATTGTTTGTACTCCACACATCCTACTTTTTTTTGTGTATAGTTAGTCACAGACTCAGTACACGCAGTCACTGTAGGCCTTCCAATGCCTCTCACCACTTTTTATCCAGTGCATGATATTAACGTAACCCTTTTCGATAGTTTCTATTTTATTTTTTACTGTAGAATTCACACCTTTCAGTTCTCATGCTTATTTGTCCCTCTAGTCCAGTGGTTCCCAACCTTTTCTTGTCCGAGGCACCCTTTGAAAGCCTTTGAAAGACATCGCGCGATTGTTGACAGGGGGGGGTTATCTCCGCTATCTCCGCTATCTCGGTAGTCCCCTCCCTCTCCCTCTCCCGCCAAGAGAGAATGACGTTAGTGCGATTTTTTTTTTTTTTCTCCGAAATTTTGGCGGCACCCTCAAAAGATCTCACGGCACCCCTTAGTGCCGCGGCACACCGGTTGGGAACCACTGCTCTAGTCCTTACATCAATAATGCACTGCTGCTAGTTCATGACATTGAAGCTTTCATCAGTCCTCTGGAACTCTAAACTGTGTGCATGATTTTAAGAGAATTACTTCCATGTCCTAAGGAGATAAAACTGGGAAGAGAGAAAAATCTAGTGGTCCCACGAAAAGGAATTGATTTGATTTAGATGAGAAGTTAGGAGCAGCAATCTTTTTTTGTAGAGGAAGTCTGATAAACTAGGATTTGATACACTACAGTTCAAAAGTTTGGAGTCAGAAAGATTTTTTTTTTTGTTGAATTATACTTTTATTCAGAATGGATGTAATCATTTTATCAAAAGGGACAGTGAAGTTTTCTATTTCAAATAAATACTGTTCTTTTTAACTTTCTATTCACCAAAGAGCCGTTTTAAAAAGTATCACGGTTTCCACAAAAATATTAAGTAACATGACTGTTTTCAGCATTGATATTAATAATAATTGTAATGTTTGCAGCATATTAGAATGATTTCAGAAGGGTGTCATGATGGACTTGAGGACACAGAAGTTAGTGATCAATACAGATTTATTGAAGTCAGGATGCAAAACAGTGAACTGGAGAACAGGTGAAAACACA
Organism: Rhodeus uyekii; assembly: GCA_037043235.1. NCBI lineage: Eukaryota > Metazoa > Chordata > Actinopteri > Cypriniformes > Acheilognathidae > Rhodeus > Rhodeus uyekii. The sequence goes on along the minus strand of JAWRVZ010000024.1, from coordinate 459,027 downwards.
GGGAATGGTGAGAGGCTTAGCTGGAGTGGAGAACACAGAGAATGTCTTGGAGTCTTGGAACACGAGGGAACCATCTCAATGAAGCTGGGAATAGCATAGAGTCAAGCTGCGGTCTGTATAACAAAAAGCTGCGACCAGACACAGAGTGTGGGGTGAGGGCTGGTGATAAAGGTCTTCAATGATGGGAAACAGGTGCGGGTGCTCACATAGGCGGAGTTTCACTTTTGTGCTTGGGGGGGGCACCTACCAGGCCAGCAGACCACAAGCTCAGATTTTTTTTTATATCATATTTATATATCATTCATTCTACATATAAAATACATTTACAATGACTTTATACCAGTGCTTCTCAATTATTTTCTGTCACACCCCCCTAGGAAGAGTTAAAAAATTTGCGCGCGCCCCCCTCCCCCATTTTGAAACTTTCGCCTTATTGTTTCCATGGCAACGTGTCATGCTTGTCACCTGACATACCGCAGTCACAAAAAGCGCTGTATAATAGATAATAGACCCTTTTCACAATGACGTCACGCAACTTCCGTTTTAACTCAAAGCAGGGTATCTTTACTTCCGCCGGCCGTCATAGTGAACGCGATTAAGTTTACACAGTCCCTTTCTACATCTGCCTAACATGCGTTTATGATGTACAGCGACTTTCGGACACATTTTCGCTTACAACACGTACTAAACTTGATAAAGGATACAAACCGGTACCAAAGAAGTCCAAGAATCGTGCCCAAACCGTTGTGAAATGTGCACCGTACAATGCAAATGGCAGTAAGAGTGACTTTTCAGGATCCAACCGAGTGTCATGGCAAAGGCTGTGAATACTTTTGTACATGTGAGTTGTTTTATTAATAAATTGGCAAAGGTTTCAAACAAACTTCTTTGACGTTGTCATTTTTTGTAGAATTTTGACAACAGGAAATGCAATTCAACATCACATTAAAATATTGAGGGCAACAGATTATCACAAATGTATGATGTTTATTGAACACAATATACAGTCACTGAATAAATTTGGGTTCGGTGTAAACATAAATTGTGCAGATCAAACACATTATAAACATTCCAATATGGAGCATTACAATAAGGCCATAAAGGTTATAAAATTAATTTACTGCCACATAAAAGTTTTTTAATGTATTTATTGAACAACAAGGAACACTACAATAGCATCGACAAGAAGACTGTGCCATGCTGATGGGTGGGAAACTGTTGAAGGATGGACACAGGTAAAGAGAAATAATGAATCTCATCAGAGTATGAAAATGGTTTGACCATTAAATTGGATTAAGAGGGGGTCATTCTAAACAATTGTGCGGGAATACATAATATAAAAAGTTAAAACTTATTAGTAAACTTCAGGCAACACGGGCTGAGAGCGATGCATATTTTTCCTGTTGCTACAAACTAGCCTACTTTACGATCCAGTTCACGCACATGTTAAAGAGTTGTAAACTGGAAATAATCATTAACATTATCAAACGAACTAAAATACAGAAACCTACAAATACGTAAACATTATTATTAAGGATGGCTGGCGCGAAACCTGCGTTTCGACACAGTGTCGAGATCCCGAAGCGTAGATGTTTCGAAACACTGAACCGAAACTGTGATTCAAAACAACAATGTCACGTGACTTTGGCTAAACGAATCGTCTGCGCGTTTCACAAGTGTTTTGATAGGCGGTGCTTGCCGAGTCTGCGTTTGATTGACAGGGGCGGGAACAAACCACACAATCGCACATCTGTCTCAACTCAAACAAAGTTTAAAAGAGTTAATGCACCTTCACCTCGTGGGTTTTTGTAGTGACATTTATTGTGCGACTTGGTTAGTTATATTTAGGCTACATTTAAATTAAACATATTTAATGATAGACTACAGACAGTGACAGATAGATAGATAGATAGATAGATAGATAGATAGATAGATAGATAGATAGATAGATAGATAGATAGATAGATATAGTGACACATTCATATAGGTTTAGTTAGATATTGACAGATAGCACAGCAGTTAGACATATAGAATTTCATAAATAGATAGATTCAAATATATATAGATTCATAGATATATACATTTATATATAGATTCAAATATTAATATATAGATTAATAGATAGATATACTTTCATAAATATATAGATTCATAGATAGATCTAGATATATATACATATATATGAGAGAGAGAGAGAGAGAGAGAAAACTCTTATTTTAGAGAAAAACTTTTATTTTTTTTAATGGATTGTTGTCAAAGTTTCAGACATGTGCAATTGACCACTAGATGTCACCGTGGAGACGGGTGTCGGTATAGAGTTTCGAAGCCTCGAAACAATACGGCACATTTGATTCAAGTATTTCAGTGTTTCATGAAGCCTCGCTTTGCCCATCACTAATTATTATTATTACTATAACCTTTACTTTTCGTGTTGTTAGTTAGCCAGTTCCTGCATTCACCTGAACGCGCTTGCGGCTAAACGGAAGTAAAGATACCCTGCTTTGAGTTAAAACGGAAGTTGCGTGACGTCATGTGAAAAGGGTCTATTCAAAATAGTCACCAACTTGTTGAAACCTAAAAGAAATCTTATGTGGTTGAAAACACTGAATTGTTGTGATAAATTACAAGCTCTGAGCTTTTTGGATCAGTGCCAGATATCGCGTGAAAGCACGTGTGAATATAGTGGTTGATCACGTGACACATATGAACGCCGGTGTGCAGTGTTGCCATATTGGGCGGATTCCTTTTGGTCACGTCACGTCAAAGGATGAGAGGGTGGTTTTCTGAACTTCATATATGCTGCTCTTGTTCAGTGCAAGAAAACATACTCCCTGGCAAAAAAAGCATGTACCCCAGGGTAACCCTCACTATTTCAGAACCACTGCTTTATACAAAGAATAGCGAATAGAACAGACTCTTTATAGTTGCTGTTTTGTTTTGCATCGGCAGTGATAGGGTTAACACGGGGAGTTCTGAAGTGCGGCGAAAAAAAGCGAATTACAGTGTTACAGTTACAGTGTGTTCTTCTTCGTTACGATTAAAGTTCCTAAACAGAGCCTCCCTTGACCTGTCATATAACTACTTCAGACATTACAATATCTTACCTAATGCAGAAGAAGCCGCCTCTTTTTCCGAGATGCGTAGATGTCCACCGTCTTCTCTTCTGATAGATTTGACACTTTTAGTAGTGGATTTATTAAAAAAAAACGACGAATGTCCATTTTGTTTATTCAGCGCGTAAAACAGAACGAGAAGAGCGTCCACTCACGTACCGCGATACTTTGAGATTCGCAAAGAATCGCAGGAGAATGTAATAAAGCTACAGTAATAAAAAATTAAATACAGTAATTACAAATTAATTAGCCATATCTTACTCATTCTATACACAGAACTAATAAGATAAGACAAATAAAACGAGAAAATATGAATTCTGTAATAACAAAAAAATATTTAAAGCACAAGGCAGGCATTAATTGGCTCTGGTCTGGGGGGGGGGGGCCCCCCCAAACTCCGCCTATGGGTGCTCAGTATTCAGGTGATTGGGAACGAGTGGGCGGAGCGTGGGAGTCTGGTACAGGGGGCGTGGCTGAGTCCATGACAAAGGGTCATGGGACACTGAAGCCTGGAGGAATCTCAGAAATAAATTGAATTTTTTTTGTATATATAAATAGGAAAAAATCATTTAAAATAATTATAATTATTTAAATAATAATAATAATAATAAGTAATATATCACGGTATTACTGTTTTTATATTACTCAACCTCATGTCATTACAAATTTGTCTGAATTTCTTTCTTCCATTGAACTCAAAAGGTGAATTTATGAATATCCTGGTCATTTTTCTTCAGTAGAATAAAAAAAAAGAGAACTGGGCCTGTCACTCTAAAAAAAGCCCCTTAAATATTTAAATCCAAATGACTAAATGTACTGCATTCCAAGTTTACTGACACCCTAGTTTTGTGTGAGAAATGGATGTGCTTATGGTTAAAGCAGAGATAATGAATTTATGAACTAATCATTCTTTTGCATCAAATATTCAATTAATCATTTGCTTGATTTAGTTCTTTAAAAACAACTTACTGACTCAATGATTTAGTCATGGTCAATTATAGCTTATTAGAGGAGGTCAGGATATTTTTCAAATATTTACCATTTATGCTTCATGGAAAAAAGAACATCGTAACGACAATTCACACTGCACCGACAGACGCAAATCAATGCAACAAGCACTAGATTACAGCTCGTCACTTTTCAGACATTCTAACTCCGATTCAACATATTTAATTGACGAAAACAAGCTCAGACAAATGCCAGCAGACTCTGACAGGGGTAACACACTGATCCGACAAAACCCGACAATGTCAGTGTAGCGTGAATTGGCCTGGAGAACATGAAATATTTTTTAAATTTCTGTTTGAACTCTTTCTTAGAACTTTGCTTTTCAAAATCTGTGTCTTCGTTAAACTATGCATTTGTACATTCTAAAGAACACTTACAAAGGACAGGCATCTGACCTTTGACTGCTCTTTGGCATTTAGCTAAACAGACCCTTTCTCGCCCTTTTCCAGTGTGGATTTATGTTTAATAGTTTCCTAATTCCTCCTTTCCTCTCCTTTGGCAATCAGAAGAAAGAGAATACATAGAGTTAAAATTTCCCTCCAAAAATCTTTCAGCGCTCCACTCAGCCATGCAGAATGCTATCTGGAATTAAAAGGCCTTCACATGAAAAGGGTAAGGAAAAAACTGACTTGTAATGAATTATTAATGTGAGAGAGAAGGAAGAAAGGAAAACAATGACAAATGAAAGCAGCAAGAATTATGTCTTGTGTGCTGTGCAGCTCTGATGTTACCGAGCCGTTTAACACGAAATGCCACTGAAGGTGAGCTGGTCTGAAACATAAACAAGCAGGAAGATGATGGGAAATGGGTCTGGATGAATGTGTAAGTTAACCACACTAGAGCTCCACAGGGCAAAAGCTACAGAGAGCGGCTTGGGATTTCACTCCCCTCAACTTCTCTGAAACAGGCCTCCTAGAGCAGGATTGCTGCACACGGGTGGTCAGTTAGGTTAAAAGTTTCAGCTGTGGCAGAGGAGTGCTCCAGTGACTGGCTCTGGATACTAGTTTAGGCTCTCTCTCTCTCTCTTGACTTGAACCACATCAGATCAGCAGCAGTCCAAACACTCACACAAACCACATGCATGATCTGAGGCGTTCCCCGGCTGTAACATAAAGAAGCCATTTAGTCCAAACAAGCCTTTTTACTGTGGTCGCCGCTCATATGGACTTATTGCCAGAATATGACCATGCGTCATTTGCGCTGCTTTGATTAGTGCTCTCCTCCACACTCAGTTTGTTTAGTGTGACTGTTTGTCATTGACTTGCATTTGACTGATGCTTTTAGGACTAAAAGCTTGTTTCAATAGCCAATCACATCAGTCGTTTGTCCTCTCAACAATGCCAGCATGCATTCCGTTATGAACGGACCAAATTTCAAGGGTTTAGGAACACAGCGAATTAATCTTAGCAAATAACAAAAAAAAGGGTACAGCAGTGCCCGTGTAGTGTGTGTGCAATTCCCATGGGAATGATTATTATGAGCCGGTTCTTCTTATGAATCTTAAACATCTCAAACGTCTCAATGATTCAAAGGCCCTGTTTACACCTGGTATTAGTGTATTTTTTGGCTGATTGGATCACAAGTGGATGACTATAAATACAGGTGTATACTAGTCTAAAGCGTCTGGAGCTTTGCTTTCGTAGTGTAGAGATGGTTATGTGATCGAATGCCACAAAAAAAGGCCGCCTGCTCTCCATTTTACCTAACCCATTAATATAATGGAAAGCCTGCTAGCCAGACGGGATTTAAACTTTGTCGGCTGAAGAAAGTTTGGTTTTTGAAGGTGAAAAACATACCAAGCACAATATTCTCTCACCATTCCTGATTTCTAACACACACACACAGCATTCGGCGTGGTCTATCAGAGCTGCTCTCCATGAGTTTTTCCATCATCTTCGGTTGTGTTTATATGTAAATTGCGTGAGCTTATTTTATCCATTAGATCAAAAAAGCCCATACAAATGGGGACAAATGTGGTCGAAAATGGACAAAAGAGACAGGATATAAACAGGTCTTCTTTGTGTACTTGTGATGTGATTGGCCAAAACGCATCTTAGTCACTGTTTACACCTGGTATTAAGATTGGATCACAAGTAGATGAGAGAGATGCATACCCATAGTGTGATGGCTTCAATATGGCTGTAACAGAGGGACTCACAGGCAGGGATCCAATTGCTGTGTCTTTAATAAGAGTGGTCGTACAGGCAGAATGGTCAGGGCAAACAGAGGTCAAGCATTGACGATAATACAGGTAAGGATGGCTGGCGCGAAACCTGCGTTTCGACACAGTGTCGAGATCCCGAAGCGTAGATGTTTCGAAACACTGAACCGAAACTGTGATTCAAAACAACAATGTCACGTGACTTTGGCTAAACGAATCGTCTGCGCGTTTCACAAGTGTTTTGATAGGCGGTGCTTGCCGAGTCTGCGTTTGATTGACAGGGGCGGGAACAAACCACACAATCGCACATCTGTCTCAACTCAAACAAAGTTTAAAAGAGTTAATGCACCTTCACCTCGTGGGTTTTTGTAGTGACATTTATTGTGCGACTTGGTTAGTTATATTTAGGCTACATTTAAATTAAACATATTTAATGATAGACTACAGACAGTGACAGATAGATAGATAGATAGATAGATATAGTGACACATTCATATAGGTTTAGTTAGATATTGACAGATAGCACAGCAGTTAGACATATAGAATTTCATAAATAGATAGATTCAAATATATATAGATTCATAGATATATACATTTATATATAGATTCAAATATTAATATATAGATTAATAGATAGATATACTTTCATAAATATATAGATTCATAGATAGATCTAGATATATATACATATATATGAGAGAGAGAGAGAGAGAGAGAAAACTCTTATTTTAGAGAAAAACTTTTATTTTTTTTAATGGATTGTTGTCAAAGTTTCAGACATGTGCAATTGACCACTAGATGTCACCGTGGAGACGGGTGTCGGTATAGAGTTTCGAAGCCTCGAAACAATACGGCACATTTGATTCAAGTGTTTCAGTGTTTCATGAAGCCTCGCTTTGCCCATCACTAAATACAGGCAGGGATCACAAAGGCAGGCAGACAGAATCAGGATCGTAGAACAGGCGATGGTCAAGGCAGGCATCAATCATAGACGTTATTCCAGGCACAGGTCAGGGCAGGCAGAACAGGATCAAAACACAGGTAAACAGGCAGACTCAGAAACAAGATAACCAGGCAGGGATAATAACGCTCAGAATTGACAACCGGCGCTAACAAGACTTCGCGGTGAGTGTGTGTGTGAAGCAGTCTTTTATAGTCCAGGTGATGATGAACAGGTGATGTGACAAACAATGATAATGGAGTCCAGCTGTGTGTGTAATCAGTCCAGTGTGATGGTTGCTGGGAAATGTAGTGTGTGGTGAAGTGTCAGTATATGTGTGAGCTCCATCTGGTGGCCATGGAGGGGAGCGCAGAGCTCATATCATAACAATGGCTGAGTTTCGTCGGTTTCCAGGTCATGGGAGTGAGGAAACGAGGAAGCATCCATTAAGTATTGAGAAGCACCCACAGATTCCCAAGCACTTATGACCCAGTTCCTCTAAGTGAATCACATACAGTGGGACCAGTGTATTCTAAGTATTTTTTTAATGAATGAAAAACACTTATGAGTCAGTCAGTGTATCAGATTAATCAGTACAATTACGATCAAGTATTACTTTTGGGTACACATTATATACACACATTTGCGTTTTGTTGTAATTTGAAAATAAATGGAGAAATGACTCAAGTAATGAAATTTGTTAACAGTTTTATTTCATTAACTTTTCATATAGTTAAGAACAATAGTATGTAACACTAGTATGTAATATAATTTCTGTAAATCAGTAATTCAATAAGCTTGTACAGTAATACCTCGAGTTATATTCTGCCGAGTTTAATTCGTTCCAAGAGCGAGATCGTAACCCAAAATTCTTGTACACCAAAACAATTTTCCCCATAAGAACGCACTAAAAATCACTTGATTCGTTCCACATGACCATAAATGCCCATTTTAAATATTTTTTTGGTTTTACCCAATTAATTACAGTTAAAATTATAACCATTAAGATCTCATATAAATACTAATTAATAATTGACAATTAAACTTTAAAAATACTTGACAATTTACTGTAACGCACTTCAGCTTTGAGCAGCGTCACTGCTGGCGTGACGGAGACGAGAGGAGGAGGAGGGTGGACGGGGGATTACTGCTTACAGGGAGGATTTCGTACCTTCATTGTCTATATGCTGTACTGTACGTATATATTTCACTACGTGAACAATAGCGATCACTATTAATGCAACAACATGAGGTAAAACTGTTTTATGAGAGGCTGTCGTTAGGATATTTCCAGTAAAAATGCGCGCGACAATGCTGAGCGTAAGGACTTTTCCGCACAAAAATGCGCGTGGGCGAGGGAATATTTTTCTCGCACACCGATACAATGCTCGTACACCGATTTGACTTTCCATGCTCGTACACCGATTTGCTCGTATACAAAGTCACTCGTAAACCGAGGTATTACTGTACTATTACTGTACTTTTATATTTATTTCATATTTAATTTTAATTTATTATTTCCTTAAAAATGTACTAAAAAGGTGTAAATGGAATATGGAATGGAATTCCTTGAGTTTCCCATACAAATTCCTAAATTAAAGCGATACATTCTAACATATTTTTCTGAAGAAGCCTGTCTAGTGAAACTTCAAGTCACTGGGAGAAGGTAAGTTTGTCTTATCTTCTTTTTTTAAATGGCAGCACTCTTGATTTGTACGTTCCCATTGAGAGCCAGTGATGAGAGACACAGACCACTCTGTTGACCAAGTCGCATTTCTGTGGTCGTTCTGATGATGGTCTGAGGACTCTTTTATTAATCAGGATCTTTGATGTCATAATAACCCACTGCGGAAACTCAAAGCAGGTGATTCATTTGGAGCAAAATTCGGAGTGCACATAAAGAACCTCACTGTGTTCACACATCCGCACTCGCCCTCTTTCAAAGCAGACATGGACTGCAGCCTTGAGTCTGTAAACTGTGTTTGAACACCGCCGCAGAGGGAACGCAAGGCCACACCTTGAAAGTGAAACCGAAAATTGGGAAAAAATAGAACCCCCCCCCCCCCCCCCCCGACCCCCAACCCGCCATGCCTTACTTTGTGGTTTAATGGCGGTAGTGTCTTTACTGAATTAATGCTCCAGTTCAGAACAGCAGCCGATGTATAGAGTCTTTTGAGGACACATAATTGTATAGGCCTACGTGCAGAAGTGTGTATGCCGAGACTTCAGATGTGTCATGTGTGCGTGTCTGGATGCATGCGAGTCGATGTGTGCAGAAGGAAGGGTTAACGGATGGGAAAGGTGAAGGTTGAGACGGAGCTTTGAAAACAAAGAGTCTGAAGTCTCCCCACATAAACTTTTCCTTTCCCTTGGAGCAGCGGGCTCCTTCCACCATTATAGGCTCAAGGGGTAACATCCTGGACATTATGGTTTTGTTTGTTGGTGCATTTTCATTTATAGAATAGATTATATGGGGGGAAATGTGCTGCAGCTTGAAAAATGGTCCATTTTAATTTTGAGCAACAGCATTGTTGGTTCTGTCCTACAAATAAACATCTTTTGAATGAGAAAGCAGATAGAGAGCATGAAAATGGATTGTTTAACAAAAGTGACTTTTGTACTTTTGCATTGTTACCAATTTGATGTAAAGAACAATGAAAAGAATATTATTCCCTTGTTAAACTGTTAGAACTTCTATCTATCTATCTATCTATCTATCTATATATATATATATATATATATATATATATATATATATATATATATATATATATATATATATATATATCGTCTTTCATTGCTTTTCTTTTCAGCTCCAACACTGTTGCTTTGTGAAATTGAGTCACAACTTCCTGACTTGACTGTCCAAAGGTCAATCCTGCTGGCTCAATCCAACTCCCTTTCCCCCCCTATTCCCTCCTCCTTTCCCTTTTGAGGCCCCTCAAACAGCAGGCCCAGCTTCGCATTCCTCAGTCATACAGCACCTTCAAACAGAGCAGCGCAGGGATTGAAGCAGCCCCCACAGCACTCAACCAGCCAGCTCGAGGAAAGGTCTCATTTCGAGAAAATGCAGGCCAGCAGCAACCCGGCCCCTGTGATGACAGGGAGAAGGCAACTGGGGGCTCTGCGGGGCGCAGATTGGTATATGCAGCACATTAGTCCCCTGAGCCAGAGTCCACAGTTAAGCCAACTGTAAGAATGTCCTGAATATCTCAAGAAGCCTGTCATGATATGTTTGCTTATAAATATATATTTCATCCCTTAATAATGAGAAATAAAAGTTTTAGTTCATTATAATGTCATTTTAAGGAACATTAAGCATATTTGACATATTAGGGTAATGCAAGATTATGTTTTACTTTCAGTATTTAAGAATCAAAAATACAAAAAGGGGGATTCATATCCAAAACCCAAATATAACAATGAATGAACAAAGGAAAATAATGTCCACACACTGAAATTGGAGGTCCAAAAATTTATTTACAAAGAATGCAACATTTCGACTTATCAGGTCTTCATTCAGGCACAATGTGCTTTTACTTTTACAATTATCTATTTTTACTAATGTACTTTTACTATTCCAATTTTTTTCTACAATTATTCTCATTACCAAATTTATTTTATAGTACAGTATTATTTCTTCCAAAATTTGTATATTGTCTATATTGTTAAAAATCATTTAACATATGTTATTGCACATATCATTTTAATAATGTTTTAAATACAATAGGCTTTCTGTAAACAAATTAGTTTAAGCAAAAAAATAATGTCTTATTTCTTTCCTTTGGTTTTAGAGCGATCTATTTTTCTGGCCATGTTCTGTGAGAATCAGCCAGCAGCACATGTCCCTCCAATGCCTGCGCTTGGAACTGGCAGCTGTGTAAGCCTTGCACCATTTCCCCTCTGACCCCAAAAGATGCAGGCAGCAGCACTATGGGCTCCCTGTGCACTGATGGAGCGCTCCAGTTACATCTTTCTGACCAGTCTGGCATACACCGCACAAGCGCTATAAGCCCTTTTTGGATTTCTGGCCAGGAAGAGAGTAGACGTGACATTAGAGGTGGGTGAACTTGGCCAGGTTTGTGTTATCAGAGCCTCACATGTCTCCATTGACTATCATCCAAGCTCTGTGCACTCACTAAACCCAGTGACCTCACCTGTGGATGGTAGCACCAGGCTGTCTCTCTGCCACAGCCACTGTCTTGGCAATCACCTGCCCAAAAAAACCTTTTCTAGACGTGCCCCATCTGCCACAACATGTCTGCTGGTGCCATCCTCACGTGAGATCCATGGAGATTGAAAGCAACGATTGAGGGCCTGATAAGAATCAGTAGGAGAGTCTTGCACGAATGAGCTTCACGCAAGCACTTTCTAGGCAATTATATAATATACTCATATATCATGTACGAAATACACAATGATGTAATCAGAATAAAATGCATCATGCTGTAATGCCAGTTCTTGGTAATGTGCAAAGTTTATTTTAAATAAATGTATATAATAATAATTTAAATATAATAAATGAATACAAGAATAATTAAAATAATTATATGATAAAATAATATAAAAATATCATATATGACTATGTGAAACGGAAGGGATTGAATAATTAAATAATAGTAGTAAATAGTATAAATGACTGGAAAAAAGTAATAACATCATTTTTAAATATCATGAAACGAAACATGATCATCAAAAGAAAGCCTTGGTGTATACAAGAGACAAAATTTGAATGTTTCCAAACTTTTAAAAGGTACTGTATCTTTGTCTTGTTCTCTGCCTTCACGTCTGTTCAGGTTTTTATGTCTTTTATTTAAGTTTGTTTTATTGTCATAGTCATGGTTCCTGTCTGGTGTCATGTGACTCCCTCTTCCCCTCATGTGTTTCTCGCCTGTTCAGTCGCATACAGGCTTTCCTAGAAAGGGACTTTGTTAATTCACTACCGCTAAAAAAATGATGCTGTGTAGTATGAATTTAATCCAAGTATACAACATTCAAATTATCACGTGAACTACCGGCATCAGTTGCATCACTTCACAGCACTAATAATGATATAAACAACTAAAAAATTATTTTTTTAAATCATAATGTAATCCTGCATGATAAAATGTAATCAGCATGATAAAAGCACAGCATGATTTTTACATGAAACACAGAAATATCTTTCAGACGGCTTGTTCTCTATACTGTCCAGTGGGGTTCACATGCTGTGTATCAGACACATCTGGATGGGTTTAGTCATGGAATCCTATAAAAGAACCTAATGGGCTCTCCTAACATTTTGAGAGACTGATTAAGAGGGCTTTTAGATGTTCTTCACATCAATGAGTTCCATCTGTGATTTATGTGAGTTTTCTTTAAATTAGCGTTTTTCTTTATGTCCCCTCTTTAGAAATTGCTTGGGCACGTGCAAACTCCTGCATGCCATCCGAACAGGTTGCTTTGGTACCTGCAGGTAGCTTAAATCTTCCAAAAAGGTTGCATGGGTACTTTGATTTTGTATTTCGCATAAGGTTTCCTTTTATGTCTTGTAAGTAATTCTAGTCATCTAATGCAAAACATGCATAAGGACAGTGCATAATATGGTTGTGTGTGATGCATAAAACGGTCCTAATAAATAATGTTCCCAAGAAATAGTCTTGGATGCCCTTCTGAGCATCCATTGCTTTCAAGCTGACACTGAAGGTTTTATTAGATCAGGCAGTGGAATAAAAGAACATTGCCCTCTAATGGTACCACAGACTCTGTGTAGACAAATGCAGACAATGATAGGATAATATTTGCTCAGATGTTGAATGTGGTGCAAATCATCATAAAAAAAGAGGTTTGTGTGCTGGACCTGAAACATGCATTACATTTGCATTGCATTAGGCTTCCTAGTGCTGTAAAATTGACACCTGCCAGTTCAAACATCTCCAAATGCAAGTGCGGACAGCACAGCAGGTACATGGGGACAGATGTAAATTGATACCGTATGCTCTCTCTTTCTACTAGCCTTCTCTATATATAGATAGGTTATCTATCTATAAATAAAATAAATAAATATGAAAAATGTGAATACTGTTTAATATTGCTTGTACTTTGATGTGTGTCCAAACATTCCATATTTTATGGCAAACCCTGTCCTCAAACTGACCACATGGCGTCACTAATGCACTCCGTGAAGTGTCATAATACGCATTAAATGCTGTGTGATATGCTGATTATTGTCAGTAAAGAATGAGGAGTGATTGAGAGCTATTTAAAAAAGATAAACGTTGTAAACATATAAACTATGAATTCAAAATATAGACTATTAAAAATTATTTTAAAGTATTTAAACTAACATCTACAATAAAAATACTAAAATGCTATTTATATATACATGTATAATATAATTATATATCATGTAAATATATAATTATTATAACTGGATGAGTAAAGTTTGAAAACAAACTTTAATGTTGCCGTGAGTAAGCCTAGTCCGAAAGGTTAAAAGCCTATAATAATAATAATAATAATAATGATAATAATAATAATAATAATAATAATAATAATAATAATAATAATAATAATAAGAAGAAGAAGAAGAAGAAGAAGAAGAAGAGCTGTAAAACGTTTCTGAAGCCAACATAAAGTATTATAATGTTGGTACATTATAATGCCCATTTATGTAGCCTAAACAATATAAACAATTATTAACATATAAAATAAGATATATTTTAACATATAAAAAAATATAAATTATATTTGAAAATGAATTATAAATAAATAAAATAATAAAAACAAAGACTAAATATAAAATGTAATAATTATTGTGTATATATATATATATATATATATATATATATATATACACACAATGTTATCATTATTGTAATTAATGCAAATTGGAAGCGTGCTTTACGCGCATGCGTGCTGAAAGTGCGCGTGACATGTTCTTCAGAATGCTACAACCGTGGAGTTGAGAAGAAAATAAAGAAACCGTTTAATTGAAAATCATGCATGTTCCACAGAGCGTGTTGAACCGATAAAGTAAGTCACGTCGTTTAGTTTATGAGGCAACAAAAAATAAATACTGAGTGAGGCTTAAAGAAAATAAATTGCTTGTAACTGTATTTATTTCCGCTAGCATTCTTGCTAAATGAGCTTGACTGTACACGGTACATTATTCTAGGACGGTTTTACGTAAGCACATGTAAATAAAATAACTGTTTAGATGTTGCTTTATTTAGAGTCTCTTAAAGGTCTGAATAATAATTTTGCTCGATAGCTGATGTAATGACAGTGCAACTCCCAGAGAAAAGTAACAGGAGATCAGGAACATGATGTACTCTTAAACCAAACAACAAGCACGATTGCAAATCTAAGATTTGATCTTGCAGGCTGTACAATTAATTTCAACGTTGTGTAACTATAATACATGTCTGTTTCTGAATGCTGAGCCCACAAATACATTTTCTCGCGCTTTTGTTTGCAGTAATGCTGTAGAAATACTCGTCCATTATGCTGAGTCGCCTTCAGGAGCTCAAGAAGGAAGAGGAGACTCTTCTCAAAATAAAAGTCATGCTGCAAGATCAGCTCAACAGACTTAAGGTAAGAACAAACAGAGCATGCTGCCTGCAATGTCAAGGTCATGGGTTCGATTCCCAGGGAAAGAACTGATTAGAATGTCAATGTGTTTCTTGAATGCAATGCAAGTCGCTTTGGATAAAAGCGTCTGCCAAATGTAAAAATTTCATTGTGGTCTTTGAGCATCAAATTGAGTGTCTTTATGTTCATCAGTTTGAGGAGGGGACCCTGAAGTCAATGATCAGTGCTCAGTCTGAAGAAAGTCCAAATGAAGCTCCTGTCCCTGAGGTAAATAAACAAAAGCACATATTCAGATGTTAAAGAAAACATATCGATCTTCTACTATTCTAAACACTGGGGAAAGGAGTCATTCACTGAAAAATCAGAATATTTTTTTATTTTATAATAATATTGTATTGTTCCCCCAATGTAGATTATTTTTCTATAATGTCCAATTTTTTATTTTTATACAGAAAAAGTGAATGGTAATTTATACTGTAAAGCTCCATAAGAGGAACACACACACACAACCCAAGCTAACAATATTTGGTTTCTTAGATTAAAATTAAAATAGAGATTGTTCTTTTTATTTTTTTTAAGGTTTGTTTTTGGTTAGCCAATAAATGTTTATTTTTTTGTTCTCAGAACGCTCTCCTAACTTTACTCTGATATCTGTACCCCCACTATACGTCAGTGATCATCCAGCACACCCGTGGCCAATTATAGCAGTGGTATTCAAATGGCGGATCGTTCTATCCAAACCACAGAACATAATTGCACCATTTTACTGTTTCTACTATTTAAAGTGAGGATCAAAACAGAGGAGTGGTTCACACCACAAGCTCTCAGGGTTATTTATCATAATGATCTTTCGCATCATCCTCTAATACTTTTATAGAGTCAAACGCGCTTCATTCAAGCCCTTTCCGCTGCATGTACGTTGCTTCTCTCTTCCGATAAAGAAGTAAAGCAACACGTGAAGTGCTCCGGATGATGCAGTTATAAAAAAAAAAAAAAAAACAGAAACACGGCGAGCAGGAAAATAGAGCCTACTTTTGCTAAAACACTGCAGAAGTTGAGAATGCAACAAATAGAATGATTCCTATCTGTCATACAGATGACCGTTTAACTAAACCAGGTTTGTGACACGGTAAGTAATGTGTCCCTTAGGTAAATACCCACACACACATTAAATATTTATCATTATTAATCACCATATTAAGAGCGGTACTTGATATTGTTTTAATTTGGAACATTATTCAGAGATGGCAAGGGAAGACCAAAAAATCTGTAATTACTGAAGTTTTTGTGCTCATGCTGAAAGTTTTGCATATTAAATTGTGTAGTAGATGAATTCTGAAGGATCATGTGACGCTCACTGGCATAATGATGCTGAAAATACAGCTGTGCCATTACAGGAATAAATTTCGTTTTGAAACGTATTAAAATAGAAAACATTTATTTTGAATTGTAATAATATTTCACAATATACCTGTTTTTACTGTAAATAAATGCAGGCTGGGTGAGCATAAGAGACCCTTCCTTAACCAAACTTTTGAATTGCAGTGTAGGTGATCTAATGAGTTTTAAATAAGTAACTTTAAGTTCAGAGACCCTATAAAGATGTTTTTTTTTTTAAATGACACATGTATTACATTTTATGTTTGTTATACACAGGCGGAAGTCAACCTGGATGATGAGACGGAGATCAACCAGACAAAACTAGTATTGAGCGCTCAAACAGACTATGACATGGAAGACGAGGAGGAGGAAGAGGACGACGATGATGATGATGCAGATGATGATCTTGATATGGTGCTAGAAGATGAGGAAGACGACGACCACTACTGACTGTGCCTGCAAAGAGAGCGTTATCATTTACTCCTGTGTTTAGGTGTGTAATCTGCACATTTGGCATGCTGAAAGAGACAGGAACTGTCTCTTTCTGTCTTAGATTGGTGTTGCTTTAGATAAACTGTTGGTCCACCATCTATAAAATCCTCCAGAAGTATGTGTAGCACAAATATAACTCCTCCTATAACTGTGCTGTTGGCCAAGCCTGCACTTTATGTATTTCTAAATACATAGAAATTAACGATTGCACCAATCCTATTTCATGGTGTTTACCAAGTGATGCTGTACTGTATAGGCTTTATTTAATATTGTATTGATTTCAGATTGAATGCTTTGATTATGAAGCCGATGATAAGTATTATGTATGTACATGTTCATGTTGTGAACTTGCAGAGGTATTTTTTCTATTTTGACTGAGTGTGTGAATAGGTTGTGTATGCATGGGCATGACAATTGTTCTAGCTGAGCCAGTGTTATAACTTTTTTGTACTTCATTGTTAACGTACAGGGAGTTTCTCTGTTTTCTTAGAGAAAAACATCTTTTCTGCAGATTTTGAAGGTGCTCAGCGAAATAGACTTCAACTTGCAGTTGTTTGGTTCGGTATTTTGGTGTTGCCTTGATGTAAATGTATGATGTGTGAATGACATTTTTACAGTAACCCCTAGGTAAATGCTAATAAAGGCGAGTATGATGATCTGAACGCCTCACTTTCTCTGTTGGACAATATTATTCATACTTTTTCAACCATGGCATGAACCTACAATGCAGTAAAAACACTACCAGCATTCAGCATTTTCTAAACACCAGTTAACAATGTACTACACTTCACAATAAGAGACGGGCAGCTCTGGAGAAAAATAATGCCACCAAAATATAAGTGATGGCACAAATTTGTAATAGAAAATACAAGTTAAAAGCACGTCAATGTAATATTGGAGTCAGAATATGATCCTAGCTATCTGCTGTGTAATGTTTTGAGTCGGTTTATCCCACCACATGCTGTCATTGTTATAGTAAACACAAGAGTATCAGCTTCTCCAACATTAACTTTGCTTACAGAGTGAAACCCTTGTTTGTAAGAGATCTGTCCACCTTTGCAAAATGTGATCACAGTCCATTGACCCTCAATAGGAATGCTTTGGGTCTACATTGAGGTCATGGGACTGCCTTTAGTCCAGCACAGTGCTTTGCCACCCAGGCTGAACGGTAACGACTTTGCATGGCAACTTTCAATCCCAAGAGTTGATTGTCGGATCGTTTTTGTAGGTTTTAAAGGCATTTCCGTCAGGGATCAATGCAGATTCTGTGAGAGGTATGTTCAAATCATGAGTATGAGTGACATTTTTTGGTTTCTGATAATTGATGAAAATTTTGTGAAAGGTTAACTACCTCTCAGATCAGGAGAGCGTGGTACTGATGAGAGTCAAAGCTGGAGCTCAGCGCTGGAATATGATGCTGTCACACCGTGTTGGACGAGCGTGTCATGTGCTTGTGCTGGTGTTGTGTCTGTCTGCGGCTGAGGACTACGACTGGTCAGCGAACAACCACGACTCCTTCTATTATGGCACTTTTCCAAATGGTATGATCCCACCAATACCATGCGGATTCCTTTTTTCTCAGCCACAAAGGGTCCTGAGAGCTCAACAGATTTGCATGGATATCAATAATAAAAGATAAAGAAGTGAACTGACCAATAAGTTCTGCTTAATTTGTCAGGATTTTCGTGGGGAGCCGGTGGTTCAGCCTATCAGACAGAAGGAGCCTGGGACAAAGATGGGAAAGGACTGAGCATCTGGGATGTGTTCACTCACAAGAAGGGAAAGACGTTCTTGAATGATACTGGAGACTCTTCATGTGAAGGATACTACAAAATCAAGGTGCCCATGTTGGTTCTTTTCATGTTTAAATGTCCCAGCTGTGAAATGGAACAATTTTGCTTAATTTTCTCTTACAGGATGACATTTTGTTGATGAAAGAGCTGAATCTGAATCATTATCGGTTCTCCATCTCCTGGCCCAGGATCATGCCAACTGGTATTAGGTGTAAGTATCTGTACTGCTGGTTCCGGGTAGGACATTAAGCATCAATACATTTTACATTGAGCATCAATACATACAGGGTTGAGCCTGGTCAGTACCTGGATGGGTGACCTCCTGGGAAAAACTAGGTTGCTGCTGGAAGTGGTGTTAGGAGGCCAGCAGGGGGTGCTCACCCTGTGGTCTGTGTGGGTCCTACCGCCCCAGTATAGTGACGGGGACACTGTACTGCAGCAAGCACCGTCTTTCAGATGAGACGTTAAACCGAGGACCCGACTCTCTGTGGTCGTTAAAAATCCCAGGATGTCTTTCGCAAGAGTAGGGGTTTAAACCCAGCATCCCTGGCCAAATTTGCCCATTGGCCTTGGTCCATCATGGCCTACTAATCCCCCCCATACTCTAATTGGCTTCATCACTCTGTCTCCTCTCCACCAATAAGCTGATGTGTGGTGAGCGTTCTGGCACAATATGGCTGCCGTCGCATCATCCAGGTGGATGCTGCACATTGGTGGTGGTTGAGGAGATTCCCCCATACTATGTAAAGCGCTTTGAGCTCTGGAAAAGCGCTATATAAATGTAACATTTCTTCTTCTTCTTCATTCACTTCTCTGTGTTTGCAGCTGATCATGTGAATGAGAAAGGACTGAAGTATTATGATGCTCTTATTGATGAGCTGCTTGAAAATAGTATCACTCCCATTGTGACCCTGTATCATTGGGACCTGCCACAGGTGTGTACTCCTGCATATATATATATATATATATATATATATATTTGTTATAAATATTGTTGTTGCTTAATATCATAATGTATGATTTTTTTAACCTCTCAAGAAAGTGTTAATGAATAGATCTTAAAACGTCTCTATAGTGTTTTTAAATGTTCAGCTGATGTGCCATTGAAAAATAATATATACGCCTAATAATAATAATAATAATACCTGGTGACAAAAAACAAACAACAGAAAACAGGCAAATACAGTGGAACCCACTTATCTCGACCTCGGTTATCTCGCCAACCCTGTTATGTCGTCGTTTTTGAAGTGGAACCGACAAAAAGTCGCCACTTGCTGTCGGTTATCTCGAACCCCGTGATGATAGTAATTTGATGGTACCGAGTAGTATAATGATAGTACCGAGTTCACTGCGCATGCGCTGAGTTCGTGTTGCACGTGCATCAGTCCGTATGGTTGCTCACTCCAATGATGCTTCACTCACTCTTGCGGCGTAGTGCCTTGCAGATGCAGAAGAACTCCCGGAAAAATCAAGCCTTAAAGATGGAAGAGGAGGCACAGGATTTCGCTTTCACTGTCCAGGAATTTCCAGATTACATTGACATCGACAAAGACGTCATTACTGATAGACGCATTTGTTTTCAAGCAGACTGTTGAAGGCAGAAAGTAACAAAGTATTTTAGACTTTGTAAAGAAACCATAGTAACCGCGTGTACAATACTTTCAGAACAGCGAAATGACTGTTATGAGCGAATGTGTTTACGCTGTGAGTGAAATTGTGTTTGCAACGTTGGAGAATATAATTAAAGGTTTGCATGGAGAATCGAAGGTGTTTTTTATTGTATACTGGTAAATTTCTGCTGTTAGTTGGTGCACATATGCCTTTTGTTGTTAGCAAACAAATACAGTGTATGTACATTTTTATAGCATGCCAGTCGCTTCATCAAACAAATCACCATCTATTTTCTCGAACCCCGGTTATCTCGACGCTTTTTTGCAACCCCCGAGGCCGTCGACATAACCGGGTTCCACTGTATGTGGTGTGATAGGGAAACTTTGTTGCCTAAAACAAGGAATCTGTGCAAACTGGAGTTTCATGTGTACTGTAAACCTAAAATATAAGTTGGCAAAACTAAAAAAATTTAAGGTATGGTAATTGGTTACATAAAAGAAAAGTAAAGTAATTCTATTACTGGCAGAGTTTTTATGTCTGAACGCATCACCTTTTAATTACACTTAACTTTATATATTTGAGTAAGCTAATTCATACATTTAAATTCTAATTTTAGTAGTGGTAATATGCCTTTAACTAGCTAATTTCGTAAATGCTAACTTGCTATTTGATGACAATGCTTTGACAGCATTTGTATAGCAAGTTAGAACAACATTTTGTATTTCAAAATATATCTCTTCTCAAACTAAGCCATGATGGAATCAAGTGGAGAAACTCTTCTAAATTAGCATAGTGAAACATTAAACATTAAATCTCCCATTTAACATTAATCTCACAGCGTTCGAGTGACATGGAAAAGCATGCTAGGAAATAAAAAATCCCAGTCAAGTTTCAATTCGATTTAGGTTTGTCTAAGTAAAAGAAATTTGTTATAAAAAAAGGTCGAAAGTCAAAACAATGAAACAATCAAGATTACTTAAAACGTCAGTTTTTTTGAACTCTCAAAAAACTAAAGTTAATTTAGTAACTTTAAAGTTAATTTGACTACTAATTTGATTTGTTTACCCTACTGAAATTTCACTAATGCATGTGACGTTCTGCACTGTTCTCATCTGTCCTCACATCCATGTTTACATTGGACAAACATTAGTACAGCATTAAAGTTAATCAAATTAATAGTTTATGAAGTCAATTTAATTAATTTTTAGCATATCTTTCAACAGTATCTGTCAAGATTTGACAAGTAAAAATATACACAAATTAATTAATTAAATGTAGCCTACCCACTGCATTGCCTGATGTAATAATGGTTACATTGTCTGTAAACATTTTGGAAAGTTTCATCAATTATCATCATGTCGTTACAATTGGACAGGTTTTGCAAGAGAAATACGGTGGATGGCAGAACATCAGCATGATCAACTATTTCAGTGATTTTGCCAACCTTTGCTTTGAACGATTTGGGGACCGGGTGAAACACTGGATAACGTTTAATAACCCATGGGTATGCTGGGATATATGTAAATATATCTTTACGGTACTTAATACCAGCAGATTAAATAAGTGCGAAAAGGATATGCTTATTAATGCGCTCATTGTGTGTCAGTCAGTGGCAGTAGAAGGATATGAAACTGGAGAACATGCTCCAGGACTGAAGCTCAGAGGCACTGGGGCCTACAGAGTAGCTCACCACATCATTAAGGTAACATCACTCTCTTGACAGAATATTTTACCCTAGTATTTCATAATGGAGATATATTTAATACTGTTTGTGTTGCTTTACTACCAGGCACATGCTAGGGTTTGGCACACTTACGATTCTCAGTGGCGAAGCAAACAAAGCGGTACGAGCTTACAAATGTCTTAGTTTATCAAAAATGACACCCGCTGAACTCTCGGGCTGCTTTCTTCTCTAGGCATGGTGGGTATTTCGCTGTCAGGGGACTGGGGAGAGCCTGTGGACATCACTAGCCAGAAGGACATCGAGGCTGCAGAGAGATATGTGCAGTTTTACATAGGCTGGTTTGCTACACCCTTCTTCCATGGAGATTATCCTCAAGTGATGAAGGATTTCATAGGTACTGTTGCAAAGCAGATGTTGGTTGAATATTTGAGGTCAGGAATGGCACAATTCAGCATATTAATGTCAATGTTGTATCCAAGGGAGGAAAAGCGCACTGCAAGGCTTGGGAACATCTCGCCTTCCTACTTTTTCCTCTCAGGAGAAAAGTTACATCAAAGGCACATGTGACTTCCTAGGCGTGGGCCACTTCACGACACGCTACATCACCCAAAAGAGCTTCCCTTCCAACCGTGGCACCACCTACTTCTCAGATCGGGATATAGCGGAGCTGGTCGACCCACGTTGGCCTGATCCTGGTTCGGAGTGGCTCTACTCGGTTCCTTGGGGTTTTCGCCGTCTGCTCAACTTTATAAAGGTGCTGTCATTGTTTAAAAGCCACTGGTTTCAGATTTCCTCATGATGAATCTTGATGCTTCAGTCATAAATATATCTTTATTACAGTATCATGTCAAAAATACTACAAGAGAATATCTATGATCTGATCAAATATCCTCTTGACTTTCTAAAGACTCAATATGGGAACCCCATGATGTTCATCACTGAGAACGGGGTCTCAGAGAAGATGATGTGCACAGAGTTGTGTGATGACTGGAGAATACAGTATTACAAGGATTACATCAATGAGATGCTCAAAGGTAACTAATCAATGAGTAGATGAACTTCCTTAAAAAAAAAACTTTCAAAAATTGAAATTCTGCCATTGTTTACTCACCCTTTCTTTCTTCAGAGGAACACAAAAGAAGATATTTTGAAGAATGTTTCAACTGTTTTTGTTCATATAATGAAAGTCAATGTGATTCAAAACAGTATTGGACACCACTGACTTTCATTGTATGGACTTTTTCAAAATATCTTCTTTTGTGTCAGAAGTCATAGTTTCATCATTGTATTTTATTTCTTGGTATCCTGTAGCTATCAGGGATGGAGTGAATGTGAAGGGCTACACCGCTTGGTCCCTGTTAGACAAGTTTGAGTGGGATGAGGGTTATTCAGAGAGGTTCGGCCTGTACTACGTAGACTTCAAGAACAAAAACAAACCTCGCTACCCCAAGGCCTCTGTTCAGTTCTACAAACGCGTCATTAAGTCTAATGGATTTCCCAATCAAAGAGAGGTAACATTTATATTGTTCATCTGTTCATGTTACTAAAAAGAAAAGAATGGAGGTAATAATTACCTAGTTCAGAAGACATAAGTAGCAACTTTCTCCTTAAGTTTTTGCTTTTAACATAAAATGCCAGTTTTATACATTACAAGGACTAAATCATAAACACAAAAAGATGCGTATGTATATATATATCAGTGTTGGGGAAACACTGTGCAAACATGATGGATATTGTAGCTACAGATTCAATGTATTTATTTATTCTCCCTAAACTTCCTCAAAACAGACTCAGCTATCATAGAAATGAATAAAAATAGTGAAATGCAAACTCAGAATATTCTGCAAACCAGCAATAAATAACTGTTAAATAACACAAATACACCTTGTGTATTTAATCTCACTTGCAGTGTCTTTAACCCTGACCTCTGATGATCCAATTCAAACATTTGTGTTTTGTTTTGTTTTTATTGTTAAGTTTAATTAAATTTATTTTTTGTTACCAAGCCCATCCCAGGTGAGAAGTAACTTAACACATTACTTTCCATAAAAATGTAACTAAGTAACACAATGAGATTTTTTAAGCAACAGTGTAATGCATTTTTTTTGTCAAAGTAACTTTCCCAAACACAGTACGTATATACATATTATGCTAATGTACAGTTAAAAAATACTGTATATACACTTAAAAAATTACCACACAAGTTATTTTTAAGGAATGTACCAATTAACATTTTAAACTGATTCTGCTCCAGATTGTTTGACAGCCATCTTGTAGTAACATTTTAGATTAGAGCGTCTGTTTTGGTGCTGAAACATGCTATTTAGAGTCATTGAAAAATGTGTTGAACATTTTCCAATTAAATAGCTGTTTAGCAAGAATATGGCAACAACCTCATTTGGTTATCTACCAACAAAAATGTCTTGGAGAACCCCCAAGATTAGAATGTAATTACCATATAAATGTTTTCAGCTTATATTGAACAAATGCCAAATCATTGCCTTGGACATGTTCCAAATGTTTATTTTCAGATTATACAAAACAACATAATTGTATATATAATTGCCAAGTTAAATACCACATAAAAGGACAGATTAGTATAGAATCTTGAAAGGAGTGTCCATCTGTGCAAACCTCCCTCTGTAAAAGAACATGACTTAATGAGACTATGCCCTGAATCATCATCATTGGCAGGTTGAGAACTGGAAGAGGAAAGCTACAGAGACTTGCTCCACCAGCAATCAGCTCCTGGCTGCAGGTCAGTGGAGCTTTGATTCTAACCTAGTTGAACCGGGGCAAACAAGGAAAAATTCCATTTGTTGATCACAGACTAAAAGCAATAACCATGTAGCCTTTAATCAAGAACAAATTCAATGGGTACCAATTCCCCTTGAACGGTGCATGAGAACATTCCTTGTATTCATCAGGATCTCCAATGTTTTATTATGCTAACCTCATTTGTGGTTTGATGAAATTTCTACTTAGCCACTAGTGTCCATAGGGACCTGGTATGTTTACCATGAGAATGGATCGACATAGACTTTTGTGGAGGTCTGAAACAGACTGAGTTGAAACCTCTGACAGGATTTTTCTTTGTTTGCCCCTCCAGATAGAGGGAAAAATCCAAGGAAAATAAAAGATCATGCATAGATGCCAAAGGTTTGGCCAGTGCATGACATTTAGACACTAGGGTACATATAGAAAAAGTTTGTTCTTTTCTTTTTGGTTTGGCAAACTTCCGATAATGTCGTTAAAAAAAAACTCAAAATGACTCAAAATGTGTGGTATAGTCGGATAAAAGGAAAATTAAGCAACTCTAGTTTTGGCCAGCTCTAATTTTGAGAAGCTGAAATATCTCAAATCTTCAGAGGCCATATCCTACAAGCTTCAGTGAATGATGTCAAAATGGCTCTATAGTATATTCTTAATTAAATGCTCTATAAAGAAAAAGCCAGATCAACTACTGAAGTACATACGAACATTAAAGGAGAAACTTTTTAATGGCCTTGGTTCTGGAAGTATTATCCAATCATTTATAAATGATAAAAGGTAAAAGACCATGTACTTAACAGCTATAAACTACATGGAAATGTTGATTATGTATATAGAAACCATATATTTTACGAAAAGTAAGCAAATGTAATATACACTCTCTGGCCACTTTTTTAGGTACAAGTTCAACTGCTTATTAACGCAAATAATTAATCAGACAAATCACATGGCAGTAACAATGCATTTAGGCACATAGACATGGTCAAGATGATCTGATGAAGTTCAAACTCAAAATAGGGAAGAAAAGTGATTTAAGTGACTTTGAACGTATTGTTGGACTATTTTCCACGCACAACGATCTCTAGGGTTTACAAAGAATAGTTTTAAAAAGAGAAAATATCCAATGAGCAGCAGTTCTGTTGGAAAAACGCCTTGTTGATGCCAGAGGTCAGAGGAGAATGGCCAGATGGGTCGAGCTGATAGAAAGGCAAAAGTAACTTGTTGCAACCAAGGTCTGCTGAAGATCATTTCTGAACACACATCACGTTGAACCTTGAAGCAGATGAGTTACAGCAGCCAAAGAACACATCGGGTGCCTCTCCTGTCAGAGAACAACAGGAAACTGATGAGTATTGACTTCTGCTGCGACAAACAAATGTTTGACTGAGTTCATTATACATAAATGGCCTCCAGTCACCAGATCTCAATCCAATAGAGCAAATCTGCAACAATTGCATGATACCATCATGCCAATATGGACCAAAATCTCAGCAATGTTTCCAGCACCTTTTTGAATCGGTCACAAAGAATTAAGGCAGTTCTGAAGGAAAAAAAGGGGGTCCAACCTGATACTAGCAATGTGTACCTAATAAAGTGGCCAGTGAATGTACATTTACACAAATATTTAAGTAGTTTGAGAGTGTCGGGGGATTGTCTATTACATAATTTGCAGTGCTTCATGGGAGTGGGTGGCACTAATGAGTTCATTTTGTTTCAGTTCTCTGATTGGTGAAAGTTATACGGTAGTTAAAATAATTTTTTATGGAGAAAATGAATAGAATTTTTACTTGCACAAGTTCTCATCAGAAGTAATTGCAAAAGTCACAAATGACCATGTATGGACTGTATGGAACAGAATTTTTGGTGAAATTTTGCTGCTTTAATCAGAGCTTGCTTTACTATTATTATAGTATTATCAGCAAAACAAATTCTGATTATTAAAACTAAAAGATCTTTTTAATCTGAAGTTTAAAATGTTTCTTTTGCTAACTCTTTCATATTTCAAACAAATGTTTCCTATCAAAAAGAACAGCTTCATGTGTATGTGCTGTGTAATTTTCACAAAAAAAGCCTGTATAAACTACTAAGTGTCACGCTAAAAGCATGCTTGATGTGGATAACATCCTTTTACTTATAACACAATTGACTTTACTGTGAGCTTACACAGTGGCCCTCAAAGGGTTAATGTGCCCTAATGCTATCCTAAGATTATTTCTCTCTCTTCATTAGAGGAACAGCGGAATACAGCTGCCAATATTCTAAGACTTATTTATGGTAAGCCATCACACACACACAACAGCTAGAAGAGAACTATATTAACCCTTTGAGTGCTTTGTTATCCAAAAGCAGTGTGAAGACTAACATGTAACAGACTAACATATAAATAAACACGGCTGATAAACACGTTTGTGTACGTTTCAGATCCTTTGACCAGCCACATGGAGATGGTGACTGAGGTTGTGGTTCCAACGGTGTGCACCCTCTGCATTTTGATCAGCGCGGTCTTTCTCATGTTTCTGCTGCGCAAACGCAACTAGCTCGATGTTTTATACGGAGAAAAAAAAATCTTGGAGGTTAAAGATACTATGCTGAATTTAAAAGGTACACTATGTAAATTTTGGCCCTCAAACTGCATGTTTGATAAATATGGTTATGACATAACCAATTTAGATGGAACCTGGAGGTTCAAGATTTACCGTGCTCCATGTAAACGACTCCATATGCGTCAATGTAGCCGGAGCAACTTTTCTCTATTTAGAGATTTGACGAGAAATGAACAGGCGAGTTTCCCACATAAAAAACATCCCAACAGATTTAAAATATAAATCTATAATCTAATATATATTTATAATAGGCTTACCATAGTGAATCAGGAAAGGAGAGAAACATGTTTTGAAAGAAGGACTGATTAACACATTATTTTGGTTATATAGTGTACCTTTAAATTATTATTTCAGCAAATAATCATTCAATTTGGGATATTATTTATATGTGGACTAAACCAGTTGCCTTTAACCCAGTTTAAATCTTAAACATCTATTGTTCAAAAGTTTGGGGTCAGATTTTTGATCATTTTTATTCAGCAAGGATGCATTAAATTAATCAAAAGTGACAGTAAAGACATGTATAATGTTTTTAAATAAATGCTGTTCTTTTGAACTTTCTATTCATCAAAGAATCGTGGTTTCCGCAAAAAACTGAGATAAGACTTTTTTTGAGAGGTTTCTTGAGCACCAAATGATCATATAAGAATAATTTTTCAAGGGTCATGTGACAATGAAAATAGTAAGCATTTTCATTGTCATTGCAATGATAGGGAAATATTTCACATTATCACTGCATTTTCAAATAAACTGGACTACTCCAGATATTAAAAAGGAACAACTTTTATACAGCATTGTACACAAACTCCACAAATTAATACGGCTTCATTAAAAAAATAAACAACTAAATATGAAGGGTTTTCTGTGAGTACATTTGCATTATATAGAGTCTTACCGGTGTTAAGTGAAGCTGATGAGGCTACAGCTCACCGTAGTCCTGTAGTATGACATCATCTCACACTCTCCATTGACAGACTCATTCAGGGGCACATCTGCGACAAGATTAGTTAAAATGTCATATTTATTTTTGTTCTCGAAAGAAAGGCAACAACAAATGAAACTGGCAAAAAAGCAAAAACTGCTGGTGACTTCACCTAAGTCAAAAGTGATGTGGTCTACTAGGGGCTTGTCACTGAGGTACAATGCTGTCTTGACTTCTTTAGACCCCTGTCCACTGGACACCTCCATTCCCCAAGAGAATGGCTGCTCCCTGAGGAAATACCATTTACATTTATGCATTTGGCAGACGCTTTTGCATTACTTACATTGCATTCAAGGTACACATTGACATTATAATTAGTTCTTGCTTTCCCTGGGGATCGAACCCATGACCCTGGCATTGCAAGTGCAATATTCTATTGTTTGAGCTACTGGAAAGCTATAAACCAACATTAATTCATACTCAATGTACATCCTACATCAAATGGCAAAATAGTCAGTGCTGGGTGGATTACCGTACTTGCAAATCACAGTCCATTACTGAATACAAATTAGATCATAAAAATGTGTTAGTATTTGATTACTATTGACCTCACTTTATTATAACATCGATTTGAGTAGTGTAATCTTGTACCATATTAATGAAATATGATTATTATGCAATAAACATTACATTATATCAGGGTTTCTCTAACTTGGGTTTGGTAATGAATTGCAGGGGGTTCATAAATGTATGCAGCCAATAAATCATTAAATAATTTAAATTATGATTAAGAAATAATTTAAGAACAACCAAAGAACAACACTAACTAAAAAAATTATATATTTTATTTATTTATGCTATGTGGCCTCTCAATTTTCTATGCAATTATAGTAGCCTGACTAGTGGCCAGCCTGTGTGTGTGCAGAAAACTGAAGATTAAAAAATAATAATAATAAAGAAGAATCAATAAGATGGGTTTATTAATATAATTTTCGTTATATAATATAGATTCAGTTTCTATCCAGCACTGAAAGTCATACAGAAAGAATATGATAGCTCATAACAAATGCAGCATCAACTCACTTTTCATAAAAGTAGCTAATGAGGGCAGGCTTAATTTGCAACTGGAAGATGTGGTCCTCATCATAGTCGGACGTTTTATAGTACTGCAAACAGGACCTGACATCAAACATCATGGTTAGAACACATTTAACAAGATCCAGCTACTGAAATGTTTATTTTATTGTTCTCTTTTAATCTCTTGCAATACACCATCCTTATTGCAATCAAGGGATCTGCAGTGTTCTCTGATAGAAAACCCTAAATCATAAACTGCAATTTCCACTGCAAAATGGTATTATTATTACATTTCGACTCACTATTTGATTAATTTGAAAGGGCAGGAAACTCACTGAGTGAAAAGGAAGAGGCGGTCATGAGGAAGACTAAGGAAAGTGCTGCAGGTGCCCATGATCT
Organism: Rhodeus uyekii; assembly: GCA_037043235.1. Taxonomy (NCBI): domain Eukaryota; kingdom Metazoa; phylum Chordata; class Actinopteri; order Cypriniformes; family Acheilognathidae; genus Rhodeus; species Rhodeus uyekii. Next base: position 429,500 of record JAWRVZ010000024.1, on the reverse strand, counting down.
CCAGCAGGTGGTGTAGTTTCCTCACTCTTATCACCTGCTCCTGCAGGTCCACCTCAGTGTCCAAGTAGTAACTCTGAAAATGATACATAAAATGCATAAAGCACTCCAGCACCATACAGTTAACATTTCAAACCTTCAGAGGTGTTTCCTACCAAATAGTTGAGAGTTGTAAGTTCCTTTCCTAGAAAAGAATAGAGTAAGAATTAAATCTTCAATCTGCTGCTTTATATTCGAGCATCTAAAACTGAACTTATGTAGCTTATGTCATGAACTATAAAGCAAAGAAGGACTACAAAATGTGAAAGTTAATGTACCAACAAGGTAGTTGATGAAGTCTTTCCTGATCTTGTCCAGACCCAACTCTAGAAGCATATTAGCGGGTGTGAGGCCAGTGAGAGGCATGGCGTCTATCTGCTGCTGGTATGACTGCAGGATGAGCTTACTGAGAGCGCTATTGCTGTCTTTATGGATCTAATGGGGGAAAAATACCAGAATACATACTGTTTTTATGCTGGGGGGAAAAAACATAACATTTAAACAAAAAATATCTTTAATGCAATTCAACAGATATGGAGTTGCACGTACCCACGGTTTGATTTTACCAAGTTTCACTGCTTTAACAACGATTTTCAGGCATTCTGTAATGTCTTGATATGAAGTTACACCTACGAGGGAAACAAAATGTAATAATTTTAATTACAGTGGAATTACTTTGCTGCATTTGTGACAATTTGCAAAGCTAATATTTACTCCTCCTCATCTTCTCCCAGAGTTGTTCTGTAAAATCCAGGTCTCCTCTCTCAATTACCATCGAGCCGAAGACTGAAGAAGCGTCTGTCTTAGCTTTCTGTTTCTGTTGCAAAAGATTAAAGGGATAGTTCACCCATAAATAAAATTTCTATCATTATTTTCTCACTGATGACTTTCATTCTTCTGTGGAACACAAAGGGAGAATTTTTTAACAATAATCTGGCTACACTTCGATATAATGAAAGTGAATGAGAACTATCAATATATTATTATATTAGATTCTATTCAGGGCTGGATTTATTTATAGGCATTCTAGTAAAACTGTGCCTAATAAAACAAATAAAAATCATGAAGTCGCCCATTACATCGGTTTTGCAAATATTTAACCAATGAAAAGTATTAAAAAGAGCATGTGACTAAACTTTGTAACCCCATACACTCCATAAACTGTCAGTAAATAGCTGGATTGTGGACCGTCTCTGCTTGTTTGCAAAGGTAAATAACAGTTGTTTTTTTTATATGCAGCGTTTTTGTTTTACTAAATGAACACACAACACACACACACACAAAGACTATAAAAAATAACACATTTAATATATATAAACGAACACAAAGACTAATGTATTAGGTATTTGAGGAGCAGAGAAGAGTGTCTTAGTCTGGCATTTGATGTCGAGTCATAGCCTAAACTTTCTTAAAAAGGCCTGTGCAAAGCACTTCATATTTTTATAATATGAGATTTTGGCCAAATGACAGCTACTATAAACTTCATAACCTGTAAGTTGCTGAAAACATTATGTGATCCCTCTCAGATACGACCGTTCTAGTGAAAATGCAGCATTTGCTGGTCAAATACTTCATTTCAATAACTTAATTTCAGCTTGATTTTGGTAAAATGTTAATAATATAATGACATGCAATAAATGATCATATATAATGTCACAATATCAACTTTGACAACAGTTTTATTAAAAATATATATATTTTTTTAAATACAGGGAGACAAAATGTATTTTGTCTGTCATAATATGAGGTAAATCCGGCCCTGATTATTTGATCAATTTACCTCAGAAACTTTGGCAGTGTGTCCTGGTACTCCATGAGCAAGGTTCTCAAGCTCTAAGATAAGGAAACATAATAATGAATCTCTCTAAAACTTTACACGCTATAAAGCAAAACAATCCCAAGACTGACACAGACAAAATCAGCAGCATTTATATCTATTTGCTGCTTCTTACTGCAGTTGTGTATTCATATGACAGCTCATCCTCACTGTATTTACCCTCTATGAGTGCTCTGGTCAGGTCTAGTGCAGACTGAGTCTCCACTGGCTCCAACCATTCAGTTTCTCCCGTTCTCAAACCCTCTGCCAGAGCCTAGACACGTGTTTACAAAATTGATGACATTAAATTGCTAAATAATAGCATTATTATATTGTAACTTATTATACATTAGAGTAAAATATTTTTCTATCTATAACACATTTACTGAAATTCTATTTTTTAATACAGGAACAGCAATAAAAATTGTTTCTCAAGCTAAAAATAATAAAACCCTTTTCACTGTCCGTGTGCAGCCCAACTTTTTTGTCCATGGCACATGTACAAGTGACTTGAAAACAAAGCCTGCATCCGAAATCACATAATAAATAGTAGGTGAAAAACAAAAGAAGAATGTCCGAATTGATAGGACTCATAAAAGAGTAGGCCGGATTAACAACTACTTCCCAAGAGATTCTGAAGTGTGTATTTGAGGACACTTTACTATCCCACAGGAGAGGATTTGTAAATGGCAGTGAAGTGATGTAACACCCAGTTATTAAGTCAGTAGGTCACATGATGATGATAATAACAACATGACGAATTTTGTATGTGCAGATTATGTTTATACCACATACATTCATACTATATAGAACATACTTTTTTAGCAGTAGTGAATTACTTATTGAAAATAAGTACCTAATCAGAGTATGTGATTTCTAATGCAACCACGCTTTCACACTCACGGCCAAAGGAGTTTTCTTTGAAAGGCTCACACACAGATGGCATGAAACACAGAAAATGAATACCCAGGCTTTTAGATGACAAACTCTAACATCAAGTTATTCTTAAATGCAATATGAAATCAAGAATACTGAAACAAAAATTAAAAATATCGTCTGGACAACTAACAGAAATAAAAGTGAAACTACCCAAAAGAAGTAGATAAACATACAGACATGACAAAAATCACTAAAACTTCACATACGATACTAAAATAATTCCTTGCTTACCTGAAGGAACTCCATCTCTCTGTGGGTTTGATACAACGGACTTCTTATGTCTCCAATTGCAACTTTGATATTCTGTAATATCAAACCAAACACAAAACAAAGCAACTCCAATTTACAGTATAAACAAAACAGTTTAACTGACTAAAGTGTCACAGGCGAATAGATGCTGACCAGAGTTGCTTTAGAAGACAAGGGAGGACACTCCAAAACTTTCTCCACATTGTTCCATGTCAGACTCGCTATTACACTGCTTTGAGACTCAAACATCAAGCTCTCCTCCTTCAAGGAGCAAAACATGTTGAACTGTGCAAAACCATTGGTCGCCACCTAAAATAAAATAAAAAAAGGATTAAGCTTAATAGCTATCCAATAGGAGTTACACAGAAAACATGAATATTTTTTACTGTAGAAGGATGGTGTCTATTCTGATGCTCTTGTTTAAGCTCATCCAATGTGGTGAAGGAGGTTTCATCTGCTGTTGGACCTGCAGGAAATTGGGAAATAAGAGGTTGTTTCTCTTCACAAAGAGTAACCTTATAGGTAAAATTACTGCATTGGATCTATAACATAATAAATTGGTAATGAGTGCTTACTACCCTTGCAGCAAACTGTGTAGAGCTTGACACCACTGGTTTTGTTCCCACTGTAGACTGTTTCTACTCCAAGCCAGGCTGTGGCACTTGGGTCCGATTTGTCACATCGGACCCAGAGAGGGTGCAGAGGGCCTGGGACTTCCACTCGGGACAGGTTGGGGTTATGAGCCATGGTGTACCACGACACCACCTGCCTGGTTGAAGGAAATGAGATATGATTACTCATACATTCATAGTTAAATATATATATTATAAATGCCGTGCAGTAATGCACAATGCAAACATATTAATTCTTTACAGCTTTCCTGTAACTCAATCAGTAGAGCATTGGTGCTTACAACACCAAGGTCATGGGTTCGATCCCAGGGAATGCAAGACCTAATTCAATGTGTTCCTTTGGATAAAAGTGTCTGCCAAACGCATAAATGTAAATGACGCATAAATATAACAACAAGCAGTTTCTTTTACCTTGCTTTCATGACAGAGAGAGGATGAGGTCCCAGATTTTGTTCCACTTTATAAAGCATCTCTTCATCAACACTGGTGTCAGCTGAAGTGTCTGCTTCAGACTTTGGTTGCTGTTCATGAAATAATGTTTACTGTAAATAGGAATAGCACATTATGGAATGGAGGGAACGATCACAAACTAGCTTACTGCTTTCTCACAGACAAAGATAGGCTGGTTTCCACTGATTATTTTGTGTAAAAGCTCTTCCTTCTCCGCTAGAAGTACTGAAATATCATCCTGAAACAGACAAACAACTGATTCTCAATACATATGACTGAACATCTTTCTCAATACATATGCATCCACATTCATTTTACCATATACGTGCAGATGTCTTTACTGTCATCTTGACATAACCTAAAGAACCAAGGAAAGAAGTATGAGTTAAACATATGAATTACGTAAATAACATACACTGCGTAGCAAAACATGACAGACCTGCCAGTTATACAAGTTCAATCGCAAAAAAAACAATTACTCACTTGAGAAATTTAACAAACGCGTTGGCGTCAGACACTATTTTGGATCCCATTCCCTTCGTTTGAAAACAAAAAAAGAACCAAAATATAGATATAATCAACAAATTTTCACTGTTTGAATGAAAAACTCGGACGACACACAGCTATTTGATTACAGCGCGCCAAATGAACGTCATCGGGGTTACGACGCCGACGTCCTTTTGCCACGCCTATTGTTGTTAAATATTAATGTTCAACAACAACAAAACATTTATATATCAACATATTTTTAATATCAAATAAAAATAATTCGATAATAAAAATTCAAACATTTATAAATATTTGAAGTAATGAAAAGTATTTGAAAGTAGTTCCATGGGATCCATCCGCCAGCTTCCATTGCTTAAAATAGTGCCGAAAACATGTACTCCGAAATATATAATTTTATCGCAGTTATCTTATTTCAATTCATTATCCTTAAAATACCAAGATATTCAAAATCATTTTATAATTAAATCCAGAGCATGTTCCTAAAACAAGCTATTGGCTAAAATGAAACCACAGATTTGGGCGGAAGTCACATGTATCGGATGGTTATGCAAGTGCCCATGTAGTGTGTCATTCTTCCTTTTCCTCCGTGGCCGCCATCGAGTTCGGAGCGTGGTTCCTGGCGTGCCGTGAAAATTTACTATAATGGTGAGCACAATAGATGCTTTTTTTCCATTACATTAGCGTGTTTTCAATAAAGGTTGTTCATGTCATTATCTTCCGTACATGTAGGCCACGAGCTGGTGTTTTTTAGGATGTAATGTTAGGCGTTTGCTATTATGCTCGCCTACAGCAAATCTAGGCCGCCATTTTGATCCAGTGTGGCGTGTATACACGTGTAGTCATGATTTAGCAGCTGACTCCAATATTCAGACGCGCTTATAAATGAATTAGTTTGGTGTCAAAGTAGAATTAAACAGCCTTGATGACGTGCAGGAACATTGCTGGAATTGTCAACTAGCGTGATGTGAATTTGTCTCATGTTTGAATGCAGACTTTAAACGTTTGAAATGCATTAGACACTTATTAAAGGGATGGTTTACTTTAAAATAACAATATGTCGTTGGTTCATCCTCATGGTAACAATTAAATATTAAAAGACTGCCATACAAGCATCCTGAGAGTGCAGATGGCACAAATTGTATATAGTTTGAACTTTAATCCACTTCATTTACACATGTATGTATCCCTATAAAATAAAATGGTACTCTTGCTATGATGGTGTAATTTGCATCTTACTCTGTGATCAGTGACAGTAGCCTGCTGTCTCATGCTGGCACAGAAGGTTGATGAAAACTAAGACTGAGCAAGATTAAAAGTTCTACTTTAAATGTAAAGTTTATTTTAAAAGTTATTAATATTTTTTTCTTTGTTTTAGGCTTGTGCCCGACCGTTAGTCTCGGTCTACTCCGAGAAAGGGGAGACAACCGGCAAAAATGTGGTTATGCCTGCTGTTTTCAGGGCTCCCATCCGCCCCGATGTTGTGAACTTTGTGCACACCAACATGCGCAAGAACAAGCGCCAGCCCTACGCTGTAAGCGAACAGGCCGGTGAGTGCTTTTTTTTTTAATGCACAGAATTAAAACTTTGCTTCAATGATGATATTCCACTTCGGTCCGTGTTTCTGACAACTGATTATGCTGGAAGTTCTGAAGAGTTTGTTTGTCTCTGAAATATTTGACTACAGTATGACACGATCAAATAACTTTATAATGTGTTATTTCAGGTCACCAGACCAGCGCTGAGTCCTGGGGCACAGGAAGAGCCGTGGCCCGTATCCCACGTGTGCGGGGTGGAGGCACACACCGCTCCGGACAGGGAGCTTTTGGAAATGTATCCTGAACTATCACTCTAAACAACTTGTCATATCTTTTGGTTGTAAGCAACCCTTGCTGTGATGGTGTAATTTGCGTCCTACTCTATGCCCAGCGACAGTTGCCTGCTGTCTCATGCTGGCGTGGAAGGTTGACGAATATCAAGTCTGAGCAAGTTCACTTAAGTATCAAGGCCTGTTCACACCAATAAAGAACAATAGATGAGCTAAGTGAATGTGTAAGTTCACTCCCTGACATTGGTGGCATATTAGGTACGAAAAGCAGAAACGCAGTGGTTACTACAGTCTAATAGTCTTCATAGCATGAATGAAAATAGATTAGAACAGCTCTTTCAGAATAAAAAATCCAAATGTTTGTGTTGGGCTGAAAGATGTGTGAAACGTTGGCGACCCTTGACTCCATTGTAGATGTGTCGTGGCGGCCGCATGTTTGCCCCCACAAAGACCTGGCGCCGTTGGCACCGCAGGGTCAATGTTAACCAGAAGCGTTACGCCATCTGCTCTGCCCTGGCTGCCTCTGCCCTGCCTGCTTTGGTCATGGCCAAAGGTGAGTGAACACAAGTGCTTCATAAAGTTGTGGTCCATATAATCAGTGCTTGAAACTGCATTGAATGTTCTATGTGGGTTGCCACCTATTGGCATTCTGCTCAATTCAGTGCAAAAGAAACCTCAGCTTGCAGAAGGGCCAAATCAAACTGGTTTTTCCCTTTCGAAGGCTGAAAACAATAATTTAAAACTATTTTAAATTATCATGGTTTTATTTAGTTTCCCTGATCTGTATCCAATGCCAAATGTTTCAGGTCATCGCATCGAGGAGATTCCTGAAGTCCCAGTTGTCGTTGATGATAAAGTTGAAGGATACAAGAAGACTAAGGAAGCCGTGCTTCTCTTGAAGAAGCTCAAGGCGTGGAATGACATCAAGAAGGTGAGCAACTCTCAAGCTCTTTATTGACCAAAAATTTTGCAGTTTACCACAATTAAATATTTTTGATACCGCTGGTCTCTAGGTTTACGCCTCTCAGCGCATGCGTGCCGGTAAGGGTAAGATGAGAAACCGAAGGCGTATCCAGCGTAAAGGACCATGCATCATCTACAATGAAGACAACGGTGTGACAAGAGCTTTCAGAAACATCCCTGGTATGTAAAGCGACTTTTGTATTTTACTTCACATGAACACACTTTATATATGATGATTTTCACTTCATGGTCCGTGTTTATGAATCCTGTGATCTTAATGGAAGTTCTGACTATAATTGAATACATAGGGTTTTGTTTGTCCAGATGGTTGTAATATCTTTAACCACAAGGTATCTTCTCTCAGGCGTCACTCTGCAGTCTGTGCGCAGACTGGATCTGTTAAAGCTTGCTCCAGGTGGACACATCGGACGCTTTTGCATTTGGACCGAGGGTGCCTTCCGCAAGCTGGATGACCTCTACGGCACTTGCCGCAAAGCTTCCTCCCTTAAAGTGGACTACAAGTTAGTTCCTTTACGCTTCAGTCTTATTTGGTTGTGCTTGACACCCAGTTATTAAAATGTGTAGATGTTGCTTGTGGACTTACTGCCTTTTCACATTCCAGTTTGCCCATGCACAAAATGAACAACACAGATCTGAACAGAATCATCAAGAGTGAGGAAGTCCAGAAGGCACTTCGTCCTGCAAAGTAAGTTTTGGTTGCTTTTTGAGTTATATTGCCAACATTTTGCAATGATGATATTCCTACTTCTGGTCCGTGTTTCTGATTAATGATTATATTGGAAGTTCTGAGCCAATTTGTTTGAATCACAAAGGCTTATTTTAGTCTACAGAACAAGTTGAGTAACATGTTTCTTAAAATTGCAGCCGCAAGATTAATCGCAAAGTGTTCAAGAAGAACCCTCTGAAGAACCTGAGAGTGATGATGAAGCTCAACCCCTATGCCAAAACTGCGCGTCGCCGTGCTATCTTGGCACACAACCCCGACGTAAGTACCCTCACGACCAAGTCTCATTGTCTGATCTCTAGCTGAGCAGTTTCTAACTCTTTGAGCTCTATGCAGATCAAGGCCAAGATGCTGAAACCCAAGAAGAAGAGGGTTGTGAAGAAGACCAAGACCCAGAAGCCTGCAGCTGCTCCGGCTCAAGCTTAGGGCTCATAAACAGACTGTGGAATTCAGACATTTTTTGAATTACAAATTGCAAATAAAACAACTGTTGAAAATTGATAAATCTGTCCTTTTTAATTCACTGCATACCACTTAAGCACTGCCACATTCCATAAATTGTTAAATAAATCTCTTATAATATATAAGTTTGTATGTTAAATAACTGATTTTTTTGTTCTCACTTTGTGAGTTAAAGACTGCACACTCACCATATAGAAATAAAGCAGAACACAAAATATAACAAAATAATGTAACCACTTCAGGGATGGGTGAAAGTTTAAAGTATACATGATCACAAGTTGACATTTAGAGGTGGATCATTTGCGTTTATGTTCCTGCACTATTTAATATCTGCATTTTGATAGCATTTGCAACTCAATTTACACTGGGTCTCATTCACTAAGTATGCATGAATTTGTTCTCTGAGAATGAGTCTTTAAAGAGCGTCATGTTTGCTGAGAGTGACAAGAAAAAAAGGTGTGGAATGCCCTTATATGGACATGGTTTGGGTGTGTTTTACGTAAATTACCTCAGGCACACAGTCACTCGTTTAGAATACTACGAATTTGTTAACATTAGAACGAGGTTAAGAATGAATTCATGCGCGCATACACGGTTGTAAATTAGGCGAAAAGTTTTCTTGAAAAGTTCAAATGCGTGTACAAAAGTGAATGCAATTATTAATGAATGAGACCCATTGATTTTATAGTAAAAAAACAATGTATCTGTTATATGTGTCTCATGGATCAATGCATTTAACAACCAATATTTGACACAGCAGATTTCAAGCACCCGGAGGTTTGACGCATTGTTAATTACAGCAGTATGCTTGTTAATACTCAAGACGACATCTAAAATAAGACGTGGGTGGATTCAGGAGACAGCAGTTTGCTGTTGGCCTCTGAGTGGAACTGCAGATGTTGTGTGTGAAGAAACACTAAATGGTTGGCTTAGAAAAAGATGGCTGCTCTCACATTCCCACACTGTGAGTTGGAGTTGCGGGCTGGTTTAGCCCAATGGTGCTGCATAGCCATCCAGCAAAGTCAACCTCCTCTGCCTCAGAGTTCTTTATGAAGGCGTGGACCTGAAAAAGATAATGATGTTATATGTATGAGCTGCGATAGAAAATCATATCTGTATATGAGGACTGGCAGAAAAGGATTGTTCCTACCATCAGTTGCTTGAGGTCTGCTCTTTCTGCGGGATTTTTAATTAAACTGAGCAAAACAAGGAAAATCAATGAGCAACAAAGTATGAAAAATGTACAAATATTGGTGATAGAAAAATGACATGGGATGCAAAACTTTTCAGTAAAGGTTCTCGAGGGAACACTTTTTTGAGCAAACCTCCCATCTAATTTTTTTCCACGTCCATTTAGGAGCTCCCAGATTTCAAACGTTTTTTTTTTTAGTTCAAACACTAGATGGTGCAACAAGCTCCACCAAAGAAGTATTTGTGCATTAAGAAGGACAAATCAGCAGAACATCAACACTTCTCATATGTTGCCAGTCCCAGGGAAGGTACTTCGCCATCCCAAAAATTGTGATAAGATCCGTAATCTGTACACAAATTCCTGATCGCCTCAGTGCACTTTAAATCTCATATGAAAACACATTCAGCTTCTGCTCCTCCCGTTCTTTTAGTCAGCACTATTCAGAGTATTCCTCAGTCCACAGCACCAGATGCAGAGGACAAGGTGTGTTTATATCAATTGATATATTGTGATGATATCAGAATCTGCAGTTCTTTGTCTTAAATGATTTTTACATAATGTGATGCAGGAGTTTCCTATTCATTGTAAAGTTTTCACTGCGTTCAACGCTCATCACACTATTGTTTTCCTGCTGTGAAAACTGAATGTTATTTTCTTTTGAAAATGCAATTTTTCAATTGAAAAGTATTATTGTGGATGTGGCATTAGATTAACATCATGCAAAGAAATTACTGGAGACACAGTCACACTTTAAAAATGATTTGTTGGATTAACTTAAGTAGCCTAGTTCAATACACTAACAATTTGAGTTGGTACAAAGAGATTCATTTATTTAACAGGAAGTCAAATATTAAGTTCTCTGTACCATGTTTGTGAACCTAAGCTTCGAGAAAAGTTGTGATAAATCATGAAAATATTTTTTTTTCAGTGCACTGACAGTCAGCACTCAGTCAATGCACTCGTTTAAACTGTTTATCAGAGTAACTGACAGAGACATCATGCAGGTATTTTGTTGTAGAAAACTAATGACCCAGAAGCTATAATTGTTTAATATAGGGCAAATTAAACATATTGCCAATCAGAAAATTACACTAATACAGTAATACCTCGGTTTACGAGCGACTTGGTATACGAGCAAATCGGTGTACGAGCATGGAGGGTCGAATCGGTGTACGAGCATTGTATCGGTGTACGAGAAAAAATTTCCCTCACCCATGCGCAGTTTTGTGTGGAAAAAGTCCTAACGCTCAGCATCCTTGTGCGCATTTTTACATGAAATATCCTAATGACAGTCTCTCATAACACAGTCAGGAGGTTCCAACCCCTTTATCACCCCTTAACTCATTCATTGGCTGCATCATTCACCACAGTGATACTTTTATAAGTGATTTACAGAAGTGTTTACCTCATATTCTAAACATTAATTAATTGTGATCGCTAATGTTCATGTAGTGAAATATACACGGTTTTAGCCAAATAATAAACAAAGTAATAGGGTTAGACAAACCATATTTTTATGCAAACAACATATAAGCCTTTCCTACAAATGAGCACTGTTTTCATGTTCGTCGGACCTGCTGTTTCTGTGCAGTATCGGCAAAAGCGCAAGGAGTAAAATGTGACTTCTTACCCCGTGAGCGGGGCTCGTTTTAAGAGACAGCGGGTTAGTTGTAACACCATGTTATCCAATGCGAGTTCATTCACATATTTTTATTTGTTTAAAAAGTTGCGTCTTGATGATCATAAGCATAACTTATGAATTAAATATATTTTTTTCCTTTATTTTTTACATTTGTTGTGTTTTGAACAATGTAATGACATGAAAAACGTTTTAATAGGTTAATACAATGCAAAATATATGATTATTGATGCAACTTGTTCAATACGGCTTAGTGTTACAACTAACCCCGCGCTGTTTACTTCAGGACCGGATAGCAGCCACCATGTGTTTTTCACGTCTTTCAAAATGGTACCGTCTTTTAGCCAAGAAGATGGTAATCATAACAATATAAGATTAGACTAACAATCTTTCACACATTCTTTGAAAATCGAAAAACAACTACTATAACAAAAAATATTTACATGCTGCCAAAAGAGTTTTTCCTGTGGTTCTCATCCAAACTTCGATGAAATTTCTCGAAAAATGGCCAGAAGACATGTGCAAACAGTGTGGTGAAAAGCCCTTTAGCACATTTAGTCACATTTATGCCGTTTAACTATCTAAAAAAAAAAAAAAAAAAAAAAAAAATTCGCTGTTACTATTTATCCCGCGAATTCGTTCGTTCGAGGCTCCCGAGAATTCGTTTGTTCGCGGCTCCCGTGAATTTGTTGGTTCGAGGCTCCCGCGAGTTCGTTCATTCGAGGCTCCTGCGAATTCGTTTGTACGCGGCTCCCGCGAGTTCGTTCGTTCGAGGCTCCCGCGAATTCGTTCTCTCCCGGCTCCCGTGAATTCGTTCGTTCGCGGCTCCCGCAAATTTGTTCTTTCACGGCTCCCATGTTCCACGACTTTAACTCTGGATTATCACTTCGTTTGTTTTCTGCACTATTATAATAAATTCACTCATTTGCTTTCATCTTTGCTTTCCCCGCTCCCCCCTCCTCCCTCCTCTTTCTCCTCCAAGCAGGCTGCTCAAACCTGAAGTGCATTACAGTAAATTGTCAAGTATTTTTAGAGTTTAATTGTCAATTATTAATTAGTATTTATATGAGATCTTAATGATTACAATTTTAACTGCAATTAATAGGGTAAAACCAAAAAAATATTTAAAATGGGCATTTGTGGTCATGTGGAACGAATTAATTGATTTTTAGTGCATTCTTATGGGGAAATTTGTTTTGGTGTACGAACATTTTGGTTTACGAGCTAGCTCTTGGAACGAATTAAACTCGTAGACCGAGGTATTACTGTATAAGGTTTGTCTATATTCTAAATGAACATTAATGATCATGACAATATATTAAAGGTTTTTTAATCAAACACTCCCTGAGGGAGAGCATCAGCACTTTATTTTTTTCCACTTCAAGCTAAGGCTCTAATAGGTGTGCTACAGAAATAAAACTAAATGCAAATAACTACGTTTTTGCTTACCATTTGTTAACAAAGTCTTGAAATTCTGCACCAAAGATGCTTGGTAGCTTTGGAGGTGGCTGAAAAAGGAAAAATGCTCCATTAAGCCTAAGTGAAGTAGCCAATTAATCCTCACTTTAATTAATTCACTGCCATAAAGCTGTTTAGTGATCTTATAAGCACCACTTTAAACTTACCTCATTGACAATATAGTCAAGCAGCTCAAATATAGCCATGGGAGGTCTGCTATCTGGACCGTATGCTGATAAGATATACAGAAAGTAGAATAACATACAATAAAAAGCACTGTATGTTCTTATGAGTATTTTATAGTCAGAAACACCTTGAACATAATTGATTACTTTTTTTTCACAGATTGGATGTCAAACAGTCACTCACAGCTGCCGGGTCGACCAGGGGGCCTGGGTTTAGGGGAGGCCTCACTGGCGGAGGGGTCCCCCTCCAAGGCCTGACCAAAGATTTGCTCCAGTTCCTTGGCATCAGGTGGTGGGATAGGGAAGCGTCCGATGGCCATCTCCACCAGAGAGAGACCCATGCTCCATATGTCAGACTGGACAGAGTAGTGAGTCCCTTGAAGGCGTTCGGGCTACAGATGGAGATAGGGAAAATAAGGAGGAGAATCATACAGAGGAAATGAACATTATCATACAGGAAGAGATATAATGAAAAACAGGAGCCTGAACAAACAGATGGCTCCCCTGAGATACTCCAAATCAAACATCCAGGAAAGAATCACAATGTAAAATGATCTAGAACCTAATTATGTGGTAGAAACAATACACACACACACACACTATATATATATATATATATATATATATATATATATATATATATATATATATATACAGTAATACCTCGGTTTACGAGCGACTTGGTATACGAGCAAATCGGTGTACGAGCATGGAAGGTTGAATCGGTGTACGAGAAAAAATTTCCCTCACCCATGCGCAGTTTTGTGTGGAAAAAGTCCTAACGCTCAGCATCGTTGTGCGCATTTTTACATGAATTATCCTAATGACAGCCTCTCATAACACAGTCAGGAGGTTCCAACCCCTTTATAACCCCTTAACTCATTCATTGGCTTCATCATTCACCACAGTGATACTTTTATAAGTGATTTACAGAAGTTTTTACCTCATATTCTAAACATTAATTAATTGTGATCGCTATTGTTCACGTAGTGAAATATACACGGTTTTAGCCAAATAATAAACAAAGTAATAGGGTTAGACAAACCATATTTTTATACAAACAACATATAAGCCTCTCCAACAAATAAGCACTGTTTTCATGTTCGTCGGACCTGCCGTTCTCTGCAGTATCGGCAAAAGAGCAAGGAGTAAAATGTGACTTCTTACCCCGTGAGCGGGGCTTGTTTTAACAGACAGCGGGTTAGTTGTAACACCATGTTATCCAATGCAAGTATTTTTATTTGTTTAAAAAAGTTGCGTCTTGATCATAAGCATAACTTATGAATTAAATATATTTTTTTCCTTTATTTTTTACATTTGTTGTGTTTTGAACAATGTAGTGACATGAAAAACGCTTTAATAGGTTAATACAATGCAAAATGTTTACTTAAATGCGCTGTTTACTTCAGGACCGGATAGCAGCCACTATGTGTTTTTCACGTCTTTCAAAATGGTACCATCTTTTAGCCAAGAAGATGGTAATCATAACAATATAAGATTAGACGAACAATCTTTCACGCATTCTTTGAAAATCGAAAAAGAACTACTATAACAAAAAATATTTACATGCTGCCAAAAATGCTGCCAAGTTTTTCCTGTGGTTCTCATCCAAGCTTCGATGAAATTTCTCGAAAAATGGCCAGAAGACGTGTGCAAACAGTGTGATGAAAAGCCCTTTAGCACGTCACATTTATGCCCGTGCAACTATCTAAAAAAAAAAAAAAAAAAAAAAAACGCTGTTACTATTTACCCAGCGCTCCGCTAGTTCTCTCGCGGCTCCCGCAAATTCGCTCTCTCGCGGCTCCCGCGAATTCGTTCGTTCGAGGCTCCCGCGAATTCGTTCGTTCGAGGCTCCCGCGAATTCGTTCGTTCGAGGCTCCCGCGAATTCGTTCTCTCGCGGCTCCCGCGAATTCGTTCTCTCGCGGCTCCCGCGAATTCGTTCTCCTTGCTTTCCCCGCTCCCCCCTCCTCCCTCCTCTCTCTCCTCCAAGCAGGCTGCTCAAACCTGAAGTGCATTACAGTAAATTGTCAAGTATTTTTAGAGTTTAATTGTCAATTATTAATTAGTATTTATATGAGATCTTAATGGTTACAATTTTAACTGCAATTAATAGGGTAAAACTTTAAAAAAAATTAAAATGGGCATTTGTGGTCATGTGGAACGAATTAATTGATTTTTAGAGCATTCTTATGGGGAAATTTGTTTTGGTGTACGAGCATTTTGGTTTACGAGCTCGCTCTTGGAATTAAACTCGTAAACCGAGGTATTACTGTATATATATATATATATATATATATATATATATATAAAATAAAAAATAAGTTATCATAAGCTATACAGTAATACCTCGGTTTACGAGTTTAATTCGTTCCAAGAGCGAGCTCATAACTCAAAATTCTCGTACACCAAAACAATTTTACCCATAAGAATGCAATAAAAATCACTCCATTATTTCCAAATGAACATAAAAAGGTTGGTTTTAACCTATTAATTACAGTTACAATTATAACCATTAAGATCTCATATAAATACTAATTAGTAATTGACAATTAAACTCACAATTTACTGTAACGCGGACTTTATCTTTGAGTAGCGTCGCTGCTGGCGTGAAGGAGACGAGAGGAGGGGGTTACTGTGAATCTCGTACCTTCTTTCTTACTCGTCTTGAGGTCATTGTCTATATGCTGTACTGTACGTATATATTTCACTACGTGAACAATAGCGATCACTATTAATGTTAACAACACGAGGTAAAACCGCTGTAAATCAATTATAAAAGAATGCACTGTGGTGAATGATGCAACAAAACCGAGCGATGCTGAGAGAATGAACGAGTTAAGGGGTGTTAGGCTTTTTGAGAGGCTGTCGTTTGGACTTTTCCACAAAAAAATGCGCGTGGGCGAGGGAGGAATTTTCTCGCACTCCAATACAGTGCTCGTACAACGATTTGACTTTCCATGCTCGTACACCGATTTGCTCGTATACAAAGTCACTCGTCAACCGAGGTATTACTGTATATATATATATATATATATATATAATAAAAATAAGCTATAATAAGCTTCTAAGCTATATTTTTATTACTAAAAAACATTTTTTGCTGGGAATGTCAACTTACAGACATATAGGACCTGGTGCCCACAAATGAATTGGCCATGGAGTCAATGAGTTGTCCACTCACACCAAAGTCACACAACTTGATCTCACCACGCGAGTTCACCAGGATGTTGGACGGCTTTACATCTGCAAGAAAAGGACATGGTCTTCCCTTCAGTAAATATTGTGTCAACAGAAAGAGTAAATTAACAGATGAGCGTTTGAGATAGCATGACACCAATCACCTCTGTGCATGATCTTGTGTTTCTCCCGCAGGTAGGACAGGCCCTTTATCACCTGTATGAAAGGGGGGGGGGGGGAGAAAAGCATTGTACTTCAGCCTTATTCTTTGGAAACAGTTTACAAGAGATCAAGGATATTTTTGAGATAGGCTACAGAGATACCAACCGCAATGCTAACTTTGCCCAGTATTTGTTCTGGGATCTTGCCTGCTTTCTTTAGGGACTGATCCAGGGAACCGCCATCCTATAATTTGTAGCGATATATAGTCAGCAGTTACTCTTATATAGTTCCTATAAAAGCAAAAGCAGTGTAGGGATACTGAAAGGATATTGAACTATACATACAAGTCTCTTATGCGTACCATGTCTGCATTATTTGATATAAAAATTACAGAAAAAACAATTTTATATTTTAACATTAAATTTATTCCTGTGATGTCAAAGCTTACTCCAGTCTTCAGTGTCACATGATCCTTCAGAAATCATTCTAATACGCTGATTTGCTGCTCAAGAAGTATTCACTTATTATTATCAATGTTGAAAACACTTGGGATGCATAATATTTGGTATCATGAAAACTATCATACATAGTTTTTCTCAGGATTCTTTGATAAAAAGAAAGTAAAAAAGGACAGCATTCATTTGAAATAGAAATCTTATGTTACAATTTTGTCCACTGTAAGTTTGGATCAATTTGATGCATCCTTGATGAATAAATGTATTAATTTCTTACTGACCCTAAACTACTGAACCGTATTGTATGTATATACATATATATATATATATATATATATATATATAGAGAGAGAGAGAGAGAGAGAGAGAGAGAGAGAGAGAGAAATTTTCCTCTGTATCATGTTTGACATTGAAAGAGGACACAGTACCATGTTCTCCATACAGATGCTGATCTCTCCATCACTGTAGAAAGCCCCGTAGAAGCCGACTATGTAAGGAGAGTTACATTCATGCAGCACCTGCAGCTCCCTAATGATCTGATTCCTTATTGCTGGCTTGATCTCTAAGTGGATCAACTGGATAAAAATCAGAAAAAGAGGGAAAAAAATTTGTTTTAATAAAACCGAACCCTTGAAACTGACATATTTTTCCTTTTTACATTCATACTGATGTTTATCATGTCGCGATTTTGTCTTAATAAGTGCCGTGCAAAGCATAAATCAGAACCCTCATTAATTTCTTTCAGTGCCAGCCAGAGCTTCTCTCCGTAATTGCCATGGTGTCTGCATTATACAGTTAGCCGATAAGGAGGAGTTACTTCTCTGCACACATACTGTCAGTTGTTTGTTTCATGTTTGCTGCAAATGAGTTGTTTGGAGTTTGTGTGCTGACTGCACTTCAGCTTGTTTTCCTCCTTGAGAGCTCTCATATTAAAAGCATTTGTTTCTTCACAGTGGGCTCCTGGTAATTTGGCTTGAAAAGTCTTTTCTTGAACAAGTTTATAGGAAAAGTCTCATTTGACTCAACTGCAATTAGCATATAGTATCTAGTCAGCATGCTAAGAACAGAATGTCATGGTGTATTGCTGCAATGTCTAACTTCTTCCAATCTATAAAAAAAGACATGATGACACGAAATGCTGATGCCTTCTGAGGCAAGCATCTTGAAAACAGCATCCGATCAATTCAAGGCTAGAAATGACAATTGACTGATCTTTCTTGCAAACGTGAAGCTGAATCCGGTTCGCTTCACCATAACTTACCTTCCTTGCCATGATGAAGCCCGAGGGTCTGTGTAAGACCTTGAAGACCACTCCTCCATTGCCTGCACCCAACTCACAAATCTTCTCAAAGTCATCATCTTTTAACTCTCCAACCTTCTGCTTTTGGGTAAGGAAAGCTTCCAGGCGTTTCTTCTGCTGCTCATCCAACTCCAGTTCCTCTAGCTTCTTCTGCAGAGCTTCCAGATTTGTTCTAACACAAACACACACAAACAATCATTTACTTTCTAAAGTGCTTAAGCTAAGTGGCTATAATCTACTTTTCGCAGAACAAAAAAACAAAAACAAATAACAAACAGGATATGGGTATTTAAGTCATTATATTCTACATTTTTAACATATTCTTTATTACATTAATAGAACAAAATTGCTACATGTCATACCTTTTCCATTTTTCAAATCAGAGTGCAGGTTTTTTTTTGTGAACTAAAAGCTGAATTGAAAAAAAGCTGAAACGAAATAAAGTATAAATATGAAAAAATGAAAAACTTAAAATGACTTGGCATCTAACTGAAATAAAATAAACTGAAGTACTGAAATTAAAGTTTAAGCACTAAAATTACACTTTAACACTAAACATTATGTAAAAATAAACATTTTTTTTTTAAACACTAATGACAAAAGCAATAAAATTATTAAAAGAGAAAATATAAAAATAAAAGTTATTTCAAAATAGGAATAAATGGTATCTAAATAATACTAAAATAACACTGCTTATTCCTGCTTTTTTGTTTACACTAATACGTCAATCTACCAGAAAGATATTATCATTCCTCTCTTGTTATCAGTAAGAAGCCAAACTATTGCATGCTGAAGCATATTCCCATCCTTAAGGCATGTAAAACATGTAGAAATATGGAGTATGCTATTGTACGATGTAAGTGGTGGAAGGGCTTTATAACATCTTCCTAAAGCTCTGTTTGAGGAAACAGCGAGTTCCTCTAAGCATGAGAGCCTTTCCCTTGGCCCTGTTGTCATGGTGATGTATTTCCTTAGCTTTCTGCTGGAAAAGTGAACTTCCATGACCCTCTGCTCTCCATCTCCTCCAACAACACTGTTCTTCACCATGGCCTAACCGCATTTATCATGTGGATTTTAGGTCAATCCCGTAAAAAATACTTTTTACTAATTGACTAATGGTCATATGATTCAGATGTTGATACCAATTAGGAATTATTTAAACTTAATCTTTCCTGTAGCTTGTGTTTCAGTGGAGGGAAAAACCCCAAAGCTCTGGTGCCACACGTTGCAAGCATCTGTGATGAGGCTATATCTTCATATTCATGTTTCAAAAGCCATCGGACACCATGAGCCTCAAAGGGCTTTTAAGCATTGAGCCAATTCAGATGGAAAACATGTTGTCCTGCTGTTGAACAATGTTTCAGGCCACAAAATGCAACACACTCACACATACATTTACATCAGATCAGTCCGCAACATATCGCTACACGCTTTGCTCAAGGACCGATGGCACGACTCAGGTGGATGAGAGCAGCAGAAGTACTCCAGGGTGTCTTTGTCTCATTTAAATGCAGAATGAGGCGAAGTGTTTTCATTTTTGACAGCAAGGCCAGTTATAACCATGGTTACGAGGCTGATGTGTGGGTGTAAAGTGGGTGGCGTGGACGCACTGTGGTGGAGACGTGATAATGGTGAAGGACGCAGAAGATGCCAGAATGGAGAAAAATACTCAGAAACTTGTGTTGAATGTAGGAGGGCAAACAATGACTCCATATCCAGAGTGATTCCACTGCAAGATTATCTTTGCTGGCCATGAGAGAAGATACATTTCAATTTAGAAACATTTTCACGTTTAAAATCCACTATGCTTTATTTAATTCAATCATTGCTAGGTTTTTATTTTGCAAAAATACCTGAAAACTATTTTAATTTATTATATTACAGAAAACACCAATAATGTACTGGGGATGTTGGTACCTATAGTCAAATACCGCCTTGATTCAGAAGGAAATACATCTTAGCAAACTTTGTGTCAACTTCTATTGTTCCCAGGTGCAAGAATTCAAAGAGTAAACATCTCGTGGGATTCTGGAGTGAGTTGATTTCAGTTTCCAATGAAGGATCCAGCACATTGTAGGCAGTGGTAAAAGGCTGCAAGAATGTTAAAAACTGAGAGAACGCCACAACGAACAATATGAAAAACCTCCATATTTTTAGTCAACATTTCAAACTGGATGACCACAAATACAGTGTTTTAGGCCAAATGGAGAAGAAAATCAGAAAGAAACTGCCGTTCTGTCGGTTCCGTCTGAAGCTAAACAGGTACAGTGCTGTTGTAAAGATGTTGCTGTAGTGTTCCCTGTTTACCATAATGCCAAAGTAGTTCGATACAATTAAAAAGTTTTATGGCTCCTTGCAATGGCCCCATTGTTTTTCCACTTTAATTGTAATGGATTAAGTAATTTATCATTTAAATTCATTATTAAAAAGAGTGGTTGATAAGACGATAACATTTTATTAATTAATTAAAACTGCAATTATAACTTTAATAATAAAAATACATTCATACAAGATCGATTAATAGGATGTAGCGGCAACGTGGCACACTATGCTACAACCACAATAAAGTAATAAATAATTCAATATTACTACGCAGTAAATTATTTAGTCTACCAGTTGAAACACCATTATGGTTACATAAAGGATTCTTTCTAAAAAAAAACATACAAACAATTACATAAAAATGAAGAGTAAAAACTGCTCATGGTTTGAGATTCAAACACAGAAAAGCCTCTGAAGGCCCAAGAAGAGTACTTGAAAGAATCATAACTTCACTTCCATTTATTTTTTATATAGTGTTTATGAAGATGTGTGTTGATACAGTATGATCAAACTCAGGAAATAAGTGTTCATCTTCACATGGTGTGCCTTGGAATGCGAATATAAACGCTAGGGAGCACCGGATCAGCTGAGGTTAGACAGAAGCATACCATTTTTCTCTGAGGAGGTGCACAAAACCAGAGATTGTGTTCTGTGGTCAATATTTAACTATACACTCCATAAATCATTCCTGTGGACGCATCTGTGTCATCCTGCAAAGCACCAATTTTAACTCACACATAAGAACAAAAAAGGAAGGGAATGTATGGGAAATATCAAGCTCTTCTTGGTGAGCTATTTGCATTTATGCATTTGGATGACGCTTTTATTCAAGAAACACACTGACTTCCTTATCAGGTCTTGCTTTCCCTGGGAATCAAACCCATGACCTTGACGTTGCAAGCACAATTATCTACTGTTTGAGCTACAGGAAAGTTTATATATATAGAGCACAGAGCATTCATACACCCAGCAGTGCTCGCAAGTAAAACGGAGAGCAGATGGTGCCATGGTTTGTGTGTGTGGTGTGATTGTGTAACACTGTAACACTGTGTGGTTTCCTACTGATTATCCTAAAAGACAATGCAGCATAGAGCTCAAGGGAAACAATAGCGGCAGAGGTACTCCTGCTAATGGAGAGAGATGAAACAATATTGGCAGCACAGAAAATTAGCATTGGAAAGTGCCAAAAGACAAGTAAAACTGGCTTTAGCAAGTAAATTAAACAAGGTTACTAGCCATTTGGACAGTGAACCTTTAAAAACATCGCAAGTCAGACTTTTTTTTTTCTAATGTAAATGACATGAGCGATTCAAATGAAAATGTATTACCGTTACATTTTCCACAAAAATATTAAGCTGTTTTCAACACTGATAAAAAATGTTACTTTAGCTCCAAATCAGTTTAGTACAATATAACAATTTAAATGAATAAATTATACTTTCAAATATATTAAAGTAGAAATCAGTTATTTTAAATAGTTTTTTACTCCATTTTTGATCAAATAAATGCAGCCTTGGTGAGCATAAGAGACTCCTTTTAAAAACATTACGAAATCTTACAGACCCCAAACTTTTCTCTGACTGGTAGATCAATTTACTCATCATTGGAAGCAGTAACAATTCCATTCTTACCTCCGAGTTACAAAATTAGTAAATGCATGAAAGAAGCTCTTCCCAAGTAATAAATAAGAACTAAAAAAATTATATTAATTGCACTCTTTGAGATAGGCTTGCCATGACAGATTTAAAGCAGACACTACTAGGGAAAGAAGTGTTGTCACAGCATTTAACATTCCACTGATTCTCTCTCTATAACACTGACTTCCACAGGATTGAATCACCACCACACACACACATTCCAATGAGAGCTTGCCACAGCCTGTCCTGCTCTTCAGGAAAGAATGTAATTCCTCTTTACCTTCATTCTCACAAAAATCACTTCTGTAGCACAAGAGCACAGACAATAATTCTAATTTATGTACAAATAATAACCATTTATAAATGCCACACAGAAACTTTATCTTTAAATAATTAATAGTCTTTTAATGCCAAATGGAGAGACTACAAGAGGGTAAAGTGTCTGAGGTCTCAAATGAGCTCGACGAAACGAGGCAATGACATGCACAACTAACTCAAGCCGTGAGGATTGTCATTGGCTCGGCATCAAGAGGAGAAAAAAATAATAATCACAGGGCTGCCAAATAAAGATAGCAATGACAGAGGAGGTCCTCACTGTCACCATATCAGTGTAAAATGCTCTATAATCACATATTGAGGTAAACTGGTGGACACATGGGCTCAGAGAATGCTTTAACATTGATTTGCACATCCTCCTAGGATCAACAAAACACTGCCTGGAGTTTTGGCCTCTATGCATTGTAAATGCACTGATCACATTAGCACATTATCTCTGCGGTTTTGCTTGTATAATACTACATTTTTAAGCCTAATTTATGGCTGAACAACATACTAGAGCAGTGTTGTGTGGGCTGCTCTGTCCAAATGTGATAAGGTATTCTCATTGATCTCAGTGGCAGGAGATGCGGCACTTTTATGTGCACCTGTTGGATACTTAACAACACTAATAAATGGGTCATTCCACAAGCAACATGTATTTTGTGTTCCTCATTAAAATAACTAACAAAAAATAACTGAGACCCCTGTGTTAAAATAGACATTTGTCTAAGCACAGGAAAAAACATTCAATACTAGGGTCGAAAAAAGTCTCTCATGCTCAAAGCTGCATTTATTAGTTAAAGAATACTGTTTAAACTAAAATTGTCTACATTAGTATCCTCAAACCTGTTAGAAATCTCATAGTTATATTCCAAAATATATTACAATCTATTAAGTTAGCTTGAGATGGCATAATGAAATGTATTAATGTGTAGAGACTTAATCTTAATATTACTGTAAGTAATATTATCAATTTGACTGCACTGACACTTCAATGATGACGACAGCGCGGTTTTCTGCGGAGCTGCTTTAGCTGAATCCACTTTCATAAATGACATCGGATATTGAATTTATTGAACTGAATTAAATAAACATCAACTCGTTTTATAATAGATGAACTTTGACGTATAGAGTCTAAAAAAGACAGTGTTGTTTTCTGTAGAGCTCCTTTACAGCAGAATTGGAATAGGTCTCATATTTGATGAAGTTTGCATGATTGTCATTTTCCTGTTTATTACTGTAAAGCTGTTTCGAAAATATTTTGTATTAAGCACTATACAAAGAAATGGCTTGATTTGACATTATCTGATAAAATGTTTAAAACCTAACAGTTAAAAATCACTTTATTGACCTATAATGACCAAAATTTGGTATTATGCAAGTCAACTAGTAGTCACCTTTTCAAAAAAATAATTCATTCGTGGGCTTTAATTCTGTTGACAAACATCAACACATCCTCAAAAATATTCATTCTAGTACCAATTTGAAGCCCAATACAATCACATTAAGCAATGCCAAATCCCTGTTAGTGTCAAACTGTTTTCCTAAAGAGCCAAACAAACCATGAATGAAGTAACTGTGGTTTCTCGAAGTCTTCTAAAAGCTAATTCGACATGAAACGACACCGTAAGACTCAAGCCCACTCACTCTGTGGCCCCGGTTCCGTTTATAGCGTTCCCATCTGGAATTGGGTTCAGCTGGATCGGCTCTGGCTTCCTCCTTTTCTGCATGATGAATCCTAATAGCTTGCTTTCTCGAGAGTAAAAAGAGGGATTCAAACAGGAGCAATCTGATCCGCAGACTACACCAACTCACTCGCCGACAGAGCAATGATGCATAAGCTATGAATAGCCTATCACACCCTACCAATCGCTATTTGCTTTACAATAAATATATAAATAAATACAGAATGCAGTCAGCGACAACCTCGCGTGATTCTCTGACAGGCTGTTTTTTCGAAGAATTGGTTATTCACGGAGAAACTGAGTATTTCTAGAGGTGTATGACTGTAGAGGATGGGTACAGAGATTGTCTCTTGTCTCTACGTCATGAAAATATTTACATCTGTCTTCCGGACAGCGTGACCGCGTGTGGACAATGTCTCTACCTGCTGGTGGAAATGCACCATTACTCCGCAGTGTTTTCAAAAGGCCTGCCTGCACATTTCAACAATCGAGCATTAGCATTCAGATTTTGTATGCGTTTATGTTTCCGAATATAGACCTTAAAAATAATAGAATGCACGACTTTCAATTTTTCAACTTACAGACCCGCAATACAAAAACAGGATTATACACTGGTGAGGAAGAAAAATCCTAAGTAAACTTTTCAAACCTAATTGTCAGTATACTTCAAGTGTGTTGATCATCAGTTAACTTGAAGTGTGCTATTTTGGAACAACTAATGTTTTACAAAGTATATTTTAAATTGTAGTAAAGCATAACTTTAAGTGTATGTCGTGTACTTTTATGTGCTTAATTGGACCAACTTCAAGTATACTTTAAGTTGTGCCTGTGTGGGGACTATTTACATGCTTGATTAGTGATATTTACAAGTACATTACAAATGAATTGAGTGTCTTCAAAACATACCATAAGTGTATTATTATTATTATTTCTTAAAATAATGCATGTCCAAGTAATGAAGTGAATTCCAAGCATGAAGTTAAAGTTGCTTCAAATTCACTACAACTTCAGGATATCTAATAACATGCTATGAATGTATACGTTTAATGAATTGTTTATCATTTTCAGCACAGTCAAAAATATACCTAACATATAATTTTATATCATGGTAAAGAGCAAATAAATACACTTTAAAATATATTAAAATATATTCCCTTTTTCAATAGTAAATTGTAAATATACTAACAAAACACTGAACTATCTTTAAATTAGCACAATGCTTTTACCTATTTTCACACTTTAAAGTAATTGTACTTTAGTATTTTTTTTTTAAAATAGTCATTTACTATTGAAAAAGGGAATATATTTAAAATACAATAAAGTGTACTTATTTTCACTAGTTTAAAATTTGATTACATTTATTTTTCCTTGTCTGATCTAATTATTGTTTATTCAGATGAAGCAATTAGTTTATGATGATAATTCATCTCTGTGGAACCCCCTGCTGTGCTTTCCCAGCTTGAAACGCCTGGCAATAGATGATACAAGCCTATAGAAAAGTATTAAATAGCCTATATTGTCATTCAAGTCTCATGCAATTGGGAAGACTATCACAAGTTTGAATTGACTTTAAAATTAAAACTTGATGTCCCTGCTGCAAAATAAACAGCTCAAGTCAATATAACATCCATAAAGTGTTATTTTAATAAAAAAATTAAATGTGCCTGTGGTGAAGCACATTTACACTTGACTGAATGTACATAATATATATACACAATACATTCTGCATTATACTGTATTTTTGTTGATGGCCTTACATGGTTAAGTCTGAAAATAATGCTTGATTTGTTGTCTTTTACTGCTTTTACATATATAAGGATGCATTTAAGTATTGGTTTTGTTCAACTCTATTGGTTGATTTTTTTTTAAACACTATTTAACCAGTTTAAAACAACTCATATCGGTTTAGAAAAGTCACATCCATGTCTATATTATGTCTCACTGTGTGTAACCATTATATCATGCAAGATGGACATGCCCACCAAGAAAAATCAATTCTGGAATGATGTTCCTATTGCAATACAATACTACCCTGAAGGAGTGGATGGTAAATAAACATCAAAGATCTATTGCAAAATGGACAAATACTTTTTCAAACCACATTTCACAAGAAGGGCAACCAGCCCCATTTAGAGATTAAACATAAATGCATACAAATCTTCTCTACACTCCTCAAGGCCATAAATCTGTCTACAGCTTAGTAAACAGATGCATCTCCTTTACTCCTTCCAAGTTGTTTCTTTCTCAGCATTTATCTATGTTCATGCCGAAACCAGTCCAGATTCAGTCTAAATATAATTATCTCTGCTCCGTATGTACTCATCTACTGCACATTTTAGAGCTATAGTGGTTGATGCTATTCCTATTCGTACAATATAGTTCTATCCTATATAGATTATTCCCATCTGTACTCTGATGGAAAATGTCAAATAGAGAATTAATTCTAAGGTCATTTGCGTATTGCCGGGCCTACTAAGCATGATAAGAAAACGTTTTGCCATCATTTCTTATTAAGCATGTAGCTGCATCTGTCTTGACTCAACAGTAACAGTGTAAACAGTAAACTATAGCTTTTTCTAACTATAAGCATAATTTATCAGCAACAAGCAGATTTGCTCTGTCAGCTATTCTGATAGGCTCCCTCCAGTGATTTCATAAAAAGCAGATCTGGATAATTACTGAATTTGCATTTAGGTGTGCAAGAAATCATGTCTACTTAGGAACATCAGATATTATTAAGAGTTATATGAAGAGTTATCAATTTAAATATGCATAGTTTTGTAAAAGAGTAAGCCAAAACAGAAAATTATATTAGCTGAAATTGATCCACTGTAAAAACCTGTTTTTTCTAACTCAGAAGGTAATTTTTATTCAGTACATGTTCTTGTGAACGGCTTTACTTGCACAGATAATCTTGTCTTGTTAATTTTGTTAATTAAGTTATTTTGACGGATCTGATAAAGCATGGGCACTGGATACAGGTTAGACTCTGCTCCTAAATGGAGGCTTTACTTTAATCAGACAGATGGATAAAGAGACTGCTGTGTTTTATGTATGTATTCTGTATATTTTATTGTCAATTTTATGTATGTATTTAATTATGTATGTATTTTATTAAGTAAAAAGGGTGAAAATGACAACCACAATTGACAACATAACCTAGTAGGCATCGTCATTTTAATGATTTTATGCGACATTAAAATCACCATGATATCAAAATGGACAATTCCTACTTTTTATGGAATTTTGCAGCGTTTATTATACATGATTTATCCATTCAGATCATTTATTTTTACTTTTTTATTATTATTCATGTGCTGTCGTAAATTTTAATGAAGACGTGTTTGCTAGCATGATGGCGGGACAATCTATCACAGCAATATCAAACCACAACCATCTAATCAATTCCCAATGGACAAAATCAAGTCCCATCCTACATGTGTTTACATATATATATTTAGACTGTGTAAACAAATGGATGGGACTTCATTTTGATATATATTTGTAGGATAGGGAAAGGAAACCTAGTGCTTCCCTAGCACATAACATTACAATAATAATAAACATAAACAATCTAAAGAGCTCTGACCACTATCACCTGACTGCTGCAGATTCATTTAGCTGTTGATGGTGTTGCCATTGAAACGCATGAATTTGAGTCACGAGTATAATGCGGAGGTATGGAAATATATGTTGACAGGCAGAAATGACATCATATCATTGCTTTTGGAGTAAAAAGTATGGTCCTAAACTTTCCACAGACGATATACATTTAAATACATTTAGAGCACTTAACTTAGTGATTGCTATCAGGATATGATGAGACTTTCAACCAGCATAACAAAAAATGTTTCTGGAACAAATTGCCTACCCTGCTTTTAATTCCAACATTCTAATGTTGCCTATCTGCTATACAGGATCTGTGCCTTGGGAAATCAATCGGATGATTAAAAGGTGGTTCCCAGTGAATCACAATATCATAATAGCATTCTACTCTTCAACATACTATGTCAGACATTTTTCACATATGCCTACCATTTTTTCTTTCTTTTTTTGCCTATCGTATGGGAAGTTGGCAAATTATTATTTTACATAATTTAACATACAAAAGCTTTCAGTAGAAACATCCTGCTCAACCAGTAGAGCATTGGTGTTAACAACGCCAAGGTCATGGGTTCGATCCCAGGGAAAGAACTGATTAGAATGTCAATGTGTTCCTCAATTGCAATGTAAGTAGCTTTGGATAAAAGCATCTGCCAAATGCATAAATGTACATAATAAGTGCATATTTTCTTTATGAAATGTTCATGCTACTTAAAATATTCTACAAAATTGCAAAGAATAGTCCATTAGCATGCAACTTAGTGACCTTAGTGACAGATGTTGGGAGGAGTTGAAAAAAAGAGGATTTTATGACTCCACTAGTTTCAGAGGAGGCGAAAGTTACTCAAAATTACATGTTGATAAAGGATCCCAAAGACACGATGTTTTTGTTTTTCCCGAATAGCCTAATTGCTCACACAAAAGGAATATGTAAATAATTTCAGATTCTGGGTGGACTGTATTTTCCAATAGTCACTGTATTTAATAAAACAATAAAAGTTAACCGAGAACTGTTTTCTCACCAAATAAACGTGTGTGTGTGTGTGTTGTTTACAAGCGCTTCCAGTTTCAGCACCATGATCTCTGACGTCACGTGAGTTTAAAATGAGGCCGCGCGAGAGGCAGAAACATTCGGCAACAGTGTCGCGGTTACAGAGGATGAACCGCTGCGCAATGCTCTGACAACACTGCTCAAATTAATCGAACAATACATCGAATTGAATCAAATTCAGTCCGGGACTCTTCCTCCTATAGTCTGCTGTAAATTACCTTCGAGAAAGTGGAGAGTTTGATTACGAAGACGAAGACTATGGACTAACAGCAAGAAGCGATTTCACATCAGGGAAAGTAAAACGAACCAGGAAAAGGTAGGCTATAGATATATTTTGTATTTCGCTTTTAAAGACTCTTTAGCATGCATTCTGCAATAAAATAATAGTATTCGTATCACTGATGTTGCTGAATCATATACAAGCTGTTAAGAATTAAACAGTGTTTATGGATATATTGCTAAATTTGCATTGAAATAGTTTATCCTTGTCTTATTTACACATTTTAGATTTAGACGAGTTTATAAATCTATCCTTTGGTCATTGTGATTCAAGCATAATTTGAGATGATTTAACTGGTCAGTGAAGGTAAATATAGCACATAGAGGTTTTATTAATGATCTATTTCTCTCTAATACCCTTTACTTATACGACACTTGCTTTCATTTTGTAAGCTCGCAAATGAAATGAAATGAAATAAAATGTTTTTCAATCGGTGTTTTTTATCAGCTCGTTTGGGGTGATGAGATGGATTGTGCGAGCTGTCAGTTTGGGTCAACCTACATCTCTGCAGTCTATATTTATTTATAAGCGTGATAGATTTTCTCCAATAGTCAAAGTTGACGTATTGTGTATTGTACAGTTCTTCAGCCAGTGTCTTCATTCACTTCAGCTATTTCCGGCTTTAATTATTTTTAGCTGGGGAATGGTTTATATATATATATATTTATATATATATATATATATATACACACAACTAAATGCGTTGTCACAGGCTGTCAATAAAATCAAATATGCAGACTTAATCTATCATATTCTGTATTGTTAACTAAATATTGTACTAAATGCAATCCAATATGATACTATGTTGTCAAACCACTCGTAGTATTTTGACGTCTGTCAAACCTGTCATTTTACTGTAACTGTTTCATTGTAAAACACTAGTATCCATAGATGAGTTTATGTATTCTAAAGGAGACTGACAATACGTCAAGCATTTCTAATATATGCGAGTTATTGTTGTTTTCCATCAAAGGCGTAAAGCGTTTGAGACGAGACGACGCACCGGTCGCCTGGGATCGTCTTCTTTCCATTCATTACTTTTGGTTGAAAGTTTTTGGGCCACTAGATGGCTCTGTTGAGCAATTTGACAGCCTTATTGAGATGTTTAGAGTCCTTGTGCATAACCAAAACCTGAACCAAACAGATGCAGTCCCCTAAATATAGAAATATAGCAGGTTTAGAGAGCCTGAGTCATTTTTTCCAGTAAAAATCTTCCTTAATACAGAAAGACAGACAGACAGACAAAATATAATTGGTTGGCTCTTCAGTGTTCAATGTCATACATAAGACTGTTTACATCTGTGCTATTTTGTCGGACATCATTTGATTTGATAGTGTGTATCATTTTTGAAATGTGTGGACATAAATATTTTCTGAGCTTGACAGTTAAAAAAACTAAGTTAAATGTCTTGTAACATCAGCACTATTGACGTTCCCTATTCCAAACTCATGTCATATAGATGACTGACCGATACCCTTTATGATGTAACATGAGCTGTATATTCTGATAATTGACACAAAAGTCAGAGCTTGGTTTTTGCTCTTGTGGTCAAAGTGTACGTGACCTGCATTAAGTTTAGAGTGTGGAGAAACATTATGGATTTTGTTGCACGCACAGCAAATATGTTCGTAGTTTTGTCTGACTAGTCTGCTTGCCTAGACTGTATTACAGCCATCTGTCAAAAAGTCATAAACGTACTTTGCCAATACAGTAATGCAGCTTTTGTTTTGAGTCTTGAGCTTTTAGCCTAATTAAACAGCAGTCTTGCTGAGAAGATATTCATTAGTTGGCTGCTATTTATTCTGCCCAATTATTTCTTTAAGACAAACAAATTTTGATGTATTTGTTGTGCATTGTTGTGGTTAGTCTAACCCCCCAGCACACCCAATATTTGGCATATTTTACAAATTGCACTTATAATTCGAATGCAGCTCAGTTTCCAGTCAAGTTATTTCCTATTTTCTAGAAGGTTTAAAACTATGAGATTTAAATGTTATTTTACAGAATATATTATATTTATTTATTGTCAACACAGACACTGCAATTGACCAGAGAATCATTAATAATACAATATTACAGCAACGATATCTAAATAAAGTATGCAATCGTGCAAAATGTTTTATGATGTTGACTGCTTGTACCACTTTTCTGACCTTGATGTGTTGTGTTTTGAGTCCTGGGACGTTGTTGTCAAGCCTAACCCTCTGTGTGACTGAGCAATGCATGTGTGTAAGCGAGACAGGAAGCTCAACAATGAGAGACTGAGCGCTGCTTTGTGCAGCACCACTGACCTGTGAGCTCTGATTCATCCTGACAGCACTTAATGACAGGGAAACAGGGACATTTTTGGTTTAATTTTCTGAGCTGTTTTGCAAAGTGAAGCTTGAGCCAAGGGCAAAGAAATCTATTGGCTCTTTTCAATCCTATGCCATCACCTGTAGAGTTACCAGTTTACAGTCTAGTAAACCTTTTCAGTTGGAAATCCTGATGTTTTCTTCAATCAATAGTCTTAATTAGTGCTGATTAATGAAGGAACACTGGCTGGGCATTGCAAAGAGTTGTTTGAATTCCCAAGGACGAAGCATGCTTTGACTGGCATTTTAAGTTTTGAATCAAATTTAAATTTATCTCATGGTTTTGTACATTTCCGATAGATTTAGGCCTGAAGATTTTCAAATAACCGATGAGATTTGTTTTAATTGGATAGGTGTCGGAGCTGCTGAATTAGGAATGGTGAGGAATAGGAGTAGTTTTCAAATTAAGATTTCATTAGTATTCTGTGGCTTTGCACACACTGACTCGGATCAATGCAGAAAATGAGCTGCATCCTTTTGTTTTAATATTCAGATTTGAAAGGATTATTTATTTTATTTAGTCTGGTTAAATGGGATCACAAGCTGTTGGCTTATTTTCATATTTTATGTCAGTTTCAGCCTTTGCATGGAACTTGTTAGAGGATTTAGATGTTAATATAAGCTAGGAAATTCATGGCAAAGCCATTTCGAGTGATAAGTGTTTTACCAAAATGATTTGAGTGTGTGTGAAGGTAACTTCAGCTTTTAGCAAATTGCTATAGAAATGGAGAATTAAGTTGTGAGTTTGCTCATGTTAATATCATTTTTTGTCTTTATCTTTATGTCTGACACAAACGATGAAGAGGGCTGTGGGATTGTAGATGTATGCTATGTATTAAGTAGGATGCTATAGAAGTGTACTGATTGTGGAAAAATTAAGACTGATTGTTTACTGCCCTGTATTGGATTTGTACACAACGTCATATAATACATAAATTCGTTTTTAGTGTTTTGCTGCTCTATAGATTTATCCCCTTCTGCCCTATCATTGCCGATGGGCTTACTTTACAAGAACGTTTGAACTAGCTACAAATGACTTTCCCCCAAGAAAATGTTTTACCTTTTCTGAAATGGCATTAACCACTGAAGTAACATACTCTATGTATGCTGTAGGCAGTGATTTTTAAACTGTGGGTCACAGGGTAGGAAAAGGTGGGTCACACAGTCAATTGTCTGCAGCTAAATTTACGTTTTAATGAATGACACACACACACACACACACACACACGCGCGCATACACAAGACGTTTAGTCTAGGGCTACACGATATAACAACATTAAATAGAAATTGTGATATTGCTTTTCACTCCTAATTTTTCCATGAAAGTAAGATTTTGAAGCTCCATTTTTACTCTATTTCTAAAAAGAAATATATAATGTTGTAAGAAAGTAGGTTTATTATTAATCAAACTGTCTTTGTAAACCTTAAAATGATGGATGAAACAGCAGTCAATTAGAATGAGAATGGATCATTTTCTAAATTGGAATGGGAATATAAAATCTGACCCCTTGTTACTCCACTGGAGTTTGCCTAATTATACATGTCAAGTAATATATTTAACATTTGATTCGCTGAGGGGTTCTTTTTTTAAGCGGACGGAAATTCAGAGGAAACCAGTCATCTGGTTTATTTTACCTTATCAAGGTATTCAATATTTCGGATTTGATGTAAACAAACATTTATAGGTCAAACCTTGTAACCTATAACTATAGCTCACACTGTGTACATTAACACTATAATGTATATTATAGTGAATAATATAGTATTGTTAAATGCTATGCAATGGCACTGAAGTAGAGAACTCCTTCAATGGCATTTTAAGACCTGCCCTTTTATTCTGTAAATCAAGCTGATTTCTTAATGAGCTGCCTGACAGATGTTATTTTAGCCAAAGCGTATTGAACATTATACATTGAACAAATACCCTGAGGTCAGAGTGGGAGCATTAAGAAATGTTAATGAAAAATATAAAGCCATTAGCTGAACCTTCTTTGGTCAGTTTCTGCTCTGTAATTGAAAACTTTGATATATGTTTCTCGTTTCCTCTGATTGTGTATACGGAGGTTTTCAGATCAAGGACAGCCACAGTTTTCTTGACAGTTTGTAGCGTCCCTCCCCTTCACATGTCCTTTACTCTTGGACTCAGTTTGTATATTTTTACTGTGCACCGCTGTCTCAGCATGGCAAATCGTGTTCTTTCATTAAGATCTTTGTGTCAATGCTTGGTCTCAGTCTCACAGATTTTTTTTCTCCATGTTAACCCAGAGGTTAGTGTTTACTTTTCCGCTGGGAGGAAAATTTGAAAGACGCATGCCAAGCATGGCTTTAATTACAGAAGAGTGTGGGAATACGGTGCTTGGTAGGCTTTTATGAAGTGCCATCTGAATGTACAAAAAGGTAAATTGTACCCAATAAGAACAACAAAGCCTTTTTATTACAACAGATGAACAGATTTTTCAGTGAGTGAGACGGTGCTGTAATGTTACCTTGTCATAATGTAAGGGCTTGCGTGAAACATGGTGAATAAGTCTCTAGGGTACAAAACAGCTTATAGTTGCTGTGTTCGCACGAACTACTCATTAATAATCTAACAATTCTTTCTGCTGGATTTGTCCAACCAACAGAAGTAATAAAGTCAGAAGTGAGTTATATAAAGTCACAGTTGCGTGTTATAAAGTCAGAACTGTGAGATATAAACTATCAATTCTGAGAAAAATGTCAGGTCTTTTTACTCAGAATTGTGATAAAAAGTTGCAATTATCTTTTAAATGGTTTTATTCTATGGCAGTATGGCAGCACTATGTTAAATAGGATTGGGAGATAGAAGGACAAAGTAGCTCCTAAATTCTCAAATATTTTATGATATGAAACCAGGCAAGACATAAAAAGATTTGACAGCAAGACGATAAGAAACGTTTCTTGAGCGCCAAATTAGCATACAGTAATACCTCGAGATACGAGCGTCTCTACATATGAGTATTCCAAGATCCGAGCAAGCCTTCAAGCAGATTTTTGCTTCTAGATACGAGTAAATATTCGATATATTCCGACGCACATTCACTTCACGCGTTCGCTGACTTCTGTACGCATCGCCCGCGAGTAGCTGATTTTCTCTCTATTTTGTGCATTATTCTTCATAATAGCGATGAGTTCTAAGAAAGTGAGTTGTAAGGATGGTAGTGAGAAGAAGAAACGCATGATGACCATGGAAATGAAGCAAGAAATTGTCGATAAATATGAACGCGGTGCCCGCGTGAGTGATCTGCAGGAGCATCAGGAGGAACTGTCGACTGAGGAGTTGATCGAGCTGCAGATGATGAACATACGCAGGTGTTGCAAGAGCTCAGCAGTAGCGAGGAGGAGGAGAAGGAGGAGAAACATTTCTACAAGTGAAATTAACAAAGTGATGGCTATGGCAGAAGGTTTCTGATTTCATTGAAAAGAAACCCCCTGATAAATTGTCTACTGGTTGTGCTTTGGCGCTTTTTGATGACACGTGCCTTACTTATTTTTAAAGAGAGACAAATCTCCCTTGATTAGCATTTTGTTAAAAGGTCTGCGCAAAGTGAAAGTGAGGGTAGTCAGGCAAAAAAAGTGAAGAAAACAAATCGAAAAAAGCAAAATAATAATAGTTTAAGTTTTAATTTAAGTTTACGTAAGTTGCGTAGTGTTGCGACGATACGGAATGAAGTATCTGTGTACCAACCCCCCTCTCCCTCCTCCCCAGCACCTGGCGCTACTGTCTGTAAAAGCGTATAATTAAAACCACATTTTATTTGATATCACACAAATCCTTATACTGTATACATGTACTATAATTGTGTGTGTGTGTGTGTGTGTCTATACCAATAAAAAAATTATTAATTTGTTTTCTATTATTTCTTATGGGAAAACATGATTCTAGATACAGTAGAACCCCGACTTACGAAACACTCTATGTACGAAAAGTTCGACATACGATAAAAGATTTCGGGTTTATATCCGCCCGAGTTACGACAAAATTATCTAAATGCGAAAAACGAAATTTCCGATTTCCGAGTTTTGTTTTGATATTCGCGCTGATTTTGGTTCGGGTTGGATGAAGACTACAGTTTGTCCGGTCAGAACAATGATGTCTCACTCAGGGAATGATCCAAAACTGGTATTTATTAAAGGTGCATAGATCGATAAAACCTCAACGATTGGCACTAATTCCCTGTATTTCACGAGCTCTGCCCTGGAACAGATTATGCTTGTATCTCGAGGTATTACTGTATTAGAATAATCTTTAAAGGATCGTGTGACACTGTAGACTTCATGGGGTCCAGTAATGATGCTGCAAATTTAGCTTTGCCATCACAGGAGTAAATACCATTTGAAATTATATTTCACAATATTGTGACGTTTTTCAGCCTTGGTGAGACTTTTACTTAAACATTAAGAAATCTTACCGCACCCCAAAGCCTTGAACGGTAATTTACGTATTTGCTCTCAACAAGCAGCCTGAAGGGTCCCAGTACTTCATTGTCCAGCCCATTCTTGGTCCTCCGCTGACTAGAGGGGATGATAATACTTAATTTGATGAACGTTGAAGTTTTTCACTGCAGTGTTCTGTACAGATGATGAAGTCGCATAATCGTGAGTTCAGAGGGAACAAGAATAAAATCAAATTATGATGGCTGTGAGCATCTTTAAGCAAAGCTAATTAACAAGCACTGATGTGAGCTTATAGTGAGGCTCAATAGAGCTCGTCTCTCTGATGCCAACTCCACACCTCTTAGCTGCGGCTCTGAATAATGCACTCATCAGGTCTTTTCCCGGTGGTTGTAATGACAAGCAGCTCTCCCTCGGGAATCCACTGACTTTTTACAAATACTGCTGATGGTCCTGCTTACATCTGCCACTTATCTCAATCAGTGTGGTATTACCATAAAGACCAGCTCTCCCGAGAACAGCCTCCCTAACCTGCTCTCGGAAAATGTAAGTTGTCATCACACCGGTGGACGTGTTTTATGAGGGATCATCGCAAGCGTGGAAACTAAAGTGGCTCTGTTTTGTAATTGAAGTGGGTTACGGGTCATCGTTTTAATGCTGCCTTTAAATCTTTCCTTGTATTGAAAGGTTACATTAATGCAGAATTGAGTGGCTCACAGATACCAGGCCATCTGCTTGTTGGCTTGCTGGATCTTTGGAGTTATAGCATCATTTTGGATTTGGATTGAGTTGGTTATTCATTAACATTACAAGCTTTCAGTTACGACACCCATTATGAGCACTATAGCCTAAGGACTTCATCCAGCCTTTACTGTAAACTAAGAGTGCCCCTGAATTGTATATTATGGGAGTCATAATTTACCATTGCAATCCCAGAGAGTGTGTCCCCCATTAACTTTATGCTTTTCGCTTCAAGCTATTCCTGTCCCAGCACTCACAATGGAGAGACCTAAACAAGCTCAGTGTAGCATGGGTCCGTCTTGTATTGTGAGACATCTTAATGGATGTACCGAGGGTGATGCAAGGTCTGTTCCTCTCCGTACTTTGTGTTCTGCGCATTCGAGTTGGTTTGCTGCTTCCCTTTTAGTCCTCCATTGACGATAGCTCTCAGTTACGTTTGAGAGAGTTGTGTACGTTTGTTCTTGAACCACACTAATGGTTAAGCCTTAAGAGTGTGTCTAAACTTATCATTTTAGCATCTTACCATTTTTGTTTTACCCAGCATGCTCTCTTCTCAAGTATGGACAGCATGATTGGTAAATTACTATTCTCCGTACAGGCTCCTGGAGTCATTAGAGTTGAACCTGCAGACGTCTCCATCACACAGGAGAGAGGACATTAGCCATTCTGCGTGAGCCACTTCACTCCACACCCTGCAGGAAACCTCTTTCTTTATTCTGTTAATATTTTCTTTGTGAAGTGGTAAAAGGCTGCACATTGGCTGTTCATTTGACTGGAGTTCTCAAGCAGCAAGACCAGCATTGAGTTTAATTTCCTCGTCTAAACCCCGCTGGGGCCCTGGGGCAGGATCACCTGGGTGGAAATTGCTTTTGGTGTTTCCTTCTGTCCTGTCCTAGACCAGACAACTATGCTCAGGGTCATCTCAATTGAACTTGTAACAGAGAACAGCACAGTGTGTTTGATGACATCCAAATGTCTGAGTAAAAAGGAAACCAGTTCTCCATTATCTCCGGAACAGATGGTGCAACTATCTTATTTTGAACTTTTAATGAAACAAGAGCTTGTTACAAAGGACTGGTAGCTTTTAATATTTCACAAACATTATAATGACTGCACAGTTCCATACACACAACAAAAGTACATTTGCGGCCAATTATATTATTCTTTATGAAACTAACCTTAGCCATGGAAGCTCTTTACATTCCTTTCACACGGAAAAACTTGCAATGTAAAAGTCTGCAAGGGACATTTATGCCTTTATATTTTGGTATGCCAGAGGCTGTTGATTCTGAGAAGTGACCTACTGTGACCTTTAATGGCATGTAGTGCCATTGGACATTTTCACAGCTTTGTTTTCTTTTCTGAATTGCAATGTGTATGTATGTGTGTGTGTTGACATATCCGTCCACCTACCAATTTCCACAGCATGTGACGGGGGGCGTACAAGGCTACCTTAAGGGATAGTTCACCCAAAAATGAAAATTCTGTCATCATTTACTACCTTTTTTGTCATTCCATATAACTTACATTTGGAAGAATTTTATTTCATTTGCTTCTGTCAATAAAATGTAAGTCATTGGGGACAAAAACAACATTAAACTCCATTGACTTTATGGACAAAAAATAAATAACCTTTCTTTTTGTACTTTGTATAAGACAGTTATACAGGGTTGGAACGACACGAGAATGAGTAAGCGATTTAAAAGAGTTTTATTTTTTGAATGAAAACATCTGTTTAACCACTGAAAAATGTGTGGGATCAAATGATTTAAGTGCGAGCTTTAAAGAAATGTCATTCTCTTGAAGTTTTGAGAAAAATAAAATGTAGCTATTTAGTTTCAGAGCCACATTATTATGCATGACTCCACAGAGTCCAGATGCTTTTTTATTGCAGCTCTGTATTGTACTCAAATCCGTGTCTCCCGAGTCAGCGGTCATCAGAAGCACAGTGGGATATTAGATGAGCTTCAATCATGCTGAACAGTCCAGTTTGAATGTCATTTATTCTTTGCTCTGTCTTTAACACAAAACCCAGAAGTGATGTTGGATGCCCTTCTCTTCCCCCGCACCAGTGGGTGTCATGAGCTGTGATGGATCTGTATTGTTATTGGTGGGATGCACCATGTGCCACTATGTAAAAAGCCTCTTTGCTTATTCAGCAGCAGAGTCTTTAGCCTGAAATCAATGGCAGCTATAGGCAGGGCTGAGAACATCGAGCTGTTAAAACCACACCTGGGACTTCGAAATGCAGAAGAGCTGCCCTATCAACAACACCTGCCAGTCATATGAATTATTCAGTGATCTCTGACCAGGCCACTTTTACTCCTATCTGGCTCGCTTTTGAGAATGGAGGTGGTAATGAGAGCTACTACTTCTGGTAAATGTGGATTGACCTATTAACTGTCTTTTTGGAGTTAACGAAGGAGAACTGAGTGGAACAGTTACTGGTAAGATATCTAAAGAGTGAATGTGCATGAGAATCTTGTGTTGAAAACCATTTTTGGGTCTTGGCTTTAAATGTACTGCGAGCAGCTGTGTTTTTTCAGGGCCTCTTCATGGGGACCAGTGTTGAGATATAAGGTAGGATCAAATCATTAGGTTTTGAATATTTCTGTAGCTTACATTTTGTGTCTACTCCAAATTACACCTAGACTAGACACATTTACCTTGAAACGTTCATAGTGAGTTTTGGCGTTTTCATTAAACGTTTTTTTTTTTATAAAGAGAGAGAAGTGATTTAATTCACATAAAGCTCAGAGTGGCTTACCTTGGCCAGGGCACATTTAATTATTAATTTTGAACAATATTTGAAATTAATTTTAGAGAGGAATGTCAGAAAGTTCTATCACGTTCATGTAATTAGTGGTGTTGGAATTCACACAGTTGGGCTTTAATTGGCAGTGATTGTGAGGAGCAGGGGCTGCATGGGTTGTTTAATTGGAGCCTGAGTGATGGCAGTAATGGCTCATTTGTTTGCCTGTGTGTGGTGAGGGACCCCTCGTAATGACCTGTGTGGAGGAAGCCGCGACGTTGGAAGAGGTGTGAGATTAATCACACTATGTTACTTTGCACAAGACTGCTGTAATGTTCCTCAGATGATTCTTCTAAGATGCTTCTTTACATGAGCTACATTTGTTCCTAATGAATTTTCACATTTTACATGTCAACCAAGTTCTGAAATGCATGTCTTAATGCATACTAAATTTGTGCGTGTGCGCATGTACGCGCTCGTGTTTGTGTGTGTGTGTGTGATGAGCAGTCTTCTCCATCTAGATGTTTTTATAGGACAGGCTAGTATTGGCAAATGAGTCTTCATGTTTAGTGCTTAAGTACAGTGTTGGAGAACATTACATATAAAAATAAATAAATACATTCTGTTACTCAAAGTAACTAATGTTGCATTACGTAATTCCTTAATTTAATGGAAAGTAATGCACTAAGTTACTTTTGTGTGGCTTCCCAAATGCCTGTGGTGTGCAACGAGGGTGCACACCAACCGCAAAGGGCCCATTCCTAAACACACTTCTGTAACCCAAAATTGAAATATGATAGTATGATTTTAACGATCATACGCATGTTGCGACCATTGTAAGTCCTCAAGATCGTAAGTGGATATGAAGTGTGCCATTTGGGAAAGGGCCTAAGTTCAAGTTTGGTGAACTCTGACCTGCAAAATTAAATCACGTGAAGAAGTATGATCAATCGAATGTTTTACTTCTTGCAGCATGCACTCTTCAATTGCACATACAAGTGCAAGCATACAAAGCCGCAGACAGTATATCATTTCATTAAATATCATAGGTGTCGATTCATTCGATTCATTGGGATCTGTGTAAATATGTTTTGTTAACAGTTCATCATTTTGTATTTACCATAGTAACTTTAGTTCCCTTTCATGCTTCAGCTTTATCGTATTATGAAAAACCATAATTTGTACAATATACAATACCATGAAATGTGCATTTCTTAGCTTTTTACTGTAGTGTAAGTGTATTTTGAATGGAGATCACAAAGTATCATACACAAATGTTGCTTTTTTGGCAATTTTTTTAATTTTTGTGC
Source organism: Rhodeus uyekii (assembly GCA_037043235.1). Taxonomy (NCBI): domain Eukaryota; kingdom Metazoa; phylum Chordata; class Actinopteri; order Cypriniformes; family Acheilognathidae; genus Rhodeus; species Rhodeus uyekii. The sequence goes on along the minus strand of JAWRVZ010000024.1, from coordinate 388,837 downwards.
ACAAACAACTGAAAATTGTGTGTGTGGGGGGGGTGGGGGGTGGAGCGCGAGATTGATGATGGGTTCGCACGAGTTGTTGAAGGGGGGGAGGGGGCAGTTATTATTGTGAATTATTTTGAATTAGAAATATCCTGAGTGGACTGAAAGTTGAGTGGGCACTCACTAGTAAGGCTGTTGTATATACGTCACTTTCTAAAATTACAGTATCCATCACTTAAAAAGTAATTTACTTGTAACACGTTAACCTCCGACACTGCTCAAGGACATTGATGAGGACATTTCAATGAATTGAGCATGTATATTTAATAGTGTGGGTACAGTAGATGGAGAGAATATGTCACCTCTTTGAAGCCAGGGGCACCTCAACCTTATTCTCAGTGTTTTAAGTACCCCAATTATACTGCTGTATTTCAAACACTCATGTCACGATCAGATTTTTACTTTACTGTCGATGCTGCAGTAGCAACAGTGCAGGTTAATAAACCATTAACTCAAAGCTTTGACTTGGGGGGGGGGGGGGGGGGGGTCAGTGGATTGTTTTGTAGAATTCATGATGTGTCTCCACGTTTAGGAACGCCATAGATCAGCACCCTTGTTTGTCATTTCTGCTAGATGTTTAGATTTAGACTGAATACATTTATCTGTCCTGCAAGGACTAAGTGAAGATAAACAGCTTTACTTTTATCAAGTTTGAAGCAAATGTGCCGAAGCTGATCTGCGTGTGTATTTTGTGTTCAGAGCTCATTAATAATGATTTGCTGAATATAGGAGAGAGTCACCCGTAGAATGGTTTCGGAAAGCTATATAATGCTTTTTTTCCCTCTCTTGTCGGCTTCACACCCCACTTATCCAAAGACATTTGGGACAGGCTTCCGATCCATGCCGAGCCTTGCGCGTCCTCGGACGCTGACACCAAATAAATGAAGACGCAGATTGGACTTGGATGTTCAGTGTTGGATGGGCGACGGCTGAGGTGTGAAACCACTGGGCTGTAAAATTGCCCTGGCAGCCATGCTGTTGTTTCAGCATTTCATGGGGAGCTGCTCAGCCTGGTTCTCTTCCTCTTGGTATCTTTCGTTTTCACCTTTTTCCTTACACGCGTCTCAATATATTGCCCTACTGCGCTTGTGCTGACTTAAGCCCTGGCCTGAGAGTCAACTGGCACTATAAAGCAATAACTGATCGCCTTGTTTTGTATATAACAGTGCAAGGCTTTAATATTCCACTTTCATCTCTGTCTCAAGCCTGAACCTGCAAATGTGAAGATGTTTCATATATAAATGTATATGCCTCCTTCGCTGAAACAATGTTAATTTGTTCTAATTTGCCTGATGACATGCACCAGATGCATATGATCCTATTGTTATGTGAAAAGTCATGGTGAAAGCTTGTTTGGCGCCTGCTGGGGGTTTGTCGGGAGACAAGGGGCACCTGCTGTTGCCCTTTGACTGTGACAGCGGGATGTCTGTGTCAAGTTTTAAGTGGGTGTGAAGCCTATTATAATATGAAGACTGATCAATAACTTGTGCTATTCATTTTCACATAATTACCAAAAAGGAAACACAAACAAATGTGTTTGATTGCAGAGAGACTGTAATATGACCTTATTGACCTCTTGCTGATTTTGTGTTTTTTTGTTTCATTTTTTTTTCTATTTCTTTCAGACTTATGTAGACATTTCGAATCAGTGGCGCAGCACTGAGTTCAGGAAGAAGGGCCTCAGTCACTTGCTCAAAATAAGTCCAATTAAGACTGTAACACTTGGTGCCTTTGACACAAGAAAGGGCGTTCCATACAGAAATAGCAAATGAACACAAGATACATTAACTGGCAGAGAGCGCTGTTAAAAATATATATCCCTCATTAGTGTTGATCGTGTCTTAGTTTTTTTTTTGTTGCTTTCAACTTCAATAATAATTGCAATCATTGCTTTCTTTGTATTTATTCTCAAGTATAGTTATTGTTACATTATTTGCTTCTTAGCCTTTCATTATAATGCTGTCCAATTATAATGCTGACAACCACATTGTAGTTTTGTGTAAAATTTGCTGTAATAGTCCAAATAATTACATTGCGGTCTCGTCGTTTTGAGGTAGGGAAGCTCCGAGATTTAGATGGTCCTGAATAGAAGATGTGCTGCTGTGGTAGGCCTATGCCATTTCAGTTGCAGAGCATGGACATCATTTTATTTGGTCTCTGTTGAAAAAATTCACACGCTTTAGATCAAGCTAGATATTTTTGTAATAACGGCTTATTTTCAGTATGCCTGTGAGCAACCATCATTAAGGGGTAAAAACAGCATGACGAATCAATGCATTTCATGCAAACTGACACATCATTCTAGCCCTATTTGAGAGTGATAGAAAGTAATGTTCTGACCTAGCCTAATATCGCTCAAGGTGGTTAAAATGGACTTGACACGTGTGGGGGACAAAGTGATCAAGTCCCATACAACTCCTAAATACATAGTCTTCTGGGCAGGAGAGAGAACGCTTTTCTTGTCCTTGAGACTTAAACCCAGAGAATGAAGATGAGTGAGGATACCATCTGATGATGAAGCATAAGCTCTTGAGACTGGGCCAAAATCAGCCAGTCGTCTATGCAATTTAAAATGTTGATTCCCTGGAGACTCAATGGAGCCAGAGCTGAATCTATGCATTTTATATATGTGCGGAGGGACAATGGAGAGCACATGGAAAAACAGGAGGTCAACAATGACAAGACAGATGTCGAGGTCGACTTTGACAAAAAAAAAGATCTTTGTGTTGAATTTTAATCATATTAGTCATATTAATCATTTTGACTATCAGGATTTTTAACTTGTTGAACTTGATTATGTTCTGAGAGAACGGTTCAGCCTGTGAAGGTTAAAATCGGATGCAACTCCCCCATATTTTTTGGAACCATAAAATATTACCTGTAATAGCCCGACTCTCTCTCTCTGGGTAGGGAACATGTTCTATGGCATCTTTCCCCAGTAGAAATGGCTGTTCTTGTTCCAGCAAAAGCACCTGCTCCGGTTTCACGGTAGTGGAGACCACACTGTTGAAACATGGAGGATGGTACACTAAATGTATTCTGTAGCCTTTTTGTATGGATATGTTTGGTAGTAGTTTCTGCGCTGCCAACTTCTCTGATGGAGGCACTAATTTTTGATGGAGGCACTAATCTTGTAATGCAACGTCTTGAGACGCAGTGTCTTGTAACGTAACATCTTGTTGGGGGGATTAGAAGCACCAAATCTTTAACATCTAGAAGGTGACAGGGATGGAACAGTGGTATCGTGAGGGGGTTGGGAGGAAGCAACTTAATTTTACGTGCCCTGGTGACTTTTTGTTTTTATTTGTACTTTTTTCTACTTTTTCAGCAGCTCAGCCTGGAACACCTGCCCAAGTGTGCAGAGCAGCACCAGCATGACCTGATGACTGAAACGCTTTCCATACCAGCGTGAATGTTAGTGCTAACTTTTAAGTGATAATGAGCTCCCGGGAGAGATAGCCCATGAGTGTCTCCCAACTGGGGCATCATCTTATAACTACACGCCCCTTCACCCATGATAGTCGAATATGTTGAAGTCGAGGGCACAAAGATACATGAAGAATGATGTTTCTCCCATAAATGAGTTAATCCGTCATGAAGGTCCTTGAAGAAGGAAAGAGGCCACAGTTAATTTCCTATTCGAGCAGTTTCAACAAAGAATCATAAAATCGTAGCTTACAACCACAAACAATTTGTTTGGATGCAATCATTGGAACAAGAGAGAAAGGAAATCACACGTCTGCTCAGTTCCCTCACATTTTAATGTGAGGGAACTGAGCAGACGTGTGATTTCCTAAATATATACAGTGGATCCGTAATCTTTGCTTTGCCTCGAAACTGTGTCGTCTTCAGTATCGGACAGGAGGACATTGCAGTCTGGAGAGAGAACCAGAGAAAGGGAAGCACTCGGCTTCTGCTCCTCAGGCAGATCGACTCTTGATATGTGAGACGAGCGCAAAGCACTTTAATGAAGAACAGCTCACTCAAACGCAAGCACTCTAAGCAGAACTCATGTGTATCATAATCTGGGGCCGTGAGCATGGAGGCACATACCTCCTGATTGATTGTGATGTGATGTTCTGTTTTTTTCTCTTTTCACACTGAGAAACTTCTGCACACTAACAGCTGGAACTCTTAACTCAAAGTGAACAGATAGAGAGTGTCGCACAAACACGATATGGTTCTCTGAACCGGTCAAACAAAGATGTTTTCCCATAGTGCAGCATTGAGAGTAGCTTTTGATAGGAAACATCATGATTAACGGGTTAGTTAACCTAAAAATCTAAACCTTTTCATCATTTAGTAAAAGCTAAACCCCAACCTACACGATTGAAGTCAATTGCAATCAAAATTGTTCGGTAACCAACATTATTTAGAATGTCTTTTTTTGTGTTCCACAGAAGAAAGAAAGCTGTACATGATTGTAATGGCATGAGCAAGTAATTTTGGGTAAAGGAATGCTTTAAATGAGCAATTTAATTTAAATTATTGATTATTAATTATGATTACATTTTTTTTAAACATCCAATATCGGCTGACATAACCAATGTAGCCAATGGGGTCCAAATGTTTTCTGATACCAACTTCTTTCTACTTCATCAACATGCACTAAGATGCTGACATAATTTGATGTGTAAGATTTCAGAAACCCTCCAATAACAACTGGTCACCAAATACATTGTTTAGATGCACAGTGGTCTACTTGTGATGTGATAACCCAAGATATATTTTAATATGAGAGATAAACATGGCATAAATTATATTTCTTATAATTTATATATATCCAATGTGTTGTAACCTGGTGTCCTGAGTTAAATGGCTGGAGGCCTTTGATAGCCTATGTGGGAGTAGAGAACACAGCATGACAGGAGAGATAAAGTTTGCAATGTTCTCTGCATAAACAGGTAAAATAAGATCAGCATGAAAGACCTGTCCCCTCAAACTCGGTTCTGTCTTGGGGTAGAGACTGTGATAGAGGAAAGGTTATAGTGATGAAGTATGGCGTTGAGATTAGCAGGCTGGAATTGGGCTCAGTGGTGGCGCGGGAAACCACATTGTTTGATTTATGAGGGTCATGATGATGATCAGTGGTTGCTACATGAATAATCCATGTGCCCAGAATTAAGTGACCTAGCGTATTTGCTAAGCTTCCCCACTGTGTTTTTCCAGTTCCATGCTCCCTTATCCACACTTATTTCATTCAGGATGGAGTGCTGCTGATCAAGAGATTGGCTTATCTTTTGACTTTTTTTTTTTTTGCCCTTTGCAAAATATTGTTTGGGTTTTTGGGGTCTTTGTAACAAATGTTTCTCAAGATTGATAGTGACTGAAAGTTATAGGACATAAAATCAGGACAGATTACTACCTGTTGAACTGATGTGTGTACATAGCCATTGCTTAGAGGTAAGGGCACTCAGGTCCAAATACACACACACACACACACACACACACACACACACACACACACACACACACACACACACACACACACACACACACACACACACACACACACACACACACACACACACACACACACACACACACACACACACACACACACACACACACACACACACACACACACACACACACACACACACACACACACACACACACAATTAATTCAGATAGAGAAAGAAAATACTTGCAGCAATTTAACAGACCATGGCTCTCTTAATCGTACATGCTTCTAAATTAGACAAGACAAGGTTATCTTCAACAGTTAGACACTTCAGGGTCAATCACATGGTCTTGGTAAGAAAGTCTGTGACCTTTTGGTTGAGAACATCTTAAGTGATAATCAGAGTACTTTATTTTTTGCTTGAGTTAACATAAGTTTCAACCATCTGCCCACTTTTTTGTTCTCCACCTATGTTAACAAATATCCAGGGCTCAGTCAGAATGAAAAGCTTCAAATAAGCACCAAATATTGAATTTGATCTGGATTATATTTTCCTATTGCCTTTTAAATTAAAAGTTTAATTATTCTTTAAAATAAATTATAACTATATTGTTTACTTGAATAAGTTGGCAAAACAAAAAAAATGTAGATAACCAGTTACATCAAAAATGTTTAAGTTAAGAAATGCAAATGCAAAGTTTACCAGTAAGTAAGGCGGAACTGGTGTTTTTCAGGTTTGTACTGTATACATTGTAATTGTAATAAACAACAAAATCTCATACTACAACTCACAATAGCACAAAAGGCTGAAAATTCACAAGGAAACATGGCTTTGCAAGTCATGGTTGTAACTCTGTGGAAGAGCTCTTATCTATCGGCTTTAATTTATTGGCCTAATTTTATTATCGTATTGATCACAATAACATTAAAAATGAGCATTTATCGACTGATACCGATATTGTCGCAGTCATGTCACATCTTGTCACGTCCTGCCTGTGTGATCCTTCTGTGTTTCCGTAGATTGTCACGTCAACCACTCCCCCTTGTTTGTTGTGCCAGGTGCTCCTCGTTTATTCGTCTATTTATACCTTCATGTTCTCCATTGTCCTTGTCGATCGTTAACGTTATGTTGTTCCTGGTTTGTGGATGGTCTGTTCCGTGAGTTTTGCACCGTTATGTGCTGCTTTTGTTTCTCGTTTTGATTAAAGTTCTTTCTGTTTGAATCTCCAAGTCTCTCCCTCGTCTCTCCGCATCGCACAGCACACATAAGTGTAACAGATATGGCGGCCGGTATATCATGCATACCTAGTTCACATTATTTAAAATGTTAATCTCTTAAAATTAAAATGACTTAAATCAAAAGCCTTACTCAAGCAAAATAATTATGTTGAGCATTAGGGTTTACGGTTCAGAACTGGATTAAAAATGTAACTTCTCAAACAGTAAGGATTTAGTTTACGCAATATAAAACTTCTTCTAAATTCCATAATTTGTTAAGTAAAGTTATTAAAATTAGAAAAAGGGTTTCTTGGCATAATTTAAGGCAAAGTAGCCAATTATGCGCCGGGGTGCCATGCTGAGTTGCCAAATTTCTTAAATCAGCTGACGCTGTTGCTTTCTCTTTACAGTAACGCTGACAGGTTTCACAAGCTTCACTATGCTGTGGTAACGTTGACACTAAATGCTGCTCTTCACATGCAAAAAAAAATGTCTGCAGTATGATGTACATGTATGTAAACAGATATTTTTAATGGGTCTAAGGTGGAACAGTACAATCAGGATTTGGAGTCAAACTGACTTTAATTGGCATTTACAAAATGTAAACATAGTCAGTGATATGAAAACAAAATATAGGTCAATATTTTACTAGACATGTTTCTGTAAAGCCAGAATTGCACCAGAGCTATGAATGGAAAGAGAGGAACCACAAGTAAACAAGTTTTTTATTTATTTAATTTGAGCTAAAGAAGCTAAATATATTAAATCATTATTGTCAGATATTAATTTGAAAAGAAAAACAAATGTAATTTTGACAATTTTTTTGAAGATTTGCCTTTTTTAAACAGTAGCCATACTTGTACACTAACATTTCAGCAGGTGAAATGAGTGGATGTATTATATTTTTGGAAAACAATATACATTAAATTTGTCAAAAGTGACAGAAAAGATTTCTATGTTGGTGCTAAATTCTATTTTTTGTGATCTTAAAAAGACTTTGTCCATTCTTCTTTTAGAACTGTTGCATTTAATTTGAACAAAACTAATCTAGTTCTGCAAATCATGTGAAAATGGAATATGCTGTATATAAATTCAGTTACTATTGAAATTCTCACATCACGTCAGTTTAATCTGTCTTAATCTGAGTCTTCACTCCAATGTCAGCAATCGCTTCAGTTTCTAGATGATTATATGTAAATGGTCGCTAGCTTCTCCTAAATGAAGACAGAAATAAATAACCATAGCATGGTGACATGCTGACACAAACTTAAGATGCAGTCATGACTCCTGTCTTGAGTAGATGGGTTGATTTTACTTTATCGTTGTGAGAGCTGCCAGCAGACCCATAACATCACTCACAGAGGGGCTCAGATGCAGGGGGGGATCAGGGAATTGGTCGGTTAATTGCATTGAGCTCTAATACGTGCATGTCCTGAATCATGTCAATGTCTCCTTTGGTACAAGGTGGGAATACAGAGTTGATTTGAGTATTCTAAAGTACCCTTTTCTTTTAAGAGTCTGGACACAGAGTAGTATAACCTTTTTGTTATTTACAAACAGACCAGGTCTATGAAGACAATTGTGTCAATCCCAAAATAAGTGCAGGAGGATAAAAGAAGCCAAAAGGGAGTTTGAGTTTTATGAACAGGACCTCTGGTGTGTGTGAATTGGAGACAATGAAACATGTTGTTCGTATTGTGAATGTCAGGCAGGCAGATCAGACAACAAACAATACCCAACACCATATTGGTCTGAGTTTCAGGTTATTGTTCCATGTGCACAGACTCATTAATGAGAAGTAAAATGGTATGGTTGCATATTTCAGAGTCACGGTCTCTGGTGAAATATTTTTAGTTACCCATTTGTCTCATGGTTGTCATGTAACACTACAACCATTGAAATACATGGCAGCAGAACAGAGCTTAATGCATTTTGTCGTTTCAATAATTCTCGGCTGTTTGTCTGAGAGCTTTTATTTACACATTAATTCTGAAGTTTTATGGCGGTGTAATGCATTAACGAATGCTACCTCATATTAGAGAGGAACAATATTAAATAAAATACCTATACGATAAATCAATTAATTATAGTCTATCTATGGTGGGTTATCGACAAATGGCTGATATTAAAATTCTAAATTATTTTCTCTTAATAAAAATAAAATTGTATTTTTTATTAAATATTTTGAGATTGTTGTCAATAAAATTCCAACAGAACAGACAAAACAAAATGAAACACTAAAAACACTAAAAATTGTACATTGTTAAAAAAAAATTCTATTTCAAATATTTATTGTACTTTTGAACTTTTTATTCATGAAAATATCCTGGGAAAATGTATCACAGTTTCCACAAAAATATTAAACATTAAACAATATTAATCTAAAATGTTTTCAACATTAATAATAATAAGAACTTAATTCTGAAGGATCATGTGACACTAACAACTCCTGAAAAGTTTTGTTTCAGAAATACGTTCCATTTTGAAATGTATTAAAATAGGAAACAGTTATTTTAAATATAATACAATTTCACAATATCACTATTTTACTGGGAGGTTTTATCGAGTAAATGAGCGATTGTGAGCATAAAAGTCTTCTTTCAAAATAATAAAAAAAATCTTACTGACCTCAAACTTTTGAACCGTAGTCGTGAATATACAACTAATATATTATGCATCCTTAATTAATTTTGATCACGTTAACCTCTGGCCAACATCCAACACTGTGATGACGAAAGTGTAAATCTATTTGTGATTGGCTTTCTGATAACAAGATACACTCATGCTATAGTATTCATTTGTATTATTTACAGAGTTAGCTTCTTTCAAATGTAAATTAAACTTTCAGTTCAATCTAGCTTTCACCTTTCATTCAGTTAGTTTTCAATTACACACTTCATTATGTTCTATAATGAGTCCAGTGATGTGCCTATACATTCCTGCCTGAGGGCCTCATTGGGATAATATATGCAATCCCATTTTGCACCCTTAGGCTTGTTGCTACTAATAAACAGAAGAATTCAGAGCATCATTTGTTTGTAGAATTTTCCCTCGGGATTCTAAGGTATACGTCTTGTATTAATCCAACAGAACATGAGCAGGGATACTGAGTCGTGGATGATTGCACCTCCGTCACATCTTAGTGTCTTCAAACTGCTGGTGTCTCAGTGGTGCTCAACAGAGTACTTAGATTGACAAACAATACCCAGTAGCTTTAGAGACTGATTGCTGAACTATTCAGCATGTAGACAGAAAAGCGGTGGAAGAGGTCACTTTCAGACAGCCTGTCCCCTCCAGTGTGCTTCGAGCTCATCTTCCTGCTCTTGTTCCGCTCTGTGTCCTCGCCTGCGGCTTTCTGCCCGGCCTCTTCTGCATCTGAAGGAGAAGGAGAATAAATAATGAATTTCGATGACAGCAAGGAAACTACATATTTTGTTTGAACCCGCAGTGTTCTTTTTCTCATCTTGTCTTGAACCCCATGTAGATGACCCACGGCCCGACACAGGCATAATGAAGATCTGCGTAATGAGGCTGAGGAACATGAGGCCCCTAGTTAGACCTGAGCTGTCAGCATGTCGGCACTTGTCATTGTGTCGTTAACGACCATGAATAGCTTGTTCTTCTTTACTATTGTTGAGAATGCTCTTATGGCGCTTGCAAAGCGATAAGAGGCTTTGGCACTCCATGCTCCTTAAGGTAATGTAAGCTCTCACCCTTGTGTGCTGGCAGGAGGCGAATGGGCCTGATGTTTCATCCCCTCCAAACATGAGGCGTGGTTTAGATTTAATATCTGGGATTTAGCAGCTGTTGCATTGGGGAGCACCTAATGCTCGAGTCCCTTTCCTGAGAGTCCCCTTTTCTCAATCTTTATTCTCTTTTTTCCATTTAGACCTTGTCCTTGCTCTCTTGTGCTCCCTTGTTCTGAAGTTGAACACTAACTGTTTCTTCTCTCTCTTTCTCAATACCCAGGTGCCCTCTCTTAGCTTTGAGTCTGATTATCGGTCTGTCTGGTCTCCAGCTCTTCTGTGTCTGGTTGTCTGGTTCAGCCGAGCAGTGATCTTCCAGACATCTCCAGGGACTGCAGCCCGTGGTCTGAGGTGAGTCCAATCGGGATCCATCGCCTTTGCTCCTGTCTCTCCTCATTTGCAATCAGCGTTTTTTCAGTCGGATCCACGCAGCTTTAATTCTTAGAAATCAGTGTTCATTAGAGTCACCTTCACTTCAAGAGGAAGCACAGAATAATTTGATGTCAGATGCCTCATTATGGTACTCCTACTTAAAGCCATGACAAAAGTACAAGTTTTTCAGACTTGAGAACCACCGCAAGTCTTTGGGGAAAACAGAGAGCGGCAGATGCATTTTGATTAAAGGCTAAGTGATCTTATAGTGAAAATCAGTGATTCATAATGAATGGAATTAATTTCAGAAGAAAGGGTCTGATCATCCCTTAAAAAGTATTGCTTGTGCCATCTATATACCAGACTTTTTACATTTACTACTATATTTTGGATGTCTCATAGTGTTTGTCAGTAACTGTCGTGCTTTAAAATTGTTACCTTAAGGACCTGCTTCTAGAACTGACTATCATTTAAATTTAGTTTCAATGAACACTACTTTTCAAAAGTTTGAGGTTAGTAAGATTTTTGAAAGAAGTTTCTTACACTCACAGAGGCTTTTAATGTATTTTAAAATGTAATATTCATGTGATGGCAAGGCTGAATTCTCTGCAACCATTACTCCAGAGTCACATCTTCAGAGTCACATGATCCTTCAGAAATCATCGTAATATGTTGATTTGTCGCTCACATTTCCTTTTAATATCAAAGTTGAGAACAGTTGCACTTATTTTTGCTGCTGATGTGTAAAAAAGAGGTGAGGTGAGGTGAGGACCTAATTGCAGCAGGCAGAACTCCAAGTAAGAAACAAAAGCCAGACAAGGCAGGGGAATCCAAACACAACAGTGCAGTTAAGACCACGACTAACCACAGACTACTGAAAAACAGGAGTATATATACAGAGGATAACAAGGGGCTAACGAGGAGCAGGTGAAGGGGAATCAATCACTATGGAGACAAAACAAGGCCGAAAACAAAAGCAAACAAGTACTAAACATATGTAGTTCAACATCAGAACAATATGAACAGAGAATACATTTTAAATTTAGAATCCTTGAACACAAAACAGGGGAAATGAGACAAGAACATTTTGTGGAAAATCGCGATGCACTTTTTTTGATGAACAGAAACTTGAACCTAAACAACGGCATTTATTTAAAATAAAAATATTTTGTAACATATTACTGGTACTGTTACTGTTGATCAATTTAATGCGTTCTTCCTGAATAATAATTCTTTAAAACTAAATCACACTTACTAACTTAGATGGTTAAATGGTGGTGTACTTTCACTGATCAGTTGGAATGATCGCCAAGTGAACATAAACTTATAGTTTACTATTATATTTTATTTTTGCACTTTAAGTATACTATATTCCTAATTAGATGTTATTTTTTTTACTTAAAATATACCTTTAACTGTACTTTAACTCTTTCAGTTTTAAAAATATTTTATTCTAACTTTGTGCATTCATTCTTTTTTTAATAAATGTTACCGGTATCTCTGTTAAGTATTTCACGTTAAAATGCTGTCAGTACACTGGCATTGTATGGATACAAACAAATCTAGTGTTCTTCATTTTAAATTTAAATATGCTGGCTGCCATTTTAGTGATTCACTATGGAACAGCTGTTTGTACAGCTGAAAAGAACATCATAACAACAGTGTTACTATAGATGCCTCTACAGATGACCTGTAAACACCTTTTTGTGGTTTCAGATCGGCAAGTAAGTGAAGCTAATGTTATTAGACGTGTCAAAACAAATTATGTTTATGTTAATTTGTTTGCATAGTACAAACACACACATGTAAACCTCACCAGGACATTAATGGTTGTAATTGTGGTTCTTCCCTAATCAGGTGCGTAATGGAGAGTTTCACAGATTCAAGCAAACTGTTGTTCTTGTGTCCTGCAATACACCCTGCAGTTAATACATACTTAACATAATCAGTGCTTTCACGCTTCCCTGACCCATGCTTGTGCAGTGTGTCATTCACATGCCCTTCTAAATGCGTCTCTGTCATGTCAATTCATTACACACATGCTCATCTCCCATCATCTCTGATGAAATGGCTTGACAGTTTAAGCAAACGGTTCACCCTGTATGGTCTTAAAGAATCCTTCATCACTGTCATGGGTGTAATATCCTGAACTAAGTGTTACAGAATATATAGACTCACACAAGTATGCGTGAATATAAGGAGCATAAAGACAAACGTATCAATTAGAAGTGCACAATATTTGGACATTTTGAGATTAAGTAAATATTGTGTAAAATTTTTCATTTAAGTGTTTGTATACATCTCATTTGTTTTAAATTAAATTTCATTAGTCTATATAACTCACATATCACTCCATTATGTCAGCCATCTGCCACCACGCTTTGAAGCTGTCATTGGCTATTGACCCATTTCGGTCAATTGAAGAAAAAAAAAAAACATGCATACCTAATTCCTGTAGCATTAATTTAGATTGTTCTAAAAAGGTCATCTCTTTTCACTCTATTTTCAAGTGTCATCCAAGGGCTCCAATTTATAAGAATGATAAAGGACAAAACGTGTCCTCCTCTCTCTCTCTTTCTTTCTCTCTCTCTCTCGCTCTCTCTCTCATTCTCTCAGGAGGAGTCATGGGGCTGGTACGGGCTTACCCATTAGCCCTGCCTCTGCTGGTTGTTCTGGGCCTCATTATCAGCACATGGAGCCTCAACCCAGATGACCCCAATGTCTGCAGTCACTGGGAAAGGTGAGAGAGGGGCATTCTCCTGTGTTAAACTCCGTTTTACCTTCCATTTCTCCATTGCAGGATTCACACAGCGTAGTTATTAATCTCCAACATGCCAGAATGATGTTTTGTTCAAAAGAGGACTGAAATTTTACAGTGCAGTGATTAAGCTTGTGTGATTGTTTGAGTTATAATGGGTTGTGGCGGTAATCAAAATTAAAGTTAATCAATTAATTAATTTAATGTACATAATTTGTACATTGTGTGAATATATTAAATAATAATAATAATAATATTAGTAATGTAACCTAATAATGGACCCTTTTCACCGACTGTGCTGATGCCTTTACACAGTAATTACTATTATACATTTATATTTTCTGTATTTGGCAGACGCTTTTATCCAAAGCAACTTACATTGCATTCAAGAAACACTTTGACATTCTAATCAGTTCTTGCTTTCCCTGGGAATCAAACCCACGACCTTGGCGTTACAAGCGCCATTACTCTACTGTTTGAGTTACAGGAAAGCATTTCATTAAAAAATGTGCTGTACATTTTTACCATTATAGTTTTGCATTATATTATCCAGGCAAAAATTCTAGAAAAATTGTTAACGCTACATTTTGGGTGTTTCTAACACAATGAGTGATTGCAGAAAAATCTTTCTCTCTTCAATCTTTCCTCCTTTGGTCTTAGACGTCATAGAAACATAAGGACTATCGTAATTGTCATGTGTGAATGAGGCAGACACGGAGACGAACAAGTCCAATAACTGTAGGATTATTTCAATACACGGAGCACGGAAGGAGATAACCCACACAGTATAGACGAGAACGAACACAGTCTAAGACTAACACAAGGCTTAAATACATAGAGGATAATAGGAAGGCGGGGATAGCAAACGAGACTGATAAGGGAATTGATGAGGACACAGGTGAGACAGATGACAAGAGGAGCGCACAATCAGGGAGTAAACGGGAACAAGGAAGACAGGACCATGACAGTACACCCCCTCCGACAAGGCGTGACCTCACGGCATAAGAGGAACACCTTGCGAAGGGAGGGGCTGGGAACTAGACAAACACGAAGGACCAGAAAAGGGCGGGAGGGTGGGGACCCTGGAGGCTGAGGTGTCCAGAATAAGGGGGGTTTCCAGGGTGGTGCTGGAGGGTCAGGGACCTGGGGTGGCGCAGCCCTCCAGGGTGGTGCCGGTGGTAGCTCTGGCGGGGCCGGCTGGACGGCCGGCGGTGGCTCTGACGGTGCCGGCTGGACCAGCTGGAGGGCCGGCGGTGGTTCTGGCGGTGGCGGCTGGAGGGCCGGCTGCGGAGGCTCTGGCTGGGCCGGCTGCGGAGGTTCTGGCTGGGCCGGCTGGACGGCCGACGGTGGCTCAGGCTGGGCCGGCTGGAGTACCGGAGGTGGTTCTGGGAGGTCCCAGGGTTCTGGCTGCACTGGCAGGTCCCTGGATTCCAGAGGCAGCTCTATGAGGTCCCAGAGTTCTGGCGACTCTGGGAGGTCCCGGAATTGCTCCGGCGGGTCGGGCCACGGCTGCTCCGGCGGGTCAGAAGCTCGGGGAAGCAGTTCAGGTGGCTCAGATGCTCGGGGAAGCAGTTCAGGTGGCTCAGACGCTCGGGGAAGTTGTTCAGGCGGCTCTGACGCTCGGGGAAGCAGTTCAGGCGGCTCAGACGGTTCGGGCCACGGCAGCTCTGGCTCCACTGGCGGCGGAGGTTCAGGCCATGGGAGGTCCTCAAACCCGGTCAGGTCCGGAGTGTCGGGCCAGGGAAGATCTATGAGGGCCCGGGGAGACTATTCCCTGGGCTCGGCCGCTCGGGAAGGCTGTTCCCTGGGCTCGGCCGCTCGGGAAGGCTGTTTCCTGGGCTCGGCCGCTCGGGAAGGCTGTTCACTGGGCTCGGCCGCTCGGGGAAACAGCTCACTGGGCTCGGCCGCTCGGGGAAACAGCTCACTGGGCTCGGCCGCTCGGGGAAACAGCTCACTGGGCTCGGCCGCTTGGGGAAACAGCTCACTGGGCTCGGCCGCTCGGGGAATCAGTTCAATAGAATCGGCCGCTAGGGGAATCAGTTCAATAGAATCGGCCGCTCGGGGAATCAGTTCAATAGAATCGGCCGCTCGGGGAATCAAATCAATAGAATAGGCCGCTCGGGGAATTAGTTCAATAGAATCGGCCGCTCGATGCAGTTCTCCGGCTGCGGGACTCGGTTCGGTTGACATCGGGCGCGGAGGCAGACGATTTTCTTGGCTCACGCGCTGCGTCTGCTGGACGCAAAAAAAATGCCGTAAACACAGACGTGCACTGCTGCAAGATGACACAGAGTGACTGCCCTGTTGCATTGTAATTCTTGATTTTATATTGTTTGCCCTGCACTATATGTTGTGCGCACTGCTGCACTTTATACCTGTTTTTTCAGGTTATTTTTAATTGTTCTATTTTCCAATAAAAAACAGTTCTTGAATTTTTGCTCTCATTTATTTTCACTTGACATAGTCAATACAACACTTTCAAAATAAACATTAGTACATTTTCAAAAAGGTAAATACTGTAAAAAAAAAAAAAAACAGAACAAAACTTGATGGCCAGCATTTTTAAGGGTTAAGGTACTTTGTGAGTACTCTCCTCACTCTCTTTCCCTCTCCCTTGTTACAGTCTGTGAAGCCTTTTCAGTGCAGCATATCTGGCTTTGAGACGAACAAAAGCACACTCATGTCCACAATCTGTTTTTTCAGAGGAGGGATCTGGCCAGTCTTAAAGTACAGGTTTAGCTTTGAATTAGCAAAAACCCGTGCATCGTGTACACTCCCGGGCCACTTTATCACAACATCCATAAATCTGTACTTATAATCACAGACCGCCTGTACATTGATAGAATGTTTGCCTTTCCTGTTGATGTAGTCCACTGGTCCCCAACCCTCGGTCCGTGGATGAAATGGTACCGGGCCGCGGATCGAATTCGCGGCAAAATTTTCACGCGTTTACCGGTCCGTGGCACAAAAAAGGTTGGGGACCACTGATGTAGTCCATCGAGTTGGCAGACAGCTGCACTATGCGTGTGCCGTCGACCGCTCCCAAACACTGTGGCATCACGATGGAAACGCAAAACCAGATCCGTAAAAGGCAACTTTATGTACTTTTAGCCATCCTACAGCACGAGCACAATCATGTAGTCCGCCATTACTGTTGTTGCTGTTACGTGTGACGCAGCCGACACGTGATGTGATGACATCATCGTTCTCACAGAAGATGCGGATTGGCCGTCCACACGAGAACGCAAGGGTGTCGTTCTCAGATCTTTCCACTTTAGAACCCGTTCTCCAAAGAGAGCGGATTCAGCCACCCAGAACGCCGGATCCGTGTGGACGCAACGCCAATCCGATACGAAATGTATGCGGTTACAGTGATTCGCGTTCCCGTGTGGACGGGCTCTAAGACTAACACAAGGCTTAAATACATAGAGGATAATAGGAAGGTGGGGATAGCAAACGAGACTGATAAGGGAATTGATGAGGACACAGGTGAGACAGATGACAAGAGGAGCGCACAATCAGGGAGTAAACGGGAACAAGGAAGACAGGACCATGACAGTAATATTTATTTATATATTTATATATATATTTGTTGTAGTTTTAATTTACCACTATAGCAGTTCACTCAACTATGACTTCCACTTATGAGAACATGTGAAATGTGAAAAGGTACTACTAATAATAATTAATAGTCAGAATTATCATAACATTTTTAAACCATTTAAAATTTGTGTCTGAAAAGTTATTGCGATTGTGCTGATTACTTGCCACTTTTAGGGATTTGACGATTATACTGATTAATTGTTTTGTTTTAGGGCTTTGTCATAATTTTTTGTGTGTGTGCTTCATTCATTAGTAATTCTGATTAATTTAACCTTTTGAATGTTATCATTTTGCAGTGTAAGATTACAGTTAACACCTTTAAACTGGATCCTGGTGTAAATCATTGGCTTTTGCAAAACGTAAATGCAAGAAACTTATCCAAGATGATGATGATGATGATGATGATTATTATTATTTAACTGAAGATATGTTTACAAATTACTTTATTTGAACTCTGTTTTGATCTGTTTGAGTGTATTTTCATCAGCCGGGATGATATAATTATTGTTAGTACGTGAGGACGTAAAATAACTAGAATACATCCCAAATTATGTAATTTAGTCGGATACATAACAATGTACATGTATACATAACAATACAAACATACTTTTGTTTAATATTTGGTGGTGCTAGAATTGTTGATTAATTGTTATTTTTTATCAGTTAATATATATGAACTGTCCAAACAAATTGATTCATTGTACTTGGACTTTCCAATGCTACATCTGACAGATAAGACTGTTTAGTGTATTACTGACTGTACTTTATGTATTCTGATAAGTGTCTATCTGTATATTGCCAATAGAAGGTAAAAATGTGATGTTGCTGTGTTTTGTCAAGGTAATCACTACATGCTGGGAAAAATAGCTTATTACAAGGAGAAAAAATGACACCATTTTGAAAACCGATGAGCTATAGAAAAATGTAGTCAAGATAGTGGTGTTGCTACGTGGTGCGTTTTCTGAGATAAAATGTTATTCAAAATGGATACTTATTATGAATATTACATATTGAGGTATTACAGCTCTATTTGTTGTGTTGATGGCACATAATACTTGAATGGATACTTGATGAAAATTTACAACAGTGGATAGACTTTTGCCCCATATGAGATGACAAAAAGGATGTGGTTACAAGCTATCAGTTGCAAATCACACACAAGGTTTATTTCAGCTCTGTTGTGTTATCTCAGAGATTTAGAAGATGAAGATCTACATTTGTTTGTTCCTGTATTGACTGCATTCACTTTTAATAGCACAGTTGATGGGATGTAAAGGATTGTGTTTGGGAGTGTTGATCTGGTTACACATGCCTACAGGTATTAGGTTCAGTCACTAAACACACAGAACAATATTGATGTTCTTATTATTAACTTTGTAGTGTGTGTGTTTGTGAGAGAGAGAGATAGTATGGATATGCTGCTAAAATAAAACGGGCAGAACCGCATTCACTTGACCAGAACAATCTGTTTTGATTGAACATATTGCCTGAAAAAAATTATTATTTGCAAAGGGTGTTATCAGTTATGACAAATAAGCAGGAGTGATTGCCTCTGCAGAGAGGAGGACAGAGGGCTGCAGAGATGAATGAGTTTCAGCATTGGTTCCCTGAAAGAGAATATTTCTGAGCTTTAATGTCATTTTGTTGGCAATAAATTTGTAATGTTTTTTCATGGAAATTGTGATAAGCCATCTTGTTTTTCTAGAGTTACTGTAGCTTTGGAAGAGAAACATTATGCTCGCTTTATTATTTGAGTTAACAAGCTGCTTTGAACTTCAGGCTAAATAAATGATGCTTGTCTGAATATTACATTCCAGGGTTTTATTAAGGGTTTTGTTTCTTGGATTACATTATCTTTACAATACAGTTGATTATAAAATTGATACCTGGAAATTCTTTGTTTCTCTGCAACATAATCATGTTTGGGCAATTTCAAGTAAAAATCCTCAGGGCAACTTGTCATTATACTCCAGTAAATATTTCTCAGGGTAGGTTTATTACTGTATATGCAAATACACAGATGTCTTGATACAAAATATTGATTACTAAATTTACCTTTCCTTTAATACATTTTGTTAAACTGAAATTTTATAAAATACATAAACTTCTAAAATTGCCCCAATTAATTTGTGTGTTTGGGTTGTATATAGCTGTATTGACCCTCTACCTTAATTAATAGCCCTAGTGTCTTTTAAACCAGTGGTTCTAAACCAGGGGGCTGGGGCCTTTTGGGGTGCCTCACTTCATCAGACTTTCAAGGAGGCAACAGTTTGACATAATTGTTTAATTTTATATAAAGTGGAACCAACTTATCTCGACCTCGGCTATCTCGCCAACCCTGTTATGTCGACGTTTTTGAAGTGGAACCGCCAAAGTCCCTATTTTTCTTAGCATTTTCTTATCGGTTATGTAGATTCTTTTATGTCGCCGAACCCTGATATCTCAAGCACAAAAGAGGGACAAAGTCGCCACTTAACATGGTTATCTCGATACCGGTGACTAATGATAGTACAGAGTTCACTGCGCATCCGCTGAGTGCAGATGCAGAAGAACTGGCACAAAAATCAAGTCTTGCAGATGCTATCTTGGAAGAGGAGGCGCAGGAGTTCACCTTCACTGTCCAGGAATTCCCAGATTGCATTGACATCGATAAAGACGTCTTTACTGATAGAAGCTTAGAAGCATTTGTTTTCAAGCAGACCGTTAAAGGCAAAAAGCAACAAAGCATTTTAGACTTTGTAAAGAAACCATAGTAACCGCGTGTGCAATACTTTTCAGAACTGTCAGAGCGAAATGACTGTTATGAGCGAATGTGTTTATGTGTGTTGTGACTGTGTTTACACTGTGAGGGAAATTGTGTTTCCAATGTTGGAGAATATAATTAAAGGTTTGTATCCAGAATCGAATGTGTGTTTTTTTTTTTATTGTATATTGGTAAATCTCTGCTGTTAGTTGGTACACATATGCCTTTTGTTGTTAGCAAACATAAAGTGTATGTACATTTTTATAGCATGCCGATCGCTTCATCAAACAAATCGCCATATTGGCTTTTGGTTTTCTCGATCCTTGGTTATCTCGATCCTCGGTTATCTCAACGCTGTCGACATAACCGGGTTCCACTGTATATAATAAATATTACATATATATATATATATATATATATATATATATATATATATATATATATATATATATATGTTTATTTGTTTATTTATTTATTTTTTACTTGAATAAAAAGCAACTAACAAAACATCAAGATATAAATCATACTTTCTTCGTATTGAAATTTCTCTCTGGTCTTTCCCTCTCTTAGTTATGCAGTTACTGTTCAAGAGTCCTATGCTCATCCTTTTGACCAGATCTACTACACCAGGTGCACCGACATCCTCAATTGGTTTAAATGCACCAGACACAGGTGAGTGTGACCTTGACCTTTGATCTGCAATGACGATTCAGCTCCATGGCAACAAGCTCTCCCAGTAGACACATAAAAATCAAGGTGCCGGTGTGCCAGTATTTTTATCACCAAGTGTTAATGTTACCAGCCGTGATTGTAGTGGTTAGAGTCGGGATGGAAATGGCCATTTGACTGTCATCCGACATTACATTGGTTTTAATTGCAGCATTAAAGACTTTATCGTCAGTGTCCCGGCTAAAAGCTGTGGGCCCAATGAGTCACTGTGCTGCAATGTAGCATTCAGAGGCGAGTTGTCCTTCAACAAGTACAGAAACTTTTCCTTAACTTACTTTAATTATGTTTATTTCTCCCCTTTTCACCTTTAGGGCTTGGCTAGGATTATTAGAGACAAATAAAAGAGTTAACGGTAGCCAGCTGCAAGTAATAATGTCCTTGTGCCTGTCCTTGTGGAGTTCACTTGCCAGGTCATTGATGCTCATTCTTGTGTGTGTTTGTATGTTTCCATCCTCAGAACCAGTTACAAGACAGCTTATCGGCGTGGGGTGAGGACCATGTACCGTCGCCGTTCACAGTGCTGTCCCGGCTATTTTGAGAGTGGAGACTTGTGTGTCCGTGAGTGTCTTTAATATTTTGCTCACTTATTTCCTCTTAAATCAGCACAGTTCAATTTCTCTTTCTTGCGAGTGGTTATGAGCACAATAAAAGCATTCATCTGCTTGAGCGATGTCCTCTTTAGCCTTGAACCCCGCTCTTTCCTCCAGAGGCATTCATCAAAATCTCAGCCATCTTTGAGGCATTTTTGCAACTGCATATTTCAGGCTTAATTTGTGCCTTTCATTACTGGTCCTACTCATATTGGGTTTGCACATATATTCAGATTTAACACTGCCAGTACGCCATTACAACGGCGTTAATAGCATTCAGTTATCACTCATTTTTTAGAAAAAAGAATCTTGAGTGATTCACTGCAAATACATTGTCCTAATTCTTTTCGTTCTGGAGATAATACGCTAATTAAGGAAATAACAACTTTCCCTTGCTGTGGTCTGAATGACAGATATAGCGATTATTTTATGAGCAATGAATGTCAAAAATGTCAGCTTTTATACCAGTTTATTGTCTTTTCACACTGCAAGACTATAAATGTGTGTTTTGTTTCTCAGAATTGGTTATTTTGTAGGCCAGATTCATTATTCTTTAATACGTTTTAATCACGAGTGAGCGAATCCTGTCAGTCAGCTCAGACCTTTGGCTTGCATGATTCAGTGGTTGTTTGACAATATGCAAAAATCTCTATGTGAAAGGACCTTGTACAGGACTGTGTCAAGGTGATGAAGTAAATGACAGTCTTACCAAGCTCCAGGGAGGGGATAAAAATCAACGCACGTAGCTTAAGAGCAAATGGGATTTGATGTCCTCACAGCTACTTGGTATTATTAACAAGAGGGTGGAACAAGCTTTCTGATGGACGCCTGTTTCTGGGTAGATGGCTTTTCTTCACCTTGTAGCACTGAGTTCTTTATATTTGCATATTAACTTATGCCTGTGGTATATGTATTTAGGCTCTGAATATTAGGTAAGGTTATTATGAATCTACTCTGTGTCAACTCTATGTTCACTCTTTAAGCATCTTGATGTTAATAAGCATAATGTCATGTAAGCCTTCAGCCTGCGTGTTTTAAATCCCATGTGAAAGAATGAAATTAACAGCCTACATTAAGTCCTGCTATTAAGATATGGGCTGCTGTGATATCCAGCTCTACAGAAATCATAAAACTTCATAATAATATGAAGAAAAGAGGATAAGCCTGAGACAGTGTGGTCGGTTGAAATTCTGATAACAGACCTGCAAATACTGTTATGTAAAGTCACATTAATTCATAATACATTTTAATTTTAATTATAATTTCACCATATCAAAAAGTCTTTTCCACCTTACTATGGAGCAAATCATGACACCCAGCAACTGTTGTTTTCCTGTCTTCATGTCACACCGACCTAACCAGCATTATCAGTCTTCGTAGTTTTAAATAAAAGCTTACTAATTTACATATGCCACAGAAAACACTTTTTATGATCCAAGGACATTTTTAATTTTACTGTTTCACACCTAGCTCTCATGACAGCAGGTATTGAGCAATTTAATATTTCAAGCAGTTATTTAATTGATGTGTTTGCTCACACTGTTTCTCTTTTTAGCTTTGAATTCGTTCATCCATAATCTAAACATCCATAAGCTATAATTCTGTTATTTACTGACCAATACCATCATATTTTTCGAAACCTCTTTCTTTATTAGGTGGAAAACAAAATTAGTTATTTACAGGTGTTTGAAAAGGATTTTAAAAAGGATTTTTCACACTTAAATTTTTCAGATCATCAAAAAAAAATATTAGTCATATATATATATATATATATATAACACAAGTAAACACAAAATGCAGTTTTTAAATGAAGATCCAAACCTGCATGGCACTATGTGAAAAAGTGTTTACCCCACCTGTTTAACTTTAACTGTGGTTTATCAGACCTGAGTACAATTTCTCTTGCCACTCCAAGATCTGATTACTGCCACACCTGTTCTCAATCAAGAAAACACTTAAATAGGACCTGCCTGTCAAAGTGAAATAGACCAAAAGATCTTCAAAAGCTAGATGTCATGTTGAGATACAGAGAAATTCAGGAAGAAATGAGATCTATCAGTCTGGAAAAGGTTATAAAGCCTTTTCTTAAGCTTCTAAACTACAGTGAACTACAGTCCACAAATGGAGAAAACATGGAACAGTTGTAAACCTTCCCAGGATCCTTCCTAACCAAAATTACCCCAAGAGCGCAGCGACGAGTCATCCAAGAGGTCACAAAAGACCCCACAACAACATCAAAAAAGAACTGCAGGCTTCACTTGCCTCAGTTAAGGGCAGTGTTCCTGAGAGAAAGAGACTGCATGGCAGCCAAAAAATAGCCTGCATGGCAAAGTTCCAAGACGAAAACCACTACTGAGCAAAAATAACTTTAAGGCTCCTCTCATTTTTGCCAGAAACCATCTTGATGATCCCCAAGACTTTTGGAAAAAGAACATCATGCTAACAGTAAAATATGGTGGTGGTAGTGTGATGGTCTGGGGCTGTTTTGCTGCTACAATACCTGGAAGACGTGTTGTGATAAATAGAACCATGAATTCTGCTGTCTACCAAAAAATCCTGAAGGAGAATGTCCGGCCATCTGTTCGTAACCTCAAGGTGTAGCGAACTTGAGTTCTGCAGCAGGACAATGATCCAAATCACACCAGTAAGTCCACCTCTGAATGGCTGAAGAAAAACAAAACTAAGACTTTGGAGTGACCTAGTCAAATTCCTCCACGGCGTTGTAAAAAACTCATTGCAAGTTTTTGCAAACGCTTGATTGCAGTTGTTGCTGCTAAGGGTTGCCCAACCAGTTATTATGTTTAGGGGGCAAGCACGTTTTCACACATGTAGGTTTGGATTTTGTTTTCCATTAATAATAATAACCTTAATTTATATATATATATATATATATATATATATATATCAGGAAGGAGAGGGAGGGGGAGGGGTGCAAACACTTTTTCACACCACTATAAGGATGTCCAAATGCTCTTCTTTATGCAATTAGATACATTTTCCATAAGTAAATATTTAAACCCTTTTTTTCTTTTCCTACTTTTATGGAGATTTATATTATATAATATAAATGTATTTATTTATTTATTTGTTTGTTTGAAATGTGAGATCCTCTAATCCCCTTCTACCTTCATTGTATGGTGAAGAGAAGGGTGAGTAGTATAATTACACTAACATTACAAATTATACCAATAATCCAAATTTAAAATTTTCTTGGTTCACTTTGAATGGAAATTATTTGAATTAGAATGTTGAACAATAAGAGGCAAAAAAACGCAAAAAAAAAAAGTATTGATTGTAACCCTCATGTAAATCAACATCTTGTTCACAAGATGTTTTTTCATTACTAAAGGTGCTGTAGAAAAAAACAGGTTTCAACAATGACCTTTAGTGACAAGAATATTTTTTATGGCTGATTGCGAGTGACCATGGTCTATTGAAGATAAAGTTGATCTCATATTTCTGTCCTTATTGAGTGGGATTGTGTCCAGCTCTGTCTGTAGCCTGAAGGCATTGCTAACAACCATGGGATTAGGTGCAGCTGGGATAGGGATCAGTTTTGACATTGTCTGGTGGTCTGAGTGGAAGAAGGCAATGACAATAATCAATAATGTTCTCATTACCACACAATAGCTGCAACAATTTCATATTAAGTTGTTTCTGTAATGGAACCACACCATCTGGGGAGAAGATGGTAGGCATACATTTTCCCCCTCAGTGTCCTCAAGCTGTTTATTACCTATGTGTTGTTTAAAACAGTGGTCCCCAACCTTTTTTGTGCCGCGGACCAGTAAACGTGTGATAATTTTGATAACGGTGCCCGCGTGCTTGCGAACGAGATGGATGATGGGTCCGTTCAAAATTTGTTTTCACGGAAAGTGGCCGATTTCACGGAAAATGTCACGGCCGCGGACCGGGGGTTGGGGACCACTGGTTTAAAACATGGCTGCATTTTTACCAAAATTTGCTTTATGAAATCAGATCTGACAGGATGAGCTATGTTCGAAGTGTAAAATAGTCGGTGACATATGCACTTCAATTGTATTCTCACTCTGTTCATGCAGCAAGATGCTAATTTACTTTGCATGCAACAATGTGCAGTCTACTTTTAGGCTAACGAACTGAATAACAATTTTTTTATTTTATTTTGATTATTAAGAAAAGCAATTGTTTCTTCAACATTTACTTTTATCATGTAGCTGTAATAGTCATTTTATAAAAGTCACTACAGAGGCTGTGTGTTACAGCTGTTTTATTTCCCTTTATCAAAGCTTACTTTTTTAATAGATTTTGCCAACCTGTATTTGTCATTGATTGTTAAATACTTCCTTTTTAGCTAATTTGTGAACTTTTGCCTATTTGTTAGACATTTAGAAAATAGTTCAGAGGCTAGATGTCGCCTGCACAGCATGACTAAACAGACCCTATTGCCTGTACCATGGCCCTAACAAATATTAATTGTTAAACATTTCTTCATCTAGACATATATTTTTGTGCTGACTTTATTTGATTTCAGGGTATAATTTGGCCATTGAATGTAAGGAACCAGCAAAAAGTAATAAGGTGTTTTGGTACAATACTGTGGTCACCTTAGAGATATATGTGGATTTCAGTGGGGGTTTTTTTGTTTAGTTTTTTTTTTTTTTTTTTTTTCTGTATCTGCTCTGTATATAATCCTTCTGCTCTCAGTGACTGGATTAAGAGCTTTGTAGAGCTAGCTATGTTCACTTTGCAGGAACAAGAGAAGATATGAAAGCCATTTTCATTACATATGTCTGGATCTTTGCATTTCTACTCCTTCTCAAACAACTCAGGTTTATCCTCTCATTTGTGCCTTTTATGAGCTGCTTTCCTAGTAGAATCAGTCCCTTGTGCATTAGCTGCATTTTAAAGACATCATTTATTAATGGCCTAAACCAACACAGCCTAGTTGCTTTAAAGGTGACATGTTTACAGGTTGTCTTCTGTGTCCATAGTGAAGTGCCCGAAACAAATTAGTCATTTAACCTGCATACACTCGACCTATCAATCCAAAACTGTCAGTAGGCTTGAAAAAGTATCTTCTGTCGCGACTGTATGCTTTCTAACACAGAACTTTTAGCCAGTTTATTATTGTCATAGCACTAGCACTGTGTGAATTGTGCATTTAATCTTGAGGAAAAAATCTTGCTCATAATCATACTGAGCTGCAATGACTTTTCTTGGAGCCAAAGCAGTTTACACCATCTGGTCAGAAGAGTCTCAAATAGTTAGTGATGCAGTATTAATGATGCTATGTGCATGCTGCAGCTTCTTACTGGAGAATTAGTCGCTCTAATAAAGTCCCATGCACCATCGCAAAGTAGATTTCTCATGTTAGTTTTAATGATGGATTAGATAAGATCATGCATTCACCTGCATTTTGATTTTGAAACCTTTTCTTAGTGTAACTAGTAGCAAGTTATTTTAAAAAAAAAAAAGAATAATAATAATATATATATATATATACAAACATACATACATACATACATACACGTGTGTGTGTGTGTGTGTGTGTGCATGTGTTTGTATAAAACAAATACACTATAGTAAATTCACTGTACAGTAATAAACTTGGATTGTTTAAAGTGTTGATTGATTGACTGATTGTCAAACTGTATGTTGAAATCTTTGGCCAGATGAGTTTTCAGTGTAATAATGGATGACAATTACAATTTGCTCCATTGTTGCACAGTATGATAACGCCACTGTCTAATGAGATTAGCCTTTTATCGAAATGAAAAACATCCTTTTTTACTAGAGCTTTCAGACATCGTCTTTTTCTGTGTTGAAGGAAGAAGATTCATTGAATTTTAATTAAAATGCAGGACCTATTTTCTGAAGTATTACAGACATGTACATCAATTAATCTCTCGGGAAAAGGCACGCTTTATCCTTTCACCTACGTTACATAAATTAATTTTCATTTGCTGAAAAGATGTGACAAATTAGCATTTCATCTCAGTTGTCTGATCAGAAATTGCTGATTGTAACAAAAATCAATCATTTCATCACCAGAGTTTTTTAAACCTCGCTTTTGAGCAAGTTGTATGGCTTCATTGATTTCAAGAAGTCAAAATGATGTCTTTGTCAGCACAAAATGCTAAGGGTTTTTCTTTTTCTTAAGCTGGAGGAGAACTGGCATGCTTGAATATCAGGTTCTCAGTGCTGTGTAAATCCATACTGCATTATTTGCCAGTGGCAGGTTTAGCATTTTCTGTGTGTGGAGCATTTCTGCTCTAAGCACTATCCTCTGGGTATTTTGGATTCTCCCTCTCTCCATCCCCTTCCTGTGCTTATGTCCAATATTGAGGGCCCAGTCAAAGGCTGAAAGAGTGATAATCTATAGCCATGCTGGCCAGGAATGAGGGCACGTCCTACCTCATCCTTTACCTGCTGCATCCAGCTTAGTATGTGCCAGCATCAAAACATTTACACGCAATAATACACTCAAGTAAGTGTGGTTTATTTGAATGGACACAATGATGTTTATATTCATTATGAAACTAATTGAACCAAGAATGTAATTTGCGATTTCCACCAAGTAGTGTTTATACAGTATATGTATTGTCGTAAAAGTATGTTCATAAAAATTTCTATTTTTTGTTACTTAAGAGAATTCTCTTGAATATTAAAAAAAATCTGTGCCTCTTCCACTCAGTATAATTGTATAGTAATATTTCAAAACAATTCACTGGTAAAAAGCAGATTATCATAAGCACCACAAAATGTGTGGGCACCAAAATAATTCACTGTTCCCGAGGTGTTGACATTTAAGATTTGTGTCATACTTCAGGGCTCCTGTGAACGTGACAGAACTTGAAATATTGCTCTTTACTGAGTGGCTGTTGTGCGGTTTGGAGGAACACATTGAAGTAGAAAGGGGGAGAAGTCCCAGTACCAATACCGCTCTTAGAATTGATTTATTCAGATTAGCACGCACTCCACTATACTGCTACATAACATTTTATGAGTATCTGAATTCATTATATATTGAGTTTGTGTTTCATTGTAATTGTGTTTCATTGCAGTTAAGAAAGACTTCTCTCACTGTTACCCAAGAGAATCATAATAAGCATATTAACCGTACAAGATAAATGTTAGTCATCACATTGTGGTTATTAGGTTTCTTACAACAAAATGCATGACTGGCCACATTAACTTTGTTGTTGATAGAAGCAACCTTCACATATTTTATGGTCAAAGATAAGGACACACCAGCATCTGACACTTTTTTTGTTTTGTTACCTTCTTCACGCTAAAATCTTTAGAAGTACATGCTCTCTTCCGCTCATACTTGGAGAGTCACTGCTGATTCCAATCAAAGTGGATTGTTCCAGAAGCTTTGGGGGTTGACTGTTTCCTGACTCCGATAAGAAAGCCTGTCGGTTTTAGTCCTGCTGGCCAGATGACCTTCACTCTCTTAAGCATTATTCATGCTTAACGCCTATATATTTTGCCTCTAATTCATCTTTTTCATCATCCTGAAAAGCTAAAAAAAAAGAAAAAAATCCAGGTAGGTTATTTTGTTACTTGTCCAAATCAAAACATCTGACCGAATGCAAGGGCCCGTGCAGGAATACTAATGTATATACAATCAATTCGATGCTGTGTTGTTCAATAGGAATGATCAAGAAAACTGCACACTTTGTAAACAGCATGGAGGCTCGCTAGCGCTGTGTTAGAGCATTGTGGCAAAGTGCAGGCTGATCAAATTTGGAGGGATTTACAGCTTGTTTCCTTGCGGCCATGGTTGCCTACGTTGGCTCGTTTTGCATGGTACAACCGGTTCATGCGATAAACTGAGATGTTGACCAAGAACTCAATCTCTTAGGAAATTGTTTAGCATGTGGTCAGAGTGAGCATTTTAAACATGTAGCCAAGGTCCTTTGCTCTAGCAAGGAGGTATCGTGACAGCTATCTTTGGAAAATGGCCAATGTAGTCATTATCTTCCATATCAGCACATCAGCAGACATTTGCAGCCAGGTAAATTATGTCTTACAGGAGACACAGCATCCTGCATCCTGTGCTAATTCATATTTGGAAATGATCTCAAACCCCATTCGTTCTCTGCAAAGTGTTTTAGTAGAATATGTTTTCTATTTTTGCTATACTTAAAACAATATTTTCTGTTTCTTTGTCTCTCTGTTCTTTTATCCATGATAGCACGATGTACCGAGGAGTGTGCCCATGGTCGGTGTGTGTCTCCTGATACGTGTCAGTGTGAGCCAGGCTGGGGAGGACTGGACTGCTCTAGTGGTGAGTTCACTCTCTCATTAACTCTGAGAGCACAGTTCACTTCATTAAGGCCCTCTCACTCTCACATAGTTAATGGCTGCACCAGTCCCCAGACACCGCTGCAAAGCTAACATGTTTCTCACTTACTCGCTCTCCTCTCTTCTTGTGCCAGCTGTATTAAAAAGTAAAGCTGGAAATCATGGAGGAAGAATGTGTAATCGTGCAGTTGCATTAAAAGGTTGTTCTTTGTGCCAAATCTTTGAGAGAAAGAAAGAACTATGATCTATTTTGCTGGATTTCTTAAACTTCTCCATATTTTGCCAATTTTCTATTTGTATGACATTAAAAGGTGTTTAAATCCATTTGGTTTTCTAAAGTAACACTGTCCTACAGCGACAACAGCAGGTGAAGTTACAGCAGGAGTCCGCATCTCTCTTGCCTCCCCTGAGCCCACTGAGTTTTAACAAACACCTAAATCTGTGTGGTGGGTTTGGTGGGAGGTTAATGAGAATAAATGGGGGAAAAACACGTGAGAGGAGTTGATACCTCCATTGTGCTATGATTGGTTCATGCGATAAATTCCAACTCTTGTTTTCACGCTTGTCCGCATCCACAAATCGAATGAATGTCTGAATGAAAAAACGTCTCGGGTTACGAATGTAACCCTGGTTCCCTGAGGGGAACGAGACGCTGCGTCAAGCGCTAGAGGAAATAACCTCGCGTCAGTCACGTGAAGATCTGTGCAACCAATGAGAGACGAACGCGTGTGAATGCGTCACCGCCGGCGCGAGCCGGTGACGTCATGAGGAAGAGCATAAAAGCGCGCCCAGGACCCGGAAGCGCCAGCAACAGAGTGTCTGAAGCGGGCCCGGAGGCGCAAGGAGCTGAGGCAAAGACGCAGCGTCTCGTTCCCCTCAGGGAACCAGGGTTACATTCGTAACCCGAGACGTTCCCTTTCAGGGAACTCGAGCTGCGTCAAGCACTAGGGGAACGCTATACACCCCGGGTGTGTCCCAGCTCACTGAGAGAGCACCCTGGTCCCCGGGGCGGCATCAAGGTCTAGCTGGTAGAACCTCATGAATGTGTGCGGTGAGGACCAGCCAGCCGCAGCACAAACCTCAGACAAGGAAGCTCCAGAGAGGAGAGCCTTGGATGCCGCCATGCTCCGAGTGGAGTGGGCCCGGACCCTCAAAGGAGAGGCATGTCCGGCCGACTCATAAGCTAGACAGATAGCCTCGACTATCCACCTGCTTAGTGTTTGCTTAGAAGCTGGAGCCCCCTTGGGGGTCCCAAAGCAAACGAACAGTTGGTCCGACTTACGCCAAGTGGCAGTCTTGAAAACGTAAGCGTCCAGTGCTCGCACTGGACAGACCCTGTTCTTGTGCTCCTGCTCATGATCGCCAAATGGGGGAGGGCAGAAGGCCTGCAGCGTAATAGACCGAGCAACATTAGTGGGAACCTTAGGGACATAGCCTGGCCTCGGGTGGAGAAAAGCTTTCGCCATCCTGGGCGCGAACTCGAGGCATGAGGGAGCCACCGAGAGGGCCTGAAGATCCATGGTCAACCTCCTCCAAAGGTTCAAAGGGTGCCTGGGACAGGCCTTGGAGTACCACAGACAAGTCCCAGGCAGGCACCCTAGTCTGTGCCGCAGGTCTCAGCCTCAATGTGCCACGGAGGAAACGAGTGACTAGGGGGTCCCTGCCCAAGGACACCCCACCCAGAGGTACATGGCAAGCTGAAATCGCAGCCACATAAACCTTCAGGGTGGAGGGGGACAACCCTGCCGCAAATTTTTCTTGCAGGAACTCCAGCACTTTGCCGATTTGACAGGTTACTGGGTTCACCTGCCTTTCACTACACCAAGACGTGAAGATTTTCAACTTAAA
Source organism: Rhodeus uyekii (assembly GCA_037043235.1). Taxonomy (NCBI): domain Eukaryota; kingdom Metazoa; phylum Chordata; class Actinopteri; order Cypriniformes; family Acheilognathidae; genus Rhodeus; species Rhodeus uyekii. Next base: position 357,495 of record JAWRVZ010000024.1, on the reverse strand, counting down.
GGCGTAGAGTTTCCTCGTGGAGGGAGCTCTGGACTGAAGGATGGTCTCCACAACCTCGGCTGAGAGACCGGCTTCTATGAGCTGGACCCCCTCAGGGGCCAGACCCACAGTTTCATCAGCTCTGGGCGAGGGTGCAGAATGCAACCCTCCGCCTGGGACAGAAGGTCCCTCCTGACCGGAATCTCCCAGGGGACTCCGTCGAGGAGGACCACCAGGTCCGCGAACCATATTCTGGAAGGCCAGTGGGGGGCCACTAGCATGAGACGGACCTTGTCCCAGCGAACCTTGGCCAGAACTCCCGGGAGCAGAGCGATCGGGGGAAAGGCGTACAGGCGTAACCTCGGCCACGCCAGTACCATAGCATCCCGCCTCAGAGGCGCTGGATGTGCCAGTGAAAACCACAGAGGGCAGTGGGTGTTGTCTACTGAGGCAAACAGGTCTACCTGTGCCTTGCCGTATCTTTCCCAAATCTGCTCCACCACTTCGGGGTGGAGCCGCCATTCCCCTGGTCTTGCCCCCTGTCTAGATAGGGCGTCTGCTCCCACATTCTGGACCCCCGGGATGTAGGCTGCCCTGAGAGAGAGCAACCTCCCCTGGGCCCAGAGGAGGATCTGCCGCGCCATCTTGTACAGTGGTCGCGAACGCAAACCCCCCTGATGGTTGATATATGCGACTGCCGTCATACTGTCGGTGAAGACAGTGACATGATGATCATGAAGGTCCGGGAGGAACGCACAAAGTGCTCTGCGGACCGCCAGTAACTCTAGCATGTTTATGTGCCAGGTCTGGTGCCGACTGCTCCAAAGACCTTGTGAGGAGCGATCCCTCAGGACCGCCCCCCAGCCCGAGAGGGAGGCATCTGTTGAGAGAGAGACTCTCCGAACCAGAGCCCCCAGGACCGGGCCTCCTTGTAACCGCAGCGGAGCTAGAGCAGCGTCCACCACTTTCGTGAACGTGCGGGGCGAGAGCGCCAGACCGAACGGAAGCACCCGATACTGGTACGCCTTTCCCCCAAAGGCGAACCTCAGGAACTTCCTGTGTTGCGGAAGGATGGAGACATGGAAATATGCGTTGATTTAAAAGACGCAAATCCAGAATAGGCCGCAACCCTCCATCCTTCTTTGGAACTATGAAGTACCGGCTGTAAAACCCGGACTTGCTTTCCGTGAGGGGAACATGTTCGATGGCCCCTTTCGCCAGCAGAGTGTCTACTTCTTGTTCCATAACCAGAGCCTGCTGGGGGCCTACCACGGAGTGTAGGACCCCCGAGAACCGGGGTAGTGAAACCCCGAACTGAATGGCGTACCCGAAGGTTACCGTGCGCAGGACCCACTGAGAGATACCGGGTAGCTGTGACCACGCAGCCCAGAATTCTACTAAGGGAACCAGCCTCGCCGGGCTGGCCTCTGGTACTGAGAGCATATTCACCACTAAGCCTGGGATTCCGGAAACCTGGGTGGAATGCTCTAGGACCCTCCTTAGAGGGGGTGGCTCTGCCACGGCGGGCAGACGCTGCCCATGGGTGACACCACCTAGTTGCGGCTTGATGTCAGGACCACTTTGTTCTAGCTTTCTGATTCTTAAGGAAGACCTTGAGATCACCTTTCTTACCAGAGGACTGAACTTGGACTTGTCGGCCCGACTTTCCAGGTCTTACCGGAGGGAGTCGAGTCGCGACACTTTCCTTCTGAGCGGCCCTGTGAGCGGAGCTCTGAGACCGCGATTGGTCGACGGTCTCACGTGGAGGGCGGCGGGGAAGAACTTTGCTGAACGCTGCCTGCTGTCGTGCAGCCTCCTGAAACTTGTCGACGACACTTTTTACGGCATCGCCAAACAAGCCTGAAGGAGACAGAGGAGCGTCCAGCAGCACAAATTTATCCCTATCTTTCATAGCCGATAAATTGAGCCATAGGTGTCTCTCCGTGGCCACCAGACCTGCCATGGAGCGGCCAACAGAGTAGGCCGTCTCCCTAGTGGTCCGAAGAGACAAATCCACGGTCTGGCGCAGCTCTGCCACTGCCTCCGGACCGATGCCACCGCCCTCGTTGAGGTCCCCAAGCAACTCCGCTTGATAGGCCTGCAGTAGTGCCGTAGTATGCAGACACGCCGCAACCTGACTCGAAGCGGAGTATGCTTTCCCCACCAAAGACGATGTGACGCGCATCGGCTTGGTGGGGAGCGCTGGAGCTTTAATAGCGGATGCAGACTGGGGAACGAGGTACCCAGCGAGAGCCTCGTCCACTTTCTGCATCCCCCCATAACCAAAATGTTGTGCCCCGGAAAGATTCGTATACATCGCACTTCGTGGTGTATGAATCTTTCCGGAGGCTGGCTTATTCCAAGACCTAGATACCTCGGCATGCAAATCTGAAATAAACGGCATAGCTCGGCGCGGGGGAGTGACGCGAGCAGGCAGGTAACGCTCGTCTAAGAAATTCTTTCTAGGACGAGGAGTCCTGGTCTCCTCCGGCCAATCAACACCCAGACGTGAGACCGCTCGCTCCACTACCTCAACAAGCTCCTCAAAAGCCTCCCCAGCTGGGTCGACACTAGCTGAATCCATCTCATCAGAACTAGATAAAGCTAGCATCGGAGTCTCAGCATGATCGTCTCGCGAGGAGCGATCATGACTGGGACCCGCATTATCTCGTGAGAGCTGAGATAAGGGAGGACCCATCCCAGCAACCTCAACGAGATCCATCTGTGAACCCCATGAGTGCGAGCGCCGCAATGCCTCGGCAGCAGCAGGTCCTGACCCACGGGGAACACTAGCCTGAGCGGCCTCTTTACAGACCGCCAGGCGGGAGCGGAGTGCATGCAGTGAGAACTTCTCACAGTCCTTACAGCCGGCATTCTCAAGTGCCGACCGCGCATGCTCCGCCCCCAAACAAACAACACACATAACATGTGTATCCCTGTCCGTTATAAAACGCGGACAGGGAAAAACACACGGTCTAAATCAGGGGTGTCAAACTCAATTGCACAGGCGGCCAAAATCCCAAAAAACTTTAGGTCGCGGGCCGAACAGGATAAACATTTATTGAAAACACTAAAACTAAACTTTTAAAACTTACCTTTTTTTAAATTAGATGTGAATAAAAACAGACAGAAATATTATTCTGGAATAAATCAACTTATACCTTAAATAACTTAAAAATATAAAAATATAAAAAAAATACTGAAAAAAAATACTGTCTAAATTATACAAGTTAAAAATAAAGTAAACAAGTAAGTAAAGTAAAAGTAAGTAAAAGTTAAAAGAACAAACATTCAAATTTATTTACTCTTATGTCATTTTATATAAAACTTAAAAAGATTTATATATAAAAGATTTTGCTCTCCATAAAAATATATCCTGTCAAAATTATACAAATTCAAAAAATGGACATGCTGCATAAAAAAATCTGGAAATCTAAATACAATTATTGCTTTTCAGCAATAACAAATCAAATCATTCAGTTGAATTTGCTCTTATGTCATTTGTCTTATAGTGCCGTCTTATTAAATTATATAATTACCGCCACATTAGCTCCGCAAATGAGACACACGGGTATACCGGCAGTATGTCAGTAAACATATACCGTATTTTCCCGCATATAACCCGTGGGTTATAGCAGATTTTACAAACTATATCACAATTTTTTTTACACGTAATAATATTTCAATATATTTGTTACGTCCCTAAGGACGTAATGTTTTTTTTTTTTTGCGCTGTATTTTCTTCCTGGCGCTTGCACTATCACTCTGACAGCTGGCGCTGATATGCTGTCTGACCTGTCAATCATGCAAGAAGACGTTCTGCCATGAGGGCGGGCTCTTCTCATCCGATGATCAACACCTGAATTTCGCGCACAAGCACTGTGTACCGAGCCTGAACAGTTATGGATAATTGACAATAACAATCGCGCGGTACTAGCGCGAGCGCGAAGCATCATTAGCCACTTCCTGTTTAATACAGGAAGTGTTCGGCGAGTCAGCTGGAGCGCGGGACATCTCGCGGGCCATTAATAAAATGCTCTCGCGGGCCTTGAGTTTGACACCTATGGTCTAAATGTTTGTTCATCCGCCATTTTCTCACACACAGTCCCTGATTTTTAAACTAGTCTTAGTTTTCAATCACTCTCACACAGACATACAGCACGCTGAAGACACTCAGAGCTGGTGCTTTCCGGGTCCCGGGCGCGCTTTTATGCTCTTCCTCATGACGTCACCGGCTCGCGCCGGCGGTGACACATTCACACGCGTTCGTCTCTCATTGGTTGCACAGATCTTCACGTGACTGACGCGAGGCCATTTCCCCTAGCGCTTGACGCAGCTCGAGTTCCCTGAAAGGGAAATGCCGTTAATGGGAAAACTAATTATGAAGTAAGTGAACAACTCACCCACATAGATATCACTGCTTTATGTCATTGAAATGGCCTGAAAACATGATGTCTGTGTTGGGATTTTAGGGAGAGATCACAATCAACTTACATCAATGTACATCTTTGTGTCTATGATAGTGTTTACTGAGCTTATTGATTGATGACTTAAAAAACACAGCTGAACATCAGTTCATAAATAAAATACATAATTTAAATTGTTACTGCCTTGAGTTATTCTTTTGGAATAAATGTAAAAATGCTTAAAACTTGATGATATTTACACTTTGTTTTAATAAATAGAACATTAATTACATTAATAAAAATACAAAAATATAATTGTTTTTGGTTTCTTCTATTTGGTAGTATAAGTAATGTTTTTTTTTTTAACCAGGAAAATTAAATTAAGTGTAACTGAGACAAATTTAAATTTGATTTATAAACAAAATAATAATAATTGTCTCCTGCATTAAACTAAAACAAAAAACACAACATAAAGTCCAAGCCTGGTCCTCTCTTGTCCGTCACTCTTCCTTTTATCCTCTGGAACTCCTCCATGAGACTCAAAGCTGGTGTGGTTTGCAGGTAATGCTCATTATCAATGCTCCACTCGGCTCTCACTCTCTTGGCCCTGCCCTGCTTGCCATAAATATATACAGTATATGTGTGTGTATGTATATGTATGTGTGTGTGTGTGTGTGTGTGTGTGTGTATGTTTATATATATATATATATATATATATATATATATATATATATATATATATATATATAATGTATATGTGAAAAAGAAAGGAGACCCTTTTTAACTATCGTTTTAAGTATCAGGAGATAATAAAAATCATCTGGTCTTCAGCAGGTCTTAAAATTAGGTAAATATGACACTGTGTTATTATTTATTTAAAAAGAAAAATAAAGCCAAAATGGAGAAGCCACGAACTAAGTACACCATATGATTCAATTGCTTGTAGAAATTAATAGTTTTCTGTATGACTTTATCAGTCTCTCACTCATTCTGGAGGAATTTTTGCCCGCTCTTCTTTACAATGTTGCTTATGCACAGCTCCTTAAGGTCCCGCCACATAATTTAAATTGGGTTGAGATCTGGACTTTGACAAGGCCCTGGCAAACACCTTGTTTCTTTTCATTTCCAGCCATTTTGGTGTAGATTTGCCTGTGTTCTTTGGATCATTGTCCTGCTGCATGGCCCAATTTCAGCCTAGTTGTAGCTGTCAGACTCTAAAACTCTTTGGTATACATGATTGACTCAAAGACTTCAAGTTGCCCAGGCTTTGTGACTGCAAAACAGCTCAAATCTTCACCCCTTAACCACCATGCTTGACTTTTGGAATGAGATGGTTATAAAGAATCACATGTGCAGGGTAAGATTTGTGGAAGTGTACATAAGATTGCAAGCGTAAATTAAAAAAAGCTTTGCAAGAGAAGATTTTTGAAGGTGTAAATAGTGTTAAAAAATGTGTAAAAAAAAGATTTGCAGCATACAATAATACATAATACATGAATTACATATAATTCATGTATTATAAAACGTCAGCTTCATTCTAACACAAAATAAATAGGATCTGTATTCTTCTGACTTCCATTTTTCCATGCTTTCACTGTTTTGCATGTTTTTTCCCCCAAAATATGGCCGAAAGCATTGCAAGCCTGTGAACAGTGATTTGCAAGAGTAACCAACAGTTTAAAATTCCAGCTGCAAAACGGATTGACTGTGGACCAATCTGGATGTGTATAAATAAACTGTTGCAAATGTCTAAATTACTTTTTGAAAGTAGGGCAAAAAGTTCCAGAAATAACCCAATATGTACTGTTCTGTCTTTCTTTTAGCTGTGCTTACAGTTTTGGCATGATTCTCTCACTCATTCAGTTTTGCAAGGTCCCACCTTGTAGCCAATGAAATGAGCTTCTCGCTGACTCTCGATTTACTCTTATCTGATATAAACACTCCAGACGAGAAGACATTTATCTTCATTTAGTTCAGCATTATTCTCGCTGCTTTAATGGTACTTTTAACACAAAAAACAGCTTTTTATATGCTTTTCCCCCAATTGCTCTGCTCCTGGGGGTTCTAGGAGAGAGTTTGCCAGGTCCGACTCACTTTAATTGCCCCGCAGAGTGTGGTTTTCAGACCTTGTGTCTCTCCTCGACGGTTCTTCTTGGGAGATTTCGATCAGGAGGGATCTGTTGTCCCAGGCAGGGGGCTCGATACTTCACCCCCATCCAGAACTGTGGAAGATATAGGCTTGGCCTAAGAGGGGGTTCACCTCAGAGACTCTGGTCTCTCAACTGAGGTAGTTGAGACCATTCTCAACTCCAGAGCTCCCTTCATGAGGAAACTGTACACCCTGAAGTGGAAACTCTTCATTTCCTGGTGCAGTGGTCACCAGCTGGACCCAGTTAATTGCCTGTTGGTATAGTACTGGAGCTCCTGCATGAGTAATTTACTACAGAGTTATCACTATCATTAGAGAGATCCATTGGTAACACGTTTCCTCCATGGCACGTTGAGGCTGAGGCCTGCAGTACACACAAAGTACCAGCCTGGGAACTGGCTGTGGTTCGCCGAGGCCATTGGCCAGGCCACATTCCTAAGGTCGCCATTAATCGGGCCAGACCTATTGTGCTGCAAGCCTTCTATCCTCCCCCTTTCAGGAACATCAGAATCTACTTTGCCGTGTGCGGGCGCTAGATGCGTATATTCACAGAGCTACTGTGTGGCATAAATCCGAACAGCTGTTTGTATGCTTTGGGGACCCTAACAAGGGGTCCCTACTGTCTAAGTAGAGGATGAACAAGTGGATAGTTGAGACTATATCATAAGTCTTATGAGTCAGCTGGGTTGCCTACCCGTTTGGAAATCCCAGCCCACACAACAAGGAGTATGGCTGCTTTTCTTGTTGGGAGTCTATGATGTAGCACACATTTTTGAGATTTTATAACCTAGACATGGACTTCACACCAGGGGTACAGGTATTATCATCTTAGTGCAATTCACTTGTTGCTATGGCAGCGTGGGGATTGCCATTCCTACTGCGTCTGCAGCGCAAGATGTATCCTCTTGAAAGGATATGTGTTGGTTATGTATGTAACCTTGGTTCCCTGAAGAGGGAATTAGGCACCTTGTCACCCTGCTATATCTCCTGCGTACCTGTCAGCGGCCACTTGGCATGCCTTTTTATAGTTTCATGGTTCATGCGCTCTCCCACCTCTGACGTCCCTTTACACCAGTGCTTCTCAATTATTTTCTATCGCGCCCCCCCTAGGAAGAAGTAAACATTTCGCACATTTTGCAGTAAACACTGATTTGTTGTGATAAATGACAAGCTCTGAGCGCGTCTCTTTTTGGATCAGTGCCAGATATCGCGTGAAAACACTGTCACGTCTCGGCCATGTCTGAACCATGGCATCCAGCCCGAGCGGAGCTGGATGCAGAAGTGCAAACCACAGAGGGCAATGAATCGATTCCTCGGACTCAAACAGATCTACTTGTGCTCGGCCGAACCTTAACCAAATCTGCTCCACCACCTCGGGGTGTTGCCTCCATTCCCGGGCCTCGGCCTCTGTCTCGACAGAAAGTCTGCTCCCACATTCTAGGTCCCAGGGATGTGAACTGCCCATAGTTGGAGCAGTCTCCCTTGGGACCAGAGGAGGACCTGCCACGCCAGTTTGTATAGTGGTCGTGAACGCAGACCCCCCCTGATGATTTATATTGGAGACCACAGTGGTGCTGTCGGTCTGAACAACCATATGGTGGCCCCTGAGGTATGGGAGGAACGCTTGGAGCGCCCTCCAAACAGCCATCATCTCCAGCAGGTTTATGTGCCAGGATAACTGGTGTTTGTGCCACAGACCTTGGGCGGAGCGATCCCTCAGGACTGCTCCCCAACCCGAAAGAGATGCGTCCGTCAATAGCATTACACGTCGACAAGGAGTACCCAGTACGGGTCCTTGAGACAGAAACCAGGGTTTCTTCCACATATCTACATATGCACGTAGGCATCACCGCGTGACCTTGATAGTGCAGAAAGGGTTGCACTTCAGGGAAAACCCTCTGGTTTTGAGCCACCACTGTAATGGCCTCATGTGCAGCAGATTTTCAGTTTCAGCTTCATGACAGAACGATTCAGGAGGCTCAAATCCAGGATGGGCCGCAATCCTCCATACTTCTTGGGAACAAGGAAGTAATGGCTGTAAAAGCCTGACTCTCTGTCCGAGGGGGTACATGTTCTATGGCCCCTATCCTCAGTAGAGAGCCAACCTCCTGCTCCATTACCAGAGCCTGCTCGGGGTCCACCACCACCACCACCACCATCCCTGAACCTGGGCGGGCGAGACCCGAACTGGATAGAATACCCTTTTTTATAATTCGCTGGACCCACTGAGATACTTCTGGAAGACATATCCATGCTGTCAGAAATTCTACTAGGGGAACCATCCTCTCGAGGCTGACCTCTGGTATTTGTGTAGCACACACGCCAGGGCCCGGTTTTCTGGGCAACGCCTGAAGTGAATGCTCTAGGACCCTCCTTGGAGGGGGCGATGTCCTCAGCGCAACCTGTGTGATAGGCGGCAACTGAGGAGGACTGGCGTCAGGACCTCTTCGAAGTTGCCTTCTTAGCGAGGATGACAGTCCTCAGATCCGTCCTCCTGCCACAAGATCTGGACACCTCAGCGTGCAGATCAGGGAAAAAAGGCAGGTCCCGGCGGGGGGGAAGGACTCGTGCTGGCAGAAAACATTTACTTTAAAATTTACTTCTTTTCGGATGAACAACACTTTCCTCTGCTGGCCACTCAATATTTAATGTGGCCACCGCACGAGTCACAACCTCGAGCAACTCCTCATAAGCTGGAGATGAGGTTGGCAAATCCTCACTCTCAGCATCAATACTAACAACGTCTAACTCCTCAGAGCTAGACAATTGCAGTGCTTGTGTACTTGGCCGGAAGTAACTGCCCTCGAGCGTGCTTCCAGAACCATACCAGAGACACTGGATCTGCCGGGTAAGGGTTGAGATAGGGGAGCACCCGTCTGAGGTGAATTCATGAACCGTGACAGTTACTGCTTAGAGGTACTGTACGTGTATATTTCACTACGTGAACAATAGCGATCAAAATGAATTAATGTTAATAAATGTTAAGGGGTTGGAACCGCGTGACTGTGTTATGAGAGGCTGTCATTAGGATATTTCCAGTAAAAATGCGCACGACGATGCTGAGTGTTAGGACTTTGTCCATAGAAAAATGCGTGTGGGTGAGGGAAAAATATTTCTCACACACCAATACAATGCTCATATACCGATTTGACCCTCTATGCTCGTACACCGATTTGCTCGTATACCAAGTCGCTTGTAAACCGAGGTATTACTGTACTTCGTTTTAAGATCTCCTATGTGTGTGTGTGTGTGCACGCACGTGTATATATATATATATATGAATGTGTATATATGTATGTATACTGTGTAATTTTTTTTCACCAAGCCTTTTGCAAATAGTATACAGACTGAAATTATAAATAATTGGGATTTGAATAACATATTCTGCAATTATACATAACATATTAGTATTTAAATTTAAATTGGTTAATTAATAAAAAATTAATTCAAAAAATTAATGTGAAATCCAGTGTTGAATTGTTTTGTCCAAAATGACTGGATTGCTAATTTGTTTTTTCTCTGTTTGATTGACAAGCTTGCACATTGTCACTTCTCACTTGCTGTTAGGAGATTTGTTTTTTTAAATATGTTTTTGATATTTTTTGTAGAAATTTAAATTCATTGTTGACCATTTTCATTATTTTCTATCAATTTTATTGATTAATTGTTGCGACCTTACTCAATACTAAGCTATCAATACTAAGCTCTATAATGGAATAGTGGATGGATGAATAAATTGCTGGATTGATAAATTGATGGATGGATAGAGCGTTCAAGCGTCCTTGAGCCCTGTAAAGGCGCTATATAGATAAAACGTATTATTATTATTATTATTATAGACAAAGCTAGTCTGTTTTCTTGCCCCAGTACTTGGTGAAATAGTTTTCATCACAATTAGAATGATAAGTAGTGCACTGGGTGGAATTAATCTGCCTGTGAAAACCAAACAAATGGTCACTGGATTCTCAAGATGAATTGGTTAACAGCCTTACCTCGATGGTTGAAACATTGCAGGACAAAATAGGAAGCCATCGATGTTCACTCTCTAATCAACTAAATGATGAAAAAGCAGGTTGTAGGAGAGACTAGAGGTTGAGAGAAAAAGAGATATTGACTGGTTTAATATTTATGTGTTTAGAAGAACTTTGTACAGACATCAAACTCTTTCATATTAAGAACAGCAAGGCCACAAACTTCTTGACCTTAGAGATTTGTCCTGCAGTAGGCATGCAAATGTTTCTGTCCAACATCAGTCACTAATGTACAGCTCTTGTCAATGTACATGCAAGATGCAAGATATGCTGATTTTCTCATTCAAGACGCGTTTTTCAATTCGTAAATTTTTCCGCCTTGTTGACTCGGTTGTGGCTCACTTACTGTGCATATTTATCAATGAATGATGGTTTCAGAAGACTCTGTATGGATCTATGGGCATTTTCATTAACAAAGGAGCCATTTCATGATTACGAACAGTCTGTAAATCACCAGCTTTCTTTCTGAGGCACTGGGCACAGCAGAGGAGGTGTAGGAACGACCACCACTAATAACCTAGACCGATTTTCTACGATGAAATTCACTTGCAGGAACAAGGTTCCTCGATGGGGGAATGAGGAAAGGAACCCCACCTCTGAAGCTCAAGACCCTCCCCTGGGTATGTCTGCCTAAGGGCCACACGTTCTTCTGAGCAGGTGCTGTTCTGTACTAATCCTCCTTATTAAAACAGACCTGGTGATTGAGACAGAAGCATTATTCATAACTTTTATATTTCCATACCGGGCGTTAGGCCAGGCTTTTTCATTTATGAGCTTTCATCTGTAGAAATGAGGAATGGGAGCCAATTTTTAAATTAAATCTGACCTCTTTTTTTCACTCGTACATAAATGGTGGATCTTTTTTTTTTTATGCCATTCAAGGTAAATTTCTTTTCTCCTTCTCTCTCTCATGTGTGAATGAGTAGTGGGAACCTCTGCTGTCCCAGGGTGGATTCTGTCATCACATTTCAGGATCCTCCAAGCTAACTGAGACGAATAGTGAATGATCGTTAATCACAATCAGAGCCTTCTGCCACCAACTGAAATGCCTCCTGGGGAAGTCAATATGACGGTATGAGAGTGATAAAGCCGAGTATTATGTGCGTTCTGAATGAATGGAGTATATAGGATAATGCTAAGCAATAGGGATGATATGGTTATGAAAAACAGAGCTGCTTTTGGGCAACTGAAGAGCTTGAGAGTTGAAGTGACGAGCTTTGCGCTGACGCTCTGGAGCAGCATCAAAGAGGCTGGCCAGCGTTACTGGAGCAGCACCCACTAGGAGCCTGCTATTTGGGTCAGAAATGAAAACTGAAAGGTGGAGCTTATCGCCAGGATGAAGGGATAAAAATGAAATGAAAGAATGAGAAAGAAAGGGAGGGAGGGAGGTGAATGCGAAGGGCCTGTCATTTTGCTCCTGCTGAGGTCAATCTGCCATTGCCTAAAGACAATGTAGCCGTCACGTTTTTCCGTCTGCAAATGTGAGATATTACCTTGGATTGTTCAGAATGCTTCAGGTGCTAAAAGTTGCTGCAAGGTCATCAGTAATATAAATTCTTTTACACAAATCTGAATTATGCTCTTACAGTGAAGCACTTAAGTCACACGATCTATTTAAGATTCCTGTCTTAAATTTACTTCTGCTGCTTTGGCAACAGCGTTTCATTCTATTTGATAATTTTTTCAAAGCATGAGAATTAATGGTGAACTGGAGGACCAAAGAGAATGCTTAGTTTAGGGAGTTTCTCTAGAATGTATCTACAGATTTCTCCATTTCATATTGATTAGCCTGGGGTAAGGATGGATGTTGTGTAATAGATTTTGGTTTTTGATACAGTATATCAGCAGCTGCAGCCTTTCTGATGGCTACATCTTCATCAGCGTCTAGCTTATTTTTTTGGACAGAAACATACATACCAGTTTGGATCAAAGCTTTTATTAAATATGATGAAACATTGTTGTCTGTTGAGGTCCTGGTACAGCATTTGTAGGGGCATTTACCAGCAACCAATACTGTGACCTTTTGTCGGCTAAGGGTTTTCAGACTGGGAACCATCAAAGCTGATTTACAGGTCAATAATATTGTGAATTACAAATTAAAATAACTGTTCTCTATTTTTGTCACAGATATGTCATGTTCCTCCCATGTGATCCTTCTGTGCTTCCGCCCTCTGTTTCGTCAGCCAGTCCTCCTTGTTTGTTGTGTCAGGTGCTCCCCATTATCATGTCTATTTGTACCTTCATGTTCTCCATTGTCTTTGTCAGTCATTAACGTTGTGTTGTCCTGGTGTGTGGATGTCTCCAGCGTTTTCCGTGTCTCCAGTTTTTGCACTGTTAAGTGCCGCTTTGTTTTCGTTCCTTATTAAAGTCTTTTCTGTTGGATTCCGAGTCTCCTAGCGTTCTTCTCCGCATCGCACATGCTCGCCTTGTTGTAACAATTTTCATATATTTTCAAATTTATTCCTGTGATGGCGAGGAATTTCACAGCCATTACTCCATTCTTCACTGTCACATGAAATCATTCGAATATGCTGATTTTGTGCAATTGTTATAAATGTTGAAAACATCTGTCCTGCTTATATTTTTTGTGAAAACCAATTTGTGAAAGATCAAAATATTTATTTGAAATAGGAATGTAGAAATGTTCTCACATTCTAAATGCCTTTACTGTCACTTTTTAAATTAAGTAATGCATTCCTCTCAGGAATTTGTAGTGCCGCACCACGGCACATTCAGTGTAGACAGCATCATGATTATAATGGGTTCTATTTGCTTTTGTTGTGTTGCACCGCTTGCTTTTGGTGTAGACGGTGTAATATCACAATTTTCTCAAACAGTATGAAAGGGTCTTTAAACATGAATCTACCTTAATATTTCAAGACAATGCTGCCTGCTGATATACTGTAACTCACATCACATTTGTGGGTAATTGGCGTCAAAAAGTTTGAAACCCACCTGTGTTGTAGATTATGTTTTATCTCACTTTTCACTTCTTCACTTTACATACACTTCAGAAATATGTCAACTTTACTCACTATTTTAACACGTATTTTGCTTTGCTTTATTTTTGTAGTCAATTATTTTGCAAATCCATTTTTGTGAAGATCAGATTCTGGGTTTTTTCGGTATAATTAATTCCACCGAAGAATATATTGTAATTTCAATATTGATTCAAATGTTTAAAAAAAAAATCAATGGGTAAATTACTAATTAATACAGTTGTTAGATTAATAGATTAAATGCATGTAAAGATTATATATTCTTATTTATTTGCAGTGCTAATGAAATTCTCTGTGAAGTTACACAGTATATCATGATAGGATTCCCCCCCCCCCCCCCCACACACACACACACACATTGCACTGTCAGTGTGTAGAGTGGGACACAGTTACATTTGCAATGCAGAATATTATTGTCAGGTTCTGTGCCAGTTTGACTGTCATGGCAACACAACAGCAGGACCTACTGGCAACAGAGCAAAACGTTATTTCATTTTAAGTGAAAATAAGCAGTTTATGAGTGACAGATCATGTATGATCGGCATTCATGTATGAACGATAGCAACTGGTCATTATTTTTAACACTTGACTTACTTTTACCTTCTATACTGCTATTAAAACAGTTCATTTCAGGTGTGAATGTACGTAGTGTGATTCACTGTTTGGTCGAGCCAGATTGTGATGGCTGTTATGTAGTGCACTCTCAACTAATGACTTCTAATGGCAGTTGTCTTGGGAAGTGTTTAGGAGCCAATTTTTCTGCATTACTGCAGGTTGTGATGATGTAAAAGAAATGTGCGTGAGTTTTGAGGAAGGAGAAATTGAAGGGAAGGGGTCGCCGGGGAACCTCAGGGCTCACCTGCTCACGACACCTCATTTATCAACAGAGGCCCTCAAACAGATGGTGCCATTCCAAATCTGTGCAACTATGTTGACATGATACAGCGTCAAAGGGAGAGAGTGAGAGAGAATTGAACGTACCTGAACTTTCAATTTAACTGAATTGAATTAAATGTGACAGATGGATGGTGTGATTAGAGTGGGGGGAAAGGGAGAGATAAAAATTTACATAGGAGTAAATACTAAAAAGAAGACCTATTCAATGTTCAAGAGAGGCAAGAAGTGAAAGTTGACAGGAGAGAAGAACACACTATTGCCGATTCTCCTCTGTCATCTACAAAGCAGTTAAATAAATCATTCTCTCATTCCTTATTCTCTCATCCCTCTCTCCTCTTTTTGCCTCCTTTAATCTTTCTGCACTGCATCTGCTGTGCTCTCAAAATCTCCAAACACAGACACTCCGCACCAGGAAATGCTCTTAACTGACACTTATAAGAGCTTTATTGGCTTTGTTTAATGTATATGTGTGAGACTGTCTATGGAAAAGTATGGAAAAGAGAGGACACACAGGGTGTGATTTGCTGGGGGATTTATATATATATATATATATATATATATATATATATACAGTACAGACCAAAAGTTTGGACACACCTTCTCATTCAAAGAGTTTTCTTTATTTTCATGAGTATGAAAATTGTAGATTCACACTGAAGGCATCAAAACTATGAATTAACACATGTGCAATTATATACATAAAAAAGTGTGAAATAACTGAAAATATGTCATATTCTAGGTTCTCCAAAGTAGTCACCTTTTGCTTTGATTACTGCTTTGCACACTCTTAGCATTCTCCTGAAGAGGTAATCACCTGAAATGGTCTTCACTTCACAGGTGTGCCCTGTCAGGTATAATAGGTGTGATTTCTTGCCTTATAAATGGAGTTGGGACAATCAGTTGTGTTGTGCAGAAGACAGCTGATTGTCCTACAGAATAGACTGTTAGAATTTGTATTATGGCAAGAAAAAAGCAGCTAAGTAAAGAAAAACAAGTGGCCATCATTACTTTAAGAAATTAAGATCAGTCAGTCTGAAAAATTGGAAAACTTTGAAAGTGTCCCCAAGTGCAGTCACAAAAACCATCAAGTGCTACAAAGAAACTGGCTCACATGCGGACCGCCCCAGGAAAGGAAGACCAAGAGTCACCTCTGCTGCGGAGGATAAGTTCATTCGAGTCACCAGCCTCAGAAATTGCAGTTTAACAGAAGCTCAGATTAGCGACCAGGTCAATAACACACAGAGTTATACAGCAGACACATCTCTAGAACAACTGTTAAGAGGAGACTGAGTGAATCAGGCCTTCATGGTGGAATATCTGCTAGGAAACCACTGCTAAGGACAGGGAACAAGCAGAAGAGACTTGTTTGGGCTAAAGAACACAAGGAATGGACATTAGACCAGTGGAAATCTGTGCTTTGGTCTGATGAGTCCAATCGAGATGGTTTGGGGTGAGCTGGACCGCAGAGTGAAGGCAAAAGGGCCAACAAGTGCTAAGCATCTCTGGGAACTCCTTCAAGACTATTGGAAGACCATTTCAGGTGACTACCTCTTCAGGAGAATGCCAAGAGTGTGCAAAGCAGTAATCAAAGCAAAAGGTTGCTACTTTGAAGAACCTAGAATATGACATTTTTTAAGTTGTTTCACACTTTTTTGTTATGTATATAATTGCACATGTGTTAGTTCATAGTTTTGATGCCTTCATTGTGAATCTACAATTTTCATAGTCATGAAAATAAAGAAAACTCTTTGAATGAGAAGGTGTGTCCAAACTTTTGGTCTGTACTGTATATATATATGCAATGTATGTTTTCTGGCATATACACTACATGACCAAAAGTATATGGAAACACTTAACTGGTATAGCTATTTCAGCCATTTGCTATTAGCAGAATAGGGGATACCTTTTCTGCTGAAGCATGACCAACAGTGGCCCTGTGCACAAAGCGAGGTCCTAAATCAATGTTTTACAAAGTGTGGTGTGGAAGAACTTGACTGGTCTGCGCAAAAGTGTGACCTGAACCTCACGTACGCCTGTGGTGTTATTGGAAAGGTAATTGCAGTGCAGGTCGCAAAGCCATACAGGTTTAAATTGATTTGTTTTTGTTTTGTTAGTGAATTGTTGATGCTGTGGTAAATGTATGGTTTTAATAGTGATTTATAAATGTCTTATGATTTTATTATAAACTGAAATATTGGATGACTTTTATTTTGGTAACAGTTGTAAATGAGAAGGAAGTTTTGGAAATTTCTCTTTGGTCTTGTCGTGTGGTTGAATTTAAAGTTGATCTGAAATGAAATTTCACCCTGTTTATTTTGTAAATGTATGTTATAGAACTTACTGTGAGCAATTCATTCAAATGTATATTCATTTGCCTCCACTTTTGAGCGCAATGCCAATATCTCAAAATCCAATTGACAACCGATGCATAAAACAAAGATCCAGTCTAAGCTGGAATAGCCGCAAAGGCAGGATCATCTCTCTCTCTCTCTCTCTCTCTCTCTCTCTCTCTCTCTCTCTCTCTCTATATATATATATATATATATATATATCTACACACACACACATTTATGTATACACACACACACACACATATATATATGTGTGTGTGTGGGTGTGTTGTTCAGGTGTCATACTTGCAGCCTTTTAAGTGTCCTTCCCCTGGTTTAGTGGCATGCATTTAAAAAATAAATAATAAAAGGGTGTCAGAAAAGTCCAGAACCTGATCACTCACAGTAATTGTGCATTCCAAACACGGTGACAACTCATCTGTCTCATCTGTAAGCACAAATCATTTATACTGTGCTGGAGGAAAAACAAAACTTAATCAGTGGGATACCTCATTATATAGCTGAATGAATGTGATCACTTGCTACGCACAGGGTTTCCTTAAAAAGCCTGCTAGCATCTCGTTCTCACAGTCTAAACTTGCAGCTTTCGGGAAAATTATCATCGATACAGACTTTTCCTCTAACTTTGAAGAATCAAAGCACACTGTGAGAGATGGTGAGGGAGTGGGATTCATTCTGTGACCTCTTTACCTCCCTCTTTGGATCAACGCTGCTCAGGTGTTTGTGTACGTGTGTTTGCAAACACAAGGTTCACCCCCTCAAGCCTCGCAGCCTAAGCCAATGTCTCGTGTCTGTTGTTAAAAGCAAGGGACTGGGGGCTGCGGTTTGTGACTGACTTTAAACTCTCAAAACACTCAGAATGAGTATAGAATAAAAATATAACGGGCACTGAAAATTAAAATGAGAAACTGCTTTGCTCCAATCATTCAGGATAGAGGGTGTGTGAGTGTGTTTCTTTGTGATTAGAGCATTGATAGATGATGTGTTTTTATATAAATTGGTTGTATAAATCACTGCAGTAGTGTTTTTAATGGCTATCGGTGGAGTTGAGGTGGCCACGTGACTGTTTCCTACTGTTTGCACTTATTAATTGACCAGTCGTAATGGGCCAAACCCTGTGCCCTCTCTATTGGACACACACACACACACACACACACACACACACAACAGAAACTCGCAAGCTCCCCAAAACTGCCCCAATGTTATTGTTTAGGTCAGCCTTGAATGCATTTTTGCTATCCCACCAGGAAAGTATTTTTCGTCAGCCTTTTGTTGTATTCAAGCACAATTAATTTTAGAGTAAAGTCCCATATGGCCTGTTATAGCTTGCATATTTCTCTGCCATAATTATTTCCATATTGTGCGTTGTTGATAACAGAAATATCGTCTCTGAACATAGTCAGCGGCTTTCTTGAATGAAGGAAAAGGTTTTAGAAAAGGTCCAGCTATTTTGATGAGTGCCAGAGATGATAGCAGTGCCTTTGATTGCACAGACATCTCTTATGCCTCCTTTTGCCGGATATAACCATCAAATCGATGTCCACAAAGGAAATAAAGTCAGATTATGGAATGTTGTCTGTAGTCTAAACAGCATTTAGGTTGTATAATTGAATGAGGACATTATAAAGCTCTATCACTTCTTTGTGTGGTCTAAAATAGCTGAAATGTTGTGATGACAGTGCAACCACAAGCTGCTGGCTGCATACTAATGCAGGACCGGACTCTGCTGTGGTCATTTCATAGTCTGAGTCACACTTGATTTTGGGGTTGATTTCCATGTTTATGAAGTTTAGCGCTACAGAATTCAATTTATTTCATTGATCATTACATTTGATGATCTCTTTACTCGCTGTGATGTTAATTCTGCAGCCTCTGAGCAGAAATTACTCTTGGCATTAGAGGTCATGTTATGATGAGGTGAAGTTAGGAAAGGGAACTGAATTCTCTCACAAGCTGCTTAATGGATCTATAGAACACATGCCCCCGCACAAGTCTCTAGGATTTGATTTTAAGGGTATCTGCAGTCATCACAGGTAATATTGTATGTCATTCACACGCATTTTGTATAAGAAAATGTATAAGAATTTCTTTTAAATTCTTTAACGTCTCTAAAATATTTTTATAAAGTGGATAACACACTTGTAGAAATATGTTCGGGTCAACCTTGGACACTTAAAACCTTTTTTAAATTCTAACTTGATCAATTATTGCACAATGGCAGTGAACAAGATGAAACCTAACAAGAGTTTTTCATATGTAAATGTTGTCCTATTCGTCCTTGATGTGTCAAGTTAATTTTTATTTTTTAACAATTTTTTGGTAATATACAGATTTCTGTTATTATCGAATTGTTGTTTAAAGTGAGACAAAGCAATTCATCAAGATTGTTATTGTTAATGCTTACTGTTTGAGCAGTAATTATTCTACCAAAAATTAAGAAATTTACAGCAGTAATGTTTTTCTATTTATATCTCAGTGTTACTTAGGTATTATTATATTCATATTTATATATTTTAAAATATTATAACATTTATTACTTTATATATATTTTTATATGCTTTATTTTTTTGTCTATAAAGCTTTCATTTATCTTTATTCCAGTTTTTGTTTTAGTAATGTCACTACCTTTTTAAAATCATTTTTAATAATATTTTTAGTAATTTAAAAAAAGTTTTGATATTTTTTGAAGGGTTGCACCAATGTTTTGCATTTATCCCACCATTTAAAAGTTTAAAGTGCCAAATTCACATACATACTAGTTTAGGAATGACCATGATGAACCACATCTATCCAACTGAGAGAGAGTTATGGTATTTTAGGTTGTTAATGGTAAATTGTGATAATATGTGTTTGTTCTTGGGGCACTACCCCATGATGCCTTGCCTCTGCTGTGTCCTTGGATGTGCTTTGCTGATTATGTTGTTGAGGTAGGTGGTGGTGGGGTGTGGGGGTTATAGTATTAGCTGTATGCCTCAGATCCTCCTGCATATGCAGTCTCCTGATGTTTAACCCTGCACTCCATGGTAGTGTTGCACTGATTACTGGCCGTCCTGTGGGACATTGATTGTCCTGTTCCTCTCTGGCAAACCCAACACAGTGCTGACGAATGAACTCCTGGCCCTGCCAAGTCCAATTAACTGTCAGCGCTGCATCGACACGGCTCCTTCGTAACTGAGGAGAGGGAAGAAAAACAAACTTTTAATCAAATTGTGCTTCGGGCCCCAAGGTAACTGGGGTTTTATTCTGAATTCTACTCCATTCCTCTCTGTCGGCTGTTACGTACTTTACTTAAGAAGGTTGTTGAGGGAACAGTTTGTTTTTGCATTATTAGAGACAAAGAACAACAACATTCACATTTTAATGACTAGCTATAATATATAAAATATATATTTAACATTTGTATCTGTCTAGCTTGCAAAACCTAGTTGGCTCTCTAGCGTTTTAAGGCATAAGTGGGCTCCCGACATGAGTGTTGTTCCAAACAGTAAACATATTAATTTTGTTTGCTTTTAAGATATTTAGGGCCAGATTTACTAAACAGTGCAAATTAGCGTGAGAGCACAATTACAAAAAAAGCGCAGATGGGAGTGGTGTTCTGCGTGTGATCTTCTGAAATGTGCAATTTAAAGAACACAGATTTAATTTAAAGAGCATAGCTGTTTTTTAAATACAAAAACAAAAGAGCTCTTCTTGTGTAAACTGGTAATAATAGTCCAATGGGATGAAAGCAGTCCAACAGGATATGCCCAAGAGAAAGAAACTGTCACAAAACAATTAATGGAGGACTAAAATGCAGGGTAAAGGTGAGGATTTATTATTAAAAAAATACCCCGACACCGGACAGAGAACATCAAGGGATTAAATAGGCACATGAGGAAGGGTGGTGATCGGAAACAAACAATCGGGCGGGGCTGACACTAACATGACACAAACACGCAGCTAATGCAGACGCGCATTGCCACATGTTCACAAAAACTGACGAGATGGCGCGCATTTAGTGAACAACCAACTGTGCGCGACAAATGACATGAAGTCACACGGATACGAGAGCACGCACAAGACGTCACACGCTCTCACAAAGACACGACAAGGGAGCAGTGTCAGAGCTCTGTCAACCAAGACACTATGAACCGAAACTGACGTGACAGAACCCTGACAGAAACACAACTTCATGGATAAAGACAGAGAGGAAACACAAGGGAATATATACACTAAGGCGTGATTAGACACAGGTGACAAGACTGACAAGGTGATTGATTACAAGACAGGTGGTTGGAAAAACACTGGGAGAATCACGGGAGGAAACAGGAAGTAGACAGACATGAAAGAACTGTGACAGCTTGCTATTATCTGAATAGTTTTTTACTTAGTTATTAATAGTTATTAATATAGCTACATAACAACTTGAATAAAGCTAAAGACCAATCCAGAGGTTATGGCCATAACCATTGCGAAAATGAAGCCCCAATACTTGCTGTTGTCTCAATAGTGTTTTTATCCAGCCCCCTATATTGACCCAGACTGCATAACAACTTAACTGAAGTTTAGCAGTTAGTCAGAAATGTTAAATCTCACCTGATGTGCCCCATGCACCATCTAACCTGAGATCTAGAGTGTATTTAACCCTGGACACAGATTTGTGGTAACAATGGATGCATTGTAATCTACTAGAGTTAATAATTTCAGAGTTAGATAGAATAAAATCAAATGTAAAAATATATTATTAGTCAGATAAATGTATCATGCCAAGTACATGATCAAACATTGATTTACAAATACAAACAAAAGATGCATACCTGACCTTAGAAAAATACATAATGCAGAGTGTCTGAAAGACACTATTACGAGCCGATCTGGCTCTTAAGACTCTTGAAACAATTCTTTAAATACCCAGACCAGGAGAGAAACCTAATTCAAATGGAAACATGAGCTAACAATGAAAATTTGGTTACTGAGAACAGAAGGTAATTTGCAAGAAGGACCCTGGGAGAGGGCACACCAACTGTAGATCATTGTGACAAATGATCTGAGTTCAGAGTTGTAACTGTGTATGGCCCTTTAAGAACATTAGCCCCTGAGTATGTTGTACGAGTACACACGTGAGTTTTCACTTGTATCCAATGTGTCGTGTTGGTAGCACACGCTCCGTTAATAAAGTTGATTCACACGTATCAGTCGTCGTGATTATTAACAGAATCAACAACATGGTGTCAGAAGAAATACGAACTCGCCTGTGAGTAAACCAATTAGTAGAAGAAGAAAAGACTGAACAGCTCGTGAAAGTTTTCTCGAGGACGCGCACCGAATGACAATGGCGGACTGTTTTCGAAGACCAGACCCGCTCACTTTTGATGGAAATATCGCAGACAATTGGCAAATTTTCGAGCAAGAGTATGACATTTTCATTGCCGCCGCGCACTATGATAAACCTGCAAAGACCTTGGCATACATCCTCCTCAATCTCGCAGGGCCGGAAGCCATTGAACGGGAGCGTTCATTTGTCTATGCAGCGGAGGTGCGTGTGCCGGGCGAGAACGGCGCGATCTTAACTCCCGCGGAATCCAGGGAAGATCCAGAGTGCCTAAAGAGGAAATTTCGTGAAATATGCAATCCTCAACAAAACAAGACATTGTAAAGGCATAAATTCCACTCAAGAAACCAGAAACAAGGTGAAACTATTGAGGCATTCATCAGTGATCTCAGGATCAAAGCAAAAAGTTGTCATTTTGGAGAATTGATAGACAAGCTGATCTGCGATAGAATTGTATGTGGCATCAACAATGAAAGCTTGAGGAAAGCACTATTAAAAGACAGTGATTTAACTCTAACCAAAGCCAAATCACTTTGTCGCATACATGAAATGACTGAAGAGAATAACAAAATGTTGGCTGCACAAAAGACTGCAACTAACGTTGACGCAATACAGCCATTTTCCGGCAGGAGGCGCCAACACACAATGCATAAACAAAGAACAGAACATGATTCACCAGCCATAACCAATTGCAGAAATTGTGGAAGTAATCATGCAGCAAAGAAAGAGAAGTGCCCAGCATTCGGACAACAGTGTCATAACTGCAAGAAAATGAATCACTACAAGAAATGTTGTAAAGCACGTGGTCAGTTTGGTCAGAAAAAATTTAACCACAGGAAAGTGGTGCATGAACTTGAAATATGCAAATCCTCTGACCATGACGACACCTTTTATGTTGATAGCATTGAATTTGACAAGTGTGTCAACACTGTTAACCCTCATATGGCAGAATTGGAGGAGGGATTTGTCACTTTACACATAAATAAAACTCCAATTGAGTTGAAAGTCGACACTGGGGCAAAGTGTAACGTAATGTCACAAAAGACTTTTGAAAAAATTGCCACGAATGAACAGCCATCAATTCAATCAAAGACACCCAACCTGGTTGCTCATGGTGGAAGTAAAATTAAAACAAAGGGCTTAGTCACACTGCAGTGTGTCCTAAAAGGGCAAAATCACTCAATCGCATTCTTTTTGGTGGATCAAGACGTCCAACCGTTGTTAGGATTTCATGCATGCCTCGACATGGGGATTGTTACAATCAGCCCGGATGTGCATCATGTCAATATGGAGAGCAGCACTGAAGACATTTTCACTGAGTTTAAAGATTTGTTTACCGATGAGCTCGGAGAACTTCCAGTTACATATTCCATGACGGTGGACCCTAACATACAGCCAGTGGTTCGCCCCGCCCATCGCATTCCTCTGGCAATGCAAAGCCGTGTTAAAGCGGAGCTGGACCGCATGCAGAGCCTTGGTGTTATAACTGCAGTTTCAGAGCCGACAGATTGGGTCTCATCCATAGTGGTCACACATAAAAAGGACAGACAAGAAATCAGGCTGTGTATCAACCCAAAAGATTTAAACACCACCCTAAAGAGACCTCATCACCCTATGCGCAGCGTAGAGGAAGTAGCATCCCAGATGTCAGGAGTAACTGTATTTTCAGTGCTGGACGCAAAGAACTCTTTCTGGCAGATTCGTCTCGACCACAAGTCATCAATGATGACTACGTTCAGTACTCTGTTTGGGCGTTATAGATTCCTTCGGATGCCCTTTGGTATAAATTCTGCAAGCAAAGTGTTCCAGCGCTCATTTGAGCAGCTCTTCTCCGGATACCCCTGTGCAATTATCGTCGATGACATAATCATCGGAGGTCGCAATGTTACTGAACATGACATTAACCTGAAAAGGGTATTGAACAGAGCACGCGAGATCAAGCTCAAGCTAAACCCGGTCAAATGGAAATTTCGCCTGGACCAAGTCAGCAATGTGGGCCATATTTTTACAAGTGAGGGCCTAAAGGCCGATCCGTCCAAAACCAAAGCAATCTCTGAGATGCCAGCACCCAAGGATGTCCCAAGGATGTTACAGCGCTTCCTTGGAATGACAAACTATCTGGGGAAATTTATCCCAAACTTCAGCGACATTGCTGCGCCCCTCAGAAAGCTGACACACAAAGAGACAGTGTGGTGTTGGTTTGACACCCTCAAGTCATGTTTGTCCACCCCACCTGTCTTATCCTACTATGATGTAAAGAAGCCAGTCACTCTAACCTGTGATGCTTCATGCTTTGGGCTTGGTGCTGCATGCATGCAGGAGGGCAAACCAGTTGCCTATGCGTCTCACACACTTACAGATACAGAGACACGGTACGCTACGATATCACTCTAGTGTACAAGAAGGGCAAGCACATGTATCTCGCAGACACCCTATCTCGAGCTCCAAACACTGAAGTCCCTCCAGAAACTGAAAATGACACATTTGAAGTAGTCCATCAATTACATCTCCATTGCTCGATTGGAGGAACTCAGAAAGCATACAGCGGAGGATGAGGTGTTGCAGTCTCTCAGCTCTACGATTCAACAAGGTTGGCCAATTAAAGAACACAGTGTGTTGCCTGTGTTGCGTCCGTACTTTCCCTACAGAGATGAGCTAGCTGTGGAAGATGGAATAGTGATGAAAGGTCTCAAGACAGTCATTCCTCGCTCATTGCAGAAAGAATACACTGCAATAGTCCACAGAGGACACCCTGGTCTGGACGCTACCAAACACAGAGCAAGAAGTATAATTCTCTGGCCAACAATGACAGCTGACATTACAGCAGAACTTCTCTCATGCTCAGTCTGCAACAGCACAAAGCCACATCAACAGAAAGAACCACTAAAACCATACCCAGTACCAAATCTGCCTTGGTCTACTGTGGCAACAGATATGTTTGAGTGGCGCAGGCAAAATTATCTAGTGCTTGTGGACTCATATTCAGGATGGTATGAGATTGACCTTCTTCGTGAAACAACGTCTTCAGCTGTAATCACGAAACTAAAGAGACAATTCTCCTGCACGGGACACCGCATACACTAATTTCTGACAACGCTAGACAGTACACGAGCCAGCAATTCAGAGACTTCGCCAAACAGTGGGACTTCACTCATGTCACCAGTAGTCCAGAATTCCCACAGTCAAATGGCCTGGCAGAAAGAGCGGTTCGTAGTGCAAAGCAGCTGATGGAGAAATCTCACAGAGATGGCACGGATGTATTCCTCAACCTCAAAAGCGATACTACGACACATCAAGTCGTCCACTGCAGCCACTGGTAGAGGGACAAGTCGTCAGAATGCAGACCCCGAAAGGATACGGGCACCTTGGTACGGTAAAAGAGGTGAACAAGGAGCCTCGCTCATACACTATCCAATGTAATGGAGGAACATACAGGAGGAACCGACGCCATATCCTTCCTGTTGCTGAGCCCCTTCCATCACAGCACACCCACAAGAACATTGACTCTCAAAACCACTACACACACAGAGGACTTTACTCCCCCAACATCACAAACTCATCACAAACACACATTCCACAACCAGAATCCACATCTACTGACATGTCAATGCACACATCACAGTCTCCAATTGAGGACAGTAATGTACCTTACAGAACACGTTCTGGTCGCATATCCAAACCGAATCCAAGGTACAAGCAGTGAATTCCAGTAATGGAAGATTCAATGACACTTTGATTCTTATTTTGAATATCTGCTAAATGCATCTATTATGTTAATTTCCACATCGTCATTTTATGTTGGTTGATGTTTCTTCATGCATACAGAGAATATTTTGAGATTTGCATCTGTTATTATTTAGCTGTTTACTGTAATGCATACATTGTTAAAATGTAAATCATTCATAATTTTTGGTTGTGATCAAGTTAACCTTAGGACTAACTACTGTTAAATATGTTCACTTCAGGAAGTTTCAGCTAAAGGAAGGGGATGTAGATCATTGTGACAAATG
The DNA here is from genome assembly GCA_037043235.1 of Rhodeus uyekii. NCBI lineage: Eukaryota > Metazoa > Chordata > Actinopteri > Cypriniformes > Acheilognathidae > Rhodeus > Rhodeus uyekii. Next base: position 331,362 of record JAWRVZ010000024.1, on the reverse strand, counting down.
ATCTGAGTTCAGAGTTGTAACTGTGTATGGCCCTTTAAGAACATTAGCCCCTGAGTATGTTGTACGAGTACACACATGAGTTTTCACTTGTATCCAATGTGTCGTGTTGGTAGCACACGCTCCGTTAATAAAGTTGATTCACACGTATCAGTCGTCGTGATTATTAACAGAATCAACAACACCAACCACAGTAAGCAAAACATCAACAGTAAGCTAAACTCTTCAACCTTTAACACCTTTTGGTTTAATTCTATGTGAATGAGACTTTTGTACCAGTTGCACTGAGACATTTAAATGTTGCCAAACACGTATAGTCCATTATGGCACAATCTTAAGCTTTCCGTATCGCCAAGAACTGATTACAATGTCAATGTGTACCTTGAATGCAATGTAAAAAAAGCAGGAGAATGTGTTCTCTCTCTCTTCATCGCGGACGAGTGCACTCCGCGCAAACCTAGGCGATCAGGGGTCTATTTGTGTTGAAGATCTTTTTGATCACTCAAAGCCTGCCTCTCCCGCGTATGACGAGCTGCTGGCAGTTATGTCTCGCGCTGCTATCCCACGAGAGATGCGGCCGTGGAAGTGCAAGGAAATCGACTGCTGCTGGCCGTCTGAATGAGTGTTTCCCCCGTAAGCTATACAATGCCAGCCTCTTGTAGCCCTTCCCTTTCTACCCAAGCTCCACAATGAGGTGCGGAGATCATGGGAAAAGCCATGTTCAGCACGCTTACACCAGACTCTATCAAATTACGCTTATGTGAAAGGCGTGCAAGCACATTGCTAAGTGAAGCTGCCTCCAGTGGAAGAGACGCTTACTAGCTATCTCTTGCTGGGCGAGGTTTTCACATGGAATTTGCCGCCCATGCCATGTTTGATGCTGCATCAGAAAATGCACAAGAATGGCTGAGCATATGCGGTAGCAGGTCCAGCCGGTGCAAACTTGCACAACATGGCGGTGCTGCAGGTGTACCAGGCAGACCTGCTAAAAGACCTGGATCAGGGCCAGGGGATCCCCACTGAGCCGCGCCACACCACAGACCTGGCTCTCCGTCCCACCAAGCTGTCAGCTTTTCTTTTGGTCGCTGTGTGGCGGCCATGGTGGTAACAGAGAGACTGGGTTAGGCTTAGGGTTAGCCTGGGTGAAACTGGTTGACATCGAGAGGGCAGTGAGAGAGTCCTTCCTTGATGCACCGGTCTTGCCTTGCAAGCTATTGGAACTCTGTTGAGACAGTGATCTTAAGGTTCCTGGAGGCAAGGGCGCGCTCAGCAGCTTTCAGATCTTACACACCGCTATGCCCCAGGCCCAGGTTTCAGGCCACGCGGGGGGCCACTCCCAGTGGCCTGGAGTACAGAGCTGTCAGCACGCTGGCACAACCCTCGAGAGGGCTGCTGGCAATACATTGCTCACACTGTGCATTGTCCTGGTTCATGAGTGAATCGGGGCAGCCATCCAGAATTTGGAAGGTCTGCACTCGGTACACTGCTATGTCATTCACTTGGCCTGCTAGACCCTAGCTTTTCCTACTAATCACTCTCCGAGCTCTCTGCGACTAAGCCTATTCGCTGTGGTGTAGTAAGCCTCCCCTCAATATGATCTTCTTTATTGAACCCTCCACTCTTGCCACTCTTGGGAAAAGTTTCTTGCCTCCTCTTGTCGTCTTATCCGTAAGGCCCCCTGCTGTGCTCTTGAAGTACAGGGGTTTTTGGCTTCTCTCATCTCGAGAGTGTATCTTTCGGGACGTTTGGCCCCACTTCTTTGAGCGAAGCGGCACTGCACCTCCGTTCTTGCCCAAGTGCTTCGGTCGGTGTGAGGGGAGTGAAGTCACCTCTTCACTCCCAAGCTAGACATGGCTGTACAAGTGTCTTCAGGAACAGTGTAGAGTTCCCTTTCGGAAAGGAACGTCTCAGGTTACTATTGTAACCATAGATCCCTGAGAACAGGGAACGAGATACTGCGTCCTGACGCCATGCTTCGGGCCTTCCTGCAGGCGTCTCCTTCAAATATGAAGTGGATGACGTACCGTTCAGGTGCCTCTTTTATACCTGCAGTTGCACTTGTGGTGACGTCATAGGCGACTGCCAGCCAATGTCAAGTTCATTGTCATGATTGGATTGATGTGTCAGACACCTGTCCCATAGGGTACAAACCGTCTCATTCCCTGTTCTCAGGGAACTATTGTTACAATAGTAACCTGAGACGTTTTTAATGCCAAAAGTGGCTTTGCGCTGGCGTAGGCTTGCTGTGATAGTCAGTGTTACCGGTGATACACGGTGCTCATCTGCACACGATTACAAGGCCCACTGTGCCACCGCCCCCACTGTCGTTAAGATTTTCATAGCAATAAAAATTAGTCAATTCAGTTAAAGAACAGACACTAAAAATAAAAACTGAACGTGAAAAAATCTGCTCATCAACGTGAGCCGAATGAGAGTCGCAGCAGTAGGAGATGGACAAGACGATGGTGAAAGATTTGATTTTGAAGCAAAAAAATGTTAAAGCAGTTATTTGTCAAGCAGGGTTGGGGAGTAACGAAATACATGTAACGACGTTACGTATTTAAAATACAAAATTTGAGTAACTGTATTTCGTTACAGTTACATTTTAAATTGATGGTAATCAGATTACAGTTACATTCAATAAGTATTTTAGATTACCAAAGTGATTACTTTGAATTTTAATGTCATTTATTAATTAATATTAACGTAAGCTGTCTGATGATTCTCCGACTCTGTCTCTTTAAAAAAAGCGCGCGCAGCCTGTTCAGTTAGCAAGCTGCAATCGCATACAAAAATGGACGGGAAAACAGCGCGCAATGCATTTCTTTCGTGGAAATTCAAAAACAATTTTACTTATAAACAAGAAAAAGGACGTAACATCACAGTGCGATGCAAGCTATGTCTACCTGCAACAAAACTTCTATCGGCTTCAAAGGATTCAACATCTAATCTGAAAAAGCATCTTGAAGTAAGTTGTTCTTGGTCTTTGAAAATAATTTTCTTTATTTATATGATTCGTATGATTCTCGCTTAGGGTGTGAAAGGACCCGGGTTCAAATCCCGGACGAGCCCATTCTTCGACACAAATTGCAAATCGTTTATATGAGGCCGGATAGCTCAGTTGGTTAGAGCGGAGTGTTAATAGCATCAAGGTCCCGGGTTCGGTCCTCGTACGGGTCATCATTTTGCTCTGCCCCTCAATCACCTTCCAACTAACTTCATTGCTATTTGAATTCCAGATAAAATCACATTCACTCATAGATTTCAATGTGTACAGCTTCTACCTTAACTGTCTATGATGCTCTCCCATTTGTCTTGCCACTGGACATGCAATATTCCTTATTTTCCCATTTACTCATACGTTTAGCCTTTTATAGTTATCATCATTAGCCTATGTTTAATATTTATAAGAATTTGGTCTTATACAACATTAGGGGATGTGTGAGTGTAGTCGACTACACGGTACAGGCCAGGGTGCCAGTAGTCGACACCAAAAACACTAGTCGACTACACGAGGAAAAAAAACCCCACAAGATTTTATTGTTCAAATGACATTTTAATCTTACATGTAACCCTCTGAGGCGCGCGATCGCACGTGTTTTCGTTATTCAGTTTTCAACCACGTACCTTTATTTTAGGTTTCAGACGTTTAAATACTAAGTACTGGCAAAAAATACATTTATAGTTTAAAAAATATACACAGATGTCTATAAAAGCGGAAATAACAATCCATTAAATTATAAACTGACAAGGTGTTTTATTCAAATCAGACATACATTGCATTGGTTAATATAAACTTCATATTCTTCTCCCGCTTCACTGGACACTTACTGTCATGTATTCCGAGAGAAGTGACTGAATTTACGTGCTGTAAATCCGATAGATTAGATTCTCTGAACTGCGGCGCCCGTTTTACATTATAGATCAGCTGACGTGATCGTTATAAAGGCTTTTAAGACAAAACTTATTCACTTCCGCATATTTGAGAATTGGAATATCAGGTAATTGATAAAAAAAGCCAACAAGTGTGTGAATATTGTGAATAAATAAGTAAAACTAAATAAATGCGATACATCTGTCATAGTGCTTTTGCGGCTGCGGTGTGTCAGGTGACAAGCATGACGCGTCGCCATGGAAACAACAAGCAGAAACTAAATCTTTACCCCAAATCTCCCATGCGTTTTGTTTATATCAGTCGCGGTGGGTTTAATAATGACCATTGAGAGACGAGCGAGGTGTGGGAGTATTTTAAAGTAGGAGGAGACAGAAAAGTGTTTTATAAACTGACATATAATGATTCCACTGGATCCGAGCATAGCCATATTAATCACAGACACGGAAATGATTGGAGAGACGAGCCGTAACAGCCAAATCATCACGTCATTTACTACAACTGTCCACCACTGTGATCACGTTCAGCTGAAAGAAATATATAGATATATACTCTTTTATTCTTTACCTGTTTATTGAACTCATTGTCATGGGTTTCACCATGGAAACCGACATACACGCCTCTCGCTACATAAAGCTGCAGTTTTGAGACTACAGTACAGAAGGAAAAGCGCGCCGCAGAAAAGTGACCTTATTTCTAGCGGCATTACTTTTAGACTAGTCGACTAGTCAGTTACAAAATTTTCATAATCATTCACGAATTTAATAGATCTGGGGTGTATTTCCCAAAAGCATCGCTAGATAACTATAGTCATAAATTCCATTGAACTTCATTGCGTCCATATTTGATTTGAGAAACGCATCCTGACTAAGTTTGACTGTTGACTCTCTTGATTCTGTTGTGGCGGTAGTCTTTCCATAGAGAGGATAATGAGTGAAAGAATCACTCAAAGTTTTCTCCATTCATTACCTAAATTTGTTGTGTTACTTGGAGAATTGTACCAGCTGTTTTTTTCTTGCTTTCATTTATTGTTAAGACCACACTTACTGACTGATGCTTGCGGCAATAGAAACATATTTATACTAGGGATAGTTAAAATGACACAAATTTTAAATCATATTTATCTTATTTATATCTTACTTATATTTGTCATATTTTTTTTCCAAATGTGCCTCTATTAGATGTGCCTCTGCTATAAAGATGATAACAGGACATCAAGTTAATATGGTCTTTTGTGTTAAGTATTTCAAAGTATTCCAAAGTATTTAGATTACGTTACTAAACTTGAGTAATGTAACGAAATACGTTACAGATTACTTTTTAAAGCAAGTATTTTGTAATCTGTAGTGAAATACATTTTAAAAGTAACCTACCCAACCCTGTTGTCAAGTAGCTGTTAAATCAGTGTTGTCACATGTTGATTAACCAGTGAGAAAATGTTTTCACCGTCACATTCCTAGCTGGCACACATTGTTAGTAAATTTGGCCCTTAGTTTGAGCCAGATTGTGAAGCAGAACCACATCGCAGAATGCATTTTGACAAATTTATAAAAAAAAAAATTTATTCCATACCAAAAAAGTATAGATACAAAACATTCTGTTTAGTTAAAACCTGATTAGTGTAACCAATATTTTGTGTGCTATGTACATTATCATGCAGTTGACTTAGCAACTTGCTTAGAACGCCACAGCCTTCAAGGAATGGGGAGACATGGGGAAACCCGGAAGTGCTAGATGTGACAAGACCGTGACAGAACGCCCCCTCCCACAAGGTGTGACCTCACGCCGTATGAGACACACCTTGGGGAGGGAAGGGAGGGGGACCCGGAGGAGGACAAAACAAACAAGACAACCATACATCCTAACATGGGTGGGAGGGTGGGCACCCTGGCGACCGGGATACACAGAGTCATGGAGGTCTCCAGGGTGGTGCCTGGGCTACAGGGGACCAGGGTGGTGCAGGCGGGACCAGGGGCCCAGGCACCGGGAAGTGTCCAGGGAGGTGCCGGGGGAACTAGGGCCAGGCTCGGGTGAGTGTACGTGGTGGTGCAGGAGTCCAGGATGGCATAAGGGAAACAGGGTGCCGGGCAGTGCGGGAAGCCGTCGGGAGGCCTAGATGGTGCTCGGGGGATGTGCAGGAACTGGAGAGGCGCTGGCAGGGCAAGGCGCCGGCAGGGGTTCTGGGAGGTCTGGGTGGTCTTGGAGCTCTGGAAGGTCTTGGAGGTTGGGGAGGACCGGCGGAGGCTCGTGGAGGGCCGGCTGGACCGGCAGAGGCTCGGGTCGGCCCACGGCAGCTCTGGCTCTGGCGGCGGGTCGGGCCACGGCAGCTCTGGCTCTGGCGGCGGGTCGGGCCACGGCAGTTCTGGCTCTGGCGGCGGGTTGGGATGCGCAGTTCGATGGCCGGGGGACACAGTTCATCACGGGCGGCCGGGGTAAACAGTTCATCACGGGCGGCCGCGGGACATTGTTCATTGGCCGTGGGACACGGGAGCGCTGGTGCAGGCACCTGGCTGGCAACAGGCGCTGGAGTAGACTGCTTTGTAGTGGGCGTGGGTGTGGGCTAACTGGTCCAACCTGCCTCTTCGCGAGCACTGAAGCAATACCACAATGAGCGGGTGTTGGTGCAGGCAGGCGTGCTGGTTCTGCTGGAGGAGAAGTGGCCGATAATTGAAAACCCCAAACCAACTTGGGCCGGGGTGAGACGCTCTGCAGACAGCTAGTAATGGCTTCCCGCCAACTCAGTTCAGTGGTATCTGGGAGATCTCGGGGTTGCGCTTGTGAGTTTTCAGTGTTGCGTCGTCATACGGCATCACTGCCGCGAGCGCGCTGAATTCTCGAGCATACCGCACAAAATATTTGTCCCAGCGAGCGCTGACGAGGATCGCATCGGCAAATAACAGCTCCATAGCTGCAGAGCTAGTCCTTTGTGGGGGACCAATCCTGGTCGGTGATTCTGTTAGGCACCGGGTGCAGGTGTGTGATGCGGACAAACCAGGAGACAAAAAGATTCAAACAAAAACACTTTAATTAACAATGGAGAAACAAAAAGGCACGCAAGGGTGCAAAATTCTAAACTCGGAAGGAGAAAATCTTAACACACACATACTACCACCTAACATTGACAATCACCGACAAAGACACGGGGAACACGAGGGTGATTTGAACACAAGGGCAAATGGGAAACTGATGGGCTGTAATAATTAATGGGGTAATGACTAACAAGACAGGCGTGGGAAGGAATGGGGAGACATGGGGAAACCCGGAAGTGATAGACGTGACAAGACCGTGACAGTAACCTAGTGAAGGAACTGATGCCCCATGTTATTTCTGATTTTTCTTATATTAACCATCAGTTAGTTTTGGAGTTCAGAAATATACCATCTTTGCCTGAAGAAAGATGTAGGCAATCATTTATTATGATTTCTGATTGACTGAGCTTTAAGATTGAGTCTCGTAGTCCTGTGTAATGATGTTTGTTTTTCCTTTTTAAAAACTCAGGACAATGGATATCTCTATGAATGTGGCTTTGCTAAAGCTCCCAAGGTCATGATAAACAACTCAAGACTGGCTTGCTTTGATTATCCTGATGCAGACATTAAAAGCCCTGAAATTCAATTAAATTCCTGCCTTTTGCCTCCGAGCATAGGGAAAGAGAAAGGCTGATGCACATTGGTAAGACTTAATAAGAGGAACAAAGGGATGTGGTTTGTGATCTGTGCATCTGAGAAAGGGCATCTAGACGATAAGGTTCAAAGGAGAGTTTTAAAGAACATTTATTTGCCTCCGCGATTTCAAACATGTGCTCCCCTTTTGCATAAACACCACAGGAATTCAAGGTTACTGTTTAGGGCTACAATAAAATAGTTTGCTGTGAATTGCCTCAATCTCTATTATGAAAGCATGTGTAATTCTAGTTTATGTGAAAAAGGTTTGCCATTGGTATTTGTGAAGATAAAGTCTGAACTGCCAAAAACATATATATGGTTTTCCGATGTAGCGATTCTAAGCCTAAATAAAATGGTGCGGATCTATGTGTGCGTGAATCGTTTTGTTGATCAAACACACATAAATCTGCACAAAGGGGAATTTGGATATTAACAGTTAATTATAACGGATTATAACAATTATTAATATCTATGGCTTGATTCGACTTGTAGAATTTTCTTTAATTCTAGAAAAGAGTTCAAAGGACGGATAATTTGTCCAGCAAATATTGACCTTATAAACTCTGGAAAAGGTTTCTTTTGGCCACAAAGAAAGATCTTTCCATTTATTTGTAACAAGGATCGGTCACCATTAAAGTGACTTATGGATGAGCAATTCAGAGGCAATCACGTGTGAATATATATATTTTAATAATCGACAAACAATAGACAAACATACACAGATTAATTGAAAAAGGGAAGAAGAGAGAATAAGAGAGAGAGTAGGAGAGGGAGAGACAAAGGAAGGTAGTATTACAGACAATAACCTATTTGAGAACAAGCAAGGAATCAGACCAACTTATTGGTATAAACTCAAATCTCTTAAAGATCTTTAAGGGCTACTTGCTCATGTTTCTTTCTGTGGCTGGTCGGAATTCATGCGTGTGAATTCCGATCTGGTCCGAGGTTTGCGTCTTGCTGGGCGGGTCCGTTGTGGTCCGCGGTAAGTTCAAATTTTGGTTCTTAGTCTGGTAATGTCCTTTGTGGAAAATGTCGCTGAAGGAGGATCCAAGAATCCGCGCCCAAGAAGAAGAGTTGCAAGAGGATGAAGAGTTGAAGAGCAAGAAGAAGAAGGGGCTGGAAGAGAAGAGGTTGATCCTTGGCCTACGGGCGCTTATAAAGGAATAAACAAAGCACGCCTCTAAGAGTTGGGACAGCCAATCAGAGTGAAGGAACTGAGAAGCGGGAAACTTTCCTTTGTCTTTAGTCGGATCTGATTAGCATGTTTTATGGCCTACTTGAAAATGCAGACCTTTGGGTTTTGGAATAAAAGAAAGAGTCTGATGCATCCTAGCACAGTGAAACAAACTTAGACTGTCTGCAAATTGAAAGACAAAGATTTCAAGACCATTCATGGCTATATTAACTCTTAGCATGAAGGCAAGGTAAAGATTGACTTGGTTTTACCCAAGTATTTACTGATTATAAGCTTCTAAATTATCAAACACATCTAAAATGGTTATAACAAAAAGCATGCATACATATAGGTAAAACACAACACATCTAAAAATGGAAAGTAACTAAGTTAAAAGTCACATGGCACAGTCTTTGTGTTCTTGGTATGTATGTGTGTGTTTGTGTGTGGGGGCTGTTTTACGATGGCATCCTTTGAAATGCAGAGGAGAGCGAGGGTGAATGCGAATGGTTTGTGTCCCAGAAGTCTTAAACTGTCAGGTCACGGACTCTACGGAGCCGATCCTGTCGAATCACTTTTTCAATCAAAGAATGAATCTGATCGATCATTCATGAGCACCGTCCATACCCAACACCGATAACTAAACAAAATGAATTACTTACTGGTAAGAAGCAAAATTGCATAAAATGCGAATGCTGTTTCTCAGAGAATATTTCTTGAAATAAAGTTTATTTTTCTTGCCTAATTGACAAAATTTTACAAAAAAAACAACTAATTATACGTTATGAATTTATCTAAATACTATAGTCAAAAAATCCAAAGGATCCTTCTGCTAGGAAAGTGGTTATTTATTTTCAACAATGTGAATGCCTCAGTTTAATTATTTATTTGTATTCTATACATTGTGCTGTGGATTCTTTGGTAAATCAGCCGTAATTTTGACGCAGGCTTTGCAAACAGAATTTTTAATGATATGGACTCGACTGTAATGTGATGACGTATAAGTAAACGTGTCAATAAGATTTCTGATATGTAATGAGGCTATAGTCAGATGTTCTTTGTCTCAAAATCGTTTATGGTTGTTTATATGTCAGTAAATAAAACCAGTGACTAAATGGTCACTGTTTATTATAGTAGTACTGTATTATAAATAAACTGTTATTTAAACTGTGATTAAATTATATATCAAAGTACACTCCCTGTATAATTGCTGGAACTATCCATCAAACAGGGTAGGTTTATTAGTGACTCTCGCCAAAACGCTGTTATAATCGACAAATCTCTTATTCACGAGTTCACACTTACGAATGATTCAGGAGCAATGAATGGTAAGCGTATTTGGCGAGCTGTCCGAGGAGAGGGCTCCGAGCTCGGTGTTAGCCCGAACCTGGAGCACTCCCCCCGTATCCTGACTTTGATAGGAACAATTAAGTGTGAGGAGTTGGGGTGGTGGAGGGATGCCGAAAAATGTCAAAGAGCTGTAGGTGAGTCAAACGTGTCTATATATACGTACTTCCTCTCCTGCTGATAGGATGAGGAGTAATTGCTGATGACGTGTTGATTGTATTAATCATTTGAACGTGCTCCTCCCGAACTTTGTTAATAAAACATCATTTTACATCATGTTTGGATTTAGTTGTTATGAAAGCATTTGTGTATGTGCAGAAATCGAGTTGTAATGTCAAGATCACTGCATTCATGCACTCAACATGTCTGTTATCGGCTACAATGCTTATCACTGCATCACTCTCTGGCTTGAGGATCTCTGGCTTGAGGATCTCTGGCTTGAGGATCTCTGGCTTGAGGATCTCTGGCTTGAGGATCTCTGGCTTGAGGATCTCTGGCTTGAGGATCTCTGGCTTGAGGATCTCTGGCTTGAGGATCTCTGGCTTGAGGATCTCTGGCTTGAGGATCTCTGGCTTGAGGATCTCTGGCTTGAGGATCTCTGGCTTGAGGATCTCTGGCTTGAGGATCTCTGGCTTGAGGATCTCTGGCTTGAGGATCTCTGGCTTGAGGATCTCTGGCTTGAGGATCTCTGGCTTGAGGATCTCTGGCTTGAGGATCTCTGGCTTGAGGATCTCTGGCTTGGGCGCGGGAACAGGCGCTGATGACGGGCGTCGAGGTGCGGGAACAGGCGCTGATGACGGGCGTCGAGGCGCGGGAACAGGCGCTGATGACGGGCGTCGAGGCGCGGGAACAGGCGCTGATGACGGGCGTCGAGGCGCGGGAACAGGCGCTGATGACGGGCGTCGAGGCGCGGGAACAGGCGCTGATGACGGGCGTCGAGGCGCGGGAACAGGCGCTGATGACGGGCGTCGAGGCGCGGGAACAGGCGCTGATGACGGAGGTTCTGGGAGACTCTCGGGACTCGGTTCACTCTCGGGACTCGGTTCACTCTCGGGACTCGGTTCGAGCGCTGGAGCGGGCTGAGGAACTGCGGGTGCGGCAACGGGCTGACCAGCGAGGCTTGCTGGTCCAGGCTGTTGAGCTGCAGGCACAGGCACAGTCCGCTGATGTGCGGTCAAACGTTCAGGCGGACAGCTCGCGGGCAGAGGCTCTGGGTTTGATTGTTGGGACTGTCTGGATCGGAGCGCGAAGATCTTTAAACACTTAGTTGCAGCCTCCATCCAGTGTAGACCGGTTAGGTCTGGCATGCCCTCAGGGAAGTGCTGTAAAGCTCCGATCCAGAACAGTGTCTTAACGAGTTCATTATCCAATGGAGCTCGGACGGCAACGAACACGAAGTCCCAAGCAAATGAGGGGAAATCCCGGTGGCCTTGGGCGATCGTCAAAAGTTGCCGTTCATAATCCATACTTCCTTAGAACAGTCTTTAAAGGCGACGAACCTGGTGGTTTGTTCTGTTACGGCTGGAGGTGCGGTGTGCGATGCCGAGGAACGAGGAGAAACAGCACTGCGACAGACTCAGGTTTATTCTTTCAAAACGTAAACAAAAGACTCTTTAACCAAAAACGGCACGCATGTGCAAAAACAGGGAAACTGGAAACACGGACCATCCACACGGAAGCAAAGACCAAACATTTACAACAAACCACGATTACACAGGGAAACAGAAGGGTATTTAACAAGAACACACATTAGGAACACCTGCAGACTAGACAAGGTAATTGATAAGCATAACAGGTGATGAGGATTAAAAGGGACCCGGAGGTGGAACATGAGACTGTGACACATTATATGTGCACCCCAGGAAATATTCTAAAGCAATAAAACAATGCAGTTTATGAACTCTTTAAGACAAATACTTTTTTACAGTGTTCATGCTGACAACTGAGTAAGGATATCTTCAACAAAAACCTTACAATTATTTTGTAAATATCTTGTCCAACATTGATTCTTTTTCCCCAGCTGCACATCTACAAGAGTAAATACCAGCTATTGTGAGCCAGACTAATTTTAAGACTGATTTAGATAAGATCATTTGCTTTTGTTCATCAGGGGAATAAAAGGATTTTTTCTTAGTGGATCAATACGGCAGCCTCTCTCTAGAAAATTTCACCATAGAATGGATGAATCAGATTTGTTTTTTCCATTCTCTCCGTCTTCTCGTCAGACATCTGCAACTGTGTCTGTCAGGAGGGAAGTAACAAATAACTGGGAGTCTTGTTATTGCCGGTTGTTCTTAGTACCAACCAGTTTTATGGCCATGAAAGAGATCATGACTAATAATCCATTAACTCTCAATCTAAAACTTCCCCAGCAACAAGCATTTTTTTACTTCAAATCTGTTTTTGACTGTCAGTTGGAGAAAGAGATACACAATTGATTTCTCAGGGAGTCAGTGATGTATACCTTTGACTTCACTGTGACTTTGAGAATCCACAGGAATAATTCATGGGCCCTGGTGAGTTCCCAAAGACGAGAAGAACAAAACTGCATTCAGAGATCTCGCCTCTCATTCTGGATAATTCTGTGCCTCTGAACCTGCCAACCTTTTTCCGGAGAGGCTGAGACTCTCCTGAGGGTTCTTCATGTGACTGCTGAGTGGACAAGGGAGGGGAAGGACAACTGTGATTGACATATACTGGCCACTTCACAAGACCCTCAGTGGCCAAGCGTAGAAGCGGTCCCTTCATTCCAAAGCCTTCTTTGGCCACAGCGGCTGTTCACTTACCTCCACTCTTGCCGCTGCAGTCCCTATGCTAATGAAGCCTTAATGTGGTCCTTGCTTAAATGGGCAGCTCTTTGATGGAGCTCAAGTGGCAATTTCCTAAGAACCCAATATTTCTCAAAACACCTTAACTCTCAGCATTACAATTTTAAAGAGCTGTTTGCATGGGTTATAGATGATTTAAAACATCCCACTTGTTTAATTTTTTTATGCTCACAAATGCAACAACAGAAATGACCGTTTTAATTTCAGCCTAATGTTGATGATGTAAACACATGAAGTCATCATTGCAAAGATAATCGTCTTTCCCACACACTCTTTTTCATGCCCTCTGACCCTCAATGATGGAGCACGTCATTGTTGTTCTCCAGAGTCTGTCCTCCATGTTTAATCTCCATGGCACTGGTGGGCAGACGGCCACCTGCCGAGAATCATAACCCCCTCGCAAAGATTTATCTCCTTACGATGAACATTAGCATAATGTCAGATCATTAAAAGACAATTATACTGATCTGTGAGGGTACGTGGCGTGAAAAGTGTTGGGAAAGTTTCCTGGAACAAAAAATGTCATGTTTTTTCATTGTATATTTGGGATGCTAATGTGGCACTATAACCAAGGGCGCTAACAGGATCTTTAACCATGGTGCTCTTAAGAATACCCCCCAAAATCATGTCGTATTTTACAGTGGTAAATGTGTGAAACAATGATTCAGATGCTTATGTGTTAATTGTAGATTCACAGGCTTGCACGTATTTTGTGTTGGTGAACAAGCTGTAGGGTAAAGCTATGAAGTGTGGAGACTTTTTTCTTCTAAAAACATGTTTAAAATAGATTTCATACCCCTGAGAGACATTGAAAAACATCTTCAAGTTACAGACAGACTATCTATTGTACACCATTAACAACATATGCAAAATATTTGATACAAATTATTTATCTCTGATCACATACTAACAGGGCTACTCATGTCATATTGATATAGAATATTACACCAATATTATCCATATTATCCATTTTTCGGATGAGACGATAAACCGAGGTCCTGACTCTCTGTAGTCATTAAAAATCCTAGGATGTCCTTCGCAAGAGTAGGGGTATAACCCCGGCATCCTGGGCAAATTAGTCCATCATGGCTTCCTAACCATCCCCATACTCTGATTGGCTTCATCACTTTGTCTCCTCTCCACCAATAAGCTGGTGTGTGGTGAGCGTTCTGGCGCAATATGGCTGCCGTCGCATCATCCAGTGGCTCTAGTGGCGGTTGAGGAGATCCCCCCACGTCAATGTAAGCACTTTGAGAGACTTTGATAAAGCACTATATAAATGTAATGAATTATTACTATTAATGATGAAATATTAATAAATAATACTACTTTAGCGTCTCAAGACCGTGACATCCATATTTTTTAGTTCAGTTTAGTTTTTAACATTTTTGTTTTGGAAACAGGAACTTTAAAATCCATGACTGTTTCACAAGTTGAAGGGTTGTGTCTGATGAATTTATATGTCATTTTTTAAGTATTATTTTAAGTCATTTTAAAATATAATATTTTATTAATAAAATAAATATTATAAAATAAATATTATATATATTAATAAATATTAAAAAATAATAATACAATTATAAAATCTAAATATTTTAGTCAATTCTGTTACGTTTGAGTTAAGTGAGATTATGCAATTGTCACGGACTGGGTACAGGGGAGGACTCAAGTGCAGGGGAAATTAAGGATTTATTTACAAAGACAGAAAAGAACATAACATGAAAACCAAAAACCCACGAGGGGGAAAAACATTAAACTGAAACATCATAACTAACACAAATCAGGAAGCACAAACCAACCGGATGAAACGGCATGACAGGAACATAGAATGACAACGACACGACACCGGACAGCAAACACAGCAGGATTAAATGGAGACACATGAGGGAAGGTAACGAGCTGAGAACAGCTGACAACACTCAAGGGAATTGAGGTAACAAGAAGGGCGGGGTATACAATCACAGGACACAACCACGGAAGGAAGAGCAGTGCCACGGTTCTGTGACTAGACACGGAACTGAACCTGAGAGAACCGTGACAGCAATTGCATAATTAGTTATATGAAGAAATTGATGGTTTTGTTTTTAAATAAACATTTTTACGCACTTGGAAGATTTGTAACGTTATCATCATTAATTTTGATTCCATAACTTAAAATTTTAATAAAAATAAAACTGTTAATGTATGTACAGTATTTCATAAATTATTACTTCATTGTGCATGCAGTCTAAGTAGGATGAAATTTCCATGCGGCCACTGATTTCCTATCCCAATTATAGTTCTACTTTGTGTACAAAAGTTGTGTACAACTGTATTCTCACAGCCATAAACTGAATCAGCAGTTAGTGGATTGGGTGATGTAATTTTTACCATGATTTGATCTCTAGCATTAGTATTTATCTTATATCGTAGTGTATGTCCTGTAGGCATATGCACATATACTGTACGTGTATAGGATGACTTTCTTGTAGCCTTAAACATCTTCCATTTATGAAGATATTTGTTTTCCTGTGATAACTTGCTATTTTGACTCACTCTTCTGTTCACACTGTATTAGGGCTTTTGTATAAGGTACTTTCATTTCACATAATATACAGTATACTACCGCCAGCACCTGCAGAATGAGTTCATGCTCGGTAGACTAGCAGCAAACTCGAGGAAAGATATATAACATAACCTCATTTCTGTCCTCCCCCCCTTACCTGTTTTCAGCAGGTGCAGATGCCATGGAAACCCCATAATGCATTGGCAGTAGGTCAGGAGAGATCTTCATGCTGCATTACTCTGTCATTGTCCCTGTCCACACATGAGTTTTAATTGCCTTATTTTCAGTCTTCTTTTCTCTTTTTATTTGCTTTGGCATAATGGTCAAGTGGTTCTAGTAATGGTTTCATAATGAGCAGTCTTATGGTTTACAAAAAGGCACACCAAGTGAAAATTCCCCAGTATCAGAGGAAACAGCATCTTTTCTTTCTGTTTTTTGCTTCTTGCTTCTGGTACAGTATGGTTTTTAACTACAACCTGTTGGTTGTTTATGTTTTAAATATTAACTGTCCTTCACACCTATAAAATGATCCTTAACTTTTCAGATTGTAGCTTACTGAAGTTTGACGCAATGGGCGGGCGGCCATGCTTAGTGATGAATGCATTGTGGGTTATTGGTAATGCATCACAGCTGTTGTGTTTTCAGCACTAGGTGGAGGAAGGGCTGCAACTGTCAACACAGTTGTTGCAACTTCATAATTAAACATACGTCATGAAGCACCATTTTGTATAACAGGGCACACAACCACTTATTGACCCGTGCTTGAACTATGTGGTATACTTCCCCCCTGGTGAAAGGCTTTCACTTTTTGAGGTCAGGAATCAAAGATAACGTGAACTTGACAACCCATTGGCCCAGATCAGGATATGTAATAATATAAAATAATGATTCATGCTGGGAAAAAAGCTGTATAAATTGGGTTTAAATCACTAAATCTATGTGCTCTATCATCAAAATCTAGAATTGGCGTAAGAGTAGGGTCACACTCTTTCTCGTATGTGGATCACTCGCCTACATCTACCAGGCCTCTCCATCATCGACCCTCTGTCATGGCCCCTGGCACCATCTACTTCATCCTAATTAGAATTAATAATTGAAAATAGGAAATCGATGGGTGCAAATTAAGCGCGGCACGAGTGGACTTTATTGGGTTGACATTGTCTCAAGAGCAGCGGTTGTTGGTCACTGCTGATCTCACATTTGTCTTGTGCATCTCCATCTCATGCATCTCTTTATTTCCAGTCGTTCCTTTCTGGTTGGAGAGATGTAAAAGAGGCTCTTTTCATGCTTGTTGGCCTCGTGGGTTAGAGAATAGCTTGTGTTTTTCCCAAGGGAGGAGAGGAAGATAGAATTATTAATTTGGTAAAGCAACGGCCCGTGTAACAATCTGCTGAGGAGGACACTTCTGACTTTTGTTGAATAAGCTACTGGTTTGTTGCACTAGGTCATGGCTTTTCGAAAAATTATTCAGGAGTGTGATAATGACCCGACTTGTGCCTGCGTGATTCACTTCTAAGATTCCTTCAAAACAAAAGATGCTGTAATCGGATAGTGCCATCCTGCAGTTTTGCTGTAAAAGGTCTCTAGGACTGTACTGAATAGAAGGTGACTTCTAAAGGCTGGTATTGATCTGAGTTCACATCCTAGATGTATCTCGAACAAATGGCCTAGTTGTATCCACAGGGGGTGTGTCTTTTCTAGACAGTGATTAGTCAGTTATATACATGTCTCTAAACAACCTTCTGCTCGTACAAGGTGTTTCAGCAGTTTAGTGGCCCTTGGGTTTCTCCTTGGCCATGCTATATTGGATATCATTTATCATTATCATAAATATTATGAAACAGTACATTACCATTCAAAAGTTCGGGGTTCAGTAAAATTTTATGTTTTTGAAAGAAGTCTCTAATACTCACCAAGGTTTTATTTCATAAAAAGTACAGTCAAAAAGTAATTCTCATTAGATGAGAGACAGTTATAGAACCGCCCCTGCACTGACTCTCAGCAGCTGCAGTGTTTTGAATTTTGGCAGTTGGTCTTTGAACGCTCTTGGCTCATTCTGAACATTCCGCAATGAAAGTCAATGGGATTTTTCCGGTCTTTGATCGCCATTTTTAGGAAAACCGTAGGTCCGATCCCTTAGAAAAGATATAGCAACGGGTCTGTAGCACTAAAGCTGAAGGACGAGATGCGTTTGTAAAAAGGGTCTCAGAAGATTAATAATAAAAATAAGTTTATTAGAATATCAGTAAGTTGGCTGCTTCTCAGCCAACTTAATAACTGACCTCAAACTTTTGAATGATGCATAAAGCAATAATATTTGCAATAACTTTAAAAATAAAAATAAAAATGTTTTACTAAGTAAAGTGCTTTCCCTGCTACACCACAAATTAAATCTGTTAACATGCATTTTTGCAAGTTTGTTGACAAAATGTTCATTTACTGCAGATACTGTAATGCATCAAAAAAGCAGTACACTTAAAGTCTTCACATGTGAACTATAACGTAGTGTGAGCCGTACTGTGAGAAGATACGACATCAGCACATCCTTATGCTACGTGTCTCCCCCGAGGCTTCGGTCCCATGCTGTTCCTCTCTACTGGGGAAAAGGAAACATGTAGCAGGGGATTGTCTGAGATAAATTAGGGTAGGAGGGACGTCCCGGTCCGTTGAGGCTGCCTGGCAGCTGCAGTGCAAGCGCTCCCCCCTCTGATATTATAACTCAGCACTATCCAACCCGCATGACTATTGGCAGTTCCTTCTGTATATTTAGAATAGCATCCATCAGCTCCCCACCCCATATAACGTATCTCAAATTCCCTAATGTATCCCTAATTCATTCTGTAGCAGTCGGCTCTTTCAGCACACAAATAAATAACAAAGTGATAAGTGTCAGTGGAGCTCTAGAGGGCCCAGTGGGCCATTTCACGGTGAGAGTATTGGCAGCTTTTACAACTGTACGTTTAAAAGCATGTCCAGGAGACATTTATCATCCTAGTGTACTAAATAATCGTAATTTTACACAAAAAAGGTGATATATTTTTTTTCATCTTTTGTTAGCTTTTAAACACACATTGAAACACTTAACGTTACAAGAAAAGTGTGATTCCCGAACAATAACACTTTTAAATTGGTTCTTTTAGCTTCACTAAAAAAAAACAGCAGTTTAGTCCATAAAGGTGGACAATACGGCACAAATGTATCTTCATTTTCTTCAGGAAGATCACGATTCACCATTTTATGACAATTCTTTAATGTTGATTTTTATTATAAGGCACTTAGCAAAACTATTTTGCCTGTTTTTAAAATTTAACCTTACAAAGTAACAAAATAAAAAATAATGACAGACAATTTAGGCCAAAGTAGGGGTGGGCGAAGATGTCAGTCTTTTTCATTATTATATTTTTGTTATTAAAAAGTAGAACAAATAAGCAAATACAGTGGAGTTCACTTATCTCGACTCACGGTTAACTCACCAATCCTATTATGTCGACATTTTTGAAGTGGAACCGCCAAAGTCCCTATTTGTCTTAGCATTTTTGATTCTTTAATGTCGATTCCTTAATGTCGCCGAACACTCGAGCAAATATCTCGGACAAATTCGCCACTTCACATGGATATCTCGTGAGTCATGAGCATACCTAGTTCACTGCGCATGTGCTGAGTTTGCGTTGCACGTGGAACACGGTCCTGGTCGCGCTGTCAGGACTCTCTGAAGTGAAAA
Source organism: Rhodeus uyekii (assembly GCA_037043235.1). Taxonomy (NCBI): domain Eukaryota; kingdom Metazoa; phylum Chordata; class Actinopteri; order Cypriniformes; family Acheilognathidae; genus Rhodeus; species Rhodeus uyekii. Next base: position 312,193 of record JAWRVZ010000024.1, on the reverse strand, counting down.
CACATTCACGTTCGTACGAGAGCTGCCGTGGCTCCACCCCTATCCCAAAGCCTCATCCGCTTCTGTGTGCACATAAAGCCCGCCTTCTCTGATTTGATTGGTTTTCTCAAATATTTTGACATTGGTCAGTAACGAGCGGTAACGACCAATGAGTATGAGGCTTAGATGAACGAGCACACTCACACAGATCCTGCTTTTGTTCTGAAGTGAGCTCTGCTCAGCTCCTCTGCGGGAACACGGTTATTAAAAGATGGGACGAAGCTGAATTTGTTGAGAAAGCACATTAGACAGGCAGAACGCAAGAAAGTATGCAATCTAGTACAGCGTGATGACCTCATGAATATGTTATGACTATTTACACTGTGAGCGAAATTGTGTTTGCAATGTTGGAGAATATAATTAAAGGTTTGTATCGAGAATCAAAAGTGTTTTTATTGTACTCTTAAATATCTGCTGTTAGTTGGTGCATACATATGCCTTTTGTTTTTAGCAAACATATACAGTGTATGTACATTTTTATAGCATGCCGATCGCTTCATCTAATAAATATATATATTGGGTGTAGGTTATCTCGCTAAACGGTTATCTCAATGCTTTTTTGCAACCCCAGAGGCCGTCGAGATAACCGTATTCCATTGTATATAAATAATAGGACAAACACAATATAATACACTGATTAAATAAACAGTGTTTTAATAGTTTTCAGCTATTTCACAAGTATTTAACAATAAGGTTTAATTTGTTAACATTAGCTAATTAAATTTGTTAACATTAACTAACAAGAAACAATATTTTTACAGCATTTAGTAATCTTAGTTGCAGTTAATTTCTGTGTTTGCTAATACATTATTAAATTCAAAGTTGTATCTGTTAACAGTAGTTATGCATTAATGCACTATGAACTAGCATGAACAAACTCTGGAGAATTGAATTTTTATTAGCTAACATTAACAACGGTTAATAAATGTGCAGTGTAAACAACCTTGTTGAACCTCTAAAAAGGCTGTCCCTAAAAGTTATGAGTGAACAGTTTTTTTTTAAGAAATTAATTTCATTTAGAAAGTTGTATCAGCCTTAATTATCTAAATTTGCAATCCTTTTTTGTCTCCCTCACAATTCAGGACATCTGTCAGGTAATAGGGATGCTTTACCTTTTACTGTTTAAAACTTCTCACCTTGCAAGTCCAATCAGTCAAGGTTTCTGTGTGTGTATGAACATTCACTTATTTCTCTATGGACCAAATCTTTTTATTTTATATTTTAAAATGGTATCTTTTATGAAACTGTGGTCATATATTTTAATTTACTTTTGCCTTCTTTGAAGCTGCAAACTGTTTAACATTCAGTGGCTTAATAAGGTTTCTATATAACCTGTGCTCTGAAGAACACACTAAACTGACACAAAACGGGTCTCACTCCAACCGACATCAGGCATGGAGTCTGACTTGAGTCACATAGCACACAGATCTATGACACTGACTCACAGTAATTAAGACACTCTGTCATGTAGAGACAAACTCCCATCCTGTATTCATCATGGCATAGAGAGATGAACCCAAATAGAGGAGTTCAGCTGCCAAGGTTTGGGATCTTCATTTATCTAGAAGTTTAATTGTCTGGATGCACTTCCTCCAGTCATTAACCACAAACGCTAAAACTTAGGTGAGAGGGGTTGACTGAGTCTTCCCCTCCGTTGCTGGAGCTTTAATTAAAGGAGTAGAATGGGCTGGACTGGGTACAAGGAAGTAGTAATTGGCCCTAGAGGCATTGTGTGCTGTCAGTGTAATCACACTCTTGTACAGTGCTTCCTGTTACATACTAGTCACAAAGCGGAACATACAAAATGTTGCTTGTGACTCATGCATTTGATTTTATTGAAGGATGAAGAGTGTCTTAGGGTTACATCTCGTTCACTTCTCAGTGAACTGGATTTCGACGTTGCATCAGGTGCTGAAGCTGTGGGAACTTTAATAGGACAGGCAATAGCCTAGAGCACCTAAGAGCAGAACTATTCAGGAGAGACCATAGACTTGGCCTCTGCTAAGTCCACAGTACGAAGTCCTGCATAATAAGCTGATCCCAAATGAGACATGGAGTTGCACGCAGCAACTCTATATGTCATCACACCAGCTTCTGATAGCCTAATATAGAAATGATTTGTGTGCATCAGGCAAAAATATAAAGTAATAATAAATAAGCACATAAATCAATACAAATTAACAAAGCATCAGTCGCCAGGCCATCAGAATTTCTCCCGCACTGTTGCGCGATATGCATGTGTGCTTCCCTCAAGGCTATGTCTCAGACAAGAAATGGATTCTTAATAAATACAGACAGCATAAACAGGGCTTCCAGATTCCACAGGAGTGAGATATTTTGTCTTCATAGAAAATACAACAGTTTAGACTTTGGAAGTCTCTCTAATTAGCCTTTTGTGACGTTCATGTTTATTTAGCTGTGCACACAGCTCAAGGCAGAACGTAGCACCAACATACATACAGTATTTTTCTTGTCACCCTTAATCATTTTTGAATCAGGCTTGCAGCTGAAAGGATTTTGTTTTGTAATAAGACTCCAAGTAACAGCATTACGGATTCTCACAGGATTGTGCATGGCGCTGCCCTGCACTGAGATCTTTCCCAACCATCTGATCAGATCAGGTCATTACATTTTTCTACTTATCAATGTACAGTACACGAACTCACGCTCACAGCTCAGTCCTGATGCCTTGAAGTGCAGGTTTGTTGTGAAGAGGAGCATGGGTTGTCTCCCCAAACACACCCTTTGATTAACCTGTTTGTGCAATCCTGAGTGCTTTTAATAGGGGTTGTGTTACAGGTCGGCCGTTTGGTGTGCTTAAAACATTGAATCTCTGCCCACACACAAGGTCCCATTGCCCCAAATGGGGCCTCATCCACTCTTCCTTCATCTCTTCTCTGATTAGACATACTTATAGAAGCTTTCTTTCAGATACTTTAAACACTTATATATAGGAATATCACTGTGTGTTTTACAGTCTTGCCCATGGCACCAAATGATCTCTGACTCTTTAATCACGGCTAAATGCTGTCAGAGGGCCCGCAGTGAGAGACTGTCTGTGGCGAGTCTGAAACTAAACGCAGAAGAGACGGGCTGAGATAATGGGCTTTAGGAGGAAATGTGCTGAGGCGTCTCGCTGTAGGGGGAAAAGAGGCTTTGAGTCTTCAATGGCAACATTTTGTGTGCTTCTGAGCACTAGAGAAAAAGACTTCTGCAAATTAAGCTCTGTCTAGATTTCTACTTTATTCGTCCTCCTCTGCAATGATTCAGAATGGCTGCAGATGAAGAGGCCGGCCAGACTCCGAGCCAACGCAGAGTGGATTTGCCGTGTTGAATGGGAGGGAAACTGTTTGCGTCCCAGTATGAGGCTTATTTGAAAGTGAAGCGCTCACTTTGGGGCTGATGGGAAGTTGACGAGGTCTGGGGGCCGGTGAGAGAGGAAAAGAGTGGATGTGTTGTGTTTTTCTGCTCTTTTTCTCTCATCAGCGTGGGAGAGCTGAGAGGAGCGTGATGAGTGCTGATTGACTGCGAGCGGAGCAGACGATGATCGGCTCATCCATCTTCGCTGACCTCCTGCAGGTTTCCTACCTTTCATGTGCCCTGGTCATTTGTGTGGTGTGAGAGCTCAACCGACAGGACAACTCATCCATGGCAGATTTACTCAAATCAATAACGTGCCTCCTGCCCTCTGTGAGCTACTTAATGCGGCCTACATCGCACCTCCTGGGAAAGGCTCGCCACAGCGGCAGGATGTTTCATGACCCCCCTCTGTGCCAAGCTGTCTTCTCTAAGTGCTGATCATCCACCTTATGTTTGTCTGGCATAGACAACGGACTCTGCTGTCCAGCAGCACACGATCTTCATTAGGGCTGCTTTATCCACTTTCAAAACAGCTTAGATAAATGTCTGGTAGCTTAATAATGAACTGGTTTAAATAAATAACTGGTTTGTGCGGTTAAAACGACTGGATGCTTGACACAGCATGTTGCGTTGAATGAAACATCATCTAAATTACATATATGTACTCTACCTTTCAAAAAGTTTGGGATCAGTAAGATTCTGAAATTATGGGTTGCTTTGATTTGATTCAAATACAGAATTTAAAAAAAATATAGAATATATTTCTGTGATGGCTAAGCTGATTTTTTTAACATTCATAATTTCTTCCACTCTTCAGTGTCACATGATCCTTCAGAAATAATTTTAATTCTTCTAATAATTGATTTGATGCTTAAGAAACATTTATTTTTGTTATCAGTGTTGAAAACTGTTGTGCTGCTTAATATTTTTTGTGGAATTAATAGTTTTATCTTTTGAAACAATGTAAATTCCTTTACTGTCGATTTTAATCAATCCTTGCTGAATACAAATTTTCATTTCTTTCAAAAACAAATCTTAATGACCTCAAACCTTTGAACAAGGGTGCACAGTATATCAGAAATGATGCAGAAAGAAAGTTAGCAGTTAACACTGATTTTGAGGTGAGGGAAAACACAAGACCTTTCAGAATCACATAAAATATCTCCAGATGCACTCTGTCTATGTGTATGGGGGGGGGGGGTTTGGGACTATTTATGATAGACAATACTGTGTAAACATCAGACTGACTGAGTCAGTCTTTTATAGCATCTCCGGGTCACTTAAGGTGTGTTTGCAAGATTAGCTCTTGCAATTTCACCCATTTTATTGATAGCGTTTGCTTTCAGCATGGTATTAGCTCGTTGATAATTTAAAGAAAATATATGAGGGGGTGTAAATAATCTATGCTTCAGCTAATCCCCACTTGCAGTGGGATTCACTTGTATTGACAAAACACTGTACAAACCTGTATACTTCAGCATGTGTTCTGTAGTAAAATTCATTGACTTCACAAATCTTGCGTATTGGCAGTTCCAGGATTACAGGTCGCCGGTTCACAACCTGTTACTCAGGATGTAATAAATATGAGTCATGTCCACCCTTAATTCTGATTGGAGTTTGGTGGTAATTTAGTTGGCTGGTGTAAAAAAGCATCCTTCCTTCTTCTCTGTGTATCAGGTTGTGAAAGTGGCCACTGGGGCCCCCACTGCAGCAACCGTTGTCAGTGCAAGAATGGGGCACTGTGTAACCCCATCACAGGAGCCTGTGTCTGCACAGACGGCTACCAAGGCTGGCGCTGTGAGGACCAATGTGAGCCTGGCTACTATGGCAAGGGCTGCCAGCTGCAATGTCAATGCCTCAACGGTGCCACCTGCCACCACGAGACAGGGGAATGCATATGTGCACCAGGCTACATGGGCCCTATGTGAGTACCAAAGATAAAACAGGTTTATAATATAGAGATATGAAGGTTAATATGTCTTTCCTGAAATATATTCTTTATGTAGAGGAGACAAGGGCAGGTTGTAACTAGTGAAAAGGGTAGGTTTGTTTTTGAAAGTCAATTTCTCTATAGGCCAACACCTCTTGACTGCAAAATAGCTATTCAACCTTTCCAGCATCATTGCCAAGGAAACACATTCACCTTTTATGATCTTTTGTGTTGTCACAGTGGGAACATGCCAGTAAATAGTCAGCTAAATAAACAGTAAAATAGTTATATGGGGCAAAACCTTTAATAGTTTATTGTTTAAGAAATCAATCATTTTATTCAGCAATCGATCAAAAGTTTACATTAAAGACAAATAAATGTTCCAAAAATTAAAATTAGAATGATAAATAACTGCTGAATCTTTTTTTTTTTACTTTGAGCTTTCCTGCAATGTTTTCAGTTTCCATAAAAATACTAAGCAGCAAAATTGTTTTCAACCTATTTTCTTGAGCATCAAATAATGATATTAGAATTATTTCTGAAGGATCGTGTGCCATTGAAGACTGGAGTATTGTGTGGCCGATTAAAACTCCGCTTTGCCACACATAAATAAATGTAATGTTAAAATATAATAAAAATAAAAACTGTTATTTTACATTGTAATAATATTGCAATACTGTATAATAATAATGTTTTGTATATTTAAATATATGATCAAATAAATTCCAAAACATAAAATCCTACTGACCCCAAGCTTTTGAACGAAATTTTTTTTTAACATAAATTAAAATATATAAAATGTTTAAAATGATAACATAAAAAAGTCCCAATAAAGTATGTAAAATAATGGCAAATCTTTTGCTATGCTACTGTGATAAATGTACCTTTTTACCCAAAATTCATTGGAAATATGTTAAGAAATATTGCAGTTTGCAGGTTACCATTTGAACTAGGTGTTTGAAACAAAACAAAGAAAACCACTTCTGGAGATTTTTAACGCAAAACCTTCATGGGAATGTGACAACTAGCCCCAGTCTCCAATACTGATCTACATTCGATGTACTTATTCTTTGTCTATATTCGTTGTTAGCATAGTGGAAATGCTGTGAAGTACTTGTGAGGGTACTTAAAAAAATATGGTTGGATTTTTTTTTTGAGTATTTGTTCTAAAGTCTTTGAACATTCTTGTGTTTTATGTTGCAATCCTTTGCAATGACTGGCGGAGTTTCATGTCTTTGCTCTTGTGGTTCGGCAGCTGTGGAGAGCGCTGTCCCTCTGGAAGTCATGGCCCACAGTGTGAGCAGCGCTGCCCCTGTCAAAACGGAGGAACCTGCCATCACATCACTGGAGAATGTTCCTGCCCTGCTGGATGGACGGTACGATACTGCACGCAGTGGGACCAAAAGGGTGGAGAAGTGAGGGACAAAGAGAAAGTGACAGAGAATAAAAGATAGAAAAGAAACAGAGGAGAATAAAGATGAGGAGACAGATGATAAGGAATGAGGGGCAGAGAGTGAAGGAGAGTAAAAGGGCAAGATAGTGATACGATGGAAGAGGTGAGTCACACTTAAAGTAAGAACGGAGAAGAGGGAGTAATTAGAAGGAGAAAGGGAGAGTTAAGTGAATGGAGGGAAGGTGAAATTGTTTAAGAGGTAAATGAAGAAGGGGTTGAGGAGAATCTGAATGTAGATACTTGCACAATCCTAAAAGGGGAAGAAATGACAGTGATCTGACTCTCGCAGAGCAGAGAGTCTCATTGCTCTTTTTGCATCATTTTAAACTCATCAAGAGGATATGTCAAAAACAGAAGTTTAATGTGCTGTAATATGTAGACATACTGTAATGTTCACAAAGCAATGCTCCATCCCCGGTTCATTCAAACTGTTTATTGAAATTATTTTTATTGTTTATTGAATTTAAATAGCAAAAATGTGCCATTCAGACACTGTAATAGTGTACATGTAATACATGTAATGTATAGTACATTAGCATTACTATATTATTTACATTTACATTTATTCATTTAGCACACACTTTCATCCAAAAAGACTTACAACTGAGGAAACCAGAAAGCGATATCATCGTGAAGAGGCAAAAGTACACAAAAACTGTACTTTTTACTCACAATACAAAGTTTCAGACATTGCTTGGTGTAGTTGCCTGGAAAATGGAGGGATTAAAGGACAGTGAAAGCATTTTGATGCGAACAGCAAGTGGTTCTGGATCAGTTGTAGAGGTTTGATTGCACTTGAAGGAAGTCCAGCTAGAAGAGCACTGAAATAATCAAGCCTGGAAATGACCATGGTTGGTATGAGAAGTTGTGTTGTTTGCTCAGTTAGTAATGGCCTGATCCTCTTGATGGGGTAATCGTTAAAAAACCAACCAAGTTGTGCTGTAGAGAAGGATTGGCTTTTGCAAGTGTTAATGTTTTGAATTTGATGCGAGCAACAAGTGGTAGCCAGTGCAGAGAAGATAAGTTGTGTTGCTTGCTCAGTTAGGAACGGCCTGATCCTCCTGATGGGGTAATTGATAAAAAACCAACCAGATTGTGATGTAGAGAAGGATTGGCAGGGAAAATGAGAAGTTCTGTCTTTGCCATTTTGAGCTGCAGGTGATGTTTTTTCATCCATGCCAAGATGTCCGCTAGACAGCTTGTGATTCACGCAGCTACCTTGGGAACCCTATCTGGTTGAAATGAAAGGTAGAGCTACGTGTCATCGGCATAGCAATAATAAGAGAAACCATGAGGAACCCCAGTGATCAGTTGACATGCTTTGGAGATCTGTGAGATAGGATTCAGTGGAGTTCCTGTGATGCCCAGTGACGAGAGGGTGGACAGAAGGAACTGATGATTAACAGTGTCAAAGGCAGCAGATAGATGAGAAGGCAGCAAGAGAATGAGAAATGATTTGGAATCAGCTTTTGCCATCCTTAGAGATTGAGAAATTGACAGTAATGCAGTAACTTCTTGAAGCCAGACTGGTTGATGTCCAACTGGTTATTCTGTGAGAGGAAAGATGTTAACTGGTTGAAAACAACACGTTCAAGTGTTTTGGTATAAATGGTAGGAGTGAGAAAGATCTGTAATTATCTACAATTGATGCGTTTAATGTGGTTTCTTTCAGCAGTGGAATTACCTGAGCCTGCTTGAATGTGGTAGGGAAAGTTCCAGTGTGGAGAGATGTGTTGATGATGTGTGTGAGGGCTGGTAAAAGTGTGGGAGAGATGGCTCGTAGAAGATGTGAAGGGATGGGATCTAAAGGGCAGGAGAGGAGAAGCATAGATACTTCTGCCTCTGTGAGTGAGAGAAGATTTTTGGTTGAATAAGTGATTGGTCTAAGTTCATGTGTGTGAGGAGCTGAGAACTGACTGCTGATAGTTGTTGTCAGTTGAAGGAGGGTGGTGGCGAAGGGGGACAAAGGAGAAAGTTGAAGAGTGTACGTGAGTTTGAGCTGCTGTTGATCTTGATGTGGAAAATCGAAGATTCAGCAACATGGATTTAGAAAAGGTTGAGAGCAGAGATTGATGCATACACAGGTCAGATGAATCTTTTGTTTTGTGCCATTTTGTCTCAGCTGCCCTTAGTTTGGTCCCTTGTTCTCGAAGAACATCAGTTAACCAAGGGTTAGAGGGAGTAGCATGTACTGGCCTGGAAGAGAGTGGACAGATATTGTCTAGACATGAATTTAAGGTGGTACATAAAATGTCTTTTGCAGTATTCATATCCAGAGATGAGAATTGCTTGGAAGGAGGAAGAGAGGATGAAACAACAGAGGAAAGATGGGAAGGAGAAAGCAAGCACAAGTTTTGTCTGAAAGGAATTGCTAGAGGGGATATATAACATATCAGTGCCTATTCAGGGATTAAGGAAGATCGCTTAAAGGTCTTAAAGGTGCAGTAGCAAACAGATAGGAGAGACGTAAGTGGTCATGCAAAACTTTCAGCTTTAACTGATATAAGTGGCTACAGATGTTTCGAATATGACCTTTTTGCATAAATTTCTGTATGGTCTTTTATTTTTATGGATGTTTTTATATGCTCTGTGTCCACTAAGTCATGTATTCCTTCTGGTATTCCAAGTCTGTATGACTTCTTTATTCTATGGCACTCAAGAAATTTTATGTGGAATGTTTGTTATTTTAAGTTTGAAGAATGTATTGGCTGCTTCAATGTTTGAAACATGCTTTCAAGTTCAAAAATGACAAAAAAGTTGTCACATTCAGACTAAAGATGACAACTATGACTATAAAATTGTAATAATTGTTTTAATTGTATAAGAATATCGAAGGCCACACCACAACAACAACATTAATGACAACACAGCTGAACAAAAATGTTTGAATCGCTTAAAATAAAAAAAAATCTGCTGTTGAACAATAAAAACATTGACAGCCAGTCAGTACCCAGCCAACTTTAAAGAACTTGAGCATTTAAAATGGCAAACGACACAACTGTAAGTGGTTGTGCATCTTGTGGTGGTTTTAGACGCCAACATCATAACAAAAGCAGTTGTCATTATGATTTAAAAAGGGAAGATTGTGAATAATAATGACTAATAATTTCTCTCTTTGAAAAAAACCCTAGTCATTTGGGTCTGAAACGGGGGAGTAAATGATGACAGAATTGTATCTTGATCTTATTTTCAAATGTGAACTTTCTCATTTCTCTTGCTCGACAGGGGTCTGTGTGCGCCCAGCCATGCCCATTTGGCAAATACGGGATCAATTGCAGCAAGGAATGCTCGTGCCGCAATGGAGGACTGTGTGACCACATCACGGGACAGTGCCAGTGTATGGCAGGATACAGTGGCCACAGGTTAAACGGATACCCAATTAGTGAAAACCAGTTCTGATCTTATTTCTGTTATTATTCCTCTATCTTTAAAAAAAAATATACCACAAAAACAGTTTGTTACCAAGTATGCACATATTTGATGAATTGCTATTTTTACTGCTCTATATTTATATTCCCTGTGTCCACTGATCCCACTCCAAGATCTGCACTGGTCTGTTAAGTTTCTGCCCATTAATTACCAGTAATGGAGTTTTATTAGGATCCAATTGAAATAGCTCAGTGCCTTTATTTCCCAATGTCTTTTGCAGCAGCTTAGGGTTTATTAGTGCACTAAAGTGATTGTCTGCAGAATGAAAACACTTTCAGGACAGACACTTCTTATCCTCTAATATTTAACAAAATTGCCCTCATTCATTTGGTCTGTGACAGGTGAATTAGCCCAGCAGGAATAATCTCAGATTGCGTTAGTATCCCCTCCTCCCTTCCCCTAACTCCTTCTCACACCCGTCGTTTCTGATATAAACGACACTAGTGTAATTTCAACATGAGACATACCTAGTCCGTTTTATAATTTAATTGAGCTATTTATCTGTCTCCTAATGGCTTCTTTGGACATTTAAGATTGATGTTCTGCCAGGATTGTATATTGAAGATCTTGTGGAAGTCGTTGTTCCTTAAGTCACTTTGCTATTCAACAGAGAGAATGAGCCTGGGTCTAATTGTATTCATTGTAATTAATGACTGCAGTTTTAGTTTCCTGTCGCCCCATAAGCGAAGCCAAGGGGCTGATGAACTTGAGGTACCTAAGAAGATGCCCAGAGCATTGGCCCTTGACCCTTAGATTAGAATAACTTTGTAGTCTACTAATCCTGCTTGTGTTATTTTGACAGGCTCCTTTTTCTTCCAGAGGTGCTCTGAATAACGAATAATGTATACAGAACATTACACTGGACTTTTCTTCCCAATGTAAAGTGTCTGAAATGTTCCCAGGTGCCAGGAAGAGTGTCCGGTTGGCACCTACGGACCCCAGTGTGCCCTCCACTGTGACTGTCAGAATGGGGCAAAGTGTTACCATATCAACGGAGCGTGTTTGTGTGATACAGGGTTCAAAGGGCCTCACTGCCAGGACAGGTTCTGTCCACCAGGCCTATACGGTCTCATCTGTGACAAATACTGCCCCTGTAACTCCACCAACACACTCAGGTGAGACATGCTTCCTCACGTCAACAGACAGCAATAGAATAATAATGTGGAGTGTGGCACTTGCCATGCCAAAGGTTGTGGGTTCGAATCCCAGGGAAAGCAAGAACTGATTAGAATGTCATTGTGTATCTTGAATGCAATGTAAGTCGCTGTGGATAAAAGCGTCTGCCAAATGCATAAATGTAAACTGAAATGGAGCTGATTTTGATTTATGTATTGGTAATAGCCAATATTGTGTGTTTAATTCCGCATGCCCTATTTTTTAGATTACCTTGACTAAAATCTATTGCTCAATTTGAGTTTATGTTTAAAAAACAAATAATTTAATAACACTATTAAATGTAATCTCTAGCAAAGCTAAAAATGAATATCCATTTTTCATTTTGTATATATTTGTTATAATGCTGTGATGCCTACATTTATTTAAAGTATTTAAATTAATTGTATTTGTTTACATTTGTTATTTAGACAAAATAGTAAAGAAGTTTAATATTGGCCATAATTTGAAATCATTTCCAGCTAGAATTATGCAGTAATTTAATTACTGTTGTACTGGTACATCTCTACACTTTATTTTCTTGTAAAGCAAAATAAACTGTTAATTTATTAGTACAACAATTTTGAGTATATTTCTTGATATATTATATTTAGGGCTGATCAAATCTAATCAAATTAATCACACACGCACAAACATACACACACACACATACATGCATGCATGGATAAATTTTTATTTATATATATATATATATATACACCTGTATATACATAGAAAGAGAGAGAGATAAAAGCCACTTTTATTAATGTGGCAGACATGTAAATTATTAAGCAGGCGTTACAAAAAAGATACTTTACAAGTCAAATAAGTGTTTGTTTTGTTTTATTTACATATCATTTTTCAGTGATGCGTTTTTGCATTTCTTCTATTCCAATTTTTAAAAACATTGCAAAGGTACAGCTCAGGGGGCATGATTAAATTCATCAAATGTATGTCATTAATTTGACTAAATTCCACAGCTATACAGCAAACTCACACATAACATTACTTAACATAACAATTCACCTAAGTTATTTCACGCAAAGAATACATCTTTGTGGAGTCTCCTATGGTTAAACAGAACCTTCAGTCCTACACTCATCACTTTTCCAGCCAACTCCTCTCGAGTTAACCTCTGGAGCCATGGGTGAGTAAAGAGCTCCATTTGAGTCCATTTGACTTCATTTGACTTGCAAGTAAAAATTTGAACACCTTTCAACAGTAGCATAGCGCTTGCTCTTTATCGCGACCTGTGCTTCATTCATTATTTCTTAGCCTCGTTCCTGGCTAATGCAATGTTAATGCCTGGTATGGGTAGATTAGGCCCTGAGACACTGGGGCTCATTACTACATGAAGGAGAGAAAGGACACCTCATTTATCTGAGTGGAACTCACAGACACCAGGATGGATGAACTCAATGGTTTTAGTTCTCAGATTTGGCTCCCTTGTTCTGGAAACCAAAGTGTTTCTGTTTAGATGCCGTATACACAGCGTATCTTTAGGCATATGTGTTCCTAAATTCCTATCTGTCTTTCTCTTTTTCAGCTGCCACCCCCTGACAGGTGAATGCTCGTGTACAGCAGGATGGACAGGTCTATACTGCAATGAGACCTGTCCCCCGGGTTACTATGGAGAAGGATGTAGTGTGCCGTGCCAGTGTGCTAATGGAGCAGACTGCCACGGTCTCACTGGGGTCTGTATCTGTGCCTCAGGCTACACAGTGAGTTCATGTTTATAATTTATCATTGTCTACAGTCATTAAATACTAGTAAATCTTGCACATGCTGAAATATTGTCACCTGAAATTGACTGCTGAGCATTGATGATTACAGTTGCTAATGTTTTGAATTAAAAGGTGGTCTTTTTTCAATTGCCATTACAAATAGTGCAGCCCATATGCATCTGGTATTAACATCGCTCAAACCTCTCAATAGTACCGTCAGAAGAATCAGAGATAGCTTTTTTAAGTATGTTTGCACACACAAGGGATTTACCTTGGTATAGGAGCTTCTAGCACTAAATATAACAAGACACATAATAACATTTAAGAATAGAAAATATATAAAAATATGTACTTGACACCATTGGTTAATTGACAGGTTAGTAGGTAGTCTACAGCCATAGTAAAAAAATAAGGTTGATACGGTTTAAACAAAACGTTCCCTAATGAGAATCCTTAAAAAAACACCTAATTTCAGTTCAAATGTAAAAAAAAAAAAAAAAAAACATTGGGGGGGATATATTGCTCTTTTAACACCATGTGGTAATGTGCAATAAGTGAGAGGTACTCATCAAAATCAGATCACAAGTGGTCAAGAGATACACATTTGTGACACAGGTGCAAACAACAACGTGTCTTGGCTCACCACATGTGAGATGCCAAGTCTAAACAGGGCAATAGATATGGCATATGAAGGTGGCAAAATTCATAATTACTTAATAAAGGTATATGATTGTGGATTTTAAGTGAAAACTAGAAGCACTTTTCAGAGAACTTTTCTAGTCAGCACTTTCCTTGATCTTTCTTTGAAAAGTTTTTGTGCCTTCATACGTAAAGCAGAAGTGTCAGCGAATACAGTTTATTGCTTTGAAAATGATCTCTATTGTGGTCGCTCTCTATCTCACACACACCTAAACACACACACACAAACACACACACACACACACACACACACACACACATAAACACATCACCTCCTGCAGGGAGACTGTGAACCCGGTGAGTCTTCAAGTTCAGCGATGCTTCCTTCACAATGCTTGTGTCTTATTACACAGCAGCTTTAAACTTAACACAAAGACATTGCTAAATGCAGAAAGAAGCGTTAGATACATTAACTCAAAATAGTCTGTGATTTCTAGGCAAAATTTTATATGACATAAATAACAACGTTTTGTAATCCGGTGTGAGCCAGGCACAAAATCTGTCCAGCTGAATTAAAAAAAAAAACAAATAAAGAAATGATCATATGAGTGATCTGAATTTATTTTACAGAAATGTTAAAATAGATGGATGACTCATTTGGTTTCTGAATGTGTCATATATTTCTCACACTCGTGAACATCTGGAGAAGTAAGCATCTTCTCCTTCAGAGCTAGTAGGCTCAGAGGCTCAAACCAAGGCAATTGTTTAGGAGCAACTAAAGCTAAAAGTAGAATCTTTTTTTAAAAGGGGTCATTCACCCAGAAATTAAAATGATCCCTATTTACTAACCTTTCAGCTGAAGTGAAATATTTAGTCAAAATTATGTTTTTGTTATAAATATGTTCTCTTAAAGAAATCATACAAGTTTAAAACTACTAAACTAGCAGTTCACTGAGAATTTTCATAAAATTGTTCTATTAAACACTGCTCGAGGAGCTTTGGCCAAGGCGCCTGACCGAGATGCACAATACTCTATTTTCAAGCCAGCTCTTCCATTTGGACCTATAGAACAGCAAAGGTTAACAGTTTGACCGCAGTCTGGTTGAAAATAAGAGGGTTAATGGCCACCAAAACTTTCATCCATTGAGTTGTGAGAGAGTGATATTTATAGGGGTGGAAAAGTAGCATATATTCTTGTGCTGCTGGTACTAGAGAAAATGCAGGTGGGACCAAATGCGCTGGTAGTGCCATTTTGAAAACACACATCCCAAGTTTGGTAATGTCAATTACGTCAATTTTATACTTAGGGCTTTAAGCCCATTTATTATAGAAATAGTACTCTTACAAATATACTACTAGTGTATTGATATTAGTATACTTATCACATAAAGTGTACTAAAAAATATACTCAGACTTTACTTAAGTATAAATAAAATGAACTTGAAGTTGTCACAGTCACCGTCACCAAGGACTCTTATTTTGCCCTTTGTTCACGTTGTTTTGGTTCAGTTCCTTCAGTCACTCATTTGTTTCCATGGCCACAGATCATCACTAATCATTCACAGGTGTTTTGTCTTTTGGTTAATCACTGTCTATGTATTTAGTTCTCCGTGTTCTCCATTGAGTTGTCGGTTCTCGTTTACGTTTACTCTGTTTTTATTGCCCTGCCTGAGTTCCTTGCGATAATAAAACACTATGTTTCTGGTACCGGTGTCTTCGAGTCTGCCTCCGAAACGAAACCGTAACAGAAGTAAACTTATTTTTTGTAAGTACAATAAATACTGCTGATTGAATTAATGTTCTATGATATATTTTTTGTTTATAAAGGTATTGCATCTACGTTTGGGGTCAGTAAGATAATATTTTTTAACAAATTAAGTTTTATTTATTTAGTTTTATTCAGCAAAGATGCATTGAATTGATCAAAAGTGACAGTAAATACATTTCTAATTTAACAAAATATTTCTATTTCAAATAACTGCTGTTCTTTCGAACATTATATTTACCAAAGAATCCTTAAATTAAAAGCATTACATGCATTACATTTTCCACAAAAAATATTAATTAGCATAACTGTTTTTAACATTGCTTATAATTACAATAGAAAACAGTAATTTCCTTAATTATAGTACTATTTCTAAATATTACTGTTTTATAAATGTAGCCTTAGTAAGCATAAGAGACTTTCAAAAACAATATATAATATTACAGATCTCAAACTTTTGAATGGTAGCTACCTACAGTTTTTAATTTGCAATGTAGGTAACTACATTTTCAGTAGCTTCACTTTATGTTTTAAATAACTTTAGCGTGGAAAGCTTCATTTTCGAGTATATTCCCCACCACTGATATGATTTTACTCTTGCTGCTTTAAGAAATAATGAAAATATTGCAAAGCAGATCAAATAAAGACAGTGCTGCAGGTAAGGACTGGAACGGCAGTGATGATTAAGACAAACTCAATACCCGAGGCTCTAGCCATCTCCTGCCTCAGCCTGTTACTGTGTCCTGTGGCAGAGCTACTACTGCGATTTGAACTAGCAGGCGGAGGCACAGACTGTATCTTCATTTTCACCACCTGTTTTTTGTGTTAGATTTGAGGGGCCTGCTGCCAGTTCTATTAAACACTGCTCGAGGAGCTTTGGCCAAGACGCCTGACCGAGATGCAATGGAATTGGGACACAATACTCTATTTTCAGGCCAGCTCTTCCATTTGGACCTATAGAACAGCAAAGGTTAACAGTTTGACCGCAGTCTGGTTGAAAATAAGAGGGTTAATGGCCAGCAAAACTCTCATCCATAGAGTTCAGAAAGAGTGATATTTATAGGGGAGGGAAAGGAACATATATGCTTGTGCTGCTGGTACTGGAGAGAACGCGGGTAGGACTAAATGTGCTGGTAGTGCCATGTTGAAAGCACACCTGCCAAGTATACTTGAACACGCAGATGCACTAGTAGAAATTGCAATGCTTTCAAATAACATAAATTACCAAAATACAACATTTATATATTGTATGAATGATCACTAATGAAACTTCTGCTGTTTAGCGTCTTTCTAATTAATTAATTAATATGAAAATGTACCAATCCAAAGCTTGAAGACATTTCTAGCTTATTAAATCTACTACTGATCTATGCTAATATTTAGCCTCTAAACATAAGTCCTGCTTTAGCCTGCTTTTAGAGGAGTTTAGTCGCCCAGTTGAATGAGTGCTCTCAGGCCTGTGTCAGTGTAATCTGGAGCATTCATGGGTCTCAGTAAATCCCTGTGGTCATTTGTGAGCCAAAGACTCTTTTACCTCCAACCCATTCACCAGTAAATTGCAGGTCTGCTGAAAAGTCGAACAAACTAACTTTCTCGCCCCATATTCAGCTGCCTGCACCGATAGTTTTAAGTCTTTTTCCACTGAACAGAACTGCCATTGTTAGCAGTCTGCTTGCTGTCACTTTTGAGCGGAACAAAGATAACCACGTAGATTGATGAAAAATTAATCCATAGATGTAAGCTTTTCATGTGGGGAGTGGATGGACGAGTGAAGTAGACGGAGAGGTAGAATATTTTAAATGGGGAATACAATGGGGGAATGTGGGAGAGAGAGAACGAAAAAGAAAGAGAGCATACAAGAAAGAAAAGAGTGGGAGTAAGAGAAAATATTGGAGATGATTTTATCAAAGTGAGCGAGCGAGATAAATGATGACAGATTGAAAGAGAGAGGAGAAACAAAACACATATAGAGAGAGTGAGAGTCAGTCCCTCTTGGTGCCCATGGCGTCCTGTGGCATATCTTATCTTGCCTTCCTCTTAGACCTAGTTCCAGATGATAATGAGAAAGCGGGTCCTTTGCTGCTCAATCCCTGGCACCGGGGAGACAGAGACAGGAGGTGCACGGCACACTGCCATTACCCCACTAATTGGGAGTCTAAATCATTTTGTCAGCTGTCAGTCAGAGCCAGGGATGAGGCAAGGAGACGCCGGTGATGACCGGCGCTGGAATACAGGCGACTCCCCTGCTGAGCCTGGTAAAGCACAGAGATTGTGCTGGTGTTGTTTGGCTGGGGAGAAGGGTTTAAGAACACAGGGTCTGTCAGTCATCAGCAATGGTTTTCTGGGGGATGGACTGAGGTGCTGAGGGCCAGGGGCTGTCGGTTCATTAATGCAACTGGGTAAAGCGGGCCTTTAGCACTGAGCTCTGAGCATCCGCTGCCACATTCTATGTGATAGCAAAAGGGACACAAGCTACATGCGGACTTCACTTGCAAATGTGCTCTCTACCTTTCTGCTCACTTGAAACTGTATCTTACTCATATACAGCTTTGTTGCAGAGAATGTTTTGCCGGAAATTTCTTGTTGGAAATTTTAAATTTTAGGGTCTTCAGATGGAATTTAGAGTCACACTTCACAACACATTTCTCATGTTACAGTGTAAAGTTATATAACTACAGAATAGAATCTTACATTTTGCCTGAGCAGAACTTGCTGTCACGATGTTAGAGTGTTGTTAGTGGTTACCAGGGCATTGCTATGCTAATCGTTTAAAATTTCTGGGTGGTTTTGCACATTTTTATGCATTTGTAGGGTGTCCTGGTGGGTGGTTTTAGCGTATTGCTGTTCTGTTGCTAGGTTATTGTGAGTGATGTTTAGAGCAATTTAGGGCGTCACAGGTTAAGATGAGCAATAGTAATTATTGGAAGATTGTAATATGGGCATTATAAAGTACTTTATTTATTTGTACATAAGTATTTTAGTGTGTAGTTCAACACTCCGCTGTGTGTGTTTTTCAGGGAGATTACTGTTCCCAAACCTGCCCATCTGGACTATACGGTACTAACTGCACTTCCACCTGCCACTGCCACAACCAGGCGTCCTGCTCACCAATCGATGGCTCCTGTATCTGTAAAGAAGGTACGACATAATGTGCTCTCCTTCTAATTCCATAATTTCACTTATAGAAATGAGTAGGGAGAAAACCATGCAAGTTTGTGGGTTTACAACTGTCCTGATAACAAGATTATAGATTGACCTGCATAAATAAATCAATATGCAATCAATATATGCAATCAAATAGTAAGTAAAAGTCATAATCTTTACAATTGATTATTCTAGGACTAATTAATCATTTTACAATTCCCTCTAAAACAAACGTCAGTGTTTAGAGAACTACCCTGTCTATAAATTGAAATTCAGCATGCCTAAGAAGCCCATTTTTCTCAAAACACTCGCTAGACTTCACACATCAGACACTCCCAAAAATAGTATATAATATCCCCTTCTGTTCTTCATATATCCATCTCTGTCATTATGAAAAAAAAACTGGTGTTTCAATATCAAAGGATCCAAAGTCCCTCCAGGTCACTTTCAAAGTATGCATAACCACTTAGCGCATACCATACTTACATACCATTTTAGGCTGTAAAAGCATGCGGTGTGAATCCACAAGAATCCTGTGAGCACATAGCGTTTGGCTGACCGCAGCTAACCGTACCTATGGGACAGCTCTCAGTTGTTGCATAAACATGGACTCGTCCGGAAAGTCTTGCACCAAAAGAGTATTCGCTCAGGTCCCTTCAGTTTGGGAGGAAGCTCATTAGAGACAGTACCTTTAAAATCCTCATCCCATTCATAATGCAGAACCCCAGTGTGCTTCTCAACTTCTTTGCCTATCCCACTCTGCTCTTATGTTGACCTCAAACCATGCATATATTCCACTCATTGACTGCTTTGCGGTATGAGCCGAGGGAGACAAGAATCCTCTAGCCTCTGAAAAGATGTGACCTCACTTCCCCTTCTTGCTGCTCTATTAAATAAACTCTGTTATAAATCAGAGATGGTTTATTTGGATAGAACTCTGAAAGAGAATGTCTGTTTTAACAAATAAAGAAGAAAAGGAACCAATTGTTTAGCTGATATATATATATGAACAATTGTCTGTACCGTTTCTCTTTGCTTTATAGGTTGGCAGGGTGTTGACTGCTCAATCCTGTGCTCCAGCGGGACTTGGGGTTTGGGCTGTAACCGGACTTGTTTGTGTGCCAATGGTGCCGCCTGTGACCCAATCGATGGCTCCTGTACCTGTTCTTCGGGCTGGAGAGGGGAACGCTGCCAGCAGTCCTGCCCCGTGAGTATCTTCTGGTACTGGTTCCATTGTCTCTCTGCCAGAGGCTAGCAAGACTGGCAATTTGATTTATACATATTTGTCATGACAGGGCAGTTTAGGCTTAGCAAGATGGTTTGTGTGTGTGTGGTTATTCAGGATGGCACATACGGGCTGGAGTGTCGCGAGCGTTGTGACTGTAACCATGCTGATGGATGTGACCCTGTGAGTGGATTCTGTCGCTGTCTGCCAGGATGGACAGGTGAGTGTGAGACCTGTAGCATAATCACATTGATGTGTTAAAATAGGCTTTTATGACACAAAAAATGCTGGTGTGAATTGCTCTGCCATTTTTGAATGCAATTTAAATGTAAATTGATGCACTAAAAGTATTAAAAGACATATATATATAATTTTTCCTCATTAATGTATACACAGCATCCCATATTGGCAGAAAAATACAGAATTGTTGACATTTTTGCAGATTTATTAAAAAAGAAAAACTGAAATATCACATGGTCCTAAGTATTCAGACCCTTAGCTGTGACACTCATTTATTTAAGTCAGGTGCTGTCCATTTCTTCTGATCATCCTTGAGATGGTTCTACACCTTCATTTGAGTCTAGCTGTGTTTGATTATACTGATTGGACTTAATTAGGAAAGCCACATACCGGTCTATATAAGACCTTACAGCTCACAGTGCATGTCAGAGCAAATGAGAATCATGAGGTCAATCAATCATGAGGTTCTGTGTTTTTCTGTCAATATGGGGTGCTGTGTGTACATTAATGAGGGGGAAAAAAATAACTTAAATGATTTTAGTAAATGGCTGCAATATAAAAGTGAAAAATTTAAGGGGGTCTGAATACTTTCCGTACCCACTGTATATATAATATTTTGCAATAGTACTGTTTTTTTGTAGTATTTTCGATCAAATTACAATGATGAAGAGACTTCTTTTAAAACAATTAAAAAACGCTATAGTGTAAGTACTTATAGCTACAGTTTGAGGTTTGAGTTTTGTTCAGTGTAGATTAATGTGATGATTTACAACATGATCATGTACAAAATATCAGTATCCCATTTTATATATAATGGTTGTATTTATAGAAAATACTCAAAGTGTGTTTACTTTACTTTCTGTTTAGAGCTGTTGTTACGCTGCAGTGTGAAAGCACAATGTGAGCCTGCTGTTACAGTTACGCTGCAGCGCTCCCTTCACATGCTGCATGAAACAAACTTACTACTACTAGTCTTACTACTGCTCATCATTATAAGAGTTAGCTGGCAGAATTTTTAACATATTTAGATACCACAAGATACTCTCAAGATACCACAGTATGTATGCATGAGACAAATTTAATGTATAATATCCATCCAGAAACATCAGCTATAGTTTATTAATAATGCCTTTTCCTATAAATATTGCAGTATAAATCTGTTTTATCTTTTAAACTAAACCAGAAATAATAAAATCAATTTTGTCTTTTTAATCAGGAAAGTATTCATCTTTCGTCCAGGGGGAAATACAGCATATGAAATCTAATTTTAGTTCAATAACAAAGCAATTGCACATTTTTATGCCAGATCCTGTTAATGTTGTATGTTTAATTTAAACTAATTCTATATATATATGTGTGTGTGTGTGTGTGTTGTTCAGATTATTCTGCACAATACCATCATGCCTCCAAAAGATGTTATCATATCTAGCCTGCAGGCAGATTAATATGAAATTTGTCAAAGCATGAAGCATTTATAATAACTGTTGCTGAACATGTTACCTAATTAGATTGCACTGACCCAGAATGAAGCAGTCGTTCAGTGGCTTGCTTATACAGCTTTCACACTGCGTTTACACCTTCTGTTGCAGTGGTCTCAGCACTGTGTGCCCAGTATCACAGAAGGGCTGTGTTTGCAAGTTCTTCGGCATTACAGTAAAATGTGAGCATGTTAAACAACGAGAGAAAAGGAGCAGGTTGAATTGGTAGCTGTGGCTTTGCCTGCAGGCCTTCCATAACTCTCTCCGTTCAGGTCTCCAAATTCTGTCCGTGTGTACTGGGAAATTATGTGGCTTTCATTATCTGCAAGAAGAAGCCAGCTACGCAGAAATCTCATGCTCTGTATCCTACCCAGGTCTTCGCCATCTGCCGGGCCTAATGGAGTCACCAGGGTGCAAATAGGCCTCTGAGACTGGAAGCATCTGAACAAAGAGACTATGCAGAGCAGTGATTTATGGAAGCTATCGAGAAAGGCAGGGCTAGACACACTTATGTGAGAAGATAGCATCAGGTCTAAGACTTTAACAGAACATGAGATGGAGAGAGAGCAAGAAATTGGAACAGAACATTTGATAAAGAATCTCACATGGAGTCATAAATGGGTTTTTCAGGCTGATAACTCATTAACTTTTATTTGATTCTTGAAATAAGAGTTTGTATTACGAAGTCTGTAACTGTATCTCTCAAAACTTCTTACGCAATCTAAAACAATGCTTTATTGAAATTGCAGAGCAATAATAATTTAGATTTTTAATTTATATATTTTTTTTATTGCGTTAGTTTTTTATCTGGATTCTAAGCTCTGAAATATTTGATTAGCTAAATACTACTCTTGATTAACTTGATTGTAACACGGTTCGTAGTTCGGGGAAGAAGGAGGCGAAACCAGCGGGCATTTAAATACTTTTAATGTGAAAATAAAACAAGAACAAAATCAAAGTGATGGCGAACATGGACCAAAACACAACATAAAATCAAGAACTGGTCCTCTCTTGTCGTTCACTGTCATTGCTCCTCCTTTTATTCTTCCGCTCCTCAGTGAGATACGAGGTCGCTCTCACATCCCTCGGCCCTGCTCCTGCTCGTCACATTGATCTTTTGATTTGGTTGTTTTCATTAAATTGTTAAAAAATAAAGATTCATTAGCAAATCTCCTGAATCAAAATTATTGTTATGAACCCTTAACCATCAATCATAAACTGGAAAGGTCAAGGAAATAGAAATTATAATCACAAAATCATTTCAGCAGCAAAAAATATCCTTCCTGTTTAATCCTAAGAAGAAAAAAGAAGAAAGAAATCATATATTATATATAAATAAATTAAATACATCACAAAGAAAACGTATATGACCTCTTTAATTATGAAGCAGTAAGATGTGGAAGTAAGGAGAAAATCTTGGAGTAGTTTTGTAGTAGGAAAAGAATGACAACAGAACAGAGGAGTAAAACATATAAAGATACGCCCAAGGACAGACAAGCTGAGAGTGTGTTTTATCAAAAGAGAGAATGAGAGGGATGTCTGAGACAGGAATTAAATGGTCACTTTTAAGAAAACTGTGCGTGTGTCTAATGGAAGGAGGAAGAGACAAAATAACCAGGAGAGAGATAGACTGAGAAAGCAAAAATGTGGAATATTAGGAGCTCCAGGGGCTCTAGACTGAATGATCATGGGCATAACACAGAGTGTCCTGCAGAAACTCATGCATTATGTGTGCAGGCATGTGTGGTCGTGTGTGCACTTAACATGTAGAGTGCGGGGGAAAGTGAAGGTGCATGATGGTACTTGCCCTTCATTCATTAATTGGCTGCTGGTTCCCCCGGCATTTCTCTGCTAGAAAAGTCTCATATGCAGAGAGTCACTTCTCCTCTTTCTTCTCCCTCACTCTGCTCAAAAGCCCCTCTTTTTGTCACTATTAGGCTCTCGGGGCACTCTTCTATTCTCATTCATTGCTGACAATAAAGGAAGTGCTGGACTTTTTTCGCCCAGCCCAGCAGAAGCTCAAACAGGCTCACCCCTCCTTTGATGTGCGGTGACTGGGCTTGTCTTAATGGCACATCACTGTTGCCCCCCCCCCCCCCCAATCCGGACACCTTTCTGTTCTGCCACTGAGGTGGAGCACATATGATGCCTGTCCCTGAAGTTTAGACCTGGTCTAATTCAAAGACCTGGGACTATTTCAATTTTAATGGGCCGTGCCACTCGCTCAGAAAAGTCTCTGTCAAAGGAAATTGCAAATGAGGTTCCTGAGCTGCAGACTGAAAGGATGTGTGAGAATATGTATGTATGTGTGTGCACATCATTTCTCCCGTCTATGCCATCTTGCTTATAGAGTGTGAAATATATAGATGCTGATTTATTTAAGTTGTGTAATTAAAGCTGTAAGCCCCTCAAGGCTGAGAGTTACACTGATTTTATTAAAGGTAAATGGTGTGCTTAGGCATAACCGTGGTCAAATCATTGTAGTGCATTGCCTTGAGTGCTGATCGCTTTTATAATGGCAACGGTGACACCAGTGTTTAGTAAATATATCTATGAATATTACTAGTCACAAAATAAACAATAGTTCTCCCAATTGATCCTTCACAAGCTCTGCTCCGTTTGGTTCCTGTTGCTAAGAAATAAATTATAAAAATTAATGTTATTAACTGAAATGACTTGTGACATGAATTTTAACATGATTAAAACTGTGGAGACTGCAAATCAGTCTTTATCAACTTTATGAACACCAGTGATCTATATATATGTGTGTAATAAAAATTATAAATAAAAATTTATAAATAATAAATAAAATAAAAATTCGTAATCTTACCATTTTAATTTCTTTTACTTCAAGGTTAAATTTGTGAATTTTTTTAATGAAAGATCAAAAGGATAAACAATGCAGATTTATTTTTACAACCGTCTTTAGCCATATTTACCAGGGGTGCTAATAATTCTGGTCATAACCCTATGTTTTTAATATTTTATATATAAAAATACACATTTGTTATATATGTGTTGAGCTGGCGTGCGATGCGGAGACAGGGCACGGAACACGGAGTCCAAACAAAAACACTTTAATGAAAAATGAAACTAAACGGCACTACTTAGTGCAAACACGGGAGTAGAAGTCCTTGGAACCATCCACACGTAACAAAGCACATCATAACATTAACAAGAGACAAAGACATGTGAACACAGGAGGGCATTTATACAGATGAGGAAACTACACACAGCTAACGGGACTTGGGCAGTGATTAACGAGACAGGTGTGGAACAATCTAGAAGACACAGAAGGACCTGGAATGTGAGAGACGAGACAAGACTGTGACAACATTATGTTCAATAGATTCATATTATAAAAATATTTGTTTATTCTGTCTACATACATAATTAACAGTCATATATTTGTAACATGAATCTATTAATTAAAGATCAGTATGCTCTATTATATAATATGTCATATAGAGTACATTTAAATTTTGTACATTTTTATTTATTATTATTATCTGTTTCATAATGTATATTTTTTTTTTTACTGTGGTAAGCTTGTGTGTGAGAGTATGTGTCTATGTTTGTGTTGTAACCCCAATATGACCATACATTACATTACATATCATTGCATTACAACACTTTGAAACAATATAGAAGGTCTCATCTTTAAATATTTCTCTCTATGTGTGTACTTGAGCATGTGTCTCTAGTGCAACTCCATACACAAACCAGCTAAAAGAGAATGGGAGAGGAGGCTCAACCACTCGAGGGACTTGGCCCTGTTAATTAACACTCTACACTGGCAGGGAGGCCCGGTCTGATCAAAAATACATACAGAGCCCAGTACTGCGGCCAAGAGATGCCTGAACCTACACACACCCCAAGCTTTTGAAACCAGGACTTTGCTCTCAGAGAAAACTGCTTGGTGCCCTGTTGCTGTCCCAATAGAAAATGTTATACTAGCTTACTGTAAAAGAAGTGCCCTTAAGGTTCAGGCATTCCCCTCATGCCTCTTTTTCAAACAAGCATCTGATTTATTTTGTATTTTGTTTATTTCACTTGTCTGCATCTATTCCCATTTCTGTTTTCTGCTTTGATAGAAAATATGGAAGCACATGGAGAACAACCAGTGATATTTCCCTCATTCTCTTAACAGGCATCCACTGTGACAGCATCTGCCCTCAAGGATTCTGGGGGCCTAACTGCTCCATGACCTGCTCGTGCCAGAATGGAGGCTCCTGCTCTCCCGAAGACGGAACTTGCGTGTGTGCTCCTGGATACCGCGGAACTTCCTGCAAGAGAAGTAAGCTTCTTCTCAACTTCCTTTCTCCTTCCTGTCACCTTCTCAAAGCTTGTCACATAAGTGTTTGATTTGAACACACTTCAAACAAGATGATAAACAACTGGTGGGTATGAGATAGGGGTCACGACTGTTACATCCAGACGGTGACCCTCTGGGAATGGAGTGGGGAACAGTTGAAGAGGGAAGCACTTATTGAAGAGTCGTGAACAAATCTTTAATC
Source organism: Rhodeus uyekii (assembly GCA_037043235.1). NCBI lineage: Eukaryota > Metazoa > Chordata > Actinopteri > Cypriniformes > Acheilognathidae > Rhodeus > Rhodeus uyekii. The sequence goes on along the minus strand of JAWRVZ010000024.1, from coordinate 286,098 downwards.
ACACACATCTTAATCACTTCAGCCCTGGATCACTGTAGAGATGTGGTGTCCATGTGGGGCTCTCATCAGCCACTCCATGAGGAGAAGTGTTTACTCGGCCTCTTCTCATGACAGTCTCGCTCTTGCTGTCTCTATTTACCACACTGTGCCCTCAACAGTTAAGCCGACTGATTGCTGGTCATTTTCAAAGATCAAAAACACAACGTACTACCACGGTTATCTGTTTTTATGGAATACATTTTAAATAAAAGAAATAAATACATTTAGCGAAAAAGTTTCATTACATTAATGCGTCTTCATTGAGTCTCATTATATTCAAATTTGTATTTTAAATGTAATTTGTACTGTATTAAATCAATTATTTTTAATTAAAACTGCTTACATTAAGGGAAGTACAACATGTTCTAACATGATGTGTAGATACTTTTATATGGACTAATACAACTTACAAATAATTATATATTATTTCAAGAGCTCGTCTGCCCATCCAGGCTTAATAGTTAATGGTAAAGGAACTTGGCTTGCTGTCCTTGAAGAAGGCTCTGCTCGGCTCGGGCTCCAAACTCAACCCTCTATAACGGTACTATGTAAAGGAAGAATAGAGGAAGAGATGGTGAGGAAGAGGGATGCTGGAAGATAGTTGCTGCATGAAATAACACAATGACTGCTGCTCACATCCATTCGTGATTATGATTGACGAGAATGAATGATCACGCTTCTCCCGAACTTCATTTATATTACAGTAATGAGAACGGGATGTTCTGCATTATAAGAGAGGTGTCACAAACTTAATGGATTTTTCTTTAAAAGGTTAGTTTACCCAAAAATGCCATCAATTACTCATCCTCATGTTGACTTTTATTTATCTTTGAAACACAAATTAAGATATTTTATTCTAGTATTTCTATCCCTCCATTGACAGTCCACACAACTACAGTACCATTTCAAAAAGTGCATAAAGAGATTGTAAAACTAATCCATACGAACTGAGTGGTTTAGTCCAAATTTCTTTCTGAAGATCACTTAATATGATGAACAGATTGAATTTAGGCTTTTATTCACATATAACACTGATCAACAAACATAAACAGAAGCTCAGCTGGTGAGAACAAACCTTATTGGTTCTTTCAAATGTGCTGCGTGACACGAGAATAAACCACATTGAATTTCGCACATCAAGCAAACATGCTTGAGCTTCTGTTTACCATATCTAATGTGTGTAGATTTAAAAAAAAAAAAAAAAAAAATAACCTTTACATTTATGCATTTGGCAGATGCTTTTATACAAAGCGACTTACACTGTTCATCATATAAAATGATCGTGTCTCTTCATAAAATGTGGACTACACCACTAAATATGTATGGTTTGTTTTACAATCTCTTTATGAACTTTTTGAAGTGGTACTGTAGTTGCGTGGACTTAAATGGAGGGACAAAAATTCAAAGACAAATGAAAGTCTTACTTAAGGATGAGTAAAAGATGATAGAATATTCACTTTTTGGGTGAAAAATGATTAGGGCGTGTTCCATGAGATTCACCCAGTAAGGAATTGTGTGTGTGTGTGTGTGTTCAAAGATTACAGAGTGAAGGGAAAGAGAATGTGATTAATCTTCACCACACTGTTCGTTGTTGTACAATTATCTTAATTACAAAGGCCCACCACCCATGGTGGAAAGGTCAGCACACACTACTCCCCTGCATTACACAAAGCTACAGCAATTAAAGCGAATCAAGATTCTAAATGAAGAAAAATGACCCACAGGAGCTCCGTCTCAGAGTTGAGAGACAGAGACAGACTGAGTCCTCATGCTCTGTGAAACAATGAGCCGGATGATATTTCAGCCTATTTTAGTTGTACAGGTGTCTTGTTGATTTAAGATTAAACAATAGTACCTGGGGGAATGTTGGCCAAAGATGATAACATTATTGTAATGGTTAAATAAAGTGCTCAATTAAATTTATATAAAGCTTTGGGGTTGTATTTGTTAAGAAGCCATCCAGCTTGAATGTATTTGATCAAGAATGCAGCATAAATGGTAATACTGTGAAATATTATTACAATTTCAAAGAGCTGTTTACTATTTTAATGTATTTCAAATGTATATATAGCAAAGCTGAATTTACATTATCATTCCTCCAGTCTTCAGTGTCACATGATCTTTGTGATATTTATGACGCAACAGATTTTCTGTGAGTAGAAGAATATAAACTCTGTGGAGCCTTTATACCCAACCTGTAGACTAGAGCCTTCACACTAACTCCATACTTTTACAACACTATACAGTGTATCATGTTTTTTTTATTGGGTAATGAGAAAAATGGTGACAATTGTGCGATGCATTGAAAAATGATTGCCTGTATGTCCTTCTATGTTATAATGCCAATTTGTATTCATATTGTACGTTTGTGTCTCTATTTTGTCTTTTCTTTGCTTTCCCACTAAATCACCCTTCGGCATGTCTGTCATCCTTTCTGTTTTGCTCCTCTCCTTCACTTCCTGTTCTTTGCCCGTGACAGTTTGCCCTCCTGGTTTCTATGGACACCGCTGCAGCCAGTCATGCCCACAGTGTGTGCACAGCACAGGGCCGTGCCACCACGTCACGGGTCACTGTGAGTGTCTGGCCGGCTTCTTCGGCTCACTTTGCAACCAAGGCAAGTAGCTCTCGTTTGTCTCCCTCGGTTTCTCTGCCTTCTGTCTCTATTTTTCTCTCTTCCTCACCCATGGTCCCCCTCAGATCCTTGGAGGCTAGTTCTGCTTGGAGACAGGGAAAGTCATGTAGTCACACCACTGTATCACTACCTTTTCTATAATTACGGTATTGTTCAATTGGAAACGCACTATAACTGAATCAATACACCAAGGCATCCATTTCTCATGATAATGTGCCAGAAATACGGAGTTTCTGCAAAACTGTTGACACATTCTTGTTGCTTTGCAGTTCTGTTAGATTTTTTTGCACAACCCTCAGAGGCCAGTGTGGGAGGGTTTCGTGCCAGTTGACAGAACCTGTCTCTTGCAATAATTATTATGCCTTGAAAACTTTTTGGGGATAAACACTGTTTTGGTTTTGCTTTCTTGAAAGCATCAGTTAAGGTCAGATTACAGCCATTTGTTTTGCAGCAATAGTGTGCTGATGAATTGTAGCTGTTATGGAGTTACCTTAAATATATAGTGTTTATATTTTTTTTTAAGTTTGTGTTAGTTTAAATGAGGTGGAAAAACTATATTTATATCATGGCCACAAATTAACAAATCATTCTCACAACTTCTCGTATTACTAATTTGCTCCATTGTTTTTAGTAAATAGTGCACACAATAAAATAGTTTGATTTTAGTTTGGTTTTAGTTTCAAAATAAGGGAACAAATTAGTACAATATGACCATGATTGTTTTCCTTCTAGTTGCTACTTCTCCTGCTGATGAACCAGAGTGAACCTAAATCAATTATTATGTAGATAAAATAATGTGGCACAATCGTGTACTTTTCAGGAACTTGTCTATTTGTACTTAGCGCGGCCAAATATGTATTGTGTACATGTATTTTGATTGGTATATAAAGGTGTTCTTGTACTATTTTCTGGGTTTATATACATAAATATTGCACATAAATGATGGTTTTCCCCTCTCAACCTACCTGTCACCTAAAATGAGCTGTGCTCGACCCGCATGGCTTTTCATGCCATTCTGTGTGCGCGTGTGTGTGTGTGCGCACTGCCATTGGCAACATGCCCAACCGCAGAACGCCACGCTGACTCGGTGCCTCCACCATACTGAAAATAATTGGCATTATCACTGACACTCTGACAAATAACCTTCAGAGGAAATCTGAATATTGCTGAGCTCATTCTTCTGAGCGAGACACACACACACTGAAGAGTCAGGCCAATATCACCGCTTTCCGTTTTTTGTTGAGCTCCTGTGGAGAACCAGAGACGGTGAAGAAAAATTATTTGTTAATTTCCACTAATAAATTTCAAGATTTACAACTAGGAGGTTTATAATACCTGAAGAGAACTATCTTTTAACATTCTTATTCATAACAATGGCAGTTGAGCTGCTTAGGCATAAACCTGAAAAGTTTGAAATCTTTGTCTAATGGCAAAACATCTACTACAATATGGCATATCTGCAATAATATATATATATATGTTGCTTGGAAAACAAATTTATTTCGTCAGAAAGCATGGCAGCTTTCGAATGGCTGTAAATGGAAAAAGATACAATGAAAATGCAAAACAAATTTATTTTGTCAGAAAGCATGGCAACTTTTGAATGGCTGTCAATGGAAAAAGAGGCTGTGAAAATGTCATAGTTACAACTTTCTACCAGCAGGGGTTGATCAGCCAAACCCTAAGCTCTTGATTTACTTTTCGAGGGGATCATTCCTCTACTCTGTTTTTCACTTTTCCCAAAGTTAGCCATCGAAGTTTCTCGCTGTTCTTGTACACTAAAGTAATGGAGAAAATATTGATTTTGTGTTGACTGTTATATAGACGTAGTTACAGTATTTTGAGTTAAGTTTCAGGTCAATGAGACCAATTTCCAACTCAAACTAATAAGCCCTAACACACTTCCCACACCACAGCACCCAACTGAGACACACTGATGAAATATAGATAGACCATCTCATAATAATTAACCAGTCTTTTCATGAATTAAGGAAAGGCAGCATGAATATATAGAATTCACTTTCATTGCTTTCAGAGCTGTCTCGTGAATAAATATTTAATATGTTAAAGCAGAAGGAGAAGGTTCGAGAAAAGACTTGTTTTAATTTGTCCAGATCATAATTACTAGAAGAAAGGCAGGCCTCGGGAGGATTGTGGCTAGCCCACATACCTACTTTTTTGTAGTTTGGTCTATGTCGGCGTCCTTGTATGTCTTGAGCCCACGTTCACCCATCTCAAAGCGAGCTAATGAACTTCGGCTAGTCACAGTCGGAATGAAACGGAGCCCGTGACATGAGGGGGCCACTAGCTAATAAGAGGAAGCTTTGAGTTAGTTGAAAGAGTTTCCACAAAATGAGAGAGTGTGGAAATATAATTATTAAAACCCAGTGGCTCAAAGATTTAGCTTCAGCTTCATCTCAATGGACAATTCATCTGATTGGAACATCTGATTCCGTTGTGTGGCCATATTTCCCTCCTCGACAAGAGAGGAAATGGTATGCCATTGTATGTACTTTGCTGTGAACTCTCCAAAACAAGAAGGGAGAGGAATGCAAAACAATGGCTTTAAACTAATCTGAAATTTCTAATTGAGGCAGGTGTCAGAGTGTGGTGAAATATTCGTTTTATTAAAAATGTACACAAGCTCTATTTTTAATTTTGCAGTACATCAGTCAACCCTATTCTTGACTGTGCCGAGCAAAGCTGGCAAAGACGGATAATTGGACAGTGTGACAGAAGCAAATGTTTGAAGGGTGATTCGGCTTTGAAGTGCACGTAGACACATGACTTATAATCACTATTGCACGTGTCACTCTGGTTTATCATCAGTTGCTACTCATGCTGCACTATTATTGAACTTAAGAACACACACCAGGATATCTGTGATCTATGAAAAGTTTTAAATGGTGAATTGCAAGATGTTACAGTAAAGTTTAAAGTTCAGAAAACTAGTACTTTAGTGCAATAAACAATTACCTTAAATTCTTCTGAATTACTTTCATGTCAAAATATTTTTTAACCACTGGATCAACTGTTTAAAAGCTGTTCTAAGTCAGTAGATCTTTTTTAAAGAATTAATACTTAACTATGTACTTAACTATGTGTTTATCAAAAGTGACATTAAAGCGAAAAAAGTGTCATTTATAATACAGCAATACCTTGAGATACCAGCGTACTGACATACGAGTATTCCGAGATACGAGCAAGCCTTCAAGCAGTTTTTTGCTTTGAAATGGGAGTAAAGATTTGAGATACGAGCACGCTTACAGACGCCGACGCTGGGTGGTCGAGCACTCAGAGCAGCTCAAGCCGCCTTACTACTTCACTTCCAGTGTTCGTTGACTTCCATAAGCATCTCTCGTGAGTCTTCCTGTGGTGTATGTTATATACATTTATGGGGTAATTGTATATGATCTCCACTAGAGGGTCACCTTGGTTTTACAGCGGAGGTTACCGGGGGCGACGAGTTATTCAGGAGTATTAAGCTGAGAGCAGCAGGAGTTATGTGTGTTCAGTAATAATAAATATGAGGTTCTGAGGCATACATTATTGTGTGTAGTCTATCCAATACATTACACAGAATGAAACACTACACTTCCATATTGTGTTTGCGTTGTCTACATAATTTACGGAATCTACTTAATCCCTCCCTCCTCCTCCGCACATGCCACTACTGTATCGTCTGTCTCGATAAGAACTCGAGAAGGTAAGAACTCATAATTAAAACCACATTTTATTTTATATACTATAATTTTTTTTTGTGTGTGTATGTCTCTATAGCAATTAAAAACATGTTTTTTTCCATTGTTATAAGCACTAATAAGGACGTTTTTTAGAGGGCCGGAACGGATTAACTTTTTTCTTGTTATTTCTTATGGGAAAAAGTATTTGAGATACAAGCAATTCGAGTTATGAGCTCGGTCCTGGAACGGATTATGCTCGTATCTCAAGGTATTGTATTACAAAAGATTTCTAATTCAAATTAACGCTGTTCTATATAAGAATATTCTATAATGCCATGGTTTCCACAAAATATTAAGCAGCATAGCAGTTTTCAACATTTATAATAATAGATGTTTATTGAGCTCCAAATCCAGTACGTCAGAATAATTTCTGAAAGATCGTGTGACAAAAAAAATCATCTTGGTCATCTCATGAATAAATGTTTTAAAATATAAAATAAGAAAACTTATTTTAAATTGTGATTATATTTCACAATGCTACTGCCATACTGGCTACAGGATGTTCTTATTCTTGGTGAGCAAACCGGCATTTTGTCTTTTCAAAACAAGGATGGTGCTGTGTGGTTGAGGTTGTGAAATTATCATTATTTTTCATAATTCCAATAATTTTGCTTGGTGCCGCTCCTGACACACTTCACCTTAACATCATCGAGAAAGCAAAAGTCATTTCAGAAGGATGTAATTTGAATGCTAATATTTGGCTTGAAAACACATACTCTGGAGCAAAAACATTGTTAGCATCCTTCATATATTCTGTTATTACTACTGAAAGAATGACTCCCATGTTTAAGTGATGTGCTTTGTGTCTGTGTAATGTGGTTTGTGTCCTGTCAGTGTGTCCCAGTGGCAAATTCGGGAAAGCCTGTGCTGAGATCTGTCTATGCACTAACAATGGCACCTGCAACCCCATTGACGGCTCTTGCCAGTGCTTCCCAGGTTGGACCGGAGACGACTGTTCACAGAGTACGAACCAATTTTACCTTCTTTATTTCTCCCACTCTTTGTGTATAGTCCTACCACTACGTCCCATCCACTTTCATCCATTTCTCTTTCATGGAAGTCTCATGTCACAGTACCATGTAAATCATGACCACATCCATTTTTCTTTGCCAAATACGCCACATGCACCGCTGATGGAGACCAACAATTTCCTCAATAAATTACTTGATAGCACACTCTAAATAATTTACACAGCGCAAGAGAGCAGCAATATGAAATAGAGACGAAAGCAACAATGTCCCAGAGAATTTATCGCTTATTCGCTCTTCTCCCTTCCCTCTCGAGCTGTTAATCTAACGCTGTTTGTTGTAAGTGAAGGGGTGTTGGACTTGCTGTGAGAAAGTGAGGGATTTTAAAATTAATTCCAAAAAGTGACACATTAACATTTTTTGTAATGTTTTTAATTGACTAAAGGGATGTACTGTAGCTCCGGCCCTCATCTCAATGTGATTTCCTCTTCATTTTGGCTGTACCACATTTTATTCGCAAAACATGTAAATTTTTTACATCAATGCATCATTTCGTATACATGTTTTGTCAATTATGGGCCTTTAAATGTGCGTTTACACACACGTTTTAAGTTCAAACACAATACTCATGTGTGTTAGTCTTCATTTGACGGTGTCTCTGGCTCCGCAGTTTGTCCCATAGGCCAGTGGGGCCCTGACTGCTTGAACTCATGTAACTGTCACAACGGAGCCCAATGTAGTGCCTACGATGGAGAGTGCAGGTGCAGCCTGGGCTGGACCGGCCTCTACTGCACGCAGCGTGAGTCTCCCTCACACACACATTCACAGTTATTACATATACAAACAAACTTCTATTATACACGTAAACAAACACGTAATGAAGATAAAGTGGCACAGTGACATCTGTTGGCAGTATTTCAGAACTACACCAGAGAGCTGTGAAATCTCATGATGTTATGATGCCACAGAGTGGTCCTTGATAATAAATGCACATTTTTCATGTCAGTCATTTAACTCATTATATGACCTTGCTCAAGGCTGAAATCAAAAACCATCAGCATCATGCCTGCTAAAAACAAACTCCATCTTTCATTCATTACGTCAATCATTTCTTGATCCCTCCTCTGCTGGCACTCTGTTTGAACCTTTTTTTTCTTTAGGATGGCAGTGATATAAACTCTTTCTTGAGGAGTGATGAAATCAGTTTGTGTTTTGCTGCAATGTTTGCTCCAGTAGGCTTGTTATCTTTAGTGGCCAGACTGTCTTTGCGTGTTTGTGTATTTATGTACTGTACTTGTGTTGTCTACAAATTGCTATTAGTGTCCGAGTCTGTTGTGAAATGGGGAAACACTGCCTTGCTAATTAGATACACGTTACAATAAATTCCGGTCATTTGCCGAATTCGAATGTTGCGGCTTCTCTTTCACTTTGGGTTTTCCCGTTGCCGGCGCCATCAGCATACGCCGACTGTGTGTTGTAGGTTAATGTGATGTAGCAGGATATCTCTTTCCCTCAGGCTGTCCCTCAGGGTTTTATGGGAGAGACTGTGCAGAGGTGTGCCGCTGTCAAAACGGAGCTGACTGTGATCATATCACTGGCCAGTGTGCCTGTCGGACTGGCTTTATTGGGACCATCTGTGAACAGAGTGAGTGTTGTAGCCTCTTTAAGAATTGTGTGTTCTTGTGTTAGGGGGTTGTGAGAATGTCAGTCCGAGAGAGACGTTCAGCTGCCTTGATGATCTGTGTGTGTCTGCTCCACATCCACCATCTCAGGCAGTCCATCACAACATATGTCTGAGTGCTTGTTGTACTCTGTATTTAGCAGGTGTGTTGGTCAGTTGTGTTTGTGTATGTGTTTTCGTACAGAGTGTCCTCCCGGGACATTTGGCTATGGCTGTCAGCAGCTGTGTGAATGTCTGAACAACGCCACCTGCGACTATGTGACCGGAACGTGCTACTGCAGCCCGGGATACAAAGGAATCCGCTGTGACCAGGGTAACACTCCCTTTTATACCCTTTTTGATGGACAATTCCAAATCAATTATACTAAACGAAGCAACCGGAGAAGTCCTTGGCAACCATCTAGAACACATCTGACTCTTCCCATCTGCAAAGAATATCTTAGTAAAAACATAGCAACATAGAAACAACCACTCAGACTCTTAGTGCCTGCATAGCAAAAGCCCTGACAACCTCAAGTACAACAAACGAGATTTTGATGTTTTGTGAAAAAAATATGAGTGGTGCACCATGCACTTTTTCTGTTGCATGATAAGAGAACTCTATTGTACCTGCACTTTTGGGAATAAAGTACTCGTATTCTGTGTCCCAGCGGCTCTAGTGATGGAGGAGCTGAACCCCTACACTAAGATCAGTCCCGCTCTGGGTTCAGAGCGCCAGTCTGCGGGTGCTGTCATGGGCATCATCTTCCTGCTCCTGATCATCATGGCCATGCTCAGCTTGTTTGTTTGGTTCAGGCAGAGACAGAGAGACAAAGGCCAGGACATGCCTAGTGTCTCGTACACACCAGCCCTGCGTGTCACCAACACTGACTACTCTCTCTCTGGTGGGAACCTCCTTTGAGAATATAATAATCAAATATTGAATACGCTGGTTAGGATGCTCTGTGAATGTTTTATTTAAATATATATGACTTATAATAGTACATATTTTGAACAGTGTATAGTGGCATATTTGTCTGCTTAGTAATTGACAGTAAAACCAGCAGTTTCAGCATTGTATTATGGTTACCATGGTGCTACCACACTATTCATACTCTTATCAAGAGATATATTCTTGTCAAGTAAAAATACTGCATATTTATGGTATTTTTTTATGTCAGCTGCGTAGAGGCTGTTTTTTATGATGTGGCTATAAATGGCTCCACCAATTTCATTAAGTACTTTGAATTTCTGCACATTAAACTACCTTTTTGCTCCATTATTGCAAGAACAGGATGTCATGTATTATCAGACAGGAGTTTGTATACTTGTATACAGGGTTTTGAACACTGCTGTCTTGCTCTCTTCCCTAGAAACATCTCAGAGCAGCAGCAGCGGCCAGTGCTTCTCCAATCCCAGCTACCACACTGTGGCGCAGTGCAACATCTCATCTTCCATTACAAACAACCTGGACGGCACTCTCACTCTTAAGGTGAGCACATTAGAGTTGCTATTTAAGTTGTTATTTGTTCAGCATTTGTTTGCATCAGGATGAAATAATGATCCAAATCCAAATATAGCATTTTCAGCTATAATGCCAGACTGCAAGCTATTTGACGTACCCTAACATTTGAAAGTTTGGTGTCCTTATTTTTTATTCAATAAGGATGCATTAAATTGGTCAAAAGTGATAGATAAGACAATGTTAGAAACGTTTTTCAAATAAATGCTGTTTCAGAATCCTGAAAAAATTTAAAATAAAAAGAATATTAAGCAGCTCGACTGTTTTCAACATTGATAATAATAAGAAATGTTTCTTCTGCACCAAATCATCAAATTAGAATGATTTCTGAAGGATCATGTGATACTGAAGACTGGAGTAATGATGCTGAAAATTCAGCTTTGCATCACAGGAATTTTATATTTTATAAAATAATTATATTTTATATAAATTACATTTTAAAACATTGAAACTTAATAATAACCAAGTAAGTGCAGTCTTAACCAAAAAAGGTCAAGAACCTCTGTTTTGCACAATTTCATCAACTCCATCAGAGTGTCCTTGATGTTTTTTTTTGTCTTTTTCCCTTTAGAAAGGAGACAGGAACAGTTCAGAATGGAGAGCGTACTGCAATCTCAATGACCTGGGTCAGTGTCCTCACTTAATTTCTAATCTCCCCCCTTATTCAAACCATCTTCTATCTGTTCCCGTCAGACAAAAGTACTCATGCAATCTGAAATGGATCAGATATGTCATTCTTTTCTCCGCTCAGCATATTCTCCAAAACAAATCAGACATTTGTTTTCCATTGAGACACTAGAGAATGAAACTACTTACTCATTCCTGGGGGGTTGCAAAGAACACCAGACGGCGTTTCTGGCAAAGGAGCAAGACCTTCACCTGCTGTGTTTTTAATAAGCTCATACTTTAAGTGGCACATGCATGTGGTGGAAGGTCAGGCTTTGCCTGTATTATCCAAGGTCACTCAGACTATGGGGAGAGAGTTCATTACCTCTCTGCCTTCCCATCTCAAGCCACCTCACCCCATTATGTCTACCTGCGGGTCTGCTGATAAGGCTTTGCAAGAGCATATGAGGCCTTAGAGACTCTGGTTTGAGGTTGGGTATTTCCATCATATTCTTATGCAAGCCCATAGTGGAAGTGAAATAGGGCCAGTGACCACAAGTTCAAATTGATTTCACCTTGTTTTTGGAAATTTCCCTGATTTCTGATCACAGTGCTGAGAAGAGTTGCAAATGACAGTCTGTTTTATAAATGGAAAGTTATTTTAAAGCCTGAGCCAAAAGTTGTTCCATTTCGATGAAGATCACATCGAAAGTCTTCTTGATTAATCATATTTTGTAAGACAAGATTAAACTCATTACAGCACCATTTATACTCATTGCGTCAAGCTGAATGATTCTGATTGGTTAAGGCATAGATGAACCAAGAAAATTTCCACATATGGACAGTTAGTTCTACACAAAGGGAACCACTGAGGTCACAAATCTTGAGTTCCTATGCTCCAGTTTGACGTCATTTCGTCTTTCCTGCGTGCCAGTTGTTCACCTCACAAACGCCCGGTCCTGTAACAAAGGATACTGATCTTCTCTCCAAGGTTGGAGTTGGTCAAGCTCTAGCTCTGAGCAGGAAACTTTCCCAAAACATACTGATAAGATGTGCTTTCTCTCAGTAAGAGGTTCAGGCAATATCTGTGATTATTCTCTAGTGATTGAAGATGAAGAGTAAAGTAAATGTTTTAACTAAGAATTGGCCATATAGGAGACAGGCCTGAGTGACCGAGGCTATCTATTGTATTTCTATACAAGTGACAGTGGATTCCAGAATCTACCCTTTCAGATTCAATATATTACCCAAAAATCACACTATGAAACAAAAACTGACACAGGATTGACAGTTGATTAAACCGTTTTGTTTTCACAAACTTTGAAAATAAAAAGTTGATAAAATAAGCAAAACACTGGCACTTCAGGACTGGAGTTGAAGAGCCCTGACATACAATAAAGACATTTTTTTGTTTTGGAGTCTGTACAGTTGGGTCACACTGACCCACAAACATCAAGATCTTATAAAAATCCTGTATGCATATTTCACAAAACATCAGAATTTTTCAACTTTGCATGCATGTTAATGACCATAAATGAGAAAAAGTCAGAACATTTCAAGTACAAAAACATTTTGTTAAATAGTATTTCAGACTGCTTGAAAAAACAAACATTTTACCATTTGTTGCTTTCAAAATATTTGTCCATATTGAAATAAGCTACTTTTTACCTTCACAAGAAGCCAGCACACCAAAATATATCCAAGGACTGTTATTATCTTCGGCCTGTACAGTTGCATGTCAGTATCTCTGGGTAGTCAGATGAAAAATGTGATGAGTAGTGATGTGATTTGGTTAAAGGTTAACTCATAATACTCAAAAGAGTGACTAAGTTGGGTATTACTTAAGCTCTTGCTTTTGCTATTTAGGCCTATGTGATGGAAAGACAATCTTTTTCTATCTTTTTTTTGGACTTTGGAGTTTGCTTACCTGCCTACCTTTCTGTTTTCTTTTGTTGCCTATTTGCAATAACAAACTTCATCATAAAGTTAAGTAATCCAACCATACAATAATATTAGGTCTTCCCCTGGATGTGTTTAGCACTGTCATACCGTTTGCACTCGGTATGTTTTCAGTTTGCACTGGTCCCCTTAAGTTTGTTGTTAATTTATTTGTCATTCAGTTCAGCTGCGTGCACCTCCTTAACTCCAGTACTTAAGTTCTCTCTGTTTCTGTTCAGTTTGTCCAGCCTTGTTGGTGCTTTATGGTTGTTCCGTTTTTGTTCCTGTTACTGGAGGGTTAAATTAAAGTACTTTTGATCAGCTGTCTTTGAGCTTGTGCTACAAACTGGAACAAATATATAGTAGTGTCTCTTGTTGATTGGAATCAACTTCAGGAAATGTTCACTTGTGCTAGAAAATATTTATATGTATGTTTAAAGATGTTTTATTTGAATAGGTATGTAAAATGAATCTTTAAAAAGTATATGTGATATAAAAGCAAAATCTAGGTAGAAAATCTACTTCAAAGAAATGTTTCTGTTCATCATAGATACTGAAAATGTATCATGGTATCCACAAAAGTATTAAAAAAGGATTTTTTCAACATTTCATTTGTTATATTCAGTATTTCATTTGTTAACATTAATGTATTAACTAACAATGAGCAATACATTTGTGACTGCATTTGTTCATCTTTGTTGACGTTAGTTGAAAAAAAATGCAGCTGTTCATTGTTTGTGCATTTTACTTCACAGTGCATAAATACATGCTGTAGTAGTGCAGATTGTTATTAGTTCATGTTAATTAACATAGCTAACAGTAATTTTACAACATATTTTTTACTTTTTTATTAAATGTAGGCTAAGAGAATAATTCTATGAAAAGGGTGTGTGTGTGTATGTATATATATATGTATATATACTCAAAAAGAGTAGAAACAGACAAGGATAAATGATAAATGGAAGCTATATGTATATAGCTATATGTATATATATATATATATATATATATATATATATATATATATATATATATATATATATATACATATAGCTTCCATTTATCATTTATCCTTGTCTGTTTCTACTCTTTTTGAGTCATAAATGACTGAGAATGTGTGTTCATGTGCCTCATTAGGAGTATCAAGAGGAGACACACTTACACTGAGGGACAACAAAACCACTCGAATGGCCAAAGGTATTGACAATGTTGGACATTTGCTCATATAATAAGATGTCTTTTTCCATTTTTGTGGTGGTCTCTTAACACGTACCACTGCATTCACTTTTTTCAGCTTTTAAAAATATAGAATGACTTTCAAAGATTACTCACATCAGTAATCATTTACAAACGCATTACGTTTTAAATTGTGTAACAGATTTATACATAATCTGTTGTGTCATCACGTCCTTCTTTCTCATCAAGCACAACTGTCTTCCTCTATATTTCTGAATGATGTACATAATTGGTAATACAGCCACCGTCTGTCTTTTACTGTGTCTACACAAACTCTTCTTCAGCGACATTAGATGTTAACTACTGTAACAAGATTTTCCATTGCAGTCTAACAGGATTTCACTGGAAAAATGTACCCTGGGATGCTATTTCTAAACAGTGCATCATGGAAAAGTGCTTATTTTGCATGTTAGACGAGAGATTGTCTTGAACGCAACTTCATTTTCCTATAGTTCTTTGTATATATCATAACATTTATTAAAAAAAATTTCTCCCAGAGGATGATGTGGTGATTGCATTGCAATAAACTGAATATATGAGTAATATCTCTTTTCTGTAATGTGTGTAGATTACATAAAGGCCTCTATGTGTAGCTCCAGCTCGTGCTCCCTAAATAGTGAGAACCCGTACGCAACCATCCGAGATCCACCCAGTCTGGCCTGCAAGCACACTGAAAGCAGCTACGTGGAGATGAAGTCTCCTGCGCACAGAGACCTGACCTTCTGCTCCAGCACTAGCACAACCCTGACCACCGCCAGCAGGAACGTCTATGACGTGGGTGAGTCTGATGAAAGCAAATGAGTGCTTGCTTACTTGTATAAGCTCTGAAGTTTTCTAATTTTTCTCTCTCTAAACAGGAGAGTTGTTAGTACAGTGCTGTTAGTATGATGTTGACAAATGAAAACTTCACTTTCGCACTAAGAAGTTTAAGAACCAAACTTTATTGCCATTTTTGTACAGGAAAGACACATTCAGGGGTTGCTAATTTTTTTGGGAGATCTTTAAGTTAAATAGATATTACTCAAAATAGTTTAACAATATTAAGAAGATATGAATGTTGCCGTATGTCATTTATAAATCAAAAAATAATTAGAACTGCATAAGTCGGAAACAAAAGGGTTATTTATTCATAAATAAAGTATTCTGTTATTCTGAGTCAGGGTTACACTTTTTCTTTCTTCATATAGATGGATGGATGGATGGATAGATGGATAGATTAATTTAGCATTATAAGAGAAGATAAACCTTTATTCGTACCACAATGGGGACATTTCTCTGTTCCAGCAGCAATTTTACAATATGTTACAAATATAAATAATATACAGCATAATATACAGGGAGTGCAGAATTATTAGGCAAATGAGTATTTTGACCCCATCATCCTCGTTATGCATGTTGTCTTACTCCAAGCTGTATAGGCTGGAAAGCCTACTACCAATTAAGCATATTAGGTGATGTGCATCTCTGTAATGAGAAGGGGTGTGGTCTAATGACATCAACACCCTATATCAGGTGTGCATTATTATTAGGCAACTTTCTTTCCTTTGGCAAAATAGGTCAAAAGAAGGACTTGACAGGCTCAGAAAAGTCAAAAATAGCGAGATATATTGCAGAGGGATGCAGCAGTCTTATAATAGCCAAGCTTCTGAAGGGTGATCATCGAACAATCAAGCGTTTCATTCAAAATAGTCAACAGGGTCGCAAGAAGCGTGCGGAAAAACCAAGGCGCAAAATAACTGCCCGTGAACTGAGAAAAGTCAAGCGTGCAGCTGCCAAGATGCCACTTGCCACCAGTTTGGCCATATTTCAGAGTTTGCAACATCACTGGAGTGCCCAAAAGCACAAGGTGTGCAATACTCAGAGACATGGCCAAGGTAAGAAAGGCAGAAAGTCGACCACCACTGAACAAGACACACAAGCTGAAACGTCAAGACTGGGCCAAGAAATATCTCAAGACTGATTTTTCTAAGGTTTTATGGACTGATGAAATGAGAGTGAGTCTTGATGGGCCAGATGGATGGGCCCGTGGCTGGATTGGTAAAGGGCAGAGAGCTCCAGTCCGACTCAGACGCCAGCAAGGTGGAGGTGGAGTACTGGTTTGGGCTGGTATCATCAAATATGAGCTTGTGGGGCCTTTTCGGGTTGAGGATGGAGTCAAGCTCAACTCCCAGTCCTACTGCCAGTTTCTGGAAGACACCTTCTTCAAGCAGTGGTACAGGAAGAAGTCTGCATCCTTCAAGAAAAACATGATTTTCATGCAGGACAACGCTCCATCACACGCGTCCAAGTACTCCACAGCGTGGCTGGCAAGAAAGGGTATAAAAGAAGAAAATCTAATGATATGGCCTCCTTGTTCACCTGATCTGAACCCCATTGAGAACCTGTGGTCCATCATCAAATGTGCGATTTACAAGGAGGGAAAACAGTACACCTCTCTGAACAGTGTCTGGGAGGCTGTGGTTGCTGCTGCACGCAATGTTGATGGTGAACAGATCAAAACACTGACAGAATCCATGGATGGCAGGCTTTTGAGTGTCCTTGCAAAGAAAGGTGGCTATATTGGTCACTGATTTGTTTTTGTTTGGTTTTTGAATGTCAGAAATGTATATTTGTGAATGTTGAGATGTTATATTGGTTTCACTGGTAAAAATAAATAATTGAAATGGGTATAAATTTGTTTTTTGTTAAGTTGCCTAATAATTATGCACAGTAATAGTCACCTGCACACACAGATATCCCCTTAAAATAGCTAAAACTAAAAACTACTTAAAATATTGATACAAAAATATTCAGCTTTGATATTAATGAGTTTTTTGTGTTCAGTGAGAACATGGTTGTTGTTCAATAATAAAATTAATCCTCAAAAATACAACTTGCCTAATAATTCTGCACTCCCTGTATATAAAATTCATGCAAAACAAAAACCCCAAAAGTATATCAAAGATTACAGTTGCACTAAAAAAATAAAAAAATAAAAATTGCACATATTATTGCAGTGGGAACAAAAAAAATATATATACTGTTATAGTAATATTTTAATATTTTGAGTTATTCAGTCTT
This sequence comes from Rhodeus uyekii, assembly GCA_037043235.1. NCBI lineage: Eukaryota > Metazoa > Chordata > Actinopteri > Cypriniformes > Acheilognathidae > Rhodeus > Rhodeus uyekii. Next base: position 268,694 of record JAWRVZ010000024.1, on the reverse strand, counting down.
CAAATGTATAGATTCAATTTGTTTGTTTTTAGTCCTACCTTAACCCTAATAATTAATATTACTCAAAACCTAAATATATAATTACACTGTAAGGATGACACCTTAAAATAGTGTAATCTCATTTTATGTTCTTTTGTCAATATACATAATTTATATATACAGTAATACCTCGGTTAACGAGCGACTTGGTATACGAGCAAATCGGTGTACGAGCATGGAGGGTCGTATCGGTGTACGAGCATTGTCTCGGTGTACGATAAAAAATTTCCCTCACCCATGCACAGTTTTGCGTCGAAAAGATCTCTTTATCACCCCTTAACTCGTTCATTCTCTCAGTGTCTCTCAGTTTGGGTGCATCATTCACCACAGTGCATTATTTTATAAGTTGTTGTGAATATGATGAAACTTTATTATTGGAGCATGTTACCAACACCACACATTGCATACTAATGAGACTCACGTGTGTTCACAGTCCAGAGAGTGGAGTTCTGAGGGATTTGAGGGAGAGCTCGTAAGCAGAGATAGTTTTGATTCTTCTGTTATGTACAGCGTGGGTTGAAGCCAGAACCGCAATCCGATAGTTCTCAATAAAATCTCTGAATGAGAAGGAACCTGTCTGGTTATTAAAAGAAGCAACGCTACAATGTAGTGAAATATATAAGCAGTAACCCCACCCCCCCTCCCCTCTCCTCTCGATCATGCCAGCAGTGAAGAGGTAAAGTGCATGTTACAGTAAATAATGACAGTTAAACTCTAAAAATACTTAATTAGTATTTATATGAGATCTTAATGGTTATAATTTTAAATGTAATTAATAGGTTAAAACCAAAAAAAATATTTAAAATGGGCATTTATGGTCGTGTGGAACGAATCAAGTGATTTTTAGTGCATTCTTATGGGGGAAATTGTTTTGGTGTACGAGCATTTTGGTTTACGAGCTCGCTCTTGGAACGAATTAAACTCGTAAACCGAGGTATTACTGTACATGATACATATACCCTTGTGTGTGTATATATATATATATATTTCATAATTTTATATTATATATACCGTGTGTGTGTGTGTGTATATATATATATATATATATATATATATATGTGTGTGTGTGTGCGCGTGCGTGCGTGCGTGCATGCATGTAATTATCCAGTGAAAGGCTCTTGTCTATTTGCTTAGTTGAATCCAACTTTTTTTGGCCAGGCATTGTATATTACCATATATATTATTTATTTTGTAAGGTTAATAATTGCGTTTATGCATAAGTAACAGTTGTAATTTATGCTTCATGTTCTAAGCCATTATTAGTGAACGAGACCCAATATTACAGCATAAATGAGAATTCATTCAATTTTAGTTTTAAATGTTCAAAGCAGCTTTACAGAAAATACACGTGTCTACATCACACTTTAAAGTGATCTGTTATCAGAGGTGACAAAGTAATCTATTTTAGAAATGTACACATACAAATCTGAAGGTTAACTAACAATGTATTAATTTAAGGCAGAAACAATAAGCTCTGGGTGGTCATCCTGAGATAAAACAGATAGAAATGGAAAACAATTAATGTAGCTGCCCTTCATAATATTTCAAGCAAAGATAATCATGTGCATTTGATCTGATCTAACTGGAGTACAAGGTTATGGGATGCATTATGTGAATGCATAGCTAAAAAAATGTCTTTTAATCTAGATTTAAACTGGAAGAGTGAGTCTTATTATCAGGAAGGCTATTCCTGAGTTCACTCTCCCTCCTTTAGTAGACTTAGATATACTAGGGACAAACAAAAGTCCAGAGTTTTGTGACCTTAAAGATCAGGATGGATTGTAGGGCAATAAAAAAATCAAATACACACGAGCTGAACCATTAAGGGTCTTATAGGTCAGTAGCAATACTTTTCAATCGATGTGGAACTTAATGGATCACCAGTGCAGAGATGATCAAATCTGTTATATAGCCAAATTTTCTTGACCTGGTAAGAACTCTAGCAGCTGCATTTTGGTCTAATTGTAGCTTGTTTATTGAGGATGCAGGACAACCACCTAGTAATGCAGGTAATGCGAAAAATATGAAATCTTTAGAATGTAATATTGTATTTTTAGAAAGTCACGTACACCAATAGAGAGGTACGTGTTAAAGATTCAGAGAGCATTTCAGAAATTGAGCCGCTCACCTCTCGCCACCTTTCTTTCTCAGAACCGACAGTGAGCGTTCTTCAGGGACCCAACGGACTGGCGACCGGATTCTCCCAGAGTCCTTACGACCTCCCACGGAACAGCCACATTCCCAGTCACTACGACATCTTACCAATGCGCCACAGCCCCACGCACACCCCACCCCCTCCAGAGAGCCCCCCGAGCTCCCTGCTGTAGATTCCCATTCCTGCCCCGAAAACACAGACGCAAGACTGGCGGCTAGGAGACCTGTTTTTTTTTTGTACCATCTCAACCTCTCTCTCTTCTTATCTCTCTTCCTCTCCAACACACATTCAAGGACAGATGCATGAGTCGATTACACTGGACATTGACACAGGTGGAGACCGTACTCCTCTTTCTGTTGAGTAAAAGAGGATTGTGGGAAATGGACCGTATACCAGAACAACAGCTCCAGATTTGGACACCAGCGATTATTCATCATCCCTCTCAGAAGCGTTTTATAACAAGCTGTACATATAAAATCAGGAAATACAAAAGCAGTCTATGAAAAGACATTTGGGGAGCATTTGAGAGGTTTTCGTGGAAACATACTCACTATGACTAGAGCTCCGCACACTGGAACAGATAATCAATGCGATTCAATGATCCAAAACTTTTCATTTGAAGTTGGCAGACGGGGCAGTCCTCTTTTTTCACCCCTGAGAGTTTTAGTCTGGACCTTGGAGACAAAAGCATGGTTTAAATAAGAAATATAAAGAGTTCTTATTGTCTAAAGAGGGAGTACTGACCAGGACTTGGTGATACTGTACATTCATCTACCACTCAGAAATATTTATAAAGGTATATGAGGAGAGCCTGGGGTCAACATGAGCTCTGTGATACTGTACTACACTGCTCATTTGTGTAACAACCTGGTGCTTTCTATTGTACATAGAAGTTTATGAGTGTTGCCATCAGTTCATTAGGTGTGTGTGTCTTACGAATTTGGATTAAGTTGTGTAACACTTGAGCTATCACGTTCAGTTTCTCTTCTTTGTATGTTTACATTTTTAAAACATCTGTTAGCGGGCTTTGAAAGGTTTTTATTTTGTGGTTATGTATTTATGATGTTTATTTATACTTTGTGCAAGTGATGTTTTTCTTTATAGTGTACAAGTTAAACATATTTAAAAGCGGGAAAAAAGTAGCATGAACAAGTGATACCCATAGTGACCAATTATTTTCATGTGCTTGTGCGATTCGTGCACAGTATTAATATATATGGTCAACATTATATGTTAGCGCTTATGTCAAAATAGACTGGAAGGACGAGACCTCATACATGTCCTAAAAACAGTATAAATAGATTTGGAGACGTGTCCCATTCCTTGTGTTTCAGTTTGTTGGATGATTACGGCTTTGCAGCTTTGATTCGAGTTTTTGTTTGTGACTGCGTAGCATCATAATAGCAATAACATAATGACAATCATTCATAAATAAAAGAGAGGGGGGAAAAGCATTTCATCAATCCTATCAGCTCTACATCTCAGCAGTGGTTTCTCATGCACTTTTATGAATGGTTCAAGATCACTCAATTTATTTCATGTTCTTAGTGTTTAATTGCTTTACACACACAAAATGGTCTAATATTTTAAACCTGATTAATTGCGTTGTTCGGCAGTCATAATATTGTGTAAAAAGTACAAAACTCATCTCAAGTCATTTTTACATTTACCTTAAGGTTAATGTTTAAAACCATTCATAGTTTCATATTGTTAAATATATTCTCTAAATAAATAGTTGTTCTTATGTTTCTTATGCACTTTTTTAATTTATTCAAACACAAGATTGTGTGAAAATAATTTGCTCCGTCTGTACTGAACCTGTCACAACAGCTCCCTCCTTTAATTTTAAATAAATCAACCGCTTTTACTAACTTTAGAAATCAGGACGTAATGGTCAATCCTAAAGGAACTGAAATAAATACAGCGATCCCTCGTTTATTGCGGTTAATGTGGACCGGAACCCCCCAAGATAGGTGAAAATTCACGAAGTAGGATCAGCCAATCAGCTCACGGGATACATCCACTCGTGCTCTCACGCCGGTCGATCTCACGCCGGGAACCAATCACGTTTCCTGGGAAACCGTTTCTATCGCATCACGATGAAACAACGCTGCTTTCCGCAATACGGCTGCCGACATGGTATTTTTGAATTTTTATTTTTCGATGAAGATTTTTGAAAAATCCACGATGCACCTTGAACCACAAAGTGGCGAGGGATTACTGTACAGTTGAAAATTAAGGAATAGAGGAACAGGGCATATCAGCAGTGGTTAATGAGGTAAAACATGGCACCTCTAAGGTTAATCAATTTAGAACTAACAAAAGCTTTGAATTAACTACATATTTTATTTGCTCTTTTAAATTGGAATTACAGTGGAGAGAGTATATAATCATAACAATACAAAATAAAAAATCACAGTACAGTGCAGACAAAAGAAACAAAAAGAAATAAGGTTCTCGAGGCAATACGTGAAAGACCCGACAGTCAGAAAGAAAAAGAAAAAAGTAATATCTGGGTAATCTTGCTAGGACACACCAGCTATGTGCAGTGCATGGGCAGGTCTTAGTTGTGCCATCTGTACCCTCACATCATTGGCACTGGCCCCTGTTAGCACCAGAGACCCCTGCCTCCAGAGAACAGTCATACAATCAGAGTCAGGGTCCTAAAGGAACCCTAACTCTTGTATAATCACCAGGTCTTTTCCTCTTGATGGCGATAAGTACTGTATGTGCTGCTTTAGACGATCTAGAGTTTTTACCTTATGAGATATAGGAGACTCACTATAAACAGTCAAATGCATGCAGTAATGTCGGTTCAGTCTGATTCAGTAATTACATTGCAGCCTTTAAGGGCCTTCAATTCCACCTGGAATGTGCTCCGATACTGTTGGGAATGAACAATGTTGTTTCACCTAGTGCTAGGGTAATTGAACTCAAAGGGATCGATAACCAAAGTCAAATTTCCAGAAAAATAAACCACTGCTGAGGTCTACAGTATTCTTCCACACCGAGGTCACCCGTGGGGACCGTTATATAACATGCATTATTAGTTCAGTCTTCACTGATATTTTATGTCACACTGAGTAAATTTTATTAGACAGCCATTAAGCGAAGACGAGCATCACAGCTTGTGGTAGTTTCCTCATCTGCTGGAACCAGGACAACGATTTTTGTAGGCTAAAACACATAATACATTCATAAATTCACACCGCGTCTCAACGCTTAAGAGTCCCATCACTTCGCCACAAAGATTAAAGGCTAACAACTCAATTCGATTGACTACCACAGAATAAATACAAGTTACAGATCTTAAGATCATCAACTGTAGTGGCGGGACACTTTACATTCAGTGCAATAAAAGAAAAAGTATCCAGTCTATTCCCTAGAGTGCTCTCACGTGATGCGGCCGACTGCTGGCCGCGACTCACCGCTGTGGGTTTTTCCTGTTCCGACTTTAACAACACCGTGTGACCTGCAAAAGTACAATGGGTTTGAGGTGACGAGAAGATTAGGAGGAAGTCTGTTCCCTCGTTTCATACTGAATAGGCTTGTGGTAGTGTTTCAAAGGGAACTTGTGCCTGTTTGATAGTGTCCCCTCGTTAAGACATAATCTGCATTATGACATCAACTCTTGATTATTACAAACTGACCTTTTGCTCTACCATGACAACAACTGAAAGGGCTGCTAACACAAAAGGAAAGGCTACATTTCAGCGTGATTCTAGCGTGTGATGAAGGCCTCGCCGCACTGGTACAGACAGGTCTTGCATTGCAAGCACATGCATGAAAGCGTCCGTGTGTAACGGTCCATCAAAAAAGGCACTAAAACCACTATTCTACCTCGATGCGAATGAAGCACATGATGGCGAAGAGAAAATCTCTTCCACCGGCCTGATGGTGAGATCGAGAACGTGACGCCGTGCCGTGTCGAATGTATGAAGGGGGTGTACATGCAACGTAAACCACACTTGGAAGATGGCTGAAAGGTGAAGACTGTGGTCTTTGGGCCCTAATCATCATCTAACATCTATCAGGTACATCATCGCTCTACAATCACAACATTAAATACAGCAAAACCTCCAATACTGCACGTTTCTCCCCTCCACCCCAGACACAACAGTGACGAGGGGGCTGCTAATAAAGACGTACATGAGCGAACCTCACACGTTTGCAAATGAAATTATATATTAAGACATTTCAGTGAAGATCGGCACAAATGATTATTAAAATTCTGCAATATAAAAGCCTACCATGGCAGGAAGGAGGAAGGGGAGAGGGGCGGGGGACAAAAAAACAAGCTTAGTCCAGACTGCAGGTGGTGACCCTTTGAGATCCCAGCTTTGGAACCAGCCTCTGTGCTCAAGCCTAGTTATGCAGCTGCATCTCAGACCCAAAGCAGTCTTGAAGGGGGAGGGGAGGGGGTGTTGCAGGTGGGCGGTTGGGGGTTATGGTACGGGTGCCGTTAGATGCTCTGGCAGCACTGCATCTTTGGTTTATTCTCAGTAGGTTGCACCTGGATGGACACCACGTTGTTGCTAGGTGACATGTCATTGTCTCGGCGGTCAGACATCTGCTTTTGGGATACGATCCGATAGATTTCTACGGGACAGAAAGAGATATTGATGCTGAGACAATGTACACAGTGACAATGAATACGGACTTTGTGTCGCCGTAAAAGCCTATAAACACTACAGTTATTATTGGACGTCAGGGCGAACGCAATTACACCGTTGCAACTGACTGCGATGCTTTGAAACATTTATCATTTCTTCTTCCTCTGCAGATGCCAGGAGTCAAACAGAGGAGCAAAAGACGACAGAAACTCTTTATTGCAGTCACGTCAGGCTAGAGAAACCTACCCGACCAAGTCAGGGCTTTTGATGAGTCATTCATAAGGATATGGCTTTCAGCCAATCATTTGCAATATTTCTGTCCCCCCCCCCCACCACCCCCCCCCCCCTCCTTTAGACAAACAGTCATTTCCTCAAGCCTGTTTAGTGTGTTGCTTTATTCTTGCATGCTGATAAGTATCCGCTGCATGTGCTGAAAAGAACTTTTGGAAAGCACACTCACCAGTCAGGATGGTCTGAAAAGCAGTCTCTACATTGGTGGAATCCAAAGCTGAGGTCTCTAGGAAGGACAGACCGTTTTTTTCTGCAAACATGGGGAACTTACATTAATGGTAACCGTTAACACATCCAACAACAAGTCAATACTCAGGCTACACACTTCCTGTAATGCATCAGGAGTTAAAAGTCCACTTCTAAGTCTTTATTGTGGAACTAACCTGCAAATGCACGTGCTTCATCGGTGGGCACCGCCCGCAGGTGACGCAAGTCGCTTTTATTGCCCACAAGCATGATGACGATATTGCTGTCTGCATGGTCTCGGAGCTCCTTAAGCCAACGCTCCACATTCTCATAGGTCAGGTGCTTGGCGATGTCATACACTAGGAGGGCCCCCACAGCTCCCCGGTAATACCTGTACACCGAACAAATAAAAACATAATGAATATTGAAGAGAATGCTCACTTAAACAATCAAAATGCATTAGTTTGATTCTAATGTGAATGATTCAATCCAATCCAATCCAGTTTGTCAGACTATAGAAATGAGCTTCGCCTCTTTCATATTTGACTGCAGTTGTTAAAAAACCTCAAATTCTTTAAAAGTCAGATGGATTCTAATTGTCTCGTTCGATAAAAAAAAAGTGATTTCAATAACATCATTCCTCTTTGCAATCGTATTATCTGTGGTGTGGACTTTCCTAAAGTCATTAGAAGTTTATAGTTACCGTCCTTGGTGTGAACAAGCATTTAGACTATCAAACAAAACAAATACTTTAACTGGTATCTGTAACACTTGAAATCGGAAGATCCTTACGCTGAAGTGATGGCTCTGTACCGCTCCTGTCCGGCTGTGTCCCAAATCTGAGCCTTCACCGTTTTTCCATCCACCTGAATGCTGCGTGTAGCGAACTCCACTCCGATAGTGCTTTTGCTCTCAAGGTTGAATTCATTGCGGGTGAAACGAGACAGAAGGTTACTCTTCCCCACACCAGAGTCTCCAATCAGGACCACTGTTAAATAAGAAAAACTAAAAGTTCATGGTTTTATATCCAACATCAGATCAACACCATAACCTAGCTCACCCAATCTTTGTGTTTAGAAGACAAACAAAAGTCTAGAGATGTGCTGTGTCGATCGGGAGTCCGTAAAATAGGCCGATCTCACCAATTGACCGCAAACTGTTAGCGATGCAGTTGTCATCACAAGTGTGGCTTGTGTAGGTCTCAAGAAACAATGAGTTAAGCCTTGCAATTTAAAAACAAGCGATTTGAAACCACTAACGAGCAATAAGCAGCAAAACAGTGATCATCTGATACGAGCGCACAGTTTGAGAGACAGGTTCTGAGCATGTGAAACACTCGCACATAAAGCTGCTGCTTATAAAGTACTTTTCTTACTGCGCTTGAATGGTCAACTTCACACACTTGTGTCAAAATGCCAATCATTGTCGTTTATAACAGTCTCTCATTGCTCTTAACTAAATTACTTTTGTGAAGATTATCCACCGTTTTAGAACATTTCATTACTTTATACAATTTATTTTGTATTTCTATTTCAAGGGCTTGAAGTTCAAGCAATCAAGTGTTGATGGTAAGCAACTATTCATCAGTACAGCTTATTTTGTTTTGGATTTAAAGAGGAACAGACCATCTCCCCAAAATGTAGAAAAGCTTGAATTTATGAAGAAAACACTGCCTTACCAACTTAAAAGTATGTAGGAAGAACGGACACAAATTCCCAACACTTGCTGAATAATACTCCTTATTTTTCTATATTTTGTGCATCATCAATCACATACTAGCAGAGCTAGTACTGAATACATTATTCAGTAATGTACTGAATGCATTACTTTTAAAATGTATTCAATTACAGTTACAAACTCCTTCATAAAAAAGGTATTCAGCAATGTAATCCAAGCACCACAATAGAAACGTAATGTAATCTGGTTACTTCTAGATTCCTTAAATGTCACATGTCAAGAAAAAAGCAATTTTCAGGAGAATGACTGTACATCACATGAGTCATGACTGGCAAAAGAACCAGCTGTCAGAGATACGCAGATCAGTTCTAACGTTCGCCAAATTCTCTGATAATATAAATCATCCACCTGCAACCCACTCGAACTTATGATTTCCTCTGATTTAGATATCCGCACCAGATCATCACAGTGCAATTTTTTGAATTCTCTGTTAAGAATTATGATAGTCATACATTACACTGGAGTAGGATGCTTTTAAATTAACATTTAAAGTAAGTTCTTCTATGGCAAAATTGCATCTCCTTAATAGTCTAAACACAGACTTTACTCTCTTCCAACATAAATTGTCACCGTTTCTGTCCCTGCAACTTTCAGAACACATACAAGAAATGTTCATCCCAAGCAAAGGCTGACTTTATGAGTTTATCAGCAGTTAAACATCACTCATTATGCTCATATAAGTGAAACCATTGTAATCCTGATATTACTCCTTTTTTCTTTTCACTTTACAAACTGTAACTACTCTGATTACCCTGTTTGTTTTAACCAGTAACTAATGAATTATAGACTTAGCATCCTGATTGTAACTCTATTACTCCCCAACCTTATAGATTGTGATTATGTTCAGTTTGACATTAAATCTTATAGGCTTTTTAATAAACCAGCGTATAATATGGACAGTGTTTTGCATAAGCCGTTTTAAGAAATCTATTAAAATATTTATTGTTAAACTAATACTTGTGAGCTTATTCATTTGATTAATCTCAATCAAAACAACAATCTACAGATTGTTTATATATATATATATATATATATATATAAAGATACTTCTGTCAAAAATAAGATTGAGGAACAAACCTCTCCTCATTCGAAAACTATCTGAGCGTTTATGTCACATCCTAATTTGAAAGTGAAGTGCATTTAAATAAGTACTAAAAAAGTCGCAATGAGGCAGACATGGCCATTTTTGGTAATATTCTAGTGTGATAATGAACTTCTCCTAAACTATACAGATTATGAGTAAACTACTAGATTAGAGAAGTAGTTTACGATTACTATGATTCCTGTCAACATGTCTCACAGGAGCAAAACCTCCCAGAAAAAAACAAAACATTTCCAACATAACTTGCTCCAAGAACTTATCATAAAAAGATTAATTTCATGCGCTTCATAATAAAGCAACGCGCATGCGCAAAGAGAGGCCGCATCACCCGATTCATTGTATTTACTTAAGGAAATAATAAGCTGAAACAAATCTTTATTTTAAATGTATCGTTCCAAAACCGTTGATTTCATATTCGTCTCAAAAGGAGATGTTAAGTAGAATGACAGCCTCGGTCGCCGTTCCCTTTCATTGTAAGGAAAAAGATATAATGAATGTGAACGGTGGTTGAAGTTGCCTCTAATATCCATCTCCTTTGTCTTTCATTGAAGTCAGCCATACGTGCTGGGGAAAACATTTGGGAATACAGGCTGTTTCCCATTTCCGCCTGCTCCGTTAAAGCTCTCCAGAGACCGTGTCGGCTAACTTCAGCTAGCCGCTTCAAGGTGTGGTCCGACCCTCGGTAAACTAAATAAACCCGCATCTCTGAACACAGAGTGCGTGGTAACCTAGCAGTGTCTCGCATAAACCGATAAAGACTCAAATGATACCATTCCAGCCAAGGAGCAAGAGTTTGTTTTGGGCTGTTCGAAGTGAGCTTAGCCCGTTAGCTGGCCTTTATGTGTTTAATATAAAACCCCACAACCTAACAATAACCACGATGATCGGTGCCGCTTTTATTTCTACCGTCGACACTAATGTTGTATGTACTAACCTTTAAATAAGTAGTCATATTCATCGTCTCGCGTCCCCATTTCGATTAAAACAAAAGCGCGAAGAATGTGAAGCAAAAGTAGAGCCGACCCGTCTCTGTCCTCTCCGTTACTGCACTGCAGTGTATTTGTGATTAGGCAGTAGCCATGCTAACAGGTTAGCAAGAAGACGAACCAGTGAGCATCGAATGAAGTGTTCCGGGTTAGGGCCTTTACAACATGTCATAATAAAAGTCTCATTGGAATATTTATTATATTTTATTTGTCTTTCCCCCCCCCCCCCCCCCCCATTTTTTTCATTTATTTAAACAAAAATGTTGAAGGTGATATCCCGTTGGAATGTAAGGTGTATTATGTATAGACATATTGTGTACAGAAAGATTTACAAACAAAGACCGAGATTACATTCAACTGTCACATCAAAACCTCAACAAAAACACAAGTGGTAGTCGAGTGTAGAGGAGCACCAGGTTTCCTTTCCTTATTAGATTATAAAATCAAAATCTTCCTATAAGGTATGTAAATATATAGCTTTTCATCCCTCTCAATGACTCCAAATAGAAAATAAATTCTTCATTAAAAAAACACTGAAAATGGTAGCCTGATTGATAACGCTACCTAATTCTCACACAACCTACTTCTATCGTGTTATAATATAAATATAAAACAACTAAATGTTTGTTTAATCGTGCATTAGTTTTATAAAGAAGCACTTTATTCTTATGTCACGTGTCTTATGTCTTAGACACAGCGGTTCCATGGTGTAATGGTTAGCACTCTGGACTCTGAATCCAGCGATCCGAGTTCAAATCTCGGTGGAACCTGATTTTTGTGGTTTATGGGTAGAAATACTCTACAAATACTTTAGAATCTGGATTTCCCGATAAGTTAAAAGAAACATGAAAGCCCTGATCTGAATTATGACTCTCCTAAAAGGCCAATAAGTAGCGCAAACACGGGTAAAACCGTATTCTTTTTCTTTTCCTCAAAATATTAAGGATAAAAATGAAAGGTGTAAATAGGTTTTACTTGTCCAAAGAAAAACAACATTCTCACAAAAGTGTTATTCATGATAAACCCAAATATCATCTGCAACCACTAGGGAGCAGTATTGTGCCTATCTTGAGTCAAACAGAAACACCAAAATGGTTTAAATGTACTGAACACGTGATTTCAAGGAGTTGTATCTTCTTGACGCAAATGAAACCCAAATGTGAGTTGCAGTAGAGATGGGAATCTCCCCATCATTCACACTGACTGAAAATAGATTTTTTGTGTGAACAGTATAACATATATTTCAGATTTGAAATGTTTGTGCATCTCATATTAACAACCTGTATATAGAGATTTGATTCATACTGAATGGATAGTTTGAAAATGACAAAATATGTTAAACAACCTGTACCTTTGGATGCCACAATTGTATACTTACTCATTCTGCAATTATAAAAGTATCACATCCACACTTCTTTGGTTACACAATCATAGCAACCAAACCTGTGACTCATAGACAGCCATATGCATTTTCTGGCAATGCTTGACCAAACCTGCTTTTAATGCCAGTTTATAGTCAAGTCAAGTCACCTTTATTTATATAGCGCTTTTTACAATGTAGATTGTTTCAAAGCAGCTTTACAGGAAAAACAATATAAACAAAGTTTGTTTGGCTGAACAGAAGCCCCAAAAGAGCAGGCGAATCAATACAATTGATGAATTTTAAGTGTTAAGTTTCCCCAACTGAGCAAGCCATAGGCGACAGCGGCAAGGAACCAAAACTCCGGCAGGTGACGTAACGAATGAAGAATAGAATGGAGAAAAAACCTTGGGAGAAACCAGGCTCAGTCGGGGGACCAGTTCTCCTCTGGCCAAAGCCAAACAGTACATGATTATTATATTGACAACAATTCAAGTCCAATATGAAGTCCAATTTGGTCCGGTTGGAGATGGGTTCATGATCATCACAGGGGAGGGTCCAGTAGAGTCACGGTCTCCGCAGACACTTCAGGGTAGTGCTGTGCTCGTGTCCAGGTCCTTCATCTGATCTGGATACGGCCCGGATCCGGCTGACCACGGTAACCTCGGAATAAACAGAGAACAATATCAGCGTAGATGCCATTCTTCTTCTGATGTATCGAGTACATCAGGTGTTATGGGAATGTTCTCGGTTCCGGCTTATCTAAATTATGCAGCCTAACAATCATTTTACATGATTTGGATTAAAATGTATGTATAATGTGTTATGTGTATGCCAGGTTGAAAAGATGTGTTTTTAGTCTAGATTTAAACTGACAGAGTGTGTCTGCTTCCCGAACTGTATTAGGTAGACTGTTCCAGAGTTTAGGAGCTAAATAGGAAAAGGATCGACCGCCAGCAGTTGACTTTGATATTCTAGGTATTATAAGCTGGTCAGTATTTTGGGATCGCAATAGACGTGAAGGACTATAATGTGTTAAGAGATCGCTCAAGTACTGGGGAGCTAAACCATTTAATGCTTTGTAAGTAATTAGCAAGATTTTAAAATGTATTCGGTGATTAATAGGAAGCCAGTGCAGGTTTGACAGAACTGGGCTAATATGCTCATATTTCCTGGTTCTAGTAAGAACTCGAGCTGCTGCATTTTGGACCAGCTGGAATTTGTTTATTAAGCGTGCAGGGCAACCACCTAGTAGAGCATTACAATAATCTAGCCTTGAACTCATGAACGCATGAACTAACTTTTCCGCATTCGTCTTAGAGAGCATATGTCGCAACTTAGATATATTTTTAAGATGGAAGAATGCCGTTTTACAGATGCTAGAAACATGGCTTTCAAATGAAAGATTGGTATCAAAGAGCACACCCAGGTTTCTAACTGACGACGAAGACTTGACAGAACAGCCATTGAGTGTTAGGCAGTAGTCTAGATTATTACGCGCTGAACTTTTTGGTCTAATAATTAGAATCTCTGTTTTTTCAGAATTAAGCAGTAGAAAGTTATTAGTCATCCAATTTTTTATATCGGTTATGCATTCTGTTAATTTAGTGAATTTGTTTGTTTCATCCGGATGAGAAGAAATATAGAGCTGAGTATCATCAGCGTAACAATGAAAGCTAATGCCATGCTTCCTAATAACTGCACCCAAAGGAAGCATGTACAGGGTGAAAAGCAATGGTCCTAACACTGAACCTTGAGGAACTCCATACTGAACTTGTGACCGATATGACATCTCCTCATTTACTGCTACAAACTGATAACGGTCAGATAAGTATGATTTGAACCAGGCTAATGCAACTCCACTAATGCCAACATAATTTTCAAGTCTATTCAGAAGGATTTTGTGGTCAATTGTATCAAATGCAGCACTAAGGTCCAGTAACACTAACAGAGAGATACAACCACGATCGGATGATAAGAGCAAATCATTAGTAACTCTAATAAGAGCAGTCTCAGTACTATGATATGGTCTAAATCCTGACTGGAAATCCTCGTAGATGCTGTTTCTTTCTAGAAAGGAACATAGTTGTGAAGATATTGCCTTTTCTAGAATCTTTGACAAAAAAGGTAGATTCGATATCGGCCTGTAATTAACTAATTCTGTAGGATCAAGTTGTGGTTTTTTAATAAGCGGTTTAATTACGGCCAGCTTAAAGGTTTTTGGTACGTATCCTAATGACAAAGATGAATTAATAATATTAAGGAGAGGATCTATGATCTCTGGAAGCAACTCTTTCAGTAGCTTAGTTGGTATTGGGTCTAGCATACATGTTGTTGATTTTGATGATTTAACGAGTTTAGACAATTCTTCCTCCCCAATAGCAATGAAGGAGTGGAATTTTTCTTCGGGGACACTAACATTTACTGTATTTTGTGATATTGTAGTAGACGGTTGCATGGTTATAATTTTCTCTCTAATATTATGAATTTTGCAAGTAAAGAAGTCCATGAAGTCATTACTGCTGTGCTGTTTTAAAGCATCTGGGGTTGAGGCTTTATTTCTTGTTAATTTAGTCACTGTCTCAAATAAATACCTAGGGTTGTATTTGTTTTCTTCTAAGAAGGTGGAAAAGTAAGCAGATCTAGCTGATTTTAAGGCTTTTCTGAATGCAATAGAGCTGTCTTTCCATGAAATGCGAAAAACCTCTAGCTTAGTTTTTTTCCAGCTCCGCTCCATTTTTCTGGCTGCTCTCTTGAGGGCCCGGGTGTGCTCGTTGTACCACGGTGTTGGACTATTTTCTTTAATCTTCTTTAAGCGCAACGGAGCAACAGTGTCTAAAGTGCTGGAAAAGAGAGAGTTAATAGTTTCTGTTGCAACATCAAGTTCTTCTAGGCTATCTGGGATGTTAAGTAGATCAAACTGATCAGGAAGATTATTTATAAAGCTATCTTTTGTGTTAGGAGTGATAGTTCTACTATATTTATAACAGGGAGTTAGTTTTTCGACTTTGGCTAAAGGTAGTCTACACGCAACTAAGTAATGATCTGAGATGTCATCGCTCTGCTGTAGAATTTGAACAGTATCAACATTGATCCCATGCGACAATATTAGATCTAAAGTATGATTATGAGAATGAGTGGGTCCTGATACATGTTGTGTAACTCCAATAGAGTTTAAGATGTCTCTAAATGCCAATCCCAATGCGTCTTTTTCATTATCTACATGGATATTAAAATCACAGACAATTATGACTTTATCTGCAGACATTACTAGTTCTGAGAGAAAATCAGCAAATTCTTTGATAAAGTCTGTATGGTGCCCTGGTGGCCTGTATAGAATAGCCAGCACAAAAGTTAAACAGGAATTATTACTTGCACTAGATAATTTTACATTGAGGACCATCACTTCAAAAGAATTATATTTCAAATTAGACCTTTGAGCAGTACTGATCGTGTTACTATAAATTACAGCAACACCTCCTCCTTTACCTTTCAGACGAGGCTCATGTTTATAATAGTAATCTTGAGGGGTGGACTCATTTAAAGTAATGTAATCGTCTGGTTTTAGCCAGGTTTCTGTCAAACACAGCACATCTAGTTTATGATCTGTAATTATATCATTTACAATAAGTGCTTTTGAGGAAAGGGATCGTATATTCAGCAACCCAAGCTTTATCATTTGTTCATTTGTGTTATAACCGTTCTTAGTTGTTTGTAAATCAATTAAATTTTTACCCTTAAACGGTTTTGAGAGTTTTTTGTATTTGCTAATTCGTGGAACAGACACAGTCTCTATAGGATATCTAGGAGAAAGAGTTTCTATGTGTTGTAATTTATCTGACCTCTGTGACGTGAGACAGCTAGAAGACGGTCGGTTTAGCCAGTTTGTCTGCTTCCTGACCTGGACCCCAGTTAGTCAAGGTTTAGCTCTAAGACTATATGCCAAATTACTAGAGAGAAGAGCGGCACCATCCCAGGTGGGATGAATACTAGTTAGCTAGACTCTATTGAATACAGACGAATCTGAAAAGATGTTTTCCTTATTTCTCAGAATTTTACAGTTTTCAAATCAAAAGCTCTTCAATTACACAAGTATAACTGTGGTTATAATTATGATGAGGTTTTGTACTTTTCCAGCATGTTTAACAAATAAAGTTGTGTGATTTGAATTGTTTTTGTTGTTTTTACTTTGGTTCCCTTTTTATTTATTTCTCTTTATCACTTAGTCACCCAGACTCATCTGCCCTGCTGAATCTTTTAGATGCTTTACTGTAAACTGTAAAGCACAGTAATCAGAGCTGCATTTTTGATGTATGTTCTATAGGTCTGCCAGTAATGTACTCTTATACTTGATGACTCATCTTTGAAAAGAATCCTCTGTTGGACAGTTGGGGGGTTTCCTTCACTGTAAACCATGTTCTGAAATCAACCAGTAGGCAATGCCTTTCATTTGTGCACCTATTAAATATTCTAATATTTTAGGTGTTTTCTTCTTAGAAAGTGGCTGTCAATATATGAATAATAAATATATAAATGATATGCTAGAAACATATTATCTATATACTAGAAGAATATAAAATGTTTTATGTAGAATGAAGACGCTTGTAATATTTTTCACCTTTCATGTTAAAAGGTATAATTTCACAGCCTTTGCAACTTTTACAGTGAGACCTTACAGTACTAGTTTAGTGGATGGTTTAAGGTCAGTCGATTTCAATGAAAATGTTATTGAAATCTCACTTGATCAATGAACTAAACATTGTTTTGTTTGTGCTTCAGCTCTGAGTGATTGTGCGATCGAATATGAATCTTCAGAATAGATAATGTTTTATGATGAACTCTGTTAGAGAGCTACATATGTCAATGTATCTGTTCAATAAAATACTCACCTGTCAAGTAACATTTTAAATCCATAAATTCTCGCCATCTCTGTAATGTCAAGCCAATGTTGATTCTTGTTCTATTACAAGCTTTTAGCCACCAGAGTCTCCTCTGTTCGACATTTTTTTTAAACGGGTGATTCCCCAGAGGTTCGAGTTTTAGCATGCCCCATGTCAAACTTTCTCGCTCAGAGTTGGAAAGTTGACAACAACTAACTTAAAATCCTCGTAAAGTACTTGCCTGATTTTGCATTAACCAAAAAATGTCATCCACTTACTTAAATTCACATTTCAAATTCACATTTTGGTTTATCGATCATTCCACAAGCACGTATTGAAACATAAAAACATACCTAGTGATCCTCAGGGAAATTATAGAGACACATTTGCAACACAACAAATTTTATGTAGCATGCATAGTAGAATTAAAAGTAGGTACGGTCATCTCGATTTTGCAATAATTTTGTTGTTGTACCTCTCACTGCTTAGATTAATTCCTGACATATCGATGGCGGACTGGAGTAATATCATGAGTGGGCTGTGTATAAATTGTATTTCAGACTAACACAATGTGTAGCCTAATAATCATAATTGCTACATCTAAACAAATGGAAGTTTTGTTAAAATGAGCTGCATATTGCATGTCACGAATGATTTTGCATGGCAGGCCCATGTGGACATCGTCAAACTCTGTGGTCGATGGATACCAGTGTTGGGTGTAATTAATTACTAAGTAATCTAATTATTGTAATTTAATGAATTTAGTAAAACAAAGGGTAGCTCTTAATTTGTATGTAATTCAATTACAGTTACTTCTGATGTCATTGCATTAAATACTGAATAGACTATGGAACAAATCTATATAAAGCAATAGTGGATTTAACAACAACATTTTATATCTAATGTTAAAATGTTTGTTATTAATGGAACCCATTCAAATAATTAAATTGTATATTGTTTATTTGAAAATGAGCAGTTTCGTCTCTATCCTTGCATTTTTGAGGATGACATGATTTAGAAATAGGTTAAACTTAATTTTAAGGCGACGTAGTTACATTGTACTTACTCTAGGTACTGAGTAATATTAATCAATTATACTGTATGTACTTACTACAGAGTAACAGTGTGGTTTGTTACTTGTAATTATGTAAAAAAACAGTTATTACAATTGTAAGTACATGTAGTAATGTATAACTACATCACCTTAAAATAAAGGGTCACCGAAAGTAATTGATAATAAGTAATCCAATTCTTTTTAACTCACATGATATGCAAAGAAATGTTTGCTTTTTACCAAAATGACCACTCAGGTGTTCAAAAGATATTCTAAGAAAGATATTAAGTTATGAAAATGTTATTTCTGAATGTTTCCTGTTACCAGTTTTTTTACTTTTTTATTATTTTTTTTAAAGGGGGAATATTCCATTTTATATTTTTGAAAACATTATGGGAATATTACTTTTTAATGATTATATGATTGTTTTGTTTTTCTCTGAACATTCTGAAGCAAGCAGTACTTGTAACATTGAACAAACAAAATCTTTGAGAAAAAAACATCCATGAATGATGTATACATCATGTTTTTTGGGCTATTGTTTTGAGAATTTTTAAAGACTAGATGACTGAGAGCCTTGCCTGTTAGCTGGGCACATGCTAAGTTGACTGCTGATGTCTGAAACTCTAGTCCTGCCATTTGGGT
Organism: Rhodeus uyekii; assembly: GCA_037043235.1. Lineage (NCBI taxonomy): Eukaryota > Metazoa > Chordata > Actinopteri > Cypriniformes > Acheilognathidae > Rhodeus > Rhodeus uyekii. The sequence continues at coordinate 249,646 of JAWRVZ010000024.1, read as the reverse complement.
GGCCAGCATGTGGCCTTTGGAACTGTAACATGAGGAGCTGGTGGATGTAATCCTTCTGATGTTTATGGCTCTGCACAGCCAGCTGGGTGGCCGGCCGGCATCCACTTAAACTGCTTTATTAAATAATTTATCTGGGTTTAAGAAGTGTTCAGGGTGTCTTCTTGATGAAGAAAGCTGAAGCACTTTTAAAGACTGTCCTTCAATAGTTCCAGCACCTTTTGACCTCTAAAACTAAACAAACATTCTCCCACCCTAACACGGTTTCTAAAGTGGAATTGCATGTCAAAAATATATATTTTTTTCCAAGTTCACCTTTTTAAAAGTCTTTAGTCAGTGGTTATTTGCCACATTGTGCACATATCCTGCTATTTTGGGGACTGGTTGCAGTAAGAGACCTTATATTGTCAGTTCAGACATTTTTGAACAAGCTGAGGAGCTGTAGTTAGTTGAGGATGTAGTTACATTGGCAATCCGCCCTCATCAGACCACCTAGAATTGAATGGAACATCAGTGGCACATTTTGTTGGCAGTCACACCATTAAAAATGTCCTCAAACTCTTTGTCATGTGAGGGCTGTATTGCCATCTTCAAAGCCCTGCTAGACTATCAGTGTAGAACCGGGTTTTGCAAACAAACTTAGGGAGTCCCATAGGGCATATTGTCTTTATAACGTTGTCCTTGGTTCAAATGTGAAGGAGGTTGCCTCCATAAACTGAACCATTCAGTGTCCTCTCACAATAACTACTAATGGACAACAGCAATAATAATTGGATAAAATGGAAGGAAACACATTGACTGGCCATTTTATGAAAATGCAACAATTAGTGGTCAATCGATATGGGGTTTTCAATGGGTAAGGCCAGTATCTAAAGAGCAGAGCGGCTGATGTAATACTAACAGTGGGGCCCAAACATCACTAAAAGTACACACACACACACACACACACACACACACATATATATATATATATATATATATGTGTGTGTGTGTGTATTATTACAAATATACTTTATGCTGATCAATAAACTGTAAATCAAAAATTATATATTGTAGGGGATTTACAGTTAAGACCCGAGGACCAGATATGTTGAATGAAGACCAGGAGTCAGAAGTGCAGTCAATAGTAGAAATTTTAGTGAAGTTTAATTTGCAGTTTGATCAGCAGAAGCCAGCTTCAGGCCTCACAAGGAGTTCGTAGGCCGCCCCAAATACAATAACATTGTTACAGCAATTATACTCTAACAGAGGGTGCTAACTACGTCAATGATGACGTTTAAATGATTCTGATTGGCTAAGAAAGATAGAAAAACAGAACTAGTAATTTTCCACACAAGTGCAGACAGTCTGAAGCATATCTTCGTTGATCACATGGTTGACGGGTTCGTGACGTGGCTTGTCGAGAACAACAAGTTTTATGGTGCCAGCTAATCACCTCACCAATACTGACCATATTAACGCACACACAGATTCACAGCTTCTCCAAGGCTGAACTCGGCTCAGGCTCCAACAATCAATAGAACCTTCCCAAAACATTCTGATAACACCATTGAGAACTGTTGAGCCGTGCAGACAATATTCATCCTTACACGATGGAAAACTACAGAAAAGTAAAGAAAGGATATAACTAATAGAAATCCCTAACTTGATTATAAATCACTCTTTACAACTACATTGAAATAAGAAAGGGAAAAGAACATATGAAAAATAAAACAAAGAAACATGAAAATTAAGACAAAGAATAGAATATAGGTACAAATAAGAAAAATGAAAGAATATATATACAAGCGGCAATGGATTTCCGAATAGTATCTTTCAATATATTTATAGTATGATAACAGACTGGCCAAAAATTTGCTGATATGATTCTGTTTATCTAGTCACCAGTGTTGGGGAAAGTTACTTTTAATCCATTACAATATTGCATTATATCTTAAAAAAGTAACTAATTGTGTCACTTAGTTACTTTTTATGGAAAGTAATGCGTTACGGTACTTTTTCTCCCCTGGGTTGGGCTTGCTAACAAAAAATAAATTAAATAATAACATTTACTTCAGCAATAAAAGCACAAATGTGATGTCTCAAGTCATTTTTCCTCATTCGTATGGTTGAACTGGATCATCAGAGGTCAGAATTAAAGACAATGGTTAATAAAGTGAGATTAAATACACAAGGTATATTGTGTTATTTAACATTTATTTATTGCTGGCTTGCGGAATATAATGAAGAGTTCATTTCACTATTTTTTATAAATTTCTATGAGGACTGAATCTGTTTTGAGGAAGTTTAGTGAGACGAATAAATGCATGCCTACATTTAATCTGTTACTACAATATCCATCATGTTTGCACACTCAGTACTTCTCAAGACAAGAAAACCAGAGTTTACTTGAAAAAGTAACTCAGACATGTTGTTGCACATTTAAAAGTAATGCGTTACTTTACGAGATACTTGAAAAAAGTAATCTGCACGTTACTCGAGTTACTTGTAGCTGCTAGTCACTGTTTATCTCACGGAACGCTGTGTTATTTTTTACTGTATCTTTAAGTCCAACGCTTTCCAACACATTCTGCCAATAACATTGAGCACCCCAGGCCTACCCCACCCCTATGGACTACCTGTCGGGACGCCCCCACATTAAATCTCCGACAGTCCCCAGAATGTTCAAATGACGTCACGGTTTGCTGGCAGTCACGTGCCCCGCTGGCAGGTTTTGATAAGCGCTTGCGCGAGTCTCGAGCTGAGCGCATCTCTGAAAGCGAATAGAGAAGAGGAGGCACAGCCCTCCCAGAGGGAATGTTTATACGTGATGGAGGAATCATTTATTTGTCTGATGAAAATGAATGGAAATGCATAAATTCTGTGATTAATAATCAGAATAACGATGCGTTCTTCAATGAGCGTGTCCTCTGAATCGTCGTCCTACTGAAACAGTGAGTGTGCTCATATCTATTTAATGCTTAGGCTACGGATATTTGTGTCTTTTAGAAATGTAAAGCGTAAATGGGTGATAAAACGTTACATTTGAGGATTTTGAAATCAATATGTTTTATGAACAGATCAGACTGACGGAGTGGCAGCTGATGATTGTGCGCTTGTTTTGATTCTGATCGTGTATTTACACACCATGTGATGGTAGTCTTCACTTGAAACCATTTTTCGCTAAAGCTAGAAAAAATTGTCTGTTGATATATTTAAATAATTTTACCGTCTGATTTAAAAACAATGACCTTTGTGATTTATGAGTTATTGTAAGACTGACCCAGCCCAGCTGTCTGGATTCAGTATCATTATCATATTTATTTATTCTACCATGTTCTCGTGTATGTTTATGAGTATAGCTTAACATAAAATGTTCTTTTCTACTTGAGAAAAATGAATATAAAATGGAAAAAATTAGTACTGGTGTGTGTGCTATTAGTGTGCGTGTATATTGTGGGGATTTTGCTTTGATCCTGGATTTAGAATTGGTTGTGATTTGTATCTAAATTCAGGGAAATGTGCAGGATTCATGAGCTTGTCTTCATTTTGAAGCGTGATATTTGCCAGTTTATCCTTTGCATTTAATCATCACTCAGCTGTAATAATACATTTTGAAATTACGTTTAACAGTCTGAACTTCAGCCATGTATTTTAGCAATGCATGCTTTAATTTTGTTTGGGTGTTCCTTTAAAATGTATAATGATGCAGTAAATGATTACCGTAAATGTTACATTAAAGGGAAACATCTGTTGAGACATTTTGACTAATAAAAGGGGTGTTTTGTTTTCATTTTCTCATCCACTTTGGAAAGCCTGTTTGGGAAACATAAGTTGTTTTGCAACATCAGCTGTTTGACAGAATTTGTCAACAAGTTAAATAAATTCATTACTCATTTGGGTCTTTAAACCCAAAAGTTATAGTAGATGGAGTTGGAGAAGAATTGCTGCCAGTCTTATACTTCAGTAAAGTCTCCCTGAGAAAACATTTCCACATAGAAATAGCTTGCCTGCCTCCTCCTATCCAAAGTATGCAGATGTCTGCTTGTTTCCCGGCACAGTGCAAAGGAATCAAATGTCCACCCCGTGTCTTAAGCAGGACCAGATGCTCGGCCAAATGTGCTGCAATAGTTCCCCCTTCTTGTGTTTTCCTCCAGGCCTCCCTGCTGTCCCAGAGCTGTGCAGTATCATGAGCCTTTTGGTCCGTGGAGCCTTTACTCAGGACCACAGCCCGTAGCTCCAGCACAGCTGGATAAGATCATGCTCATTTTTATGAGCAGGCTGTTAAATTGGCTTATCCTGTGGCTTCTACATGCTACAGGTTGATGAAAGAATGGCAAGGCTTCTTGTGTCAACAGCCGTAAGCATGCAGTAACACTAGATTAAAATATTTGAAAATGGCGTTTTGTTATGGTGTGGGTGTTTTGGACAAGACATTTCCCCTGATATTATGATTCATGTAAAGCTACTTTCTGTGCTGAATAGGTTTTAAAGGTTGCAAAGCAAAGGTGTCACACATACTCATTTTAGGTTAAGGCCCAGATTGGGCAAAACATCCCATTATACCATATATATATATATTATAACAATTATATAATGTAAGAATAGAATACCTAATATTATATATAAAAAAAAATAAAACAAAATTTAAAAATAAATAAATAAATATATATATATATATATATATATATATATATATATATATATATATATATATAATTATTTTGTTATGTGTTAATATAATATTAGGTATTCTATTCTTAAATTATAGAATTTATATATATATATAAAAAAATATATATATATTTTTTATTATTATTAATTCACAACACATGTTTATAAAGTTTCTATATATGGTGCTTTAATTCTACAAATTTGGATACAACAAAAAATGAGAAATTGAAAAATAAATGGAGCATTTGATAAATAATACATTTTTTTGATTGTGATTTTAGCATTGTTTTGTTGTGCTGATTTTTTTTCCTCCCTGGATTTTATGTAATGTAATAAATTCCTTTTTTCTTTCTTTTGTTTATTGATGGACCATTACTTTGTGTGCTAATCCTAGATCACATCATGGATCCACTCACAGCCCCTGCAACTCTCAGGTTTATATCCATTATTTGAGGTTGTTTTCCTGTTCTGATGCATCATTCAGTTGCATTACGTGCACTGGTCTGGAAATGTCCAGTCATTTAAACTGGAAAAAGGAACCTTCGATCGCTCAGACACAGTGTAATTTTCTTTCATTGCTTCTCCATGAATTTCCGCTGCGTAGGATCGTTCCTGATTTCTCTGATGCAAGAGCCGTTTCCAACGCACTTCCGGGCGTTTTTGAGTCTCTCTTTTTGATGTTACCATGGTGTTTCTCAATATGGGAGTGACTTCCTACGAGTTGTCTGAAAAATGTTGAGTCAGTGCAAGAGTGTCTATAATTGCATCACATAACAATGAAATATGCCTTAGGGCTTTCCAGCATGCAATGTGCCTAACTATATTATTATAACTGTATAATTCTCTGCAATTTTATACATATTTTCCTAAAATTTAGCTCTAGCCTAGCCTAGCTCCAGCTTTTCTTTTACAGTTGTTATTTAACAGTTGATGTGGGATTGCGAGGTCCTCATTACTGCATCATTATCTCCACCAAAAGAGTAAACTTTCTGCTCCTCTGTGACATAAAAAAAAACTGTATTAGTTTTTTACATAAGTATTTTCTCTCCCTCTTATATTAAGGCGAATGATAAATATTCACTGGCTTTTCTTCATAGTTGCCATGGTGAGGATTATAATTCTCTCTACTGATGGTGGAGAGGGCACAGCCAGCCTCTGCGGATGGCGTGGTTGTTGGACCGAGAGATTATGTCTAAATATAATCCTAAATCTCTCACGTAACATGTGACACATCTGCTACATTTTCTCCTCATTCTGTCTGGTGGACGTTCTGTGATATCTTTCTAGAACAATGTGGGTGCGGTTAGATCTTGATGTGATTGTTTATGCCAGCAGTTTGATTGGTTTTATGGTTGCTTTGTGTGATATTGTTCAGCAGAATATGTAAAAAACGCTATAGTAGAGACATCTGGAACAAAGTGTGCCTCAGTGTCTTTGTCATTGTCTTTGTCATTGCAGTGTCTTTGTCATCTGCCAATGACTTGTCACCATTTCCAAAATGTTTGATTAGAAACAGCAACTTCCCGTTTTACACCATCAGCGTCATCGGTTCCTCAAAAGACACAAGACAAAAAGACAAAAGTTCTGCACTTCAACACTTGGTCACGGCAAAAGAACTAGTCAGTAGGTCAGTTTCAATTCCTAAGCTCTTAAGCCGTGTCCCGTGACTCTGTTAGCCATTACTGTAAATCACAGAGAAGCCAATGGCTATAAAGCTGCAAGCCATCAAAGACCTTTCAGACGGTGTCTACTACAATAAATGACAATGGTACTATTAGGTTCATGGTTTTGGTACAGTGTAGCACTTGTTCAGGGTAAAATGCTACTGCTGTTAAACTTTCAAAAAAGTATTTAAATATAATATATATCTATATACTCAGAACACCATTACACACCTAGATGGTCAAGTTTGGGGATAACGATTCATGTAACCTATTTACCAGTGATTTGGTGGGACTGTATGACCTGTACAGAAAGATAAAGTCCTGCTATTTTTGGTACGATGAAGCCATGTGAGCATCAGTCACTCGTAATAACTCTGAGCGAGTATATGTACCAACTTGAGTGTTGTAAAAGCCTCTTCTGGAAGAGATGGGAATCTCTAATTAAGATTTCAGTGGTTTTCGTGTTAGTCAGGTTTGTAGTGACAAACTTCACATTGATGCAGGCAAAAGGAATTCCCTTTATTGTCTGAGCTTCCTTCCTGTGCATTTATTTTGCAGTGCAAACTCTGACTCATGATTCAAAAGCATAATAGGTCATGTTCTTTTATCCCCAGCAGAAACGGGTAATTGCTTCCGTATGTCTAGTTTATATTTCTCGCAAAAATCGTTACACGAGGTTGTGTTCTGCGTTTGTTGATGTGTAATGGTCATATCCGTTTCTAAGCACGCAAGGGACTAAATGTAAAAATGCGATTTCCTAGGAGTGTTTTATAACTTGCACTGTGCTGCATGGACTGATTTAGTTTTTAGTTTTTTTTGTAGAAGGATGTTTTCATCGGAGCACCTGGCATTATTAAGCAACAGTATTATAGGCATGTCATTATTCCCTTCCCCTTTAAACATTGCTCTGTTTTTCCCAGCACATATTGTCCTTGTTCTATGGGGATGATCAAAAATGGAGGAGAAAAGCCTTCGTGTAGCAGACTACTTTGTTGTGGCAGGACTCACTAACACATCTAAGCTCCTCGATGAAGATGTCCACTCTGAAGATGGCGGTCACCGGAACTCAGCACAGCTCAAGGCCCCTATCACTGATGTGACGGTGGTGATTCGCTCCCTCGGGGAGGAGGTACCTCGAGGGTTTTCCTGTGTTGAATGCACCCCCTCTGGACTCTCTGCTGAACTGAATGGAGGAAGTCTCATGGGGCCGCAGATCTTCCTCTGCTACAGGAGAGGCAGAGACAAACCGCCGCTTACAGACCTTGGGTAAGGCATCTAAACTTCGGAAGTGTTTGTACCATAATCTAGTAAACTGCCTACTTCAGGGTCATTCACACCCAGATTGATAGCCGTAAAGATAACAATAATGATAACTACGGAATATTAACGGCCACACCAAAGCACAATAACATTCTGTGTTTACAATAACAAGTCTGCTGCAGTTATCGTTCGTCAGTCTGAAAGTGATTTTAACTACAGTGGAGTTTGGTTATGTCAACTGCCTCGGGGGTTGCAAAAAAGTGTCGAGATAACCGTTTAGTGAGATAACCAGCACAGCGCTTTATTTGATGAAGCGATCGGCATGCTATAAAAATGTACGTACACTGTATGTTTGCTAACAACAAAAGGCATATGTGCACCAACTAACAGCAGAGATTTACCAGTAAAAAACACTTTTGATTCTCGATACAAACCTTTAATTACATTCTCCAACATTGCAAACACAATTTCGCTCACAGCGTAAACAATCATAACATATTTGTAAGGTCATCACGCTGTACTAGATTGCATACTTTCTTGTGTTCTGCCTGTCTAATGTGCTCTCTCAACAAATTCGGCTTCATCCCGTCTTTTAATAACCTTCAATCCGTTCTTCAATCCGCAGCGGCGCTGAGCAGAGCTCACATCAAAACCAGAAACAGGGATGTGTTTGTGTGTGTGTGCGTGCGTGCGCGTTATGTGGCTGTACTAGATTGCATACTTTCTTGCGTTCTGTCTGTCTAACGAGTATGCCTGCGTATTATCACCAATAAGCGGCTTTAACCAGCCTCGAAATTCAGGGTTTGATTCCCACTCCTTCCTGTATTTTTGGGTGTACAGTTTTGACTGAGACATGATAAGCAAGCCAGCTAGTTAGCTTTTGTCACAGACAGGCGCACACACACAGTGGATGAGAGTACGTGACTGAGGCTGTGTGAGTCAAACAAATGCAGCGATTTATATTTGTGCAGTGATTTAATTATTTTTTAGACAAAGAACATTTGACATCCATTGCGTAATCAGCCAGCGGCAGCTTGCCGGACATGTGCGATTCATTTGCATGTGGAGAGTGAAGGTCTGCTCTGCCTACATCTGGGCGGATCTGCTGCGCGAGGACCGCAATCCACGTGCGACGTGATCTCTGCACATGCGCAGTGAACTCTGTCACAAGATAACCATGTGAAGTGACATATATGTCCCTCGTTTTTGCTCGAGATACTAGGATTCGGCAACATAACAGAATCGACATAACCCACAAGAAAATACTAAGACAAATAGGGAGTTTGGCGGTTCCACTTCAAAAACGTCGACATAATAGTATTGGCGAGTTAACCGTGACTTGAGATAAGTGAACTCCACTGTATATCATTCCTCTGTGTTGTAGAATTAGAATGAACAGAACAGAATGAACATTAAAAACTGTAGTTATAGTGATCCTTGGTTAAACAATCCTTTAACAAACAGCATCCTCCTGAAGCATAACATTTACATTTATGCATTTTTATCCAAAGCGACTTACATTGCATTCAAGAAACACATTGACATTATCACTTCTTGCTTTCCCTGGGATCGAACCCATGACCTTAGCGTTGTTAACGCCAATGCTCTACTGGTATACAGATGTTGATTAAACCTAATTCATTTTCAATGCTAGAAAGTGTCATGAAAAAAAAAACTAATTTGCTTTTTAGAACATCATGTAGTTTTACCAGGGACAGCAAGAACTGATTAGAATGTCAATGTGTTCCTTGAATGCAATGTAAGTTGCTTTGGATAAAAGCGTCTGCCAAATGCATAAATGTAAATGTAGTCATCTTAGCAACACTCAGTTCTATAGGAATCGACTGTAAGTGAGTCGTGTCTATCATGCTGTTTGTGAAATGGCTGTCAACAGAGCTGCTGCCAATGTAGTGCATGTGAAATCACTAATTTATTAAGTATCATTTATGATGCTGTCTTTTAAGGTAAAAAGTCTTCAGTAGACAATGGGGCAGCTCATTTGATTTTGGAAACTGTTGTGCTTTCACTTTTGACATTCTATCACTAGACATTCACTATCCTCATGTACTTTCTTAGCATCCTTTACGAGTGGAAGGAGAAACTGAAACCAGATTGTCAAATAATACAGACCACGCCGTCTGGCCGCCCCGCCAATATCAGTAGCTCCTCCTCCCAAAGGATCTACATCACATACCGGCGTGCTTCTGAAAATCACTCCCACTCCACGCTGGCTGTCACAGACATCTGTGTCATTATTCCTGGCAAGGGAGAGACACCACCACATGCTTTCTGCAAGGTGGACAAGAACCTCAATAGCAGTATGGTGAGCGCCGAGTGCAGCAGGAGCCCTACACTGCCGAAAAGACCAGTTTAAATGGTGGAAATCATCAGCAGATAGATACATATAGACATATATGCTTACTGTGTGTGTATGTATGTGTCTATATGCGTATATGTATGTGTGTGTGTTTATAGCATGCTTTTTTTCTTATGTGGTGTGTGTGTGTGTGTGTGTAAGCCCCTTTCCACCACATAAGATTAAAAGCATGCTTTAGTAAATCATAATTAATACATAAATACTTTGAGATAAAAAAAAAAAATTATGACTTTAAAAGTCATTTCAACATGTCATTTAAATCTGATTTTTTTTATGTATAATTAAAATGTTCTACCTAATTTTGGCTTAGTATGTCATAATTTCATAACTTATTTTTATTTCGATATAGCATTTTGATTTTTAAACTCATAATTTAGATTGTCATACATTTTTAAGACTTTTTATTTTTATATGTTAAATCGATTTAGCCAATTTATATATTTAAAATCATGATCATTTGATTTTGTTTTTTAATCTATAGATTCAGTTTTTTTATAATATATGTTTTTTCTATAGATGTACAGTATGTATGTGTGTATATATGCATATGTTTTTAACCGACGTTAGCTATAGTGGTATATGGTTTTTGTATTTATATGACAGTCACGTAAAGTTCATCTCTAAAAACATTTAACAATGGTGTTAAATGTAATTTTTAACAAATCTGAAATTTTTCATATTTCATAATGTATGTTATAATGTTCTGATGCCTAAATGCACCTGTAAAACAATTAATTTCAATTCAATCATTTTAAACAAGTGATTTTAGTTTAGTTAATATCAGCCATTTATTAACCATAACGTAACAATTATCAACTTGTCTGTACTCGCCAGAATTTACATCTCTATGAAATGAATTGAGGCATTTATATAGCGCTCTACAATCATATCAGGGGGTCTTTTCTTACCCACCACCAGTGTGCTTTTTATATATCTGTATAAAATTTGAAATCAACTTAATTTCTCCTTTTCCTGCTTCTACAGTGGGGATCCTCTGTGTACATGTGCTACAAAAAATCTTTGGCCAAAACCAACACACTTGCATTCACAGCAGGTACTGTTTCTCAGTCTTGAGTTGTTTTTCACAGTTTTGTGTTTTGTTATGCATTTTACAATGAACAGCAGGTGGGATAGGATGCGTTTATAGCGAAGCCCATCAGAGCAGTGAGATACGATTGCGGATGAGGGAAATCTGATACTCCCAAGTGGCAAGAACAACATGATGTCATTGTTAAGCTTAGTATTCACAGTATACAGTGCCAAACAGATCTAGTCTTTAACTACCACCTGTGATTAGCTTGTCATATGGAAGTCTGGGTCAAGTAATTAATTACAGAGCAAACGATTCAGTGATCAGCAGTAATTGTTGTCTTTAACAGAGCTCTACGACCTAATTGAGGGTTTGTATGGTATTTGCAGGTCTTTTGTCCAGATACCCAGAGGAGGACTATGATTCCTTTCCTTTGCCTGAATCCGTGCCCCTGTTTTGCCTACCGATGGGAGTGTCCATCGAGTGCTGGCCCTCTCACACCAAATATTCTCTTCCTGTCTTTTCAACATTTGTTCTCACAGGCGCCTCCGGAGAAAAGGTACAGGCACAAAACTTCATGCATGAGCGCGCACAAATACACACAAACATTCGTATTTTCTGCAGGTTTTGTTCTCCCTGCAGCACCATCATTCTTTAGGAAAATCAGACACAGTGGAAGGTGAATCGTCTTGTCTGGTTTAGCAATGTGCAAAGAATTTAAAGCAGCTAGAAACCAGCACAGGTGGAATATCAGAAACTCCCGTGAAAAGAATTGAAAATAAGATGAACATGTATAATTGGCCTGTTTAATAATGCATTGCTAAAGTGCTGTTTGGGTCAGCTCAATTATGTCAAACACATCAGCACATTCAGCTCACTCCGAACAAGTCTCAAGGCTATTTGTGCTGCAGTGTTGTATAATTTATTAATTTAGGTGAGCAGCTTCAAAAGAAACATGGCTAATCTGATGATATTTCTAATCTAAAAGACTGCAAAAATAAATCTTCCACATCAGTTTTCACTGGGTAGATCTGAGCAAAGCAGAAAAGCAGAAGTTTTGAAATGGATATTAATGGTGATTCCTTTCAAGTAGGCTACAATAGTTGTCATCGTGCACCAACCCAATTCCTAGAAGGTGTTTATGTCTCGTGCTCTCAGGTTTATGGTGCCGCCATACAGTTCTATGAGCCCTACCCAGAAGAAGATTTGACTGACAAGCAGCGATCTCAGCTGGGCCTTCAGGCTAACGGACTCAGGCCTGATGGATCCATGACCGTCCACACCAACAAAAGCATCTGCCTTCTATCTCACTGGCCCTTTTTTGATGCTTTCCATAACTTCCTGACCTTCCTCTACAGATACTCCATCTCAGGTCCACACACTCTGCCCATTGAGAAGTGAGTTCTGATGACAATTTAGGAGGTTGCTGGGTTGCCCAATTGAAATATTCAAAAGAAGCCACTGTATGCAGCCACTCTATAGTAATTTGTTTTATATCTCCTGTTTTTTCTCTCAGGCATATTTCCCATTTCATGCACAAGGTTCCTTTCCCTTCCTCTCAAAGGCCACGTATCCTGGTGCAGGTGAGTTTTGTTTGAACACTGTCCTTCTTGAATGTGTCAAAACAAACGCCATTATGTGGTCAAATAGTTCCCAACCGTGGTCCTCGTCTCACTGTGACCGCTTGTTTGTGTGCTTGTTTTTCACAGCTGTCTCCACATGATAGCCTGATGCTGAGCCAGCCAGTTTCCTCTCCTCTCCCTCTGAGGTAAGTCAGACACAAGATACACTGAACATGTCAGATGAATGCTGATCAAAGCATGAAGTGTGGAAATGATACTTCAGCAGGACCTGGTTAAGTGCGATAGCCTTATAGCATGTTTAATGTGGGTAGATACTCCTAATGCAGTATTTTGCAACTGCCTGTATCATTTCTCATTGCAGATGATCCTATTACACATTTCAGAAACATTCTACGCATTCACACAGATTCAGGCTCAAGTCTGAATTTGGTTAATCAACTAAAGTTGTATATTAGCTTGTAAGGCTATTGCATTTTTCCATGGTTTGTTGAAAAAATGTAAAACAATTTGCATTTACATCTATGCGTTTAGCGAAGCTTGTATCCAAAGCAACTTCCAAAAGAGAAACAAAACCAATTCATCAACTATCCAACATTATTCTTAATATACATAACCAGATTTATTGGACAGCTGGATTAGTTAAAGTTTTTGTCTTGTCTTTTGCTTTTTGTTTACATGAATGTTATCTTTGCCCGCAGTGGCGGAAGGCTCTCCACACTTCTGTTGAACCTCGGCCCGAAGAATGCAGTGACTCTTCTGGTTTTAGCTGTGACTGAACACAAGATCCTAGTGCACTCCTTACGTCCAGCTGTTCTTACCAGCGTTACCGAGGCCTTGGTATCGGTGAGTGGAAGTCTATTGATTTTCACTCATGCCTTTACCATTCCTGTATGGTTTTATCTTGCCACAACTTGTTTTACCTGTCCCGCAGATGATTTTTCCTTTCCACTGGCCATGCCCGTACATTCCTCTCTGCCCGCTGGCCCTGGCAGATGTTCTCAGTGCCCCGTGCCCTTTCATTGTAGGGGTGGATTCGCGGTACTTTGACCTCTATGAGCCACCAACGGACATAAGCTGTGTGGATCTGGACACCAACACTATAACTCAGTGAGTGACCTTTTGACCGTGACAGTTCTGAGTTCCTGTAAGAGCCTCTCCTAACCTTTGACCTATGGTGTTTACCTAAAGTCATCTTTTATCACATAAATTCACAAAATAAATTTTTTTCAAGTGAAATTCTGAGTAATACTGATCTTTATCATTATGCAGATGGTTAAAAGATCAGGATAGAGATCTATGAGCAGTGAGGAATGTAGTAAAGATAGGACTTTACCATGTGTTGAGCACATGCTGCTATGTTGTCTGTCTGTCAGTATGCAGCTAAATGTTTGCAGACGTTGTAAAAGCGACATTAAAACGTTAAGCTGCCCACAGTTCTGTTGTTCACGTGCTTGGACCAAATCGCTTTTTACCCTCTCAAATGATAAACATGTGTGGCCTATTTCAGAAAAGAAGAGCGCAGATCCCTGACCTGGAAGATCCTGCCAAGAAAAGCTTGTAAACATCTGATCAACACCCTCAGCAATCTCCACCAGCAACTGGATGAGGGTTAGTGAGGGCGGGTCACTGTGGTGTCAACAAAGAAATGAGTTCACTTATTTTCTGTACCTTCCAAGGCATTATTAGTTCACTTGACTGCACGGCAAATGCCATTCTAAATGGCCTTCTACTGTCCTTTTGGGGCTCTGACAGTATCATTTTTATTACCTAACAATGTTTTATGAATGCTTGACTGAGTCAGAGCAAAATGCAGTCATCCTTGAGATGTGATGAGTTTTAGAGATGGTGGCAATTGGCTGGATAGAAGCAGAGCAAGGCATACAGGGAGTGCAGAATTATTAGGCAAGTTGTATTTTTGAGGATTAATTTTATTATTGAACAACAACCATGTTCTCAATGAACACAAAAAACTAATTAATATCAAAGCTGAATATTTTTGTATCAATATTTTAAGTAGTTTTTAGTTTTAGCTATTTTAGGGGGATATCTGTGTGTGCAGGTGACTATTACTGTGAATAATTATTAGGCAACTTAACAAAAAACAAATTTATACCCATTTCAATTATTTATTTTTACCAGTGAAACCAATATAACATCTCAACATTCACAAATATACATTTCTGACATTCAAAAACCAAACAAAAACAAATCAGTGACCAATATAGCCACCTTTCTTTGCAAGGACACTCAAAAGCCTGCCATCCATGGATTCTGTCAGTGTTTTGATCTGTTCACCATCAACATTGCGTGCAGCAGCAACCACAGCCTCCCAGACACTGTTCAGAGAGGTGTACTGTTTTCCCTCCTTGTAAATCGCACATTTGATGATGGACCACAGGTTCTCAATGGGGTTCAGATCAGGTGAACAAGGAGGCCATATCATTAGATTTTCTTCTTTTATACCCTTTCTTGCCAGCCACGCTGTGGAGTACTTGGACGCGTGTGATGGAGCATTGTCCTGCATGAAAATCATGTTTTTCTTGAAGGATGCAGACTTCTTCCTGTACCACTGCTTGAAGAAGGTGTCTTCCAGAAACTGGCAGTAGGACTGGGAGTTGAGCTTGACTCCATCCTCAACCCGAAAAGGCCCCACAAGCTCATCTTTGATGATACCAGCCCAAACCAGTACTCCACCTCCACCTTGCTGGCGTCTGAGTCGGACTGGAGCTCTCTGCCCTTTACCAATCCAGCCACGGGCCCATCCATCTGGCCCATCAAGACTCACTCTCATTTCATCAGTCCATAAAACCTTAGAAAAATCAGTCTTGGCCCAGTCTTGACGTTTCAGCTTGTGTGTCTTGTTCAGTGGTGGTCGACTTTCTGCCTTTCTTACCTTGGCCATGTCTCTGAGTATTGCACACCTTGTGCTTTTGGGCACTCCAGTGATGTTGCAGCTCTGAAATATGGCCAAACTGGTGGCAAGTGGCATCTTGGCAGCTGCACGCTTGACTTTTCTCAGTTCACGGGCAGTTATTTTGCGCCTTGGTTTTTCCGCACGCTTCTTGCGACCCTGTTGACTATTTTGAATGTAACGCTTGATTGTTCGATGATCACGCTTCAGAAGCTTGGCTATTTTAAGACTGCTGCATCCCTCTGCAATATATCTCACTATTTTTGACTTTTCTGAGCCTGTCAAGTCCTTCTTTTGACCCATTTTGCCAAAGGAAAGGAAGTTGCCTAATAATTATGCACACGTGATATAGGGTGTTGATGTCATTAAGACCACACCCCTTCTCATTACAGAGATGCACATCACCTAATATGCTTAATTGGTAGTAGGCTTTCCAGCCTATACAGCTTGGAGTAAGACAACATGCATAACGAGGATGATGTGGGCAAAATACTCATTTGCCTAATAATTCTGCACTCCCTGTAGACAAGTCTTAGTCTTCTTTTTTTTTGAGTGCTGGGATATTATCTGATAGCTGAGAGCTGATTGATGCTTTAGTCTTTGAACCAGTCTTTGAACTCAATTATTCAGTGTGTTTTTGGTTCTCCAAAATGTCAAGTACGGAATGTACCATCTTGTAAGAACTAGGAAAAACACTGAGATTATTTAGAGGAAAACTGTGATTTAAAAAAATGTAAATTTCTATGCTAAGATCCCATATGTTTTATTTATGGAACATTGTGTCCCTTGATATGGATGTTTAATAACAGATAGAGCCTGTGGTATTTCTGCTGACTTTTTTTAAGTGACGTGAGAGGAGCTTATATAATGTTCCCATATTGATCCTACTATATCTTCATTATTGATGTATGTTATGCATTTAAGACATGGTAAATTAAATTTATATCAGTACATTTTCCTTCATGTTTTAAAGTTGGCTTAAACTACCATTCAATAGTTTTGAGTTTAAGTGTTTTTAAAAATTGTGAAATATTGTTACAACTAAAAATAACTGTTTTCTATTTTAATGTATTTTTAAAAGACAAAAGTTTTTTAAATTACGCCACTCTTCAGTCATCCTTCAGAAATTATTCTCTAATGCTGATTTGGTGCTCAGGCATAATTTCTTCTTCTTATCAATGTTGAAAAGAGTTGCTTAATTTTGATGATTTTGTAACATGATAATGTTTTGCTTTCACTTTTGATCAATTTAATACAATAAAAATATCACTTATATCTTTTCGAATGGTAGTGTGATTTAAGCATCAACTGTCCACAGGTTATCAGCTGAGCCATGAGGAAGGAGAGATGGAGGCCTTCATGACTGAGCGAGAACCTGGCAGTGGTGGGAAAAGTCTGGAAACCTTGGAGCTGGAGATCCAAGAGGCTTTTCTGCGATTCATGGCAGCCATCTTGAAGGGCTACCGCTCCTACCTGTTACCCATCACACAAGCTCCATCTGAGAAAGCAACGGATGCAAGTTCTCTCTTTGATCTGCAAGGTAAACAGCCAAGATGGAAATGATGCTTTAAACAATCTTTCTCCTGTCCCTATCTATTAGGACAGCTAAAGTTGTTTGTGAACGTGAAGGGCTGTAATAGAGTTGCGTCATTGGTGTTGAAACGGAAAAACAATGAATTTCAAATCCTCAGTGTTTTGACCACATGCAGAGTCCACTGTGTTACATTAGTGGAATGCTGAAGCTCAGCAGCTGCTCAGAATACTTAAATCTGGCCCTGTGCCTGTGGAGTCTGGCTTAAATCAGGCTTGAAATTATTGTGGCGATTTTGATAAAGCCCCATTGGAAATTAGACACGACTGACAGGTCCAACAAACTGCAGTGATTAATAGATTGTCTGAGAACACATCTGCAGCCTCTTATGTAATCAATGAGCTAGAGTCTGTTGCATTCACACTGTGCACACTTTCTCAATGACGACATTCTAGCAACTAACACGTCATTCGTGACACTTTCTCCTAAATTTGACTGATTAAATGTTTAATCGCAACTGACAACTGTGGCATTGAATTATAGGAATCAAATAATGAATGCAATCACCAATGTAACGGCACCTTTTAGACTCTTTGCTTGATGTCCTTGACTTTGAATATGGCTTCTTCTTTTTTTTAGGCTTTTTGAAGAGTCGTGATCGATCCCATCAAAAGTTTTACTCCCTCATGACCAAGACTCAGATGTTCATTCGTTTCATCGAAGAGTGCTCTTTTGTCAGCGATAAGGATGCAAGCCTTGCTTTCTTTGATGACTGCGTTGACAAGGTAAGCAACCTTGGTCTGTATACTCAGTAAGAAATGCATCTCATGCCTTTTACTCTACTAGATTCAACTCAAAATATTGAAACTCAAATATTCAAGCTGTGACTACACATGACTAAACTTAACGTTTTAAGGTGGAACAAGCACTTTTTATTTCAAGTTGAAACAATATTTCTTCTCTATATGTCTGCTTTTACAAGGCTCACAAAACATATCCATTTTAAACTACACCCCAAGCTCTTAACAAAGAGCATGTGAAAAACGCAAAGAGTTCAAGAGAGTGCGTTTTGTGTGATTTGTGTGAACACTAAGAGGAAATGTTGTTATTATTAGCTGTGGTGTTATGATCCCTTGGGCTTACTTATGTCAGGTTATTAAATTTCTGTGAGTATTGTTCTTTTCTCAGTTCTGGCTTTTCATCCTGTCCTATTATTTTTAATTCTCTCTCTACTTTCTTTTCTCTTTTAAACTGTCTTTACTTGCTTGCTTGGAAAGTTGTTCGGCACAGAGAAAGGAGGGAAGGTGAGTTGCTGAATTAAGTGTCTTTTTAACTTCTATGTGTATATCAGAACTGAAAACGGTCACCAGAATAATTGACTTTGATTACAAAAAAGGCTGCTTTGCTCATTTTTTACTTCACCGTTCTTCATTTTTATTATTAATATCTAAAGAGTTTAAGAAAAACTAAAGCTCACCCTAGTTTTTGGAGCTCAGTTGACAGACGTGACCTGTTTTGTTATGTGGTCTCACCAGGGGTGTGATGATATGGTAGGTTAAATCTTGGTTTTGAAGATGTGTGCTGTCTGCCTTCATTATTTCAAAACATTGCTGTTTAGATCAGAGTCCCTGCAGAACTACTGAGATCCTGCATGCATAATACATTTTTCTGTGCCATACACCATTTTGCATCTCCTTATGTTCGCAACTGTTGTCCCCTTTCTCTGAGTGATCCAGACTGCACATGGATCTGAAGTTATATCTTCAGTGAACTGCTTCAAGCTGCCTCCTTTTTAAAGTGCCGGAAATGTATTCTTGAATGATTGTTTTGTACCTTTGTAGTACAACAATTTATTCTTGTTTAGAGGAACAGGAGTCATCTCTCACCTGTCCTCCCCACAAGACTTTAGTGTGGTTGTAGAGATGAATGTGCAGCTCTCTGCCTACTCTTGCTATTATGCTGCCATCAGTGAAAGTCACACTTATCCTGCTCTGGCCAGTCCTTCCCTTTCGAGAGACCCTTAGAGGACAGTTCTTTAGCACTGTGGAGGTAATGAAACTGACAGCTTGAGTTGATTTAAACTGGCATGGGATTGTGGGTTATGTTCACAGAGGGCATTTTAAATGAACTAGGGCGGTAAAGGACAAACCATGTACCGCTGTAGCCTGAAAGCAACTTGGTTATAGTGTGACATCTCTGTGATCTAGAACTCATCATAAAGTTCATCATGCAGTAATTCATAACCATTTCTCACCTTGTATCTGACCATCTGAGTGAAAGTTTTGATTCTGGTGCTGATTTTCCTTTTTAAAGGTTTTTAAAACACAGAGGGGGCCATTATTACACGGCTCTCTGAAATAATTGATTTTAATTGAACAATTGTTGTTTTCTGCTGTGAATTATTGTTATTATTATAAAAACTATTTTTAAACTCTATATTTCACTGATATCTCTGGAACTGAATCACCTACACTGCAAAATTCATACTCTGTACTCTTTCCTCTTACAAAATAAAACAATTTGAATCAACTTCTATTTTTGTTCCGATCTACATTGCAAGATACGATCTACATTGTCCTAAAGTTTGTTTATTTTGTTTACATATCAAGCAGTCATTGAAAAATGGAAAAAACCTTTTACATACATAGGTATTTCATCATATTTCCATATTGTAAATTTGATATGAAAATGATAAATTAGGTTTTTAATCAAATGGTTAGTATAGCATTTTTCATCACTGTTTAAAACACCTGCTTGGACTTGCGACTTACGACTTACTGAAAGGGGGATCTAGGGTTTCAGACTTTTTTTCAGAGTTTCATCACAGAAAGTGGCTGGTGCATTACAAAGCACTTTAATTGACTCCATATTCATCGATGCCATTTTTCTCTGGTAAAAAGAGGCACTGATTGATCTAAAACCTTCTCAGGGAAACTCATTTGGCAAACCCAGGAAGAGCTCGATTCTGTCCCGTTGCTCTTATTGTCTGTCTAATCACTTTGTAACAATTTGATTCTAAACCCTTTTGCTGAGGATGATTTACGGAGGCTTAAACTGATCCCTCTATCAATAGATATAAAGTCATGTCTGATTTGATAGTGTTCCTCATTTCCAATGTTGTACAGTGGCAAGGGCTTTATGATGCCTTTATAGTCCATTTACAGGGCTTGTAGACAGACTTTGTCTGAAGGCTAAATGCACAGTGTCTCCTCCAAGCCCTGGCTAGCCTATAAATTGCACAGGAGTGGTTTCGCGCCCCTCGAGCAATACAACATTAAGCATTAAGTCCAGGTCAGTGCACTTGTAGTGCTTCTGTGGCAGATGGGGAGGATTGGATGGAGTCTAGGAGGATCAAAGCTTCTTGGTGCAGATGTGAGATCAGTCGAACACCACGGTATGGGAGATTATCAGGCTCATTTACGCTAAAACGTGTGCTCCATCTGATCTGAGGTCAGATGATCTGCGCTTAAAGTCTCTTGGCTAACTGCAGCATGTCCAGACAGTGGAAAATCCCTTGGCTTGGTTGTATGGCAGTATGGGTGTCTTGTTCCAGATTCAGTTCTCAATTCTAACCAGAATATAGCTCTGGATTGACATGTGATGAGTCTGTTTAAAAAAAATATAGTGACCTGGAGTAAGTTAGCATGTGATAAAATACCAAAAAGCTTTTTTTTAAACCTTGCAGTTGCCATAAATAATTTCTTCAGTTCCTCTTTCTACTTATTATTTTTCAACTTTTTTTCAGTGACCTCAGTGACCACTATAAGCACATATTATGGATGTGCTAACTATGTGTTTTTGTGGAAATGGAAGTCAGTCTGTGTCTGATGAAGTGTGTTTTTACTCTAGGTGGACAGCGATAAGCCAGAGGACACAAGGCTTATTGAACTTGACAAATCCCACCGCAGCGAGCACACGGTCTACATTACCCCCCCAGAGTTACCGGCACTTCCAGAAGGAAAGGAGCCGCCTATGGTTTATAGGTATAACGGGCACTTTTGGCATTCTGGCTCATAAACTCCCATGCAAATAAACCGTTCACCACACCACATGTGGCACTGTATAGTTTAGTTTTAAAAAAATGTATAATTTAATTTTAAATAACAGATTTCCTATTATTTTGTGAATTTAGTTTCTATTACAAAACATTGTATTGGATTGTGAAATTTCTGCTGCACTGAATTTTTTTTTTATTCTGTAAAAACCCTTGAAAATTAATTTGATAACTCTCGTATAGTTTTTGCCTTTAAATTGGCCAAAGTATATTATTTTATGTTATATTATACAAAAATGATTTATTTTATTTTATTTGTTACACACATTTTTGCTTAATTGTTTCATTTTCACTTAAACCTTTTTAAAATCTGCAATCCTATCTTTACTTTTTCTTCTCTGAAGCTGCAAAAACGACATTGTGTTGACTGCAATTAGTGCTGCATATTGTAGTGTTGTGATGAATAAATAAACGTTATGTAACAATCAGTTTGAAGATTAACAAGTAAGGGAGAACAGTGTTCACACTGTTGATGTCTTACAGCTACAGCGGGTTTCCTGTACTGAAAGCCCAACTCTGTGAGCTTCAGGATGGTCCCAGAGTCCCCAAAGCAACATCAGCCGTGAGACACATCAGTCCCATCAGCCCAGCTGCCATTTTCAGGCGCTCCCAACAGGTTAGTATTTCAAACACTAATCCCATCCAAATCACACCCCATGATCCCACTCGTCAAGTCTCTCCCCCTCCTCTCTAATGCCTGTCATCTATGTGATCCTCCCTCTGTAGGAGATTAAATCAGCCCAGAGGATGGCGAAGACATACTCCTCCATCCCACAGATGTGGTCCAAGTGTCTTCTCAGGCATTGTCACGGTCTGTGGTTCATCTGCTTGCCCGGGTATGTCAGTGCCTGCCACTCTAAGGTGCGGGTGCTGCACACTGCCTACGACGTGCTGCGAAACATGCAGGACAAAAAGTTGCAGCCCCCTGATGAGGTAGAGTCGCCTAACAGTCTCCATTGATTGGTTTTGGTCATTTGTGAGTTCAACCTAAACAGCGGAAATTTCCGCCTGTGTTGGGGTTTTGTAAGTAATGGTTTGTTTCTGCTCCAATTGAGGTGTGTTACCGTGTCCTGATGCAGCTGTGTGGCCAGTATGGACAGCCTGTTCTGGCTGTCCGGGTTCTTTTTGAGATGAAGAAAGCTGGAGTTCAGCCTAATGCCATAACCTATGGATACTACAACAGGGTGAGGGCAGTTTTCT
The DNA here is from genome assembly GCA_037043235.1 of Rhodeus uyekii. Classification (NCBI taxonomy): domain Eukaryota; kingdom Metazoa; phylum Chordata; class Actinopteri; order Cypriniformes; family Acheilognathidae; genus Rhodeus; species Rhodeus uyekii. Next base: position 227,386 of record JAWRVZ010000024.1, on the reverse strand, counting down.
TTTGTGCTACATGGAGACGCATCTAAATAATCCAAAATAAATATAAAATGTCTATTCAAAGCATAATTACTTTTGGTTTTGTCTGGATTTTGATGCCACTTCTTGTTCAAATACATGCAGTTAAGTTTTATTTATGAGTTTTAATTAGATCATTATCAAAATGACATGTTATCCTTCTAAGTGAACCAGGTTTTAATGTACTATGGGTAGTACATTTCTTTCTGGTGTTTATCTGTTTTTTGAGGTTGAAGAAATGTCCCATATTTATTTAGTTTTCCAACTTATGCATAATTATATGGTTAGTTATGTACTTTTTTGTTGTTTTTAGCACTCTTTCTAGTAGCCACAACTAGAACAGACAGAATCAGGACAGATCTGCCACCCATTTTTGGGTTCCAACCCAACCACTGCCTGGCTTAGTTTATTTGCGAAAGCCACTCGGTTTGTTATTTTAATGCAACATTTGTTCATTTTAAATGTCATAATGTACTTTTTTACATTTTATTTACATTTTAAATCTTAGACATCTGCAAAGTGCTGTAGATTTCACAATAAGATGACCAATAACAAAGTTGTATAATTCTTTTTGGAAGAAATAGAGAGAGAACAAATTTGTCCTATGTAAATGTTATATGCTGATGCTTAAGGGCCTTGAGCTTTTAACAGATCTGACGTGTGACTTTGTTTCTCATTCCTGTTATCATTAGACAAAAGTGTAGACTAGAAATAATTTCCCTTTGTGCTTTACAAGTTGTTCCAAAACACTAAGAGGACAAACTCGTAGAGACATAAGTCTGGGCAGCTGAGTGTTGTTCCAATTCTATCAGAGTAATTACAGCTAGTCCTTGAGAGACAACACAATCTTCTTAAGATAATAAGAGGCGTTGCACTGTAGATGTAGTTAATCTGTGTGTGTGTGTGTGTGTGTGTGTGTGTGTGTGTGTGTGTGTGTGTGTGTGTGTGTGTGTCTTACTGTGGTGTTCTTCTCTCCCCAGGCTGTTCTGGAGAGCACATGGCCTTCCTCGACCAGAGGGGGATACTTCCTGTGGGGAAAGTTGAGAAATGTGCTTCGGGGTGTGGTGCTGTTCAAACAAGTATGGAGGAGGCAGACCACCCACCCGAAAGACACCCATCTCTCTGGTAAAAACCCCAACTCCATTTCACACAGTTTTTAAATGGTCTGCAAAAACCATGTCAGATCCAATCCAGAAAAATTACACATGATTGCACATGCCTTCTAAGATTGGAAAAAAGCATTAACTGTTTCGTAATGTACTATAAATGCTCTACACTCATCCAAGGTGGAGGACGAAATGGGCAAAATATCTAAATATGATTAAATAAAATTAATTGAGACAGATTTTACTCTAAATACCCAATTTAAGTAATAATGATAGTAGTAATATGACTATTTTACCAAATGTGTTAGCTTAACAACATGTTATCGGCATATTCTATTGAAATCAATTGCCTGAGTCTTTAGGCGCTTTAGGCGAAAATAACTTATGCTTGGAATTTACCTTTGAGGATCCCTTCCAAATAGTCTGATTCTGAGATTCTATTTTTGGTTAGGAAGTTCACTATTCAGACTCAGCAGATTTTGTAACAAAATTCAGTGGGCAAAGGCCATAGAGTTTGGGCCAGGTCATTAATAGCTACATACATTCCCAGGGAAAACAAGAACTGAAAAAAAGGTTAATGTGTTCCTTGAATGCAATGTAAGTGGCTTTGGATAAAAGCCTCTGCCAAATGCATAAATGTAAATGTACATTCATTACTTCTACAAAGTTATAATCATTCTGACTATTTCCACACCAGGACTGTAGATGTCTTTTCAAAATAGTTATATCACCAGACTTGTTTCTTTGAGACGCAAGCCTGGTCAAAAGGAAGGATGGAGTCAATACCATTTCTCACTGTCAGAAAATCTTTCCATCATTTTGCACAGAGGCAGGATTACTTGAATTTTGTGCCTGAGGGAGGTACTGTCTCCCAGCTATCTCCCCCCTCTTCACTCGGGCATGCTGAACCAGAGAGGCTTTAATGGGTCCAATTAAGATGAGCGTCGATAGCCGCCTCTTCAGCCACCACAGTTCACAGTCTGCACTCGATGTGATCTTCTTTCTCACACAGCCCTCTATAAGCAGCATATTTGACTAGTGCAGAAGAGGGCTTTAGTAATTAAAACAAGCTCAACACACTACCCCCAACAAACTGCAGCCTTTTCATTCAAGCAAGGGACTAAAGACCCAATTGGCTGATTGCATGCTTTTGGAGCCATTTACTTTTCAATGCTTTATATTAAAGTAATACAAAATACAGTTCAAAAGTTTGGGGTTAATAAGATTTCTTTTAAGACAGTGACTGTAAAGAACTTTCTGTGAATCGAAGTATACTGCAAAAATTTGTTTCCACCATAATATTAAGCAGCATGACTGTTTTCAACGTTGATTTGATAATATTATAATAAATGCTCTTGAACACCAAATCTGCATATTATATTGATCCTTGAGGGTCATGTGACACTGAAAATTGCAAGCAATAGCTGCTGAGTTCAGCTTTGCCATCACAGGCATATTTTATACTTAACAGTATATATAAATGCTTTATTGCAATTTTGTGATATTGATTATGAAATGTATATTATGGATTTTAATATGAACTTTACTTTTTTTAGGTCAACAAAATTCAAAATATCAATAAAACGTTTTATTTTTTTATAAAATAAATTACTTGCATTATTTTATTAGTCTTTTTTGGGGATTGTTAGTATTACATATTTTATGTGCTTTGAAAGCCCTCAACATCTTACCACGTGGGTGGCTTATTTTTTTATTTTGGATCAGAGATAAGTACGTCACTAAGTACGTGTTCTTTGATTGCTCTTTTCGCTCTGTTGCCACTTTGAAATATGATGCAATCTCTGAGCAGAAAGCTTTTCACATTGCAAACTGTGGTGTTTTGAAATGTGTGACTTGTTAGTTCTTCTGCTAACTGTCATACTTTTCTTCTGAGCAGATGCCAGTGATCTTGACAGTGTCAGCCATGGCAGTCTGGACAGCTCTAACGATTCTGCGGAACGAGCTTCCATTGATACAGACTTCACTAAAATGGATTCCAGTGATGACAGATCCAGCACAGGTACCCGGGCTGCCTTCAGTCTGTCTGTGTTCTCCTTCCATCATCAGTCCTCCACTGCGCTCTCGGCACAACAGGAAGTGCCTCTCTTCCCTTCAAACTCGTCAGAAGTCTCTAGGAGAGTCATTATTTTTCACTGTGGGAGTGAAAAAAGACATCTCTACCTCATTTTTCTCTCTCACTTTCAAGCACACATTAGTATAACACATTTGGTTCAGTGAACAAAAGCATTACACCCTTTCACATGCCCCAGATGATCCAAATGAATTTTGAATGCAACTTCCAAAGTAAAAAAAGATGTGATAAAATTAGGGATTTTATTAGGAAATGCTCTGCTGTTCAAAAGGTTTGGGGTCAGTGAGATTTTTAAAAATGTTTTTTTTTTTAAATCAGATAAAAAAATGAGGGTTTTTTTAATGCTTCAATGCTGCAATGATCAAAATAAAATACAGTAAAAACTGTAATATTATTACAATTTAAATTAATATGTTTTAAAATGCTGTTTATTTCTGTGATGGCAAAGCTATATTTTCAGCATCATTACTCCAGTCTTCAGTGTCACATGATCCTTCAGAAATCATTCTATAAGCATTTTTATTATGTTGAAAACAGTTGTGCTGCTTAATCTTTTTTGTGGAAATTCAAAAGAACAAATAGAAATTTTTTGTAACATTATAAATTTTGTTACTGTTACTTTTGATCATTTCAATGGATCCTTGCTGAATAATCTTACTGTCCCAAACTTTTGAACATTAATGTACAACATTTTAACAGTATCTTTAAACTGAGATCATCTACATACCCTCATGTCACTCAAAAAACCTTCCTGCTGAACACAAAAATTCATGTCTGTTGAAAGTTAATATGGTTCAAAACAACATTAGGCCCCATTAACTTTCAGTATATGGACAAAAACATATACAGAGACCTTTTTCCTAATATCTTGCTTTGTCTTCCACAAAGTCATTATCTGACACACATATCTGAGAATATGGTAACTGAAAAAAGCCACCCCTGTATGTTCGAACAGCTTTTTGAAGTATTCTAAGGCTATCCACAGAGGAGATCTGAGAGACTGAACTGAAGAGATTCGTGGTTAGCGAAAACTCTGAGACAACAGTGTAGCAAGAGACTGACTGCGCAGGGAAGAAGGGAAAGAAGGAATGACTAATATTGTTATTTTAGCTCACCTCTGGAGGCAGTACTACAGGGAGTGCAGAATTATTAGTCAAATGAGTATTTTGACCACATCATCCTCGTTATGCATGTTGTCTTACTCCAAGCTGTATAGGCTGGAAAGCCTACTACCAATTAAGCATATTAGGTGATGTGCATCTCTGTAATGAGAAGGGGTGTGGTCTTAATGACATCAACACCCTATATCAGGTGTGCATAATTATTAGGCAACTTCCTTTCCTTTGGCAAAATGGGTCAAAAGAAGAACTTGACAGGCTCAGAAAAGTCAAAAATAGTGAGATATATTGCAGAGGGATGCAGCAGTCTTAAAATAGCCAAGCTTCTGAAGCGTGATCATCGAACAATCAAGCGTTTCATTCAAAATAGTCAACAGGGTCGCAAGAAGCGTGCGGAAAAACCAAGGCGCAAAATAACTGCCCGTGAACAGAGAAAAGTCAAGCGTGCAGCTGCCAAGATGCCACTTGCCACCAGTTTGGCCATATTTCAGAGCTGCAACATCACTGGAGTGCCCAAAAGCACAAGGTGTGCAATACTCGGAGACATGGCCAAGGTAAGAAAGGCAGAAAGTCGACCACCACTGAACAAGACACACAAACTGAAACGTCAAGACTGGGCCAAGACTGATTTTTCTAAGGTTTTATGGACTGATGAAATGAGAGTGAGTCTTGATGGGCCAGATGGATGGGCCCGTGGCTGGATTGGTAAAGGGCAGAGAGCTCCAGTCCGACTCAGACGCCAGCAAGGTGGAGGTGGAGTACTGGTTTGGGCTGGTATCATCAAAGATGAGTTTGTGGGGCCTTTTCGGGTTGAGGATGGAGTCAAGCTCAACTCCCAGTCCTACTGCCAGTTTCTGGAAGACACCTTCTTCAAGCAGTGGTACAGGAAGAAGTCTGCATCCTTCAAGAAAAACATGATTTTCATGCAGGACAATGCTCCATCACACGCGTCCAAGTACTCCACAGCGTGGCTGGCAAGAAAGGGTATAAAAGAAGAAAATCTAATGATATGGCCTCCTTGTTCACCTGATCTGAACCCCATTGAGAACCTGTGGTCCATCATCAAATGTGCGATTTACAAGGAGGGAAAACAGTACACTTCTCTGAACAGTGTCTGGGAGGCTGTGGTTTGCTGCTGCACGCAATGTTGATGGTGAACAGATCAAAACACTGACAGAATCCATGGATAGCAGGCTTTTGAGTGTCCTTGCAAAGAAAGGTGGCTATATTGGTCACTGATTTGTTTTTGTTTGGTTTTTGAATGTCAGAAATGTATATTTGTGAATGTTGAGATGTTATATTGGTTTCACTGGTAAAAATAAATAATTGAAATGGGTATAAATTTGTTTTTTGTTAAGTTGCCTAATAATTATTCACAGTAATAGTCACCTGCACACACAGATATCCCCCTAAAATAGCTAAAACTAAAAACTACTTAAAATATTGATACAAAAATATTCAGCTTTGATATTAATGAGTTTTTTGTGTTCAGTGAGAACATGGTTGTTGTTCAATAATAAAATTAATCCTCAAAAATACAACTTGCCTAATAATTCTGCACTCCCTGTATGATGTGAACTTTATGCCCCATCTGATTTCAGAAGCAGCCACCCCACGAGTGTTTCTGCCCGATTACAGAATATGTGAGAGTAAATTAGTGCTCCTTTTTGATGTTATCATATCAAGGGTTATGATGTTCTGTTCTAAAATAACTTTGTTTGAAGCCTTTCCCCTCTATCCAGCCGCATCAAATCACTAGAATATTCAATACAGATTTGTCAGCCATCAAAAAGATTCCATCATATTAGCCCTGCACAAAATCTGGATGATTTTTTTATGTTTTGCCCGTTTTTTTGTTTTGTTTTTGTGTGTGTGTGATTTGTTCTGAATTGCACTGGATTATCTGTTCCAAAAGAATTGCTGATAGAAGGAAAAAAACAATGCTAAATGCTCAAATTAAGACCCAGATTATGTTAAATGTGTTTTGTCCATCAGTGTCCACTTTAGATCCAGCAGAAAGATCCACCTTTCTTAGTGTTTGTTTCTGTGTATTGTTTTGATTCCAGGTGGTCAGTCTGATCAGGGCTATGACTCTCTGTCTAAAGAGGAGGTGAGGTTAGGAGGAGTTGAGGAGCAGAACTCCTCTCCAGACATGAAAGAGAAGGACAGAACCTCTTGCTCAAGTGAGTAATGGAGAGTTATTTTGTTTCTGAACATACAAAGGATATGTGTGACACAGAGGGCTGGAGTAATACCTGCCAAAAATATTGAATATTATTAAAACATATTAAAATGGAAAACTGTTATTTCAATTACCAATAATATTTCACAATTTTTAGGTATTTTAGATTTTTTTTTTATTCTACCAATCCCAAACTTTAGCATATAGGTTTACAATTCAAATAATTTACAATATGCTGTAAAAAAAAATATTGTTTATGGGCATTTCAACAAAACTTGCATGAAATAATTATCAAATGTAGGCATTTTTAAAATGTAATTGTATCTCCTTCGCCAAACTTAGAGTTGGTTTACTCTTTTTCTTATATTACCAACCAAACTACAACACACATTCACTCAGGCATGTTGTCACAAGTTGCTCTCTCGCTAATATACCTGAAGATTTCGTCTAAATATATGGTAGAATTATGTGCATTTATGACCTGCCGGAACCCACCAATCAGACAGAGTTTCTTCCTGAATCTCAATCATTTTTTTGGATTGGATAAAATGAATGAAGAATGTTTCATGTTTTTTCCATGGGTGCTTGGTCACCCACGGGATCGGCACCTATGTTGTGCAGTAGACAAGTATTTTTTTTTTAAACATGCGAGTTGCAACTCCTCTTTGCTTCCACCTAGTGGTAATGTGTGGCACTGCAAGCTGTTAAACTATTTGTTTATTTGCTTCTTTTTAACGATGGTTCTTTTTTCCCCCTCTCATTTCAATGTTCAGTGTCTCTGACTGCACTCTCAAAGACAGAGGATTCATCCCTTCAGGTTGGAACCCATCCACCCAGAACTAATGGAGAAACCAAAAATGTCCTTTCTGAAGCCCTCCCAGAGGCTAAAAGGCCAAATTCCCTGGATATATTTGGAGAAAAGCCCATAAGGCCCAACACACTGGATCTATCCCCAGATAAGATGGTAGGAGCACTGATCGAAACCGAAGCGGTGGGTGGCGTTGTGAGCCCACCTAAAGTTGCCGTGGAGAGGACTGCTAGCTGCATGGTTGCCATGGAGAAGAGAGTTGCCATGGAGAGGGAGCACATCGGCATGGAGAGGAGCGTGAGCTGCAGCGCTGCTCTTGGCCGAGTGGTTAAGAGGACAGGTATTGAAGCAGGGTTTGACCCCCTGTCCCTCATGGTGTCTGAGACTCATGTGCACAGTGTGGGGGAGAATGGGGACACTCCCACTGCCCGCCAAGACCTGGCTGAAGAGATTCATCACTACATGAACAACCTGAGCAGCCCGTTAAGCCAGCGGTCTCTCAGTGTGGACCTCAAGGGGCTCCAGACCCCGTCCCCGCATAGCTCTCCCTGCATGTCTGCAGCGGCCGGCTCCCCCTGCTCCTCCCAACTCCAACTCAAACCTCAACCACGAACACGACTCTTCTCTTCGCCCTCCCTTCCTCAGGGACGAGTGCGCAGGGTCAGGGAGCAGCGGCCCACCTCCCTGGCCTCCCCTTCCTCACCTACTCCCTCCTCTTCCTCTTTCTCCATGGACTCTCTGCTCACTCCAACTCTGGACGTCTTCAAGAGCAGCTTCCTCTCTGCTGGGAAGGGTGTCGCTGAGAAAGCCAGCCGACTGTATTCACGACTTTCTTCCCAGACGTCTATTGCACAGGTATTCATGACGTCATAGTTCTGTAAATGCAGGCATTGTGTTTGCTGGGTATCTTGCAATTCTGACTTTATAACTTGCCCTCACCAGGATTTAAACTCTGACCGTGTCAGTGTGTCTTCACTGGGGTCAGGTGACCCTGATTGCTCATCTCTGATTGAGAGTGATTCCTGTGTAGACCCCGAGGGGCTCTCTTCCCCCCAGCGGGATGCCGCTCAGCCCGTCACACGGCCCAAAAGAAGCCCTTACAGGAGTAGCCACTGCCTAGAAAGCCCATCCGCACCACCTCGACTCTTCCGCCAGTCCTCCCTCACTGGTGAGTGTGTTCACTGCTTGCTTTATTCATTTACATTTTACATTTATGCATTTGGCAGATGCTTTTATCCAAAGCGACGTACATTGCATTCAAGAAACACATTGACAGTCTAATCAGTTCTTGCTTTCCCTGGGAATCGAGCCCATGACCTTGGTGTTGCAAGCTCCACTCAATGTTAACAGCAATGCTTTACTGGTTTAGCTACTTGAAAGCTTATTCTTGAAATCCAGACACTGTCATGTTTAAATACTACTGATAATATGGAAAGTGGGGGGGGGGACGACAATGTAAATTTACATTTACTATATTATTTAGCTTTTTAAAGACTGATTGGAGATTGTGAAATTAATCATGGTAAATTTTACTATTGGCTATTAATTTTATTTATATTTTTTATAAAAATGTTTTATGTATTTGTGTTCTATTTTTCTAGGAAATTTCTCTTGGCGATTAAAAATAATATATTGCATTAAAATAATTTTCTTTACAATATAAAACCATATTAGGAGCTCAGCTAATCAGGATCTCTTTCTTACTTTTTAGGTTTTTTTTGTTTGGGTTTTCTGACATTGGGTTTTCTAGATGGTTGAAACTGAGGATGAAGTCGGCAAAATGGTGGATCTTAGCAAAATGGCTGGAATTACTTACAGCACATTTAATATTAATAAGTAACGTTCATTCGAAATGTCTTGCCTCTGCGTCCCCACCCTAAAACTTTGAGGTTTCCACTGAATAAAATAGACTAAAAATAGAAGGTGTGCTAGAAAATTGCCCACCAAGCTCTCTCATGAGTCATGCTCGATATATTTAGGTGAGGAGAAGAGAAGGAGAAGGGGATATGTTTGTAAAGGAGAGGTAATTCTATTTGTGACCAATTCAGTTGTAAAGATGAGTTGTTTTGTAGCCTTTCCAGGTCATTATGCAGGACATTTCGGGTATCTGATTAAGCATGTTTTAGCATATGGAGTGCTGTGTGTTGTTCATTGTTTCTGCTCCAGCAGCTGCAGAAGTAGGCCAGTAGACAGTGCTGTGAGTGTGTCTGGTTTTGCAGTAATGGGGTCTGAGAGGGGCTCTTTAATCAGGCTGACTGGGGTTGTGCTGTAGTGCTCCCCAATCACTCACATTCACCTACACACTCTTATCCTAGACTTCTGTTGAGATTCAGAATTAGCATTCATAATCCCTGCAGGCAGTCACCTTGAAATGACTTGTTTTTGGGGAAGATTGTTCTATGATGAAAAACATCATCTCTTGAAAGCTCCTTTTGCTTCAGAAGAGTTATATTTGTTTTGTCTTTTGTCCTTCAGGTCCATCGCTGACAATAACAAAAGGTCTGCAGACCTCAGATGTGTCTTCTGAGTCCAGCCTCACTCAGTCCGCACAGAATTATGACATTGAAGTGAGTTTTTCTTTCTTTGAATGACGCATATGTTTAAGTGTTACTGTAGCAGGACATATTTAGGGTAACTTTGATTGGCTTTCCAGGTACGTATGTCCAGTTGTTCACGCTGTAACACCTGTGAGAGTTTGGTGTATGATGAAGAGATCATGGCTGGTTGGACAGCTGATGACTCTAACCTCAATAGCACATGCCCCTTTTGCGGCTCGCCGTTTTTGCCCCTGCTCAATGTGGACATCAGAAACCTGGGTGACCAGGAAAGGTAATTTGATTTGCAATCTAATCAGTAGACATATCTATGGAGATATTCGCCATTCTCAAACCATTTTCCTCTGTTTCTCATCAGATCCCCTTCTCAAGACACACATACTTGCAAGAAAGACACAGAAGATGAGCTTCCACAAGTTTATGATGTCGCTGACAATCTATCCAACGATGGCAAAAATGACCCTGTAAGAATAAGTTCCTCAATCTATAATTTGTTACATTTCAGTGTTTTAGAATCATGTTGTAGGGGAATTACAGTTAAGACCCGAGGACCAGATATGTTGAATGAAGACCAGGAGTCAGAAGTGCAGTCAATAGAAGAAATTTTAGTGAAGTTTAGTTTGCAGTTTCATCAGCAGAAGCCAGATTCAGGTCTCACAAGGAGTTTGTAGGCCGCCCCAAATACAACAACATTGTTACAGCAATTATACTCTAACAGAAGGTGCTTAGGTACTAACTACGTCATTGCTGAAGGTTAAATGATTCTGATTGGCAAAGAAAAGTAAACAAAATTTTCCACACATGAGCAGACAGTCTGAAGCATATCTTCGTTGATCTCATGGTTGAAGGGTTAGTGACCTTCCACTTGGCTTATTGAGAACAAGTCATTCCATCTCCTTATGGTGCCAGTTAATCACCTCACCAATATAGACCATATTAACGCACACACAGATACACAGCTTCTCCAAGGCTGAACTTGGCTCAGGCTCCAACTATCAACAGAAAGACTTCTCAAAACATTCTGATAACGTTCTTTCTGGTGAGACAATATCCATCCTTATTCTATGGAAAATTACAGAAAAGGAAAGAAAGGCTTTAACTAATAATAATTTTTTACATGGTTGATAGACTGAAGTGTAATGTGTGTATATATACAAAAAAGAAAAAGAAAACAATATATATATATACAACAAAAAAGACAAGATTATATATACAAGCGGCAATGGATTTCTGAACCATCCCCACAATATTATATCACATATCACTTATTATGGTATTAAAAGTTACATTTACTACAATGTACCATAGTCTTGATTAATCTGAAACATGCTGCAATTTACAGTTTATTCTAGAGCGACTTGTATAATGCAGTTAGTATCAATCAGGCAAAACAATCCTTTTGTTTTGGGTCTATGTACGTTCAAAAAAACAAATGAACACGGTACATGGACTCAAAACATGCACAAAGCGCGCACACACATTTAGTGCCGAATGGGAGTGCCACATGTGTCTAAGATTATTTGTAGAGTGCATTTCCCACACACTGTTTAAAAAAAAAAACATTTGTATTTTTATAATAAATGTAAGCCAGGATAATTTAAGTTTGTATCATACCTTTATTTATAATTCATTTTCTGTTCTGAATGCTGTTGATGTGAAAGGACTTGTTGTAAAGTGAGGGTGATTGTTGTAATGTGTTACGGATTGATGATGTAAAACTCTGGATCAAGTCTTGACGTGGCGTACTGTGGGGATCGTGTTCGTACAGTCTGACAAGCAGCAGTCGTAAATGACTATTATAATATAGGATAGTCGTATATGCTAGATCAGGGGTGCCCAAACTTTTTCCTATGAAGGGCCAAAAATCAAACTTGATTGAGAGCCGCGGGCCAAAAGTAAATTTTGCATCATAAATCAAATTGTATTACATTAAAGTTGCTATGGGTTTATTTATTTAATAATATTTAAAATAATTATAAAACAACTTTAATCTGATTCACTAATGCGGTTTTATTTTAAGCTTTGCATTTTAATGAACAATTTAAATGGGCAACAATCCCCAAAGTGTTCAATGTACAATACAGTTCAGTGCCAAATACACAATCAATAATAAAACCATATGGTTGCAATGTCAGTAACCTAATGAGAGATATGAAGCTGGTCCTTATTTTTCAGAAGATTGGTCTGTAGCTGACTAACAGACAAAGACAAGATATTATGTAGTTGAGAGTCAGTTATTTGGCTTCTTAGTTTACTCTTGTTCAAGTTCATCAGACTGAAAGTCTGCTCACAGAGGTACAGTAATCCCTCGCCACTTCGCGGCCTCAGCGCATCGTGGATTATTCAAAAATATTCATAAAAAAAATTAAAAGTTAAAAAATACCCCCATGTACAGCCGTATTGCTGAAAGCAGCGTTGTTTCCTCGTGACGCGAGAGAAACGGTTTCCCACTTCTCAGGATGCCAGACAAAGAGAGAAACTATCTGAGGCTTTGAACACGCCCACAGCACTCAGGCAAGACACGTGATTGGTTCCCAGCGCGAGCTCGACCAATGAGAGCACGAGTGGATCCCGTGAGCTGATTGGCTGATCCTAATTCGCTGATTTTCACCTATCGCGATAGTTCCGGTCCACATTAACCGCAATAAACGAGGGATTCACAGTACTGTACAAACAGAGACAGTATCACTGATGATGAAGGACGTTGCAGCGCGCTGTGCTCAGATCGAAGTCCAGCAAGCAGCTCGTGAGCCTGCTGTTTCGCGTCTCGCCGCTGTACTTTGAGAAAGCTGCACAATGTTTTGTTTCATGATGACGACGGATATTGTACTCTTTTAAAACAGCAACAGACTGTTTGCAAACTAGACATATTGCCTTTGATTTGACTTCTGTGAATAAAAACTCATCTTCCCCAGCTTTTAAAAAAAAATCTCTTGTCTGTGTGCCACTGCCTTGATTTCTCCATTATTGCGTTTAATTTGTTGACGTTTATTGACGTCATGTGTCGCAAAGCACGCAGTGCTGCGCCTTGAATTGCGCATTTACAATACATTTAATAAATTTACATTTAATTTCAGTTTACTCTGTTGCAGTTCAACTATAAAACAAACAAAATTGTTATGTCAAATTAGAAATGACAATCTGTGTCGAAGGTACCTCGCCCTCTCTCTCTCTCTCCCTCTCTCTCTCTCTCCCTCTCTCCCTCTCTCTCTCTCTCTCTCTCCCTCTCCCTCTCCCTCTCTGTTTTCCCTACTGTTTTCAAAATGTCTGTTTTAGCTCGTGTTTATGTAAGTGAGATGCTCTTATGCTATTTAAATGAAGTCAGATGCTCTTGTGAAGTCACTTATAAGTGACTTATAAGTATAATTAGTGCTGCTATAATTTAGTCACATACAGTGTCATAATCAGTAGTGAAAAAGCACATTCTCTACTTGAATTTAAACTTGAATTAAGTGCCTACTAATTAATATACTTAAGTATTGGAAATCAAAGTGCATGTGGACTACTGAAAGGGGTTAAAGATCAGCCAATCAAAGAATACAGTGAATCTACGAAATTTGTAAGTAATCTTTTTTGTTTTAGATTATATTTAAACGTTTCTCCAAATTAATAAAATACGTGGCTATTGTCCACCACTACGTGTAAGTACGTAGTGGTGGACAATAGCCACGTATTTTATACAAATTACCACAACGTATAAACTACAGTGTTTGTAACTATTAAAAACTTTAATATTTGTTTTCGGCAAGTTTGTTTTTACGTCAAAAGAATAACTAACTAGTTACGACTCAATGCGGAAAAGATAGAGCAACAAGTACGAAGTGTGGGGAATCTGTTGACCAATCAGAATGCAGTGGAAGGAAATCCAACCCCGCCCCCTGGATCTGGATTTAACTCCGCCCCTTGGATCCGGATCCAACTCCGCCCCCTGGATCTTGTGTACTGCATTGAGGTGCTACTGCCTAGTTTGGGCACCTCTGTGCTAGATATTATAGCAGTCATATAGGACTAAGTCGTACAGTGCACCCAGCTTTATTTTCTATATTTTTATTTTCTTTATTTTCTTCTAAAATATTATAATTATATGTTTGTGGCTCAAAAGTTGGTTCAGTTCATTAGGCTGGTAGTTATTTTAGTCTTTCTGTGCTGTAGGAGCCAGTTACCGTGCCCTACCTGAGTCCTCTGGTACTTTGGAAAGAACTGGAGAGCTTGCTGGAGAACGAGGGAGACCAGGCCATCTCATCGGCAGTCATTGTGGATCACCATCCCATTGTGTTCTGGAATCTGGTGTGGTTTTTCCGTAGGCTGGACCTGCCCAGCAGCCTGCCGGGACTCTATCTGAGCTCCAAACACTACAGCAAAGATGCTCAGGTGGGTCTCAATAGTTCTCACATGACATTCCTCTTCCCATTTGTTTTTTTTTGTTTTAAACGAATGACTAGTTGTAAATGCATAGAAACTGTGGTTGATGCCACTGTATATATCCATAACAGCTTGCATCAATGTTATGTACATGTTTTTTTGCAGCCTCTGCAAAGTTGTGCGTCAGAAGACAGTAAAAATGTCTTGGTCCACATCCTGTGGGACAACCCCAGACTGCATCAGGACTCCATTCAGCCCTGCTACTTACTCTGGAAATCATATTGTAAGAATATGTCCTACAAACTCATCTGCACAGTGAAAAGTGAGCTTTATGACTAAAATGTGCATGAAAGTGGTTCTATATTTGAAATTAATGATCCTGTTTACACTGTTGGACATGAGTTAAGCCTAAAACCATGAGGCTTTTTGGTTGAGCAGAGGTCTGGTATTATTTTTCTAAAAGTATGTTTAAATGACAACTTTTGGTCCTTTCCTTGGTCCTTTCAGTGTTGTCAAAAACAATCCTCATGGTTCCACGAAGATGATTAAAAGCGCTGTATTATATTGCCAGGCCAGTAGTTGGTGATGTCACTTTGAAGAAAAACGACTCTTCTCTAGATTATACACGTAATACATATGCACATGATGTCACCGTTTTCACAAATTCGTGTTTTGTAGTTTACATGGAGACGATAACGATACACTTTGAAACCGGTTTTCAAAAGTTAGCTTTTCCAGGTCCTCAAAGCTTTTTTTGTGTAAATAAATGGCCGAAGCACAAGAAATATTTGTAATACTTTTAGTTAATGGTAACAATACGCTTTCTTATGGCAGTAAGCAACCACCCAGAACACCTTGGCAACTGCATAGAAACTTAGGAATAGCAACCTCCTCAAAACACTAGCAGCTGCAGCAGTAGCTTTGCCTGAACGGGTATCAGCCATCTTACATCATAGTGTGTTCATATTTTTTAATAGGTGCAAATCCTGCAGTGTCTGCCACCATGTGGGAAGTGGAACAGGCTGTGAGCTTAGAGCTGCTGCAGAGTGTCGTGAAGAGCATCCAAAGGAACGATGTCTATCAGCCCATGAGTCAGATACTTCAGATACTGGGCACCAGACTGGGCTTCGTCAGACAACGGTATGAGAACAATAAATGTGCCTCAGCACAGAAACAATCCATTTAAATATCAATTTTGGCAAGCTAGTCTTAATGACTTATTGTCTTTATTTTTTATATCCAGGAGCTTATATAGAGACATCCTGTTCCTGTCTTTGGTGGCTTTGGGCAAGAGTAGCATAAATATCGGTGAGTTGGCTGTTTTGATAATGTATTATTCTACTGTTCTTTAAGTGACATGTGAAGGTCAAGTATGGTAACCCAAACTTGGAATTTGTCCTCTTCATTTAACCCACAAGTTAATGCACACACATTAGGAGTAGTGAACTCATTCAACCATTAGTATATGAGCAAATCGGTGTACCAGCATTATATCGGTGTGTGAGAAAAATATTCCCTCGCCAATGCGCTTTTTTTTTTTTGTGGAAAATTCCTAACGCTGAGCATCTTCGCGGGTATTTTTACTAGAAATATCCTAACGACAGCCTCTCATAAAACAGTCACGCGGTTCCAGCCCCTTTATCACCCCTTAATTTGTTCATTCTCTCAGCGTCGCTTGGTTTGGTTGCATCATTCACCACAGTGATACTTTCATAAGATTTACAGCGTTTTTACCTCGTGTTGTTAACCTTAATTGTGATCGCTATTGTTCACGTAGTGAAATATATACGTACAGAACAGCATATAGAAAGAAGGTACGAAATCCTCCCTGTAAGCAGTAACACCCCGCCCGCCTCCCCCGTCCTTTCGTCTCCATCAGACCAGCAGCGATTCTACTCAAAGCGTGCATTGTAGTAAATTGTCAAGTATTTTAATTGTCAGTTATTAATTAGTATTTATATGAGATCTTAATGGTTATAATTTTAACTGTAATTAATAGGGTAAAACAAAAAAAATATTTAAAATGGGCATTTATGATCGTGTGGAATGAATCGAGTGATTTTTATTGCATTCTTATGGGGAAAATTGTTTTGGTGTACGAGAATTTTGAGTTACGAGCTCGCTCTTGGAACGAATTAAACTCGTAAACCGAGGTATTACTGTAATCAAATTTGATTATTTACGGTAATCAAATAAATGCAGCCGTAAGAAAATTCTTTAAAAAAATCTTTGAACGATGATGTACATCTATGAATTTGCTCAACGTGAGCGCTAGCATCGTCACTAACATCTTCATTTATTCTCACAGATTCTTTCGACCGCGAATACAAAATGGCATATGACCGTTTGGCACCCAACCAGGTCAAGATGACCCATAATTGTGACCGGCCACCCAGCGCTGGAGTCATGGAGTGCAGGAGAACCTTTGGGCTACTCAATCTGTGATTTCGCCTCTTCTCATTCCTTCCTCGTTCTTCACCTCCATCACACAGGAAGTCCTAGATGTCCAAGGCCCATCCAAAGAAGCAACACTTTAATTCATGCGATCTGAACATTCATCGTAACCAAAGCTACCTCTGGCTCCCATGAGGTCTCCTTCGAAAATGTTCCTGTCTGTCAATGTGACTGTTCTTCTTCATACACCTTCTGTGAATATGCCACCTTATATCTGTGATCATACACCTTAATATCTGTGATCATGTTCATTACCTTATATCCCTCCTTCACTTTTGCTCTTCCATCTGCCTAATGTCTTGACCCCCTTTGAAAGCTTGGGGTCTTATTTGAATCATCTAGGACCGCTCAGGTAAACTTGAGTTCAGAGGTCGTTGTAGATTAGGAGCAATATTATTGTGCTCAGGTCATTCCATCGCTCCAAACGTTCACGTCGAGTGAATCATGGAGTGGATTCGGGACCAGTAGCTGTAGAACAATCAAATTGATCACGTTTAGGACGCAAAGAAGCACAACGAGCGAGCCCAACAAACACAGTCCTGTTTTGGCCGTCTAGGAGCACTTGTATATTTCACATACAAAGAGACTTTTGTGTACATAGTCTATTATTATTATTTTGAATATTTGTATTATACAGTTATATTTTAAGACTGGAATTTGTTATAATTGACATGTCTCCTATAAAGACTGTTCGTAGTGTATAGGTTTAACTTTTGAGCGTGTGCTGTTTGTCGTTCTGGTCCTGGAGACCAGTCGTATGGTGACCGTCAGTGACACTGTTGTCTTGAGGTACAGAACTGGACCAAATATAAACTCATGGCTCACAGTTTACATGGTGAGAAATATGTTTCATGAGATTTTTGAACTGAGAAATGCCATACCTTGGGGCAAAGAACAGTACGGAGACAAATTTCCAACAGGGTATGAAGAGTAATATAGCTAGTATAAAGAAAAATGGACTGTTAAAATGAACATGAAGTCAGCATTTTACACACACATTTACATAATCCAAAGTGTTTAACATGATTCGTAATATTCGTAATATTTTGTTTTTGTTAAACATTGCTTTATATTGTGCAATGATTCATAAACATTGGTCCCTGTTATCAAGATGCTTAAACAAAGCACTTATTTACTCAGTTAATTCTTTTCAAATTAAATATGCAGTAACTGGAGCTGTTATATTTTAATACTGTTCATTTTTTATCTTAATTTTAATAGAAGATGCACTTTGAAGTCTGTGTGGTAGGTAAGAAGATTGCTGACAAATCCAGTGGATTATGGAAAATATTATTATAGATGTAATTATACACAATGACATTGATGTTAATGCCCCAAGTGGACAAACAAAAAATAGATAATACTGCCCTAGTAAAGTTTTTTTTTGGGGGGGGGGGGAACTCCCTTTGTTTATTGACCCGATGCTGTGTAAAACAACAAAAATATACAATTTACACTGCTGTTAATATTTTAGCAGTTTTTCTATCATCTGCTTTATACGTCCATACGGCATGGTAGTGAAACAAACTGACCTATTTCATGACAAGCTACAGTAATTTTAAGCGTTTAATATGTAAGGTGATTTGTTTTGTTTGTTTTTTAACAAATTATTTTACATTATGGCAATGTGCTTTACATATCACTCCTTTTGTTACTGCTATTTATATTTGTATATATATATCATTTTGTCAGATCTGAGCCAGGTCTATCAAATTGTTTAGAACTGTAAATAAACACACTTAAATCGACTCCAGCATGTTTTTGCTGCTGCCACTTGTTTGTTCAATGAAAGAGAGGGAGGGAAAGTCGCATTTGAAACCCCATTTAAATTTGTTCTGCCCCAACAAGTGAATATTTACAATGAGCAACCTTGAAGAGAGAAATCGACATCCGAAAAGAACAATCATTGCCTCTATTCAGCACTGTTCAAACAGCAGTGTGACATTTGTATGGAAATACTGTATCGGTCATACTGATTACATTAGAATTTGTAAAGAAGTCTTGTTATATGCTTGAGATTCTACTTTTATGATTGAAAAAAAAAATTACATACAGCACAACATCTGCATTTAAAATGCTTGCTAATGACAGTTTTCCATGTTACAAAAATAGTTCCATTGCAGAATGATTAAATTACATAATTTACAATAAGCTCACAATTTCTTCCAATCTAGTGAATTCTGCAGAACTCACTCATAGCTAGTTGAAAACCCACAACATCAAATAAGACATTCACAATATAATATTCAACAAAAACATTTTGGAAACTTTTTCTGTTGCAATTAGTCATCTTTGGGCAAAATTATAGGCAGAATTTGAGGGTGAAACAGATCAGATGGGACATGTCCCTACCACTTTTTCTCAGGGTCAATATCAACCGCAATCTATAATTGAACTCAAACAATGCGAGACAAAAGTGATAAGATTTTGACGTTTTATGGACATCCCCATCTTTGGTATTACTTTAGTCACTGTTGCTATGGTTACTGGTAAGATAAAACAGGGTTTGACTCCCGTTGCACGTTCATACAGACAGTATTTGCTGCTACTGTAAGTTGCTATTTGAGCGGGACACATCTGTAAATAAATGTGGTTGTCAATTGCAAAAACTGACAGTGTGAACATATGCATGTCTTGGTATAATCCCAATAGAAAAATGGTTGAACTACATTTGCATCATCGAATTTTAGAGATCACCAAGTGAAAATACAGTAATCCCTTGTTTATCGCGGTTAATGTGGACCGGAACCCCCCGCGGTAGGTGAAAATCCGCAAAGTAGGATCAGCCAATCAGCTCAGTCGATCTTGCGCCAGGAACCAATCACGTGTCTTGTCTGAGCACCCGTGGGTGTGTACAAAGCCTCTGAGAGAGTTTGTCTCTTTGTCTGGCATCCTGTCTCTTTGTCTGGCATCCATCTCCCGCATCACAATGAAACAATGCTGCTTTCCGCAATGCGGCTGCTGATATGGCGTTTTTTTTCTTTCTTCTTTTCGATAAATAGTTTGGAAAAATCCGTGATGCACTGAGGCCGCGAAACTTGAACCACGAAGTGGCGAGGGATTACTGTATAATAAATTTAGTACTCTGTGACCCTGGAACAATTGGAACACTTCTGTGGCTTTTGATTACACAATCATAATCCTTGTGTGTTTGTCAAGTCCGCGGGGCAGTAAGGTGTCATTTATCATTTTACAGTTCAAAAGGGTGCTCAGGTGTGCCTCTGTATGTGGCCTTAATGTGTCCTTTTGCAAAGCCCACACTGCAGTCTACCACACACTAAAGTGTGGATAACACAAATGGTGACCATTTGGTACAGGACTTGTGACTTTTCTGTGACAATACTGCATCCATTTTAACACAAGCTAAAAAAAAAGTGGTAACATTTTTTGCATCCCTTAACAAAAGATCTTGCGTAATACAGAATAAGTCAAAACAGCCAGTCCAGGGATGCTTTAAATGTGATGCATTATGTGCGAAATTATAGATCAGAATGTTTCGAATGTCAGGATTGTATCCTCATGGACGTGAGTGAATGTTAATATGTATGAAAACCACAGATGTTCTCAAATGGACACAGGACATATAATGATTCGATCCTCTAGCATGACACTGAGCACCAGGAACACAAAGTACAGGATGAACATGGTGAATCCCAACACTTTATTCATCCTCCACTTACAGGCAGCGATGGAGATAATGACGAAGAGGAGCATGAGGAAGAGCAGCACAATGGCACAGAACAGCCCATTACTGCTCACAGTCACTGGGGCAAAGTTATGGCAGAACGAGAACATCAGCCAGGGAACCGGCAACCTGTAACAGAGAGGGATGATGTATTCAGTATGTATTCAAACCAACAGTGTGATTGCAAGTGTGGAATTGCGAAGTAAACAACAGTTCAAAATTCAAAAACATGAACATGTTATACATCGTATTACCAGATTCCCCTGCTTTTTTGTCTATTTTGCTGGGCCATTTTAGTTCCCAACAAAGTCAATGCAGAAGCTGTTACATGTCTCTGAGCAGCACATCATTCGTTGAATCAGTACTGAATCAAAGTTAATGATTCAACAACTCACACTTTAAGACAGTAACTTGTTTTGTTCCTGTTAAAAAGAATCATTTGAGCAAATGATTCAAAGACTCATTCAAAGTGCCACACTTGTGGTCTTTGCAGTTGACAGCTTGTCTACTTTCACACTTTTACACTAATATAATCAGATTTAGTATAAAATATGTGTATTTAGCATGCTGTCCAAGGAGAGGGCTCTGAGCTCGGAATTTGGCCCAAACCCAGTTCACTTTGTGTGCCCTCGTAACATTTAGTCAAAATATATTTTCCTTCCCTCTTGCAGCGACATCCCTTCTATTCTCTGACGATGTATTTACTGTCATGTCAGTGAGACAACCTCTCACTGACATGACATCACAGCAACACCAAACGACAATGATCAAATGATCCAGTCAAGTCCTACATTTTTTCTTGTTCGAGTAGATATTTCAATCGGATATACACAGCTCACAAAAATAAAGGCAACACTTAATCAACACAGTGCACCATCAAGTTAACTGATCCTTTATTGATACCCCTTTTTAGTTCAGGGATATCAATTTGTACAATTAAGCATAAGTGACTGTGAATATGTCAGGGTTCTGCCACATTCGGTATAGTCATTTCTTGGTGTTGTGGCAGAGCTCTGACACTACCATAATGTCTCATGATTTGTGTGTGCGACTCGCGGCTTTGAGTCTCGAGTCGTGCGCACTCTTGTCTGTGTAGCGTCTTGTGTGTGAGTTATGATGTCTGGTCCCGATACTTTGGTCTGGTTCAGTTTCATTTTTGTGTCGGGATTCGGGTATTCATGACTCGTGTGTTCGTCCTTGTCGTGAGTGCGCGAGACGAGTGGTTCCACGTTCTCACGCTCTCTACGTTATGTGATTGGGCATGGTTTCGGGGCTTTGCTCGGGTCTGTGTGCACGCGGTTTGTGTTTACATCGGCCGCGTGCTTTCATGTTGTGTTTTCGTGTCGCGCGCAGTTTGGTTTTCACCAGCTGCGCGCTGTCTTTGTGTTCATGTGAACACATTGGCTGCGTGTTCTTGTCTTGTCATTGAGAACCCCACCCTTCTTGTTCTGGTGTTTTATTTTGATTTGTCCCAGCTGTTTCCCGTTCGATTACCTGTCCTATTGTGTCTATTTAACCCCTCTGTGTTTCCTGTCTTGTGCTGTTTCGTCGTCGTTTTTTTGGTGGTGTTATGATGTTTCTAGTCCTGGTCCTAGTCGAGTCTTGTTTTTGTGGAGTCAGTCTGGTTTTTCCCCTCGGGGTGGATTTAGTTGGGTTTTTGTTTAGTTTTCCTTATAATAAAGTGTCCTCATCTTTCGCACTATTGTGTCCTTGTTCATCCTCTTCATCACACCTAACAGAATCAGTTTCACCTACATTGTGCAAATGAAAGTGACAATAGGTGCACTGAAGAGTCAACAGCAAGACAGTTAATGATTTTGCAGGCGGTGCCCATAGACAATTGTTCTCTCCATATTCTTCCTGACTGATTTGTCTTTAGTTTTGTTAGAGTCCTTGTCACTGTCAGTAGCATGAGGCAGTGCCTGCGAACCCAAACAGGTTGCACATGCAGTCCTGCTCCTCCAGGATGACACATGGCTTTGCAAGGAGATTTGGTGCTCAAAAAGTTCAACAAATCGGTTCAGTGAATGACTCGCTCATTAGAGACTCTTGTTGCTTTCCACCTACTGATGAAACAATATAATCTGCTATCCAAACTGACTGACAGTCTCTCTGAAACATGCAAACACTAGTGGAGTTCACTCAGTGGAAAGAGCAGATCACATTCGAAAACCGGAGCTAAAACTAACCATATAATTTCTATCTATCAAACACCCAAATTTTATTTTTTTTCCGTTATCTTACCCCATGGTGATGTCAAATATGTTGCTGCCTACAGAGCTTGAGACGGCCATGTCTCCCAAGCCTTTTCGGGCCACAATGACACTGGTGATTAGATCAGGAATTGATGTTCCTGCAGCCAGAATGGTGAGACCCATAATCTCCTCAGAGATCCCAATTGTCTCACCCACCTAGGAGAGAAAATCCTGATAAATGCTGACATGTGTCCAAATACATTTTAGCAACAAGTATTGGTTTCTACACTGACCTGATGGGCCCACCACACCATAAGATAGGAAAATATTGCAATCCATACTATTGAGCCAAGGAAGGTAATGACAAAGAACTTCTTGGATGCCTGTGAACCACAATATACAAAAAAATACTTACAGTTCTATCACATGTAAAAACAATAATGATTTAAAAAAAGTGATTTGATTTGGTTCTCACAGGGTTTCTGACATCTGGAACTGTCAGCCACAGTGGAAAGACAATGGGCAACAGAAACAAGTACGTGGCCTGTTTGCGTCTGGTGTCTGGCCACTCTAAGGACAGAGGTTCGTCTCCTTCGTCTTCATCTCCATCATCATCATCATCATCATCACTGTCTTCATCGCTCTCTTCATCACTGTCATCTTCCTCGTCATCCTCTGAATTGTCTGAACCTCCTGGCTCCTCTGAGCCTCCTCCTGCTGCAGCGTCTCCTTCCTAAACACAGAGCGAGAAAGAGACAGAAAAATACCCACACAGAAAATTAAGAACAAAGTATTAGTTCACCCCAAAATGTACGTATAATCATCATTTACTTACACTCAATTTGTTTCAAACCAGTGGGATTTTATTTCTCTTTTCCATGCAATTATAATAAATAGGGACCACAAGAGATTTCAAGCTTCAAAAAGTATGGAAACGCACAATAAAAGTAGCTATATATAGCTAAATCAAATTCAAAGATAATCTTCATCTCTAGTGAGCTGATAACAAAAAAACACATCATGGAGAAAAACACCATTACTTGAAAGCTCTACTTCTCCTTTATTGCAATGCCATTATATATTCATCAAAGCTTTTTCTTTTGTGTTCCACAGGGGTAAGGATGTCATGATATGAGGGTGAGTAAATGATGACAGACTTCTAATTTCTGGGTGAATTGTTCCTTAAATATGAAGCACATACTATGTTTGACATATCGTCTCTGTCAGCTTTACAACAAGGTAAAGAGTTGATAAGCTCATTAAAAGCACATAATTGTCTCAAATCTCCTGCTTCTTCTTCCAAACTTTTTTTGAGATGCAATTGGCCCACCTTTTGTGCCTCCGGCTTTTGACTGGCGTCTTCTTCCTTGGCTCCTGGAGCCGTGTCTTCCTTGGGCTTCTCCGTTTGACCTTCACCTTATTTAACCAGGATAATAAAATGTCAATCAAATTTTTATTCACTTCTTAAAAGTAGCATACTACAAGCTCCTCTCAGATGTGGAGTGAAGATTTCCTCAATAGGAGTGAGAAATGTTGCTATATCATTCGCCGACAATTTCAAACACCAAGATAATCTGCATTGATTCCAAGCCACTCATGCTTAATTCATGAGATGGAGCTTGGTCATTATGTCAGCTAATGTGTAAAGCAGCTCTCAAGTAGAAACAAAAGGTGGAAATATGGAATGCGGGATGCTGTGTAGAGAGCAAAACAGGCCAATCTCCTGGCAGCGTGCCCTCTCTTTGTACCTTTCATCCAGCACACAGCTGGTACGTTACCGTTTGTGGAAATGCAACATTAATAACCATTTTGAATATGCAACAGAGCTCATCTGTGAGGTAAGACAATGCACTGTCCTGTCTACAAAGCTCTGTGCAATCATAATAGAACAGACTAAGATTATAAAATCTCACCTTCACCAGATTTTCCCTTCTTTTCGTTCTCTACTTTCCCCCGGGCCATGTCGTTCAAAATCTGAGCCTTGTCTTTAAATTTCACTGCAAACCAGGAAAGGAAGAATATAGCTTGAATGTAGACTTTGACTGACACTGTCAGGATCAACAATGGCAGTACCACAAATGACAAAAGTCCTAATTTCACAGACGTAATACAAAACGTCATTTTCTCACGCCATCTCACTGGCTACAACAAGAAAGCAATCACATCACAAGTATAACATCACAAACACTAAGCCCCTTACCTTTACATTCCAAAGAGCTTCTAGCCTTTGCATCTCCAATAAACACTGACTCTAATGAGTAAAAGTAGATTCAAATACAATAAATACCTCGGTGAGTTTTACAAATGCATCTTTAAATATCCTTCAGAACTACTCATGTCTGCATTGACTTCGATACCAGCAAATGCCATTATTAAATGTTAGAAGTTCATAATTAAAATTATTCAAAACTGTGAACTGGTCAGAGTATAAATGCATAAGTGTATTGAAAAAAAAAATATAGAGAGAGAGATTTTTTATTGTTATTGTCAGGTTTATGTTCCGTTATTTGGACTCTTTTGACATTCTATTTTGTTTCCATTTGATCCTTTTTTCTGCTTTGCTTAGTTCCAGTTTTTCTGGTTACGCATTACTCCCTAGTTTGTTTCTATGATTATTTATGTTTTGCACCTGTGTCTCATTTAGTTCATTGTTTGGTTGTGTCCTTTGTTGGTTGTCATGTTTGTGTTATGTGTGAATTATATGTAAGTGTCAATTCAAAAACTAAGGCCGTTAATTTACACAACACCATTTTCAACAAACACATACAACTTTTTATGTGTTTTGCCCATTAATTTACACGACAACAGTGTTTGGCCTGAAAACTCAAACTTTAGAAAATTACTTTCAAAGTGTTTGCTTTGAATATTATAGCGTTATCATCTCCTTGAAAACTATAAAACGTGAATTTTGAAAACGTTAGTGTTACACATAGTGTTTCTTAACAAAGTGACATCGCCAACTACTGGCCTGGCATGCACAACACACCTTTTTCAGTTGTTTCGGGGATCAGTGTGAACTATTATCTGTAGTTTCTGAATCACGTCTTGGATTACTACACATAATTTGATCGTGACTCTTATTTACTGTATGCTTTTTTGAGAGTATGCAGCGTATCTCACCAATAGGCTATATTTCTTTTCTTTTTTTTAAGTGACCCAGGCATTTCTTTGTGGGACTGACATGCAGAGTATACAGAGTACATAAAGGCAGTGCAATTGAGGTCCTTTTAAACTAGAAGTGGTACGTGCTTGTCAGTTATTTATCAACCCAAATGTGTATATGTAATAAGGAACCTTTAAATTTGTCTCATTCACTAAAGCAGGGACCCTATCACAATAACAGGATTGAGTCTCTCATCCAGCCTTTATGAGCTCAATCAAAAGCAGCTTAATGATGGAGCAGCACAGTACTGGGAGGTTTTTTTGAAGACCCTGAGAGCACAGGTGCTGCTTCTGAGGACAGGCTGAAGGTCAAGGGGACAACCCCAGCCATCAAACCACTGACCCACCAGGACCTCAGCACCAGGTCTGCTTTACACGTATGCAGTTTTGCTACAATAATTGCGGAGAATACTGCAAAATCTTGTTATAAAACGAAAATAATAGTTTATACTTAAACGGTGACATTGATGTGACTTGACAAATGTCATAGAGCCACTGTGATGGACCCGTCCCTTGTCTCACTACTATGAATCACTCTCCACTCCATAGACTGAGAAAGAGCTATTTATCTTCTTAGTATCAATCTGGACTTAGTGCTGTCATCATATGGAACACACGCTAATCCATTTGTACTAGGAGAAGGACAAAGGGACTCTCCTGCTACACTTCTGAACTTCTTACAGCTCTTGCCTAAGTGAAAATAGGTCTATGGGATTTTGATCCATATACAATTTATGTTTTGATATACAGGTATACAGTCTGTAAAAAGTTGTAACTTTAAAAAAAATCTGAAACAAAAATTGCATCTAGTTAATTCCTCCAGTAAACCAGTAGTGCTCAAATCAACCACTTTATAAAAATGGTAATAAAACTTGCATAATTTGAGTCTTCAAGAAATAAAAGAGCACTACATTCGTATCATGTACCTTTCCAATATTTTAATGTTAACATGTAGTCACATTTTAAAAACAAAGTTTGTAAATTTTAAAGTCAGCTTTTAAAAACATTACTAAAATGCATACTTCAATCAAAAATAAAGTTTTATCATCAACTCCCTCTTGTAATTCAAAAACTGCATGAATTTCTTTCTTTTGTGAAACACAGAAGATATAAGATAATTTGAGAAATATTTCTTTGCCAATACAATCGGTCAAAGGTCACAATGTTCTGAAAAAAACATCTTCTGTGTTCTGCAGAAGTCAGTCATACAAGTTTGGAATGACAAGAGGGTGAGTAAATAACATAATTTTCTTTTAAGGGTGGGCTATTGCTTTAAACCACCAGAATTGAAATTTGCAACACCTTCATGCAGTGTTTGCCTAATGAGTTATCATTATGAGGGTGCAGACACTGAAGGGCTCTTACCCTCTCCAAGAGGATCCAGTGTGTGAATCATCAGTTGAAAGATGGTGTTCCTCATGGTGCTGTTGTGCAGAGAGGCAGAACTGCCCCCGCGCTGCAGTGTGGGCTTTAGCTACACAAGACACGAGAAAATATGATCTCACACAAAATGATCGTGTACAAAGAATTTATATCTGAACCTGCAAATTCTGTTTGACTTCTGATAGAACAAAACTCATATAAATATATAATTTTAGTTACCACATGTTTTAGTATGTTATTAAGTATATTACTTAAATAAATAAGCCCTAAATAAGCCCATATTCATTTGACAGGGCGTGCAAAATGTATCCAATCTTTTCAAGATTATCGTGTGTATCTGTTTTCTGCAGTGTTTTTGGATGTTATAATGCTGCTTCATATCTTAACTTAACTACAAAAAGCCATTTGTAGGCTGATTTCCCAGAAAAGTCCAAATATGTTGGCTATTAAAACACTGCTATGTTCAGTGTCTCAACCAGCGATGCGAATTTGGGCCAGTACTATCTGTTTGGAAATGCGTTATCAGAGCATCACGTATTTTGAATCTAAACCCACTGACATATTTACACATTAACATCTACTTGCATATTTTTGATTACCTTTAATCGATTCTTGTCTTCTGGTTCAGGCGGCCTGTTCTCTTCACCTGAAGTCCCATTGTCCTATGTGCAAAAACAGGTTTATTAATATAATGAATGGGGGGGGGGGTTCTTTTCATTTTTCATTTATACTTTAGCTTGTTTCAGTAATTTTGTTACATCTTTTGCCACTTTTTAGTCCTTGAAACACTAACCTATTTTATTTCAGCTAATTCCCAAAGTAACATTTCTACTTTTAACTTTTCTTTTACGTTTTCTTGTCAACTTTTTAACATTTAATGTTATATTTATTTTATGTCAGCCTTATTCATAGCAGAAATTGGGATTAATAGTTAACAATAACTACAAAAGTGATGATCACCAAAATATCTATATAATTCTGTATTTTATTGTTACTACTGTACTTGTTACTTATCTGTGATAAATTCAATCTTGTGGGTTTAGTTTGACAGAGATCTAGGTCCTCTGAGTCTAGTAAGCCGTCTTACACTATATAAGCTTCAATCACACTTATCAGATTTAAAGACTCTATATGTTATACAGTTAGTACATCACAGCAGACCCTCAACGGATTAAGTGAACATCTTTGGATCAGAGATAGAGTGCCATCATTTTAACACATATTAGATAGTATTATTTTGATCACATGAATGATTAATGATATCCTGTCCACGTCTTTTTATACATGTTTTACAGCATGTGAAACACTTACAGTAGCCCATGGACTGTTTGTCACTGCAGCTTAAACTCTTCTTCTCAGGTGAGTGTGATCACAGAGATGTTATGACAGATTATCAAGTGTTGATCTCTCTAAACCTCCCTCTCACCACAGCTTTTAAGCTGAGGGATGTTCAGGATGAAGAAAGGAACGTGTGAAAATGACTACACAATTGTATTATGTGACGCAATAGTGTCATTAAATCAGATGGGGCTGTCACTGTGAGCCAAACGCACCTGCTCCAAATGCCTCGCCAGCTACAAGACAACTCATTAACAACGTCTGGCCCCAGCAGGCACAAGAGAGCCTTTTCATTTCTGTTTATCAAAGGATAACGCAAACCCATGCATATCTGTTCAATGAATAAACATAAGTGACTCACATTCACCTGAGTGGGATGCTTTTATATCTCTGCTATCACATCCATGAACATATATTATAGTAGTTCCTCATCACTAGAAGATATACCATTGCAGAAATCATCAACACTGTCCTAAACTGAAATAAATGTTTCTGTGATAAATATGATTAAAATGCAATTTGCTATGCAAATTGCATGCAATTTGTGTTCTCAAAGCAAAAGTGGTAGAGCATGGTGTTATTAATGCACAAGGTTTTGGGGTTTGAATCCCAGTACTGATGAAATATGTGTTAAATACACAATTAATCACTTTGGATAAAAGTTTATGCTAAACGAATAAATGTAAATAATTTGACCAGCAATGCTTATTATTCAGCAGGGGATCTGTTTTTATTGCAATTTACAAATACAATTTCATCTTCTATTGACCTCTCCATTTTTGTCAATTCTGAATTAAAATTAATTTTGATTAGGTGCATAAAATCATTTCAGAATTATGGAAATGTTCTGATAAAATAATGCAGGAAAAAGCTATGTTAAAAGAATTAACTTAGTAGTAGTTTTATGTAGCCTTTTATTATTACTATTACACCAATATATATATATATAAATGATTGGGAGATTAGGACAATACCAAGGGCGAAATTTGGTTCTCTGGACTGATGGAGAAATTCCACCACCCTCAACCCACATGCCAAGCACCGAGAAGTATGGCTGAATAACAGCTACAGCTGTGTATACAACAGCTAAAGCTTTTAACTAAAATAAATGTCAAAGATTATTAATGAAAATGAACAAATTATTAAAACTACAAGCAATTGTCCAAATAACTAAATACAATATAGAAAAAAGAAACAAATATAATCAGTGCTCTTTAGGTTTTTCAGGAATGTCTAACTGTACTTTTCAGGTACAGACAAAGAATAAACGTAAAATAACTCTGCAAATATTCACTGTTTTTAAAATGTTCCTATCACTGTTAAAGGTTAATTCTTATTAAAGTTATTCAGTGAAGAGCAAGGAGTGATTTCTTTGTCTTTTGTAGTTTGATTAACATTAAAAACACAGACAGCAGCAGGATATTAGGCTGCTGTCACTGACTAATGCACGGATCCAATATAATACTACACATTCTTTCTCTACTGCTTACCTAAGCCATAACTGACTGTTTATTTGCAAAGGAGGGCATTTTGAGACAAATTTGTGTGAATTTGTCCGTTTGGGTAAAGAGACATGAAAGAAAGACATGAAAGAGAAATAATCTTATTATTTTATACGCTGTCCGAGATGTGCAGCTGTATGTGCCTCAGAAAAGTGGGCATACAAAGCTTTGCACACAACTGTTAAGCACTGAATGAATGACTGGATCCTCGCTGTCAAGGTAAATAAGAGAATGACATGTTGTGGAAAGGATTAACGTCAATCAGATATTATGTTCAATGTTTGTGTAAATAAATATGGATTTAACAGATCAATTCGTGGCTTTTGAGAATCGATACGACGATTTATCAAAATATCATCTCTTTTATTTGCCCAGGCCTACTGAGAAGTTAGCCAGCGGGCCCAGAAAGCCCAAAGGTTATTGTAATTGGTCTACTATGCTCTGATTGGTCAGGTGGTCCAGTCTGTTGCAATTGGCCTGCTCTGCTCTGATTGGTCAGGTGGTCCACATATATGAATAAATAGTAATTGCTAGTTTGCTGGTCCCCAGCATGGTTCTGGTGCACCAGCTACACCACCACAGATTTGCTTTAGAACAGCATGACTATTCTGGTCCACCAGCTAGACCAGCACTATACCACCTGTAACCAGCATAACCAACATGGAGTTCCTGCTGGTTTATACTTGGGTGTTGTGCCATTGACCCAAACATCTGATCCAAACACTAATTCTAATTCTATACATTATTTGCAAAAGAAATGAGGCGTACCTTCTCGGGTTCTTCCACCGCGATGACTTTGACGATGTTCTTGTGTTTCCTGAGCTGAGATTTAAAGGCATGCTCAATCTGAACATTGAACTTCATGAAAGTAACATAGAGAGCATAACCGCACACCAGCATCATACTCTCCCACCACATAATGGTGTTGTCCAAGAAGAAGATGATGAGCATGATGAGATCGAGGATGTAGAATGACACGTCCCGAAAGAGAGGCCACCAGGTGAGGTGAAGCATCTCCCGGGAAAACAGCGCACACATTCCGATCACAAATAGGATGTTAAAGACGGCCGAGCCAACAATGGTTCCAATGCCCACATTGCTATGAGAGATGAAGACACCGATCAAAGAAGTGAAAAGTTCGGGAGCAGAGCCTCCAGCGGCCATAAAGGTCGCCCCGGCCACATCATCTGAGATCGCCAGTTTGTCTGTGATAACCCCCAACGTAGGGACGAAAAACTCATCGCAGACAATGGCCAAAGAAACAAACATGTATACCATTCCAAAGATGTGGAGCATAACCCAGCCTCTGCGACGCTCCTCAATGGAGAAGATGTCCTCTGGGTACTCTCCCTTCATGTGCGGTGCCTCTCCAGGGCTGGGTGCTGTGGTGTTGGGCACCAGAGTGGTCGTATCGGTTGCTGGAGTAGGAACTGGGGTGGGTTTTGGAAGGTTTGGATCCACATAAATGCAGTGGACAATTGTCCTGTTTGTGGTTGTTGTAGGCGTCTCTGTTAAAGATGTTGTTTGGACGGGTATATTTGTTGCTGTCTCTGACGGCTGGACTCCATCTGCGTGGTTAGTGTTCTTTGGCTCAACAGTGGTTAAGTTAGTAATCTCCAACAGGTCTGCGTCCTGAGCAAGTCCAGAGCCATCCTCAGGTTCTTCTGCTATCTGGGGCTCGGGCCAGGGTTCAGGAAGTCTGGCTCTGATAGTGAGTTGATATAAAGAACAAAGGAAAACCCCAGACAGAAGAAATAGAATCCGACTGAGCTGAAGTCTCTTTCTTCGAGTCAGGAACATTTTCTAGTATGTTTCCTAAAGGGCACTGAGTAGTTTCTTAGGGCAATGACACCCAAAACATCCAGAATTTCCCCCCAAAAGATGCAGGGGTATGCAGGACACAATCTCAGACTGTTTCATCTCATTTTCTCTGCGGTGCAGGTGTCCTCTCACAGACCTTACAGTAGATAAAAGGAGGAATACTGAGTGCAACAGTTGTAGAGACAACACTGAATGTAGGATCAGGAGATTACTGTGGATATTACAGATTCTTCTCATACTTGTGTCTAACCAACACATTGCATTGGATTAAATAAATAATATTTAGACAATTGCATTGTCAAAAATTGTCACGTGTGAATTATTTAAAATATTCATTAAAATTCTGAAGATTGACAAAAATACCACTGAAAGTTGCCTTAGCGTAATCAGTAATTTAACCTTTTATAAATGTTATCTATCTATCTATCTATCTATCTATCTATCTATCTATCTATCTATCTATCTATCTATCTATCTATCTATATCTATGCCTTCACAAAAAGGCATAAAGTGAAAAAGGATAAATAATGTCCCTTATCAATAAATAATAATAAAACTTTAAGCTACATGAAGTTAATTAATTAGCCTGTTAAGAAAACAATTTCTTTAATATTTCAGTCTAAGTAAATAAACGTATCATGGAAAATATCCGTCTCGTTTCTATTACACATTTTGCAACCCCTAATAAGAATAGCAATGTCATTGCAAGAAGCAGCATAAAACCCGTGAAACATTGAGTATTTTATAAAAAACTATAGTATGAAAACTAAAATGTAAAGTGTGTATGTTTGGTGGCAGCAGGAAGGCTATTTTATATCATCATTGGGCTATAAAAATATAGATATTATATAGAATATAGAATATAGAAATTAATCATATTAACAATTTAAATGAAAACTTCCTCTGCTGTAGAAAAAACTAAATTCAGAAGACGCAAAAGCAACCTACCGGTTGAAGGACAATGCCGCGGCGGTGCTGTCTCACAGCTGGGCTGCAGGGAAAGGCACGGATGCTGCGAGCGCTGCGATAGGTCAAGCAGGACGCACCGCAGGACAGCTCTTCAGCGTGGATCAGCACAATACCTAATACCTGAAGTCTCATAAGAGGATCAGATGTTCTCTCTCCTCACACTCTCATTACGTCTTGAACCATGTTATCCCAATTATTCCGCAGATATAGACGTCTCATTCATAATTGCAAAAAGTGAATACGCACAAAAATTTATTCATTAAAAATACAAACTGAAGTCTAAACCAACTTTGTGAGAATATTACATCATTACATAACTATGGTTGTAGATTATGGATTACAGATGAGTAAAAAATTGGCCCAAATAGACATTTAACCATTTTTCTTCACTGCATGATCCTGGATTTGCAAGTTTCTGTATTGGCTATCTCTCTGACTTTTCTTTATTTACCCCCTTTATTTTAAGCAAGAGTTTCTATTAGAATACAACATTTTAAAAAATATCCCCTTTTCGCGCCCGTTCCTTACTAGGAACTAGTTGTTGTGTTTATTTTGTTCCCAAACGGCCCGCTTATCACGGCGCACACGTGTGTAGGAAGAAGGGATCAGCGATGGGTACAAATTTAATTCTTTATTGAAATATACAAAACCTGGTATGCATATTTACGAGCTGTATTCTGAAACAAAGGATGTATTATATTCTAAACTTTTATGATAATTTGATAGTTTTTTCCTGTTGTATTTAAAGTGCGAATGTTTGTCTGGACACTGACATTTTTTAACACTCACCAGAATTTATTTACTTATTGTATTACATTTATTGTAAACAAATATCTTAGGTCTTTGTAAGGCGGCTCTATCGGTTGGTTTTAGAGGGGTTTTGGATACTGTAAGTTGGTCAAACTGGGGGAATAGCTAGTTTTAACCAGCAGAGACGTGCAAAACATATTTCGGCAGTGTAACTTAACAAAATCAGATAATTATTCTGTGTGTATGTTTGTGTTATGTCCACTGCAGAAGCTTCACACTCATATACTCTTGTTGTTGTTTTTTTACACAGCTCTCTTAAGCCTTCATTCATAACTGTGTATCAAAGTGTAAAGAGAAGAGTTTGCAAACATGCCTACTGTGGTTGTTATGGACTCGTCGCTCTCCATGACTCGACCGGTGTCAGTGGAGGGCAGTGAGGAGTTTCAAAGAAAGAACCTGGCAGTTCACGGACTGACCATGCTGTTTGAACACATGGCCACAAACTACAGAATGGAGTTCACCTCACTTATCGCCTTCTCCTCGCTCTGGGAGCTTATGGTGCCATTCACAAGAGACTATAATACTCTGCAGGTAAAAACAGATCAGGTGTCGTGCTGTCAGGATAAAATATAATGTAAATGCAAGGTCTTGTACCTAATTCATCATCAGAGCCCAAATGATCTGATATTTGTTGGGGGTGTTATTTAATGTTTTGCAGGAAGCTTTGAACAACCTTGAAGACTATGATAAAACCTGCCTGGAGGCTGCTTTACAAGGTGTTTGTAATATAGTACAGCAGGAGTGGGGAACCTCTTGCCCATGCCAGGTGAAAAGGTTTTTTAATGTTTTCAAAAAAAGTATTTTATGTGCACCAAGGCTGTGTTTTTATTTATTTATTAGACATACATTTTGAAAAGTCAAATTAATAAAATTTAAAATAACTGTTTGTATTTTAATATATTTTAAAATATAATTTATTCCTGTGATGCAAAGCTGAATTTTCAGCATCATTACTCTTTAATGTCACATGATCCTTCAGAAATTATTCTAATATGCTGATTTGGTGCTTAAGAAACATTTGTAATTGTTATCAATGTTAAAAATGTTTTTTTGCTGCTGCGTTTTTTTGTGGAAACTGTGATACGTTTGTCATTCAAAGGTTTATGGTATGCAAGATTAATAATACAAAAAATCTAAATAAAGATGCTGTTCTTTTAAAGTTTTACTCTTAAAAAAACTTATTTATAACAAACTTTAAACCATTCGTGTACATATTGGAATCTGTGTAGTATACACAAAAATGTAGGTTGAAGATTGAAATGTCCTGCTCTTATGTGACAAGATAGTGTCTCAGCATTATGACCAATTGATCTGTTCAGTAATTGGTAGGATTTTTTTTTTTTTAATCATGACAGTGGAACACATAAATGCTTTAGCAGGGTGTCTGAACATTAAACATATTAATTTTTTTAATATAGAGTAATTGTGCCATTAGTATTTTTCTAAAGACATTAACTTTTGTATATACCGTAATGCTAAGCGTGTTGCTTTTCCTGCATTTACGTTGTTGAATAGTGTTTATGTTGTTTTTATGGTGGCCTGTAGGTGGTACTGGTTACTGATGGTGCACTGGGCATTGGTCGTGGATCTTTGCGTCACTCCCTGCAAACAATGAAACAGCGTGTGGAGGACAAGAAATTCCCACTTCCTTTCCCATTTCCTTCCAAACTCTTTGTCATGTGCATTGCCAATGCAGAGGAGGTACTGCAGTCTATTTTTACTATGTCCTTACCAGTGTTAGCACTTAAGCTCATTTTTAACACAAGCCCAAGATACTTTCATATTTTATTCTACAACATATTTGCATCACATATTACCCCACTCATTTTTTTTTTAAAGGGTTAGTTAACTCAAAATTTTAAATTCTTCCATTGTTTACTCACCCTCTTGTCATTTCAAAGCCGTAAGACTTTCATTCATCTTCGGAACACAAATTAAGATCTTTTATTAAGCTCAGTGATGGTGACATTGAAGTCGTGGGACCATGGTGTAGTTTGTTTATAGCCTGCCTTTAGCGCTTTACTTCTAGCGACTGCATTTAAGCTACACAATTCACAAAAGTTGTTCATCTGTGAAAATTATTTTATTGGACAAAATGTGTAAGTATCATAAACTTTGTTGATTACAGAGCTTGTTTTTTGAGATAATCCAAAATCCTATTTGGTTTTGTCAAGGAAAGCAGTGTGATGCTTACTGCCGATTGGCCTACAAAGTGACATCATACTTGCACCATAATTATAGATTTTTATTAAAGGTAGGGTAGGCAATTTCAGAGAGGATCCCACCCCCTCCTTTCAGAGCGCTCTCCAAAGCCACGCTTATATTGCCTACCCTAACTCTTAATATTTGTTGTTTGTTTTTATCTTCATAATTTCCATTTCATTTTTAGTTAGTGGTTTTATTAAATGTACGTAAGTCATCTTGCATTATATTTAAAACTATTGAATGAAGTAATATTTGATGTGCTTTAATCCATTATGTTTTTTTGATGTCCTCTGAAGCTCCAAACTACAGATGGTATGGATAACTTGGAGCAGCTGATTCATTTGAATGGTGGAGAGGGTCAGATATACACTATGGAGGGACCTCTTTGTCTCAAAAGTGTCCAGTCTATGTTTGGGTGAGTGAAGTTGTTACTTTGTGAGTAAATACTACTAAATATCTTCTTGTATTTTTAGGTGCACGTTGTTGTTGAGACAACATTTTGTGATTACCAGTAACCATATCGCTGCATTTTTATGTTGGCAGAAAGCTGATCGACCAAGCGTACTCTCCCTTCCATGCGGTGCTACGCTGTGGGAACCTGGCCTCTGATGTGCAGGTCTTTCCCAGGCCAGAACCAGTGATTATAGATGAGGAAGTGGATCCCATGCCCAAAACAGTGCAAACAGGTACAAGCAGAGAATCTAATAAAATTATCATGTAAATGTTTCTTCCATGTTGTTGTAATATTTGCACTTAGAACTATTCAATTTTATGGTTATTATCCTCATGGCTAATTACAAAAGCATTTTATGTAAGTAGGTTACATTTTAAGGTATTTAGCAGATAATACTTGTAAATAAATAAATGTTATTTTTATTTAGTGCTAATCATGATATATTCTAGAATATGAGTACATTGGTGGAAAGTGCACATAATAGTTATGTTTCATTATTTTGTTATATATATATAGACTTGGAGATTGTGGGTTTTATTGAGATTGGAGATATCTCCAGCCCTCCGGTTTTATCCAGGCACTTGGTCCTGCCCATTGCTGTGAACAAAGGTCAGTGTAATAAAAAATATAAATTATTAACAGGATTAATGGAATTCCATCGTTCTTTTTATTACCAATGAATTGGACTTTTATAATAAAATAGTTCTACTATTTAACCCAAAAGTAGCAATTTCTACCCAGTAAAAATGTCCATGACTTTTCCAGGTCTAGAAATCACACATTTAAAAATGTATTTTTCAAAACCGTGAGAATCTTGTTTAATACACTAAAACGACAGTTGTTGAGGGGTCAAATAAAATGAGAAATACAATATCAGCATGCATCTTCATTTCTAATGGTTTTAGCTTGTTTTAAAGCTGGCTTTGTCTTATTTTAAACAAATTTAAGCCTTCTTACTTCCCTATGATATATACTAGGCATGTTCTTTTGATTGACAGAGGGGGATGAGATGGGAACAGGGACCTCTGATGAGACAGAGGAAGAGACCTCCACAAATCAGATGGCTGGCAAAAGCCCAAACTTCTGCGTTCTTCTACATGGCAGCCTAAAGGTGGAAGGAATGGTGGCACTTGTACAACTAGGGTAAGGAGCAATATAAAAATATGCCTCTGCCTTTTCATAAGCATTCCAAGTTTTTTTATTTTCATTACCAACATATTTGAAGTAAATAATCGAATTACTCTGAAATAAAAGATCTCCCTGTCTATGATTGCATTTCCTTCCATCAGGCCAGAATGGTTTGGAATGCTTTATTCCCAGGCAGATAGTAAGAAGAAGTCCAATCTAATGATGTCACTCTTTGAGCCCGGCACAGAGCCTCTGCCCTGGTTGGGCAGAATATCACAGCTTGGACCTGCCGCAGGTAGCAAGTTTTTGCTCAGTATTTTTATGCAACAGCCACACTTAATAGGCCTGTTAAAATGAAATAAAAACGAATGCATTGTATTGCATTATGCAGTGTGTGAAAGTAGTTAATAATTAAAACACTGTAACACAAGTTAGTAAACCTAGACTGTTCACCTAGTTCAGTAAAGAAACCTGTAGGTAAACACACAAGGGTCAGGGATAACGGTAGTACCAGATATTTGTACCAGATATTTGCATGATTAAATGTTTAGTTTTTCTCTCTCGTGCTTTGCGTCCTTAGACTAGAGGTGTTCTTCGACTACATACACATGATAAAAACATGTTTTTATGATAAAAACAAAGGTTTTGCTTACTGGCCAACGGTATAAATAACTATTCAATGTAATTCTTTCCACAAACTGTAGATGCAGCTGAAAATCCATATGGTGAAGATGATAGTAAAAGTCCTTTTCCCATACAGCCGAAAAACAAGAGAAGCTATGCTCAGAATGTTACTGTCTGGATTAAGGCCAGTGGACTGCAGGTATACATTTGAACACTACATGTATATCTTGACAGGACAAAATTTCATCATAACTAAACTTTTTAATAATCACATTTACAGACAGATGTTCAAAAAATTCTTCGTAATGCAAGGAAATTGCCAGAAAAAACACAAACATTCTATAAGGTGGGTGTGTAGATATATATAAAATGTGTGTAATTATTATGATTCAGTTATTCATGAACAAATTTAATTTATACTTACTTGAATTATACATTGGATCTCAGTGAATGAAATATTCCATTTGAAAATCTTTATATTCATTCTATAATTTAAGAATTACTGGTACATTATGTGACAATAGTCACTTATTACTTTCTACTATCCCTTTTTTGGACTGTGTATAAAATTGTATTTAATGTATAAAACAATTTTTTTTTTTTTATTTAAACACGCAATTTATGAATATCATGAGCTGATATAGGACCCTTTTATTGAGTTTAAAGTACTTTTTTGTGTGGCATTTATATTTGAATCACTGTAGGAATTGAACCGTCTTCGGAAGGCCGCTCTCGCCTTTGGTTTCTGGGAGCTTCTGAAGAGTATGGCTGAACTTCTGGAGAGGGAGTGCACCCTGCTGCCTGACTCTGCCCACCCTGACGCCGCCTTCCAGCTGTCCCATGCTGCCCAGCAGCTTAAACTGGCCAGTAGTGGAGACTCTAAGTATGCAGCCTTTGAACACAACATCACCCCTATGCTCACTGATTTCTCAGGAGGAGGAGCTGCTGAGAGAATATAGAGGATGGAGGAACAACCACCCGTTTAGATATAGAGGAATGTATCTGTATCTAAAAACTCTGCTCAGTGTGTCAATTGTCCAAGGAGAATGGGTT
The DNA here is from genome assembly GCA_037043235.1 of Rhodeus uyekii. Classification (NCBI taxonomy): domain Eukaryota; kingdom Metazoa; phylum Chordata; class Actinopteri; order Cypriniformes; family Acheilognathidae; genus Rhodeus; species Rhodeus uyekii. The sequence goes on along the minus strand of JAWRVZ010000024.1, from coordinate 188,365 downwards.
ACTACAGCAGGATCACACAAATGCTCAATGTTTTAGTAGGTTGGGTTTCCTGTTTTTGTGAGAGATATCAAATGAGAGGAAACCTTGGACTTTGTGATGAGTACTCAATTTGAAGAAAGAAAAACATTTCTCGTTTTTTCAAGACCAGTTTGTGTAAATATTTTTTAATAGAAAACTCTGTAGTTTATGTATGTAATAATGATAGTCATCTGAAAATCTAAGTTTTGTTATACTGAAATTTAATTAAACCTTTTCAGTTACATTTACACTTTAATGTCCAGATCCCACATTTAATGCCACTGTATTGACTCTGTGAATTGAATGTTTTATGAGGTTTTCCCTGAGGTTCATGGTCTGTCTTGTTGTCAGCAGTGCTTAGTGCCAACATAAATGACTATTACAACACATCTCAGGGAATGACAGGAAGATAAAATGTTGCTTGTTTCGTTTCAGTCAAGTGAGCCTGTCATTACACAGCTAATCTACAACGTCAAACACAAACCACCAAACTGCATATAATTGAAATGTATAAATACTTTCATAGTCGTGGTTGGAATTAATTTGGTAAGATTGGTTTTCCTCTGTAGTGTTTTAAAATAATTGTTTATAACCTCTACAGCTAAGTTATGGTCACCTTTAGAATTTCAGTTTTGTAGAAAGCAAATGCACTTGAATTGGTTGCTGAAAGAAGAGAGATGATTTTGCCTCAGACTTCTCTGTGATAAGAGGACAAATATAAAGAAAGAAAAGAGGCAGCAAGTTAACTCAAAGATGAAAGAGCTACAGGAGGAGAATGAAGCATGTAGCATCGCCTTCCCCTCAATTGGCTTTCCTCTTTTTTGCACGAAACCGTCTCCTCCTTTGCTTGAAGAGGTGGCGGAAGTTGATGAAGAGGCCTGAAATGGCAAACAATTTAATAAAATGTTATGGAAATATTTAATTGGCTATATACTATATCTATAGAATGATTTTTAACAATCCGTGGATATACAATGGTGAAATGTTGAAAGAACCCATGTTTTGTTTGTAGCATGTATTTTGTGGACCTTACCCAGGAACATGAGCACCAGGTAGAGCTGCAGGATGTAGGAAAAGCTGAGCGAGAGGCCGATGGCTTTAGGCAGAGGAATACTGAGGAGTTTGGTTTCGTCAAAGATTGGGATGGACTGGATCACTGCCACGGCTGATCACAGCATAAGAAAAGCTGTCAGTTGTCATGATCACGATTTTTTCTTCTGATAGGATAGTCTGTAGATACACATACCTTCAGCTAGCACTCCAAGAGGGTACAGCGGTATCCATATGGTGTATCTCAACCAAGTTAACAACTTCCATTCTGTATCAATGCAGGCCAACATGTAGAAAGGATACCTATGGTTCATTTTTACAAAAGTACGATTAGATAGATCAGTTCTTATCCAACAAAAGTAGCTTGGAGGACCAAGCTGTAGGGCTCAATATGAAAAAGTCGCTTTAGCTCACAAAGGCTGCATTTATGTGATCGAAAATACAATAAAAATAATATTGTGAAGCAGTTCTACAATTTACTTAAGTAATTTATTCCTGTGATGCCAATTTTCAGCATGATTAATCCAGTCTTCAGTGTCACATGATCCTTCAGAAATCATTCTAATATGATGATTTGCTACTTAAGAAGCATTTCTGATTAACAATGTTGAAAACAATTAATATTTTTGTGGAAAATATGATACATTTTTGTGATACATTTCATGTTCATGATGTATTTTCCATGTTCATGGAAAGTTCAAAAGAGCAGCATTTATTTTAAATATAAATATTTTATAAAATTATAAGTGTCTTTCCAGGCTAAATTTAATGCATCCTTGTTAAATAAAATTATTTATTAAAAAAGAAAAATCTAGTGACCTTTGAAAGGTTGTGTATATTATTTATTTTCTAAATAGTATTATATAAAATTATAAATAAGAATATAAACATCTTATAAAAATATTTTATAACATTAAAAACTGTTGCATATATGTATTCTCATTTATATGTTGTCATATGAACTAGCTAAATTGCTTTTAAACCCAGTTTTGAGGTTTGACTCATGAGCTCACAGTTAAAAAAATGCATATAAGAAGTTAAATTATTAGTAACATCTAGCCCATAATACTCAGAAAAGGATATCCTGCAGATAAACACCATGACACCAACTCCTTTGTTTCCTCCCCATTAGCAGAAACTGCTCTTAATAAACAAGATACAATGAGATCACACATTTAACATACTAATATTTACATAATCACCTGAAAATCTCAATCGTACTCCACAAATAGAAGACAAAGAAGACCACTGGCTTGTTCTGCATATCCTCTAGGCTACCAAATATGACAAAAAGGATGAAGTTCCTCCCCATCACCTTTAACGAGAGAAATCTTTGTATTTCTCACTGTCATGCAAGTCAATATTCAAAATGAAGTGCATTTAATTGGCTACTGACGCATGGCATGCATTGGGCAGACCTGAATGAAAGCAGGCATGACTCCAGTCTTAACCAACCCCACAGCAGGATTGATGACTTCCATGATTGCCAGCATCTGACAGAAGTACATCACATCGGCAATCGTATGAAATGTGTCGTAGAAAGAATCTGTTGGGTTGACAAAAAACTGTAAGGACAGACTGTTTTCACACTTCAGAGAACCGCTTTATACCAACCATACAGTATATACAGACATTTGCATAAATGACCTGCAGTTCCTCTAAGAAAAATTCAAATGAAATTCATTTCCTGACAGAGACAAACAGAAATGCACCTTTAATCTGCTTACAAAAAAAATAAAAAAATAAATAAAAAAAGAGACTAACCTTGCCCAAGTATGAATAGACGTACAGTCATGTTGACAAAGATCCAGGAATAGCCTAGGAACTGGACCAAGTTGTACATAAAGAGAAACCCTTTTTTCAAGCCAAGATAAGCTGCATAAAAAGCAGTAATGGTTATTATTTGGTGAGCTGACTCGATGTGTTTACACTCGTAGAATTAAAAATATACTCACGGTCCTTACGAACCCTTGACTCAATGCTGACTTTGTTTATTTTCTCTTCCTGTGAAGATAACACAGCAGTTTAACACATCAGACAAAGTACGACTTGTGAAGTTCCTCAAGTAAACCTCTTTACCTTTTCTCTGAGCTCCATTTCTGCATCTGACTCATCCAGCCAGCGGTCAAAATCGGGTGCTAAAAACAGAGGCTTCTTCTCCTGCTTAGTGAGCCGGTCCCACCAGACGTGCTCCTGCTTCTTCACCGTGATGTTCACCTGCCGCTGGGTGGATTTGTGCTTCACCTGCGAACACAAACATCTTCATGTGGTTCCAACATCAACAAACCAAGGGAAATCATCATTGCACTTCATTACAAAACCAAACATTTTACACGGTGTCGATGTTACAATTTTTCACAACAGTGTAAATGAAGATGGCTGTTACCTCAGGTCTAACCGGCTTTAGGAATTCCAGGCTGAATTCGTATTCATTTTCCCCTTTCGCTCCATGGCCTTGACCTCGAAAAGAGCAGAATAAACAGTCACGCAACTGAAGAGAAAGAGTGTGCAGCTGATTGTTAGTTGTGAGATGTACCTCTGAAGTGAAGGGTGTTCTCTTCTACACCAATTGTGAGATTCTGCGATAAGACAGAGTGAAAAAAGAAGTGTGAAGTTTCAAGCTCCTCCTCCCACTGCCTGTTGTGTCAATATAATGCATTCAAATGCACCAAACAAATATTATAATATGTAGTTATAAAATTAAGCATAAGTGGTTCGCATATCCATTCACGTTGGTTTCAGGCTACCCACACTCTCTGACCACTGACTATCCATGACCTTTCCTGTCGTTCATAATTACTGGATTAAACTATTTTTAAATGTTATGTTTCATGTTAAAGTGATTGTAATATTTAAAAACAATAGATTGAAATGTTTGGTTTGATAGGTTTCCTACATTGAACCCCTGCTGTTTTCATGAGGTTTCTACTGTAACAAGGTTTATAGAAGGGGTTCTCTAAAATAAGCCAAAGGTACTAAAAACATAAGATATTTATTATTTATTATTATTATCTCCCCTCAACAGCGGTTATTTAATGATAAAAGTGTGATTTCTAGACCTTGAAAAATGTATAAAATCTTATAATTGCAAGGGCTGTTTTATGAACATGAATTTTGCTTATTACACCAAGCTTTCATTTGATCAGGTATTTCATTTTAAGTAATTTAAACGTTCTTATCTAGTAAATAACTACTGGAAAAATTGTGCTGCCTTTGAAAAACGCAGGGGATTGAAGTAAAAAGATTGAAAACCAGAGATTTATGATACTTGTGTTAATAGCATGACCAATTAAAAAGTGTGTCCGATGTTGTTATTAGGGCAAATGGTATGTTTTATTTTGGCTTTCTAGGTTTTATGGAGACATACTAAGTGAAATCAATGAAATGGCTTTCTAAAATGTACCATACACAAATTTATTTGCATAAAGAGTAGTCATAGCAACCTTATTAGTACACTACATTACATTAGCAATACCACCTTTGTTCCAGATCTCCCAGTAGCAAAATGCAATTCTCTCTCATTACCTTAATGAGAGGACAGGTCAAACATGGTTGTAATGGTTTATTCTACCCTGAGTAGCAATGAGGGGGGAGAAGGGGACAGTGTCAGAAACTGGATTGTAAATAAAACATGCCCTGCCATTGTAACTGAGCCAGGTGGCAAGTGGTCCAGTAGGATCAAGTCCTGATCTCCCTTTCAGTAATCTTCATCTTCATTCTCTGTGATCTAGGCTTGATGCACCAGTCATCAAACCTACAGAAGATGCTGTTATTTAAAAAAACACCATCCAGTATAAGGTTCTGTTACCTACACCATGGATTTGCATACATATTAAATAAAATACAAGCGAAAAGAAAAAAAAAGATAAAAATGCATTGCTCTTTATGATATAATAGCCATCGAAAACAGGTTTTTCTTACCTGTGCATCACTGATCTCCACTCGCAGGTATATCTCCCCATGCCGCTGCGCCCAGTACACGTGAGGTGTGAGAGCCTGCATTGCAAATATTCACATTCAAAATGCTCTTTCCTTCGATTTAACAATAACTGACAGGCAATGGAAATCGTGCAACAACCGGCCGGAAGACGTTTCCACAGATTCTGTCATTTGTCCAGAATATTCTTCGTATACGCATGCGCGCACGTGAACTCAACACTCGCTGCTCACGGAAGCGTCTAATTTATTTTCTCTAAAACCCCTCAATAATAAGTTTTAACCCTTGAACGTAACAGCCCAGGCACGAGACGAATATGATTAAAACATTGGTTTAAAGAAACTTGTCATTTGACAGTCGGAGAAAAAGATAAAGGTAAAAGACTGTGAATGTAGCGTCTTTTATGAGCCGATGAACTACGCTACCCATGAAGCACTGTGACTGACGTCATCGAATAACGACAATACTGTATGTAAAATGTACATTTTGCACTATGGCAAAGTATTTAAAATATTATTTAACCCTATTATTGTGCTTTTCTTTTTCTTTGTTATTAAAAGTGTAATGTATGCGAAGTTGCGAACCAATTTTTTGTTCTCTATTTTGTAGTTATGGTTGTTGAATATGAGAGATACAACCTTGATTCAGTTCCCTGATTTTGTATTGTATTTATGTAAAGTTCTGCAATAATAAATAAATAAATAAATAACCCTAAAAATATTTTTTAAGTACAATGGAAACCAAATACATACATAAAATGTGCGAGGTTCACTATGAACTCATAAACCTTTATTACAAGCATGAAATACAATATAACATAAATCAAATAGTTGAGCTGCCCTAATGGATTATGGGTAGTTTAATTCATCACGATTTTCTTAAGTAAAATTGAAAAACAAATATTTTTCATAGATAAATGCGTAAATCCACAGGAACATTATCCGTTTGTCAGTTTCGTGGAACATTTTTACTGTTTACACTTCCAGCCGTCGACGGCGCTGTGACGTCACGTTTGCGCCCCTGTTTACGGAAGAAGACAAAAACAAAACTGTCCGTTGACTCTAAACACGACTCATTAAATGTACAATTTACGTGTTCAGTAAAATTCCTCATCCCGTACTACAATTTAAATATGAGTGATACAATAAGTATAGCTTACAAAATAAATGCTTTGGAAAAGGGGAGCTAATCAAATAGAGAAAATCTGTATAGTTAAGACGAAGATTGTTTATTTTGTATATAATGCAGCAGGATTCTGAATGTAATCACGTACTAGACTTACAAACAAATAGTGCGAGATTTAATGTTCTGGTCGGTTTGACTGGCAGTGTTGCTGCACTTAAAGCGCCTTTATTAGTAACACAACTACTTGAAATTCCAGGGGTGAGTGCATTTATATTCCCACAGTTCAAACCGTATGCATGATTTAAGTTCATGTCATTTACATTTTACATGTATGCATTTGGCATTGCATTTTATCCAAAGCGACTTACATTGCATTCAAGATACTCATTGACATTCTAATCAGTTCTTGTTTTCCCTGTGAATCGAACCCATGACATTGGCGTTGCAAGCGCCAATCTCTACCGTTTGAGCAACAGGAAAGATTGTCCTCCAGTGTCCTTTTTATTTCAAATATTTGTCCACTAGAGAGTGCTATTTCTTAAAACATCTTAAAACAAATTATTCGAATACTGTAATATTACATATATTTGATTTAGTGAATAAATAATGAACTCAGAATTTGAAAGATAGAAATCATATTGGTTTTCTTTTATCACACTTAATTTAATAAATTATTAATAAATTATAAATTATTAATTGGTAAATTAATAAACGTATATGTAAATTATGTCTTTGAAACTTAATAAAATTGAGGATTTTAAAGGGATTTTAATTTCTTTCTTCTATTGACCACAACAACAACAACAAAAACATATTTTGAAGAATGTTGGCAATGAAACTGTCGATGGGAGTCATTGTTTGCAAGTCAAGGCTACTGTCAACTATTTGATTACCAACATTCTTAAAAATTCATAACTCATAACCACAAAAATAGATATTTTAAAGAATGTTGGTAGTGAAACAGTTAACAGTAGCCTTGACTTGACTTGCATGCAGTGACTCCCATCAACTGTTTCATTGCCAACATTCTTCAATATATCTTTTTTTTATGTGGTTAGTAGAAGAAAGAAACTCATACAGGTTTGGAACAACTTAAGGGTGAGTAAATGATAACAGAATTGTCATTTTTAGTTGAACTATCCCTTTAAAAACGTATTATTGTTTTTATGGTGTACATTTATTAATATCTACAAATAAATGAATGAATAAATAAAATGTGATCAAATATATAATAAAAACCCATTTATCATTAGTTTAGTTTAGCCCTGTTCATACTTTATTGTGAATCTTTAATGATTTTAATTGATGAGTCAAATATGAATCGATATTAAATAATTTAATTAATTTTATAGGAGTTTTTTTTTAACAGATCTCTTTGTTTTTGTTCTGCTCTCTAGGTCGATGTACGTGTGGTCACCACAGACCACGCGACTCATTTTTACGAAACCAGCGAAGTCCCTGTTTGTGTGTACCGAGATAAGGATGAATGGGCGGTGAGTACAGCCTTTGAAGAGGAAGAGATGCATTTTCACTAATCAAACAACAATATATTGTTTCCTTCTGTTATGTTACATCAATAAACAAACTGACCTGATAAGAGAGTTTTCATTGAAGATATGAAAGCCTTTCCTTATATTTCTATGCTAGATGTGGACAAAGCGCTCTGACCCTGTGCTACATATCGAACTTAGACGTTGGGCAGATCTTTTAGTGATTGCTCCACTGGATGCCAACACACTTGGTAAAATTTCCAGTGGAATATGTGACAACCTTTTGGTAGGTAATGTATTATGTTGTTGTGCATTGTTTTTATTAGATACATTCTTATACAAGTATGCTTTCCTGTAGCTTAAACAGTAGAGTGTGGCGCTTGCAACGCCAAGATCATGGGTTCCATTCTCAGGGGAAGCAAGAACTGATTAGAATGTCAATATGTATCTTGAATGCAATGTAAGTCGCTTTGGATTAAAGCGTCTGCTAAATGCATAAATGTAAATGTATGCTTCCCCACAGACATGTGTGGTGCGGGCCTGGGACTGCAGCCGTCCTTTGCTCTTCTGTCCTGCTATGAACACAGCCATGTGGAATCACCCTATCACTGCACAGCAAGTGGCCACACTTAAAGGCTTTGGCTACGTTGAGATACCATGCATTGCCAAAAAACTTGTCTGTGGAGAGGAAGGTATCTTCCAAGAATTTGTTTTTACGAGGCAATTGCATTGATAAGGGAGAACTGAACAGATAAAAAATTCTTGCATTATTCGTTAACTGGATATAAAACAGATGTTATCAGACAGGCTTAAATTAGCAAATTTACATGTTTCTTGTGTTTTAGACTATCTTACATTTCAGCTTTTTTATCTTCACAGGTAAAGGTGCCATGGCAGAGGTTTCAACTATTGTGGAAACTATCAAACAGTATATACAGAAACACTCTGAATGACCTCAGACTAAACATACCAGGGCCAGCAGTTAAGAGACACAAGGTTATCCACACATCGTTATTATTATTAGTCGTGCTCTATCTTCGATTACATTTAACCTGGATTTTGCCATGAAAAGCTAACATAGCATTGAGAAACAAACAAACATATTATTTTTCTGTCATGTATAGTTCTTTGCAATGATTGTATCCATTGATTTTTGCAAAGACATTTCAAATAAATTTCTGATATTGAAAATTTTTCCTTTTTTTATTACCGGTAAGTGGCACATTTCCAATAAATTCATAAAGACAATTTATTCAGCTAATTTTCCATTTGTAACATGATAAATTGATCTAACATGTTAATAGTTGTACATATAGACTCATAGGACACTTAATAGGTTAAATTAAACATGCAAGCCTTGTTTGTGAAAATAAAGCAAACTTATTCAGGACTTCAACACCGGACACTCAAACCTCAAAAATGATGACAATCAACAAAAGTAAAATGATGAGCTCTTTAACATTACAGCACAACAAGTAACTAGCAATAATGACAAAATGTCTACAAAAGCATAAAGACAGAAAACAACAAAACAATAATCCTATAACAGTAAATGTACAATTTATTCTAATGCATGTTGGGAATTCATGAACCCTTACCATTTCAAAAATACTGTTTCATATGAAATTTGTTTGACTATTTGGGGGAATTCGGTTTGTCAGTCATTGGTTTTTATGGTTTCAAGTTTTTCATGTCTTAATATTTGTAACTCAAAAGATCCTGTAATTTGGAAAATATGTAGTTTCTTCTTCTTTCTTTTTTTTTTACAGTGTATTGTTTTTTAATGACATCAAAGTAATGACCACAAAAGCTGTGTTGATCAATAGGGAGATAAAGAGGACATTTAGTAGAATATTTTAACAGAACAAGATATTCATGTTTGGTGTTGTTTACGTGATAAATTAACTGCTTTAAATGGTCGACATGTATGTGACCTACTTTTGGGATACGTTTACACATGTAAGCGAGGGTCTCATCAAATTGAGAGGTCGAGTGAGGGGCCTCTAACCACACTAGTATCAAGCGGTCATGAAAATAGCCTCAGGTTGTCCTAGAAGATATTGATGCGTTTAACACCTCTAAATATCTAGTTTTTTCAGATGCATATCCTGTTTGCAGGTTTACGTTAGAAATGGGTTCCATCTATTATTCATATGTGGTTAACCACCTATATTCTCATTTGGCCAAGATTCACCAAAAACATTAGCATAGGTACTCTATGATTACCTTAGATTTGGATGAAAATAATAATTTTATAAAAAAGGTTTCATGTGAAGGCGTTGTAGGATTATAGAGGGCAGTATATGGGTGATTCTTCAGTTAGGGAAACATTTCTGAACCCTAAGACCCCTGACTCCTAAGGTTTTAAAGAACTATTAAAAAACAATAATAATTCTAGGTTTAAAGGGTAGATTATTAATAGTTTTCTCCTGATTTTTAAGTGGTACAATTTTAATTTTGAAGTTAACATTTTTATAGAATTATACATATATACACACTGTATATATAAAATAAACAAATCCATTTTTATGAATACAAGTGTAGTACTTGTTGTGGATTTAGTGTTGTAGTTTTTCTCTTTATAAAAACAACTTTTCTCGAAGGTCTTTGCAGCCAGAATTTAGGTTTTATTCTTCCAAACAAAACCGAGTCGATCTGCAGCTCTCCTCATGACACAAAGAAATCCCCCATTTTATGCTCTAAGTTCTAGACGTTTAACACATCTCATGTGTCTCAGTTTTTTCTCAGTCTCAGTTTTTTTCTCTATGCATCGTATTTTGGCCTGAGCTCAACACTCTGTAATCATATTAGGCATTCAACAATTAGAACCATACATAGAGTACCCTGAGTTTTGCGAGACATGTGCATCCTGTCTTTTGCAGACATCAGCAGTTTCATACAGTTGAATTATATTTTGATACTTATTATTCATGCAAGAAAAACTTAAACATACTCAAAAGTGCCTCTATTTGGAATATATACTTTTCCTTCATCCCATCTATTTTTCTATTGTTTCTCTTTCACTGTGCTAACATTTGGTTAACATGTATGACATTGGAGTAAAACAAAGGGTATATCTGTGTCACAGATGGTTTAAAATGATAGATAACATCCTGCTAATGTGTGTATAGGGATAAACAGCTTATATGAATGTTTATATAATCCTTGAAACTGTTTTTGAAAAACACAAAGTTTGAAAACAACTTTTTCTGGACCCGTCATGCTGGGTGTTCTAATCCAGTGGTCCCCAACCTTTTTATTGTCGTGGACCGGGCAACGTTTGATAACTTTACTGTGCCTCGCGGAGCAATCGTCCTGTCGACGGGAAAAAATGTAACATTTTCCATCTCCTAAATTATTTTCCAGTTCCTTGGGCGGCCCGATACCATTTGATCCGCGGACCGGTACCAATTGATTGGCCCGGGGGTTGGGGACCATTGTTCTAATCAATCCAGAACAGTAATGTATCCCTTTGTACACATTTACTGGCCCCTTTGTTTTGTACACATTGCTAGTACCGGGTTGGACCCCCTTTTGCCTTCAGAACCGCCTTAATTCTTCATTGCATAGATTCAACAAGGTGCTGGAACCATTCCTCAGAGATTTTGGTCTATATTGACATGATCGCATCACACAGTTGCTGCAAATTACTCAGCTGCACATCATTGATGCGAATCTCCTGTTCCACCTCATCCCAAACTTGCTCTATTAGATATAGGCCATTTGAGTACAGTGAACTCAGTCATGTTAAAGAAACCAGTTTGAGATGATCTGAGCTTTGAGACATGCTGGAAAATAGCCATCAGAAGATGTGTTCTCTTTTGTCATTAAGAGATTGACATGGATGTAAGGAACACACTTCAGCCCAATGATAAAATCGAACGGCTTGGGTAAAGGTATAGTGCATGTAGGTCTTTTACTAGTGCATCTATGAAATGCATTTGATTTTTTATTATTCAATTTTAATTTTACTTAATCTAACTCCAGATTCAAATGATCATTAAGTTTACACTTTGTTTTCAATTAGGAACTAATCATAAATACTGGTTACAAAATCCCAACGACTCTTCTGCCACTTTCTCTTAAAACACCAAGACCATAGGCTGTAAATTACCCAGACGAGAACAAACAAGTGCACAGATAATTTTGGATTTGTGTTGGGCCTATTCATGTGCCTCAAAGGGTTGCACTCGGTTTTGGAGAAGAGAAACCAAAAGTTTTCAATCTTTCTCATTATACAAGTGACTGCGGTGAAATGGAGACCATTTTACCAATCGGACTGAGACATTTAAAATTATACCAAACATGAAAGGGGAGAAAAAATAGTTATATGAGATACATCATAGGTGGTATATTGTTGGTGAAAATTTTCAGTCAAGGTGAAAAGAGGGGAGAGAGGGGCTCATTGATAAGCAAGGAGAAAAGTCTTGGGAAGGCAGTGTCTTATGCTCTTTATTTGATATCATCTCTCCAGATAAGAGATTTTTCTTGCATGGTGTTTGATCTCATGTTCTGTCTTAGCAGGAAAACTATCTTACATGGACATGGTCAACAGCAATACTCGGGTAGTCTGAGGAATTTAAACAATGCTCTGTTGGTACTAAGTAGCAAGGATGCCAAGAAAATCTCCCACACCATTACACCACCAGCAGCCTTGAACCGTAGATACATGTTTTGAATGTTGCAGCAGAGACTCAAGAGACTCAGAGACAATCTTCTATTGTCCAATTTTAGTGAGCCGTGTGAATTATAGCCTCAGTTTCCTGACAGCAGAGGCACCCGGTGTGTTCTTTTGCTGCTGTAACTCATCTGCTTCAAGGTGCAACGTGATGTGCGTTCAGAAATGATCTTCTGCAGACCTCGGTTGCAACGAGTTACTTTTGCCTTTCTATCAGCTCGACCCATTCTCCTCTGACCTCTGACATCAACAAAGCATTTTCACTATAAAACTGTCACTCACCCGATTTTATTTTCAGCCCATTCTCTGTAAACCCTAGAGATGGTTGTGCCTGAAAATCCCAGTAGATCAGCAGTTTCTGAAATACTCAGACCAGCCCATCTGGCAACAACAACCACGCCTCATTCAAAGTCACTTAAATTACTTTTCTTCCCCATTCTGAGGCTCAGCTTGTACTTCAGAAGATCATCTTAACTATGTCTACATGTCTAAATGCATTGAATTGCTGCCATGTGATAGTCTGATTAGATGTTTGCATTAACAAGCAATTTAACAGGTGTACCTAATAAAGTGGCCGGTGAGTGTATACAAATTATTGCCAATGCAATATTTTCATACTTTGTTACATTTTCAGTTTTTACTACATTAATCATTTTATGCTTCAAATCTTAAATGTTCTGTTACAAAATGACTGTTTAATGATTTGGGCATATTGTAATTTTTCAATAGGTTCTTTGTAAGATATAGAAAAATACAATATATAGAAATTAACATTGTTGCATGATGGAAAACATTTTTTTCATGTTAGATCATTCAGGGTGGGAAATGATGCATACACAGGCACGTAAAATGTTAACATTTAATCAAAACACTTCATCCTTATTTGTTTAACAAAGCAGCTGAGGTGTTGTCATCAGACGTAGTTAGTACTACTTCACACACAGTCCCCTGTCTAATGCGGTGTCCTCCTGTCATTGGCTGCCAAGCTAGACTTAAAAAAAGCACTCTGGCAGGAGGGGAAACATTTGTTAAGCAGGCACTGGAAGGGAGTGAAATCAACTGAAGGCAATGTGAAGGAGGCTCCAATTTCTTGACAGACTAAATGAGAGTGAAATATTCTTAGTCATTTGTGGGTTGTAGATGGCACTGATCTGTGTTAGCCAAGGTCAGTTCACTAAAAAGCTTTTTGTGGAGGAGTAAAAGGAAACAACATGGGAAATATATTGCAAGATATCAAAAACTAACCTATTGCACAATTCCTATGCACTTATGTTCACGTCTCCCTTTACTCTTTTATATATATATATATATATATATATATATATATATATATATAGTAACAATCAACATTTGTCCATGTGTGAACCTTAAGTTTCATCATAAAAAAATTAAAACATTTTAAAATGCATGCCCACCCGGGGCTCAGTTGTACCCCAGCAGATTGCCTGATGTTGGAGGTGTCACTAAGGTTGAGTAAACACTTGTCACATTTCCTGCTTGTAGTCCTTTGGGGATGTTGACGGGCCCTTGGTGTTGCTTCCCCAGGTAGATGAAATGTAATACAGACATGGCTGATGTAACTCTACAGCTGAGTGAACTCATAGTTCCTGACTCTAGTGTATGAGCTGGCACGGTTTCATCACTTATTATAGCATATCGCATGTTCAAAGTAAACACGTTCAAACTAGCACAATTGCGAAGCTGCTGCTGCTACTTCTACTACTAAAAATACACTGCTGTAAATGAACACTGCAGGAAATATCTGAGAATAAACCCTAGCCCAGCATGTCATTTATAAATGTTCTAGTTCATAAATTTTGTCTTGATTTTATGTGATCATACACATTTAGTGTATTACAATTATTGTTCATTACTAGTTCATTACCAAATCAAAAATGATAAAATCACTGTGCTCAACCATTTTTTTCAGGGGTGCATCAGTGGAGATTTAAATATTGCTTGTCTTCTTAATGAATCATTAGTATTTTAAGCACATAAATCAAGCTCAAACTTTTCAACAATAAGTGAGTCATCATGCCTTAATTAATGTTAATGAATTGAACCTTATTGTAAAGTTTTACCAATGTACTATTTTTTTATATATCATATATTAAGCCCTGATTTTATTTGTGCTATAATCACACAGTTATGTTGTGTAGGGGATTTACAGTTAAGACCCGATGACCAGATATGTTGAATGAAGACCAGGAATCAGAAGTGCAGTCAATAGATGAAAGTTTAGTTTGCAGTTTCATCAGCAGAAGCTAGCTTCAAGTCTCACAAGGAGTTCGTAGGCCGCCCCACATGCAATAACATTGTTACAGCAATTATACAATAACAGAGGGTGCTAACTACGTCAATGATGATTAAATGATTCTGATTGGCTAAGAATGAAAGATAAACAAAACTAGTAATTTTCCACACAAGAGCAAACAGTCTGAAGCTTAATGAATCATTAGTATTTTAAGCACATATAAATCAAGCTCAAACTTTTCAACATTCAGTGAATTATCATGCCTTAATTAATGTCAATGAATTGAGCCTTATTGTAAAGTGTTACCTGTCACGGTTCTGTCTCTGTTTTTAGTGTTCTAGGGGACAGAACCGTGGCACTGCTCTCTCTACCGTGTGTTTGTCTCATTAGTGTCTGCCCCGCCTCCTTGTTTCCCTTAATCATTCCCAGCTGTGTCTCATCACTACCTTCCCTCAGGTGCTCTATTTAATCCCAGTGTGTTTGCTGTCCTGTGTGGTGTCATTGTCATTCGTAGATGTCTTTCCTGTTCCAGGTCTGTGATTCCCTGCCTTGCACGCCGGTCTGTTATGTTCTCTTTGAGTATCTGTTATTTTGATCTTTGTTATGTTTTCCCCCTCGTGGGTTTTTGCTTTACATTTATGTTTGTTTACAGTTTGTTAATAAATCCACCTTTCCTTGCACTTGAGTCCTCCCTTTAATATATCGTGACAGAATGACACCAACGTTCTGGACTCAGCAGTGAGGTGGATTATTTTTTTATTATTTTTGTTTGGTTTTGGACGCTTATGGATAGGAATCTGCAGTGATGGGAATTTTCCTGTTCCCATCCACTCCCTCGGGGCTTTCTGTCTGCCAACTGATGATTCGGCACACTAATCAGTGTTATTTTCGTCAGTTGGGGACAGAGGTGAGAGACTTTGCCTGCAGGTTTCTGATAGAGGTAGATGACTTTGATTACACTGAGGACGACCTCAAAGAAACGTTTAACCTCTGTCTGGATAAGCCCATCATATACTGGGAGATGGAATAAGCTTTCGGACCTCTCTTTCTGGGAGTTCGTCGGCCATGTCCACCACCTAGGAGCGCAGGAACAGACACTCCAGACAAGCTCCCAACCCACTTGCCACTACCCCGTCACTCCCGTAGTTAGTGGGGTTCCCTCGTCTCAGAAGAGGCGGAAGCGGAGGAGGAAGAGCAGGGCCGTCCCAGTGCCCGCTGCCGTCCCGGAGGCCGCCGTCCCAGTGCCCGCTGCCGTCCCAGAGGCCGCCATCCCAGTGCCCGCTGCCGTCCCAGCGGCTGCCGTCCCAGTGCCCTCTGCCGCCCCGGAGGCGGCCATCCCAGTGCCCGCTGCCGTCCCAGCGGCCGCCGTCCCAGTGCCCGCTGCCGGCCTGGAGGCGGCCATCCCAAAGCCCGCTGTCTGCCTTCGCAAGCGGAAGAAGAGGAGAAGGACCTCATCTGGTCCGCCTGCCCCTTTGACTCTCGTTCCGCCGGCGCCCCGTGCGCGCCTCGCCCTGCCGGCGCCCCGTGCGCGCCTCGCCCCGCCTGAACTTTGCCCGCATGAACTTTGCCCGCATGAACTTTGCCCGCATGAACTTTGCCAGTCCGAACTCGGTCCGCCTGACCCGCCGGCCAAGCCCGAACTCTCGCCGCCTGACATTCCGGCCCTGCCGGACCGGCTGGACCCTTCGGCCCTACCAAAGTCTGCCTGGCTGGTCCCCCCGGCGCCACCCTGGCTGCCTGCTGGGACTTCTAACAGGCTGGAGCCCGCCTGGCTCACACCTCCCGCTCCGCCCTGGCTGCCTGCCGGGACCCCTGGTCCCCTTGAGCCACCTTGGCTCATTCCACCTGCCCCTTCCTGGACTTTGTTTAATTTTGATTTTGCTTTCCAGGTTGTGGACTTTTCAGTTGTTTACGGTTTATGATCTGTTCTTTTTTTTCTTCCTCCCTCCTGTTCCTGATTCCCGTGATTTTTTTTTTTTTTTTTTTTTTTTTTTTGGTTCCCTGTCTGGTATGTGTTATGCTTGGTGGTGGTTGGTGTTGGGTTTTTGTTTGATGTTGGGACGCCAGGTGACGTCCCTTAGAGGGGGGGTAGTGTCACGGTTCTGTCTCTGTTTTTAGTGTTCTAGGGGACAGAACCGTGGCACTGCTCTCTCTACCGTGTGTTTGTCTCATTAGTGTCTGCCCCGCCTCCTTGTTTCCCTTAATCATTCCCAGCTGTGTCTCATCACTACCTTCCCTCAGGTGCTCTATTTAATCCCAGTGTGTTTGCTGTCCTGTGTGGTGTCATTGTCATTCGTAGATGTCTTTCCTGTTCCAGGTCTGTGATTCCCTGCCTTGCACGCCGGTCTGTTATGTTCTCTTTGAGTATCTGTTATTTTGATCTTTGTTATGTTTTCCCCCTCGTGGGTTTTTGCTTTACATTTATGTTTGTTAATAAATCCACCTTTCCTTGCACTTGAGTCCTCCCTTTAATATATCGTGACAGTTACCAATATAGTATTTTTTTATATCATATATTAAGCCCTGATTTTATTTGAGTTTTTATAATCACAACAGTTAGGTTGTGTCTGATAAGCATTGCAATCATTGACTTTTCCCTGTCACCTAACTATCACATTTTCTGTCCCTTATCCAGAGATTGTTATTTGCTGAATTCCAAGATATGTCGATACATTTCCTAACTGTAACTGCAAAAACACCTTACATAATTATATAGATCCCATATGACACCATAAAAGTTGCTTCCCACAAAAATCCATGATTGCTTCACATTATTGTAGTTTCATTTTTACTATGCACATAGTTAAAAGTAAAGTGGCAGAATGCTTGTTTATGGAAGAGCACAGAAAAAGTCTAACCTTTTAATGTGTTACTTCAGCAAAAAAAAAACGAGAAGAATTGTGGTGTCAACTTGACAACTTGTAACACATCAGGGTTTTTCGTGCATATGTTTTTGACCATTTAAAAACATCTCTTTCCTCACACCCTCCCCAGAAGTTAATCTGTCCCAACTGTCATAAGCACTCGTGTTTTCGTCTTCCTTTTTCTTTTAGCCTAGTTATTTCATGACCTTTGTTGGATTGTGAGGAATTTTTTGATAAAATGGCAAATGAGTAGGGCTTCTGTATAAGGAAAATTCTAAACTCATGAAGCTTCACGTTATGCAAAAAAAAGCACTTTTTTGATACTTCAGGACAATAAGAAAGAACAATAGGTTTGAGACACCTGACGTGAATCACCTAACAGCATTGTTTTCATCTTCCCTTATTGGATTATGAAAACTGGAAGTGCAAAGTGTTGTAGGAAATCCTGTAAAGACCCTGTTCCTGAGGAAAGATCACTCCCTGGGCAACATGTGGAAGACTTGTCTAGGCCATGTAGTTGCAATCTCAAAGTGCGAACAATTATAAACAGTTAACACATATACTGTGTTCAGCAACAACAGTGTAAAATTAAAGCAATCACAGACAAAAATGTGTACGAAGAAAAAAACTGAAGACAACCATATTCCATTTCTCTTTACAGAAAAACACACTAATTACAATACGACGTACTGTACAGTGGTGATGGAAGATGTTGTGTGTGAGTGTATCTGATTCATTCCACATATCAATTATTTTTCAACTAAAATAAACACATTATATATATATTCCACTAGTGAATGATTTTAATTTAATGGCCAACCAATGGCCAACCATTAACTCCAGCTAGACGACAGGGTTCAATAAACAACAGGCATCTCTGCTATCTGTTATCTGTTAAACATCAAACTTCAAAGAATGCTCTAGATTACCCCTTCATCACTTACTGGTTTTTATTATAGTGCAAAACTAGTGCTGGTATTTCTTAAAGGGATCATTCACCCAAAAACGCTTTACAAAATAAGGTTTCATTTGTTAATATCAGTTATTGTGAACTAGCATGAACATTTTTATTAACCAGCATTAACAAAGGTTAAATGCTGTAAGAATATATTGCTGATTTTTAGTTCATGTTAATGCATTAAGTCGGTTTTCTTGAATCCATTCAACTGAAGTCAGCTTGGTTCAATTTGTTTTGGCATTATATGTAAAAAAATGTATCTTTTAATTTCTTAAGCAACCATGTAGGAAGACACATCATGGCCATATTTCAGGATGACATCAGGGTCAAACTGTGAAAGAATGGTTGGATAAGCATGAATAATCATTTTCACACATGAAGTCACACCTCAGAGTCCAGACCTTAGATTCATTGAAAGTCATTGGGATGTGCTGGAGGAGACTTTACAGAGTGATTGACTCTTGCATTGTCAATACAAGATTTAGACCAAAAATGTATGCACCTCTTGATATAAATAAATGTTATATAGGCCTACGTGTATGTCGTGCGCATCGTGCAAAACAAGTGTCTCCTATTTACAGATTCTCCATACCATATATTTAGGCCAAATGCAAAAGAGGATTTGTTACTCATTTGTATTCACTTATTATTGCAGAATTGTCTTTTTTCATGCGTGATAAGACGTAGTTGAAGTAAATGGATAACTGAAGTGCCTTATTTACGTGTGTGAGGTAAATGAATTAAAGCAACTTTTTCCTTCCAAGCAATGTTTACTTTTGCTTATCTGGGTCAAATGTTTATAAGGCAACCTTCTATGATTACAGAGTGCAATTTTGATGAGGGCGTTTATAATTGGAGGAAGGGCTGCATAAGTTATTGACCATACATGTTTGCCCTCAATCATTTATTACATGATGATACAATATATTTAATACTAGCACGCATATTGACATCAAAGCTCTTGACCATTGTAAGGATCTGGAGGTATTGGAACATACTGAGTGAATGCTGGGAATTTTCCTTCCATGTTGGTTCTAGTAATCACTGCAAATGTATAATTTTATACACCATATTTTTCTGTTTTAAAAGATTTCAAATTTTGAAGAGAAGCACTCTGATATGTTGCAACATTATGGGAAGAAAACACTATTGCCACTTCCATTTCATGCCGACTTTAAGAACATATTTAAGAAACTTTAATTTTGTAAAATTTAAGTACAGGAGTATTGCAAAATCAATATTACAATGTGAGCACTCTGAGATTTACATAGAGTGCAGTTTAAAAAAATGTTTTTTTAATTCTTCTACCCACATTTTAGCAGAGTATATTACCTTCCGTTAAAACCATGGATACATGGAGCCATGCAGATTAGGGCTACATGGTCAACACTTGGTAGCCTATTGCAATATGCGCACACACAAAATAGCCTTTAGTATAATGTAAATAAGAATGATTATTGCATTTTACACTCCAATCATTCTAACTGTAGATGAACATAAACCTCCCCTTTTTTCTTTCTAGCTGCAACTTCCTGATAAGCAAGAATCCTTCAGTGTAAACACTGAAATGGTATTAACATTCCCATCGGCAATGTTTGGACTACCTATCAGCTCTGTTATGGGTCCTAAGGGGGTGATGGTACATTTGAAAAGGAGCACATGAGCAGCAAGTCTTAGCAATATGTTACAACTTCTCTAGGCTAATTTATGATGTCTCACACTTGAACCTTTTGGTTGCATCAGTTTCAAAAACATTCTTTAAGTCTAAGGCATCATTGTGCCATTCCTGGTCATGGGAGAATCATGATGGCTGTTTTCCTTTTTCAATGTATATAACGTTTTTAGTTCTATCATTTTAGATCAACGTGATCTATTGTCCTGAAATTGTGTTAGGGTAAACATGATGACTGGAAACATCTGCGTCTCAGAATAGATGAAAAGGGAAGTATTTCATTCCTCTAGACAGATATGTGGAAGGATGCCAGTGCTCAGTAGAGTATAAAATGTGTTTTCAGTCCTTCTAGGTGTGAGATAGAAGACAAAAACCTGTTAGTAAAAGAGTGTTGCATCATTTCCTTTGTTCTGTCACTAATATATTCCTCTGCATTATTCTGAATATTGACTTTTGCATCAGCGTAGTTTATTGAGCAAACACAAATCCAGCAGAGCAGATAAATAATCAGGTAAATAATTTCATGAGGTTAGTCACCATTCAATTGAATAAACAAACTTTATGCACAACTCATTAGTTAGACTAATTGTATTGGAATTCTAACAGTATTGAACTTTACATAAATCAAACAGCAGCCTTAAAATGAATAGCAGTTGAAAACAAACACACCTCTTCATGCTAATTATAGATTTATAATTATAATTTCAAACACTATGTATATTACTCACTGCATTTGTCACACAAACTCATGACGATATTACATATTTGTTACAGCACTTTCTAACAACTAAGTTATCTGTCTGTTGTAGAAATGTGATGGTTAGAGGTATTGTTCAGTTTTTATGTCCACCCCTACTGACAGGTACTTTGACATTTTCCATGAATTACATAAAAAGCACAGTCTAAGTAGTCTACATTTCCATTTTCATCCCTTGTAAGACAAGCTATTCAGTTAGCCGAGCCGAGCAACAAAACCAGGGTTTTGCTGTTATGTGTTTATCTTCCTTGTGCCGTTTTAAACTGACAGTTGGTGATATTTCCACGCCGAGGTGCGTGAGTAGACATATCAGACATCACAAACCACACATAGGCCTGCAGGATATGTGTGTTCTAGCTCATGGCTGTTAAGGCTCTGTTTAATAGTAACATCCTTTCTTTAATTAGTCTACTGTTTCCTGAGCTAGTGTTGATTTACATTGTTTCAGTGAGATTTGGTGTGGCTTTAAATCGGCATCTTCACTTTTACACACATTATTTACCAGTGTAGCAAGATATATACTGTGGAATCCATCAATCTGAAACAATAATAATAATCTGTAATGTTTTATTATTTTTATTTAAACCTGAAAAAGGCAAAAGGTTAGGGATTTTGCATATATAATTAGTTTTTTTAAATCTGACAAAATGAAGAAATAATATTACATTTTTCCTTTCTAGGTCAGATTTGTGACACTGATCATGTGAACCTTACAGACGGTCAGATGTTTTTGCTTCAAGTGAAGCACAAGATGCTTTTTGGATCATTCTCAAATCATGCTGGAGAACATCATCATCATCATCATCCGGTTTGTCTCAAACTAGTGGAGTTAAGGGTGACAGCCATTCTGAAATGAATGTTGTTTTGCAAATAAACTTTGCACGCAATTTGTTTGGCTGATCATTTTATCTGTAAAGAAAAATGTTGATTTAAATAAGAATATAATGCAAAATAGAGGCATTTTTTGACAGACTTTTGGACAGTACCCTAACCTTCTTTAATAACAATCTGTTTATATTGTCTAAAACTCTGCACCTTTTATTTAGTGTAACCAAGGCAAAATCTAATTTATTTAACCCATGTAATACTATTATTGCTTGACCAGTGTTTTACGTTGAAATGCTTCATGTTCTAGCCAACCACTCACGCATGATTGAACTGCTGCCGCCCGTACGTTCAAGCCCCGCCCTCTTTGTTCCTTGTCGCCGTTCGATTGGCTGAACGCGCCGCCGCCGACATATTTCGACTGCTAGTGCCAAATAACCTTTCGGAAAATAAGCAGCGACGTCAAAGCATGCTTTTCTCGCTCTCCTGTGCCGTACTTCATCCGCTCCCAAATTGTTTGGGTTATTTTTTGTGGGTGTTTCAGTTGTCATGGATGTGTTGCAGACGGATAGGAACTTAAGTGCACGAGGTGAGTGTTGCTGTATAAACAAAAGTTGTTTTGAGGATGTTTACATGGTGAACTCGTTGAACTTACGTTATCAGTACACAGATTAATGTTGACAACTGTATTTGGCACGGGTTTAAAGTTTGTCATTGATCTTTGAGACCGCTTTTCAGCTTATGGGGAATGATGATGATCAAAAGTATTCGAAGTAAAAACGTTAAAAATAGCATTTACATAGTTAAGTGTATATGGTTAAGTTTACGTTGATTCGCGTTGAATTGTCCACAAAAAGCCCTTAAGGCTCAGGTTTCGTCGATTTCATTTCACCACAGTTTATAAAAGTGTCTAATACAAGTATTAGGTTAATGTTGACGGAAGTTTACTAAAACACCCAAATGGTGTCTTTTCTGAACTCGGATTTGCATTAATGAATTTGCAAGTTCGCCTCGCGCCCAACAATAGTGTATTGTCTTCAATTTATTTGTTCTTCAAGGTTGTGTACGTTAAACCGTATCATTGTAATGTATGCTTTTGTAATTCAGTAACTGTTTAGAAGATTATGTCCTTTGCATACTTTACACTTGTTCTGTGTTATCTTAGCATCATAGGCACGTTTGGACATTATGGCCTCGTCCAAGTGCTGACTATAAAGGGAACTCGCTAGGTTTTGACACACGGCCACAGTAATGCTGAAAGATGTTGGTGGTTATTTCATCACTTTGAGACCTCTGGGTGGCCTCGCCTTGGGATTGACTGATAAACCACTTAAAATCTCCTTCACTGCCACTGTCATGCCTTGTGTTACTCTCCTGTGAGCATCATTATGCTCCCTTTGCTCATTAGGGAACATCACTGAAGGGAATGAGTGCATGTGACCACCCTTCAAATGGTAGCTATTGAGTTTTACATTATAAAGATATGCATTTTGACATTTCATGCTCATGCATGATTCTATTGCTTTTCCAATTGTATTATGAATAGTAAATAAAATGATTCAAATCAGTGTATACATGCTTATATTCTAGATCATATGTTATAATTTTCTCTGTCCTACCATAACTCAAATGTTTGTAACACATAATTATTTTTAACTTTAATATATTTGCCAATCTACAAGACCTTCTTTCACACAATGGAAGTAAGGTGCCACCCCCTGTTGTACAGCAGAAAAGTATTAGTTTTTTTTTCTTGTTGTGGTTACCGCTCAAACATTTCTTCCTAATGTTTGGATGCCTTTTACGTGACATTTGTCAAAATTGAATAAAGAACTGTACAGTCGGGTGGTTATGTTTTGACAACCACAGAAAGGAAGGTATTGTGGAGTAGATAAATAAACCACAGAGTTGAAGCTGGGTGACTGAAAACATATTGTCTTGTCATAGTACTTATTCCAATGATTGTACTACATTGATAATGCTAATTTAACAAACATAACTCAAACTGTTTTTTGTTTTTTTTTGTACAGATATGATTTAGCTGGGTCAAGCCAGAGCCTGGGAGTCAGCAATGAGCAGTAAGCAGGGACGGAGCTGCATCGACCCTCTAGTTCAAAGTAATATGGAAGGTGCCGTGGGCACCATAGTCCCCGCGGGGCCCCCTAAAGCCGGCAGCCTACCTCTCCATTCCCATCACAAAGCTCTACCAATCAGCAGGGCTTACTTTCCTTTCTCTCTCGGTGGACAAGACACTCTTGACTTTTCTTCTCCATGGGGCCCTTCAAAAACCTGTGTGAGAAATGGGCCGAGCCCAGGGATTAATTCATCGGCCACTGAGGGGTCAGTTACAATTCCAGCTGTTTACAGGCCTGATAAAGTGTCTTTCCCTGTGAATTCTGGTGATGGCCGGTGTGCTGTACCGCAAGAGTTGGCAGTGAAGCAAAGATTGGCCTATTATGCCAGCAGTCCCAGACAGCACAGTCCCAGAGCAGCTGGGGTCATCTCACCAGCGACAGTTCCCAAGGGTCACATTGTAGGGTCAGATTCAGAAAGCTGTGTTGGGCTGGCTATTCCAAAACCGGTATACAGTCATAACCCCTGCTGCACTGAGCGTGGATGTACCACAGGGCATAACTACTCCATGGAACATGGGCCTCATAGGATGTCTCCTCACATCTATGATGACGAATGGGCTGCTCATTTCAGCCGTCTTGCTTACCTGCATAAAAAGGGTCAGGAGGCATTGTCGCATCAGAGGGCTTTGCAGTTAGAGCATGGCGTGGAACCTACAAAGGATGGTAAGACAGAGGGCTACCATGGTATCAGATCAAACGAGCTCAGGAGATCTCTTCCTTTAACGGAACCGAGCTATACTTATAACACTGCACGTCCATTTATTGGTGCCACACCAGAGTACTACCAGCATGCCCCAATTCGTCCACAGATGCACGCGAGTCTTCACTATACTTATGACCCAAGGACTATGGCACACCGTGGAGTTCCTTCAAAAGTATATCAGAACCATCCTCACCTATCTAAATATACGCTGATGCCTCCGTGTCCCAATATCTATTACCCTCAGAGTCACCCTGAGGCTTACCGAACTGATCCCAATGTTATTACAGATGAGCATAGTCAACATAATCATATGGATCAGTTCCATTCCCCCCGAACTGACTTGATGTCCCCATCCTGCTCTGTTGCACCCCCACACCATCCGCTAATCTCAAAATATCCTACTTATCATCCTTATGGGGTGCATTTGAATAGTAACAAAGCACCCATGCATGAGCAGCCACATCCCCCATTCCCAGTGCATCAATCAGAGCGGCCTCTTGATTTTTCAATACGAAGGGTGCAGATACCCGACTCCTCTCGGGAGCTTTGTAGGCAGTCTGGAACTTCTGGGGCTTTCCATCCTACTCCATCCCACTACAGATATCTCAGTGACACCACTACTCTTAAACACTCAGAAATGTCTGAAACTGGGTTTCTTGTTGGCAGCTCCAAAGAATTTCCCACAAAGTCCTTTGAAGAGGTATTTAAGAACAGGCATCATGTTTCAGATCCACCTGGCAAAGATGTGGTTGCTAAAAGGCCCAGAGAGGAACTTGAAATGGACATGCCCAGTAAAAAGCAAAAGATTGATTCAATCCATGAGCTGTCAAATGATGAGCCTCAGTCGCCGTCCTCCCCACCAATGCCAGTTATTAATAAAGTTTTTAGCTTGGCTCCTTATAAAGTATATTTTGAAGCTACAGGCTTGTTGACTTCAGTAGAAGATTCAAAAAGTCCACAGCCACAGCCTGAGGTGACAACACTTAAAAAAGAGCCGGAAATTGTCATCTGTGATCTAGAACCAAATTCAAGTGAAAGTGACGTCATGTTGAAACAAGAAGCTCGAATGTCACCAGCTAATAGTAACAGTCCCGTCGAAATGTCAGATACTGAAAAGATCAAAAAAGAAAAATTGGAACCAAATGATGTAGCTTATCAGTCGGAAATTAAATTGAGCATCGCTGAGGAGATGAATTATCAGGCTCATGATCCTGTGTTCAAAGAGGAGCAAAGGGAGTCAGACACAAGTATGTCTGGCTCTCTTCCTTGTCATGTTGTAGTAAAAAATGACTTTGAAGAAGAAGGTAATCCACCCTTAGTAGAAAAGTCTGAATCTTCAGCCACATGTAACCCTGAGAATGCTGTGAAAGATGACATGGAGTCTATTTCATCTCCTACATTGCCCTCAACACCTCCAGTGACGCCTCCGTTGACTAAATTCTCTGTCAATAAAATTCCACCTCATTGCCTTAAATTGTCCAATTTTAAGATCATTATCCCTGCGATCCTCAAAGCTCCAGCAACACAACCTGATGAGGTTCCTCAGTCTCCAGTGGACAAGGCAAATATGAGCAGCAACAGCAAAAATGCCCGTCATCAGTTTATGGAGCTTCACCAGTCTCTCTGTAGACTCATGTACTGCTGTGTTACTCGAACTCCATGTCAAGAGCTCAGGGACTGGTTATGTAAACTGGACTTTCGAGATTCAGGCAAAGCTCAGAAAGTGTCTTGTCTCTTGGGGTTGAAAATGAGGGAACTGTGGCTGATGGGTGAGGAAATGAAGGTGTCTCTTCAAAAGGTGGTCTTCCAGCTTCAAAAGTACGTCGAAAGCCGCGAATGTCCCTTTCCTCATGTCATGAGGGCTGGTGCGGTGTTCATTCCCATGTTGGTGGTCAAAGAGGTGCTGTTTCCTCAGGTTCAAGGCACATTCATAGATCAGGTCCTGCAAGAGCATCGGGTGGAGCTCAGGCCCACCACCCTCTCAGAGGAGAGACAGCTGACTCAACTCCATAGAAAGGCTTTCTCTTCGAAACTCCGGCGACTTCTGTCCCTTAAACATCTGCCAGAGATATACCCTGATGTTCTCAACCTTCTCTACCATGCCAATGTCTGCAAGTTCCTTGGTGAGTGCTGGATGGTTGACCACTTTTAATAGCATAAGACCTCCTAATAAGTGTTCAAGTGCAGTGTGAAGTTTTGAGTTCATAAATTGTTGAAATGCACAAATGTTGGTATTGTCGATTAACAGCCGTTAATATAGAAATTGTCATATCAGTTGATATTATGATTAATTGTACGTTCATTTTTTTTTTCGATTAAGTAACGCTCACCTAAATGTAATCATTCAAATTTAATAAATGTACATTTTAAATGTAATTTTATCATAATATAAATGTTTCACACTGTGTATTGTTGTTTTTGGCTTTACGTGTGTGTGTGTGTAATATGCATGCACACACGCAGTGTCTTGTGAAAGTATTCATAACCCTTCTTTTTTAATTCTTTTTATTTTACATTTCATGTTGCTGCCTTAAGTTGAACTACTTAAATCACATCAATCTACACTCCATACACCATAGTGACAAAGCAAAAACAGATTTGTGACAACTTTGAAAATTGCAGTAATGCACCGAAATGAAAACAGTACAGTAGGGCTATTGCAAACAGAAACAAGTCTACCACATTGAAATATCTTGTTGGCACATTATTAGCTTGAGCGTTACGTGATTGGAGCGTTCGCTTGGGTCGTGAGTAACTTTTTTGGAACGCGTACACTGAGGGGAACATTGAGCAGAGCAAAATGTGTACAGACTTGCCTACTAAGCCAGAGTTGCTTCGATGTTTTGGATCTTCAGAAGAGGTGTTACAAAACATGCTGCGCAGTATTGAAACCTGAACACTGAGGGGTGGGTTGCCGTATGTCTTCAATTAATTTGTTTTGACGAAAAAAATTAAAATGCCACTTTTGTTGGCTGAAATTTTGGTGCATCCCTACTTGCATTGCTTTTGGGAAACACTGCCCAGGACTTTTCCTAGAGCTGTCCTCCTTGCCACAATGAGCAATCGATGGAGAAGGGCCTTGGTTGGAGTGATCAAGACGCTGATGGACTCTCTAGTTGAGCTTCATGATCATACATGGAGACAAACATCACTGCAATATTCCACTTATCTTGACCTTATGGCAGTCCGCACTTGGAATTTGCACCTAAAGGACTCTGTCAGACTCTGAGAAACAAGATTCTCTGGTATGAAAAAGCTCAGTTCCAAGCAATGTATATAGGAAACCAGGCACTGCTCAACACCTGCGCATTACCATCCCAACAGTAAAGTGTGGTGGTAGCAGCATCATGCTGTGAGGGAGTTGTAGGGGAATTTACAGTTAAGACCTGAGGACCAGATATGTTGAATGAAGACCAGGAGTCAGAAGTGCAGTCAGTAGAAGAAATTTTAGTGTTTAGTTTGCAATTTAAGTTTAGTTTGCAGTTTCATCAGCAGAAGCTTCAGGTCTCACAAGGAGTTCGTAGGCTGCCCCCCTTACAATAACATTGTTACAGCAATTATACTCTAACAGAGGGTACTAACTACGTCAATGATGACGTTTAAATGATTCTGATTGGCTAAGAAAGAAAGATAAACAAAACTTGTAATTTTCCACACAAGCGCAGACAGTCTGAAGCATATCTTCGTTGATCACATGGTTGACGGGTTAGTGACGTGGCTTGTCGATGACAACAAGTTTTATGGTGCCAGCTAATCACCTCACCAATACAGACTATATTAACACACACACACATACACAGCTTCTCCAAGGCTGAACTCGGCTCAGGCTCCAACTCTCAACAGAAACAATACCCACAACATTCTGATAACATGTCCTATCTGTTTGAGAAGTGCTGACAACATTCATCCTTACTCAATGGAAAACTACAGAAAAGTAAAAAAAGGTTTTTAACTACTAAAAACTTGATTATAAATCACTCTTTACAAATCATTCAAATAAGGAAAAGAACATATGAAAAATAAGAAAAAGAATATAGGTATAAATAGGAAAAATAAAATAATATATATATATATATATAAGCGGCAATGGATTTCCGAATCGTCCCTACAGAGTTTTTCAGTGACAGGGCTTCTGGGATTCATCAGGGTAGAAGGATAGCTCAACACAGCAAAATATAGAGATGGCCTTAGTGAAAACTTATCAATCGTCGAATGCAGATGTGTAAAGCTTGTCACATCATACCTTTAAAAAAGCACAAAATAAACTTATTTTTTTATGTAAAGTTGGTTCATCGAAGTACTGAGTTAAGGCTAAAACTTATGCAATATACTTATTTCAGTTTTTCCTTTTTAATAAACTTGCAAAATTGTCACACATGTAGTAATTTTAAATTGGTTTAACATAAGGTAGTAATAAGGCTGTGTGTGTGTGTGTGTGTGTGTGTGTGTGTGTGTGTGTGTGTGTGTGTCTAATAAATATAAATATATATATATAGAAGACAAAATAGTTCAGAATTTTAATATCATTCTTGAAACATTATGTGGTATCGGTCAGAATTGTAATGTTTGTGTAACCCTAATAAAAAAAAAAGAAAGAAAATTGGCATTCTTAATAAAATTGTATTTATTAAATTATAAATTTTTGAATCTGGCACTATGCTGATGATTGTACTGTTATCTTTATTGCCTGAAACGTACTGCGACATATTTAGTTACATTATCAGATTTTTGGTTCCATTTTTATTTTTTATTCTTTAACAGGTCTATTTAAAAAAAAAAAAAGCTGTCAAAAGGAATGAAGACTTTTTGTAAAGTTGTATTGATTTATGATCGAATTTCACAGTACATGGAAAGATAACTGTGAATCCTGAAACTTGTATTCACTGGTATTATACGTTTAGTTCCACATTTTAGTGAGTGAATCTATCAAATTGTGTTGTCTCTTGGATGTTATTGTGTAATACAATCTAACTGAATATGGCTTATCTTTAGATAGGAGGCTTAATATTTCATAATCCCTAATATTAAGGTTTAGTCCTAGATCAAGTCTTATCAATGTTAAATGATTACATATTTTATTTTTTATTTGTTTTTCACTTAATCTATTTAATTTTGGAAGTTCTGATTATTTTGATATTGTACATTTATTTTAATTATGTTTTATATTAAGATCAGCCATACTTGTGGTGACCTCTCTTCATGCTTTATGATTTATTTTTAATCCTACTTTTGTCATACTTTTGTTGATTTGATACACATTTGTTTTTGCAGATTCCACTGCTACAGATGGTGTCCAAAAAATGCCCAGGTACATTCTTATTACTTTGTCCCCCAAAACTCCCTCTCCAATCACAAACCAATCTCGTTGACAGTTGTAGAACACTCTTTGTAAATCTTTGAACTGCTCATGTTTGTTGCAGGTGTATTCTGATCATATATAGTCTGGAATGGAACAGTTATGCGCTTAAAGATATCTTTCAATCTCACAATCATGCGCTTCAGGGAAGGAAGTTAGAATGCTTTTGGAGGAATGCTAATGCGGTGGGGGTGGAAGGGGTTGCCATATGCACTGGCGTAACATTTCTCACCTCCAGTGCCATTACAGAGCACCAGGGGTTGACAGCTGTCTGTTATCAATTATAGCATTTGGGGCTTTTTTCTTTTGTACTTTTCAGTGCGCATTCAACTGCACAAATTTTTTTTTTTTTCATTTTCAGAAAAACGGATTTAGTTGAAGTTATTCTTATAGTGTTCCCACTATATATTTTCAATGTGGGGTCTGGGAAGACACTGAATATCCTGAGTGCGACGACTTCTTTTTTTCCATTTCAATAATTTTTTTGTTGCTAGCAAGTGCCGACAAAGTTATCAAGTCTCGTGCCGTTTAGATGAAGAGAGCATTTCTTATTATTTTTATTATTATTATTATATTAGTATTTCAGCAAAGTTTAATTTGGGTTGTCCCAGACCCTAACACCGCTTAAGGGTTACGAGGCAATCCTTTTTTTCTTTTCTTTTTTCTTTGTTTCCATCTTTTCCTGCAGTGTTCTATCACTTTAAGCCTTTTTAATCATTTCTGATACCTTTTAAAATTGTTCTGTCAGCTATTCTTTTTTCTTTTATTTATGCTCCTCATTTATGCATGTTGAGGTTTTACTTGTGACCAAAAGATAATTAAGTATGTTAACACTGAAGCACGACAGAATGGATCAAACAGGGTCTTGAGTAAACTATTTTATACCCTAATATATAATGTCTTCCAAAAATTCAAAATACTATTCTTCCAAATAGAAAAGAAAAATTTAATTTTCCCTTATGTCATTCCAAAAAGCCATGTGATTTTCAACAATTGCTGAAAATCTTGTCTTATGCTTATGTCCAAAAGAGATATTTTACCCAAAAATGAAAATTCTGTGATGGTTTACTCAGCTTCTTGTCATCCTGTATGACATTTTCTTCTATGGAAAAAAAAATTCAGAAAATTGCTGAATTAAAAAAATTATGGTATTTAATTTTGCAAACTTTACAAAAAGGCTTAATTAGTTAACATAAGTTAACTACTTTAACATGAACTAAGAATGAGCAATACTTCTACAACATTTATTAATTGTAGTTACTTTAAACATTTACGTTAAACATAAATGTTATACTTAAAATGTCATGTTGAATTTGTTAACCATTAGTCAATGCGCTGTGAACTACCATCAACAAACAATGAACAACTGGATTTTTGATTAAATGACATGAACAACAAAATTACCTAATGAAACCTTATTGTAAAGTGTTACCATTTATTTCAGATACCGGTACAGTATTTGAAATTTACATTTATGCATTTGGCAGACGCTTTTATCCAAAGCGACTTACATTGCATTCAAAGAACACATTGAATCAGTTCTTGCTTTCCCTGGGATCGAACCCATGACTTTGGTGTTGTAAACACCAATGCACTACTGATTGAGAGACAGGCTTAAGCTAACAAAATAAAGATATAAACATTGGTGGTTGAGTAGTTGATGAAAATTGCAATTTTTTGGGTGAACTGTCCCTTTTAGTTCAACAGATGAGTCAATTGTAATCTAGCTTTAATAGTGATCATTTAACAAATGCTGATGGTAAATTCCAGTTTGTTTTCATTCTACAGGAGCAGAAACCAGCTTAGCCTTCAAGAGAGAGAACACGGACAGCTCAGATGAATCGTCCTCCAGACCACACACACCGGAAACCACATGTGTGGACAAATGTTGCCTCAAGACAAAGAAACAGAAAGGGAGAGTTAAGATTTCCTCCAAGAGGACATTTTTAGATGAGACCAGTTCATCACAAGAGGATGACTTTACCGAGGAACCGGCGAGGTGGAGCGTTGTCAGTTCCTTAGAGAGGGATGAATGGGAAGAGTCTCTTGTGACTTGCAATGACAAGGGAGCACATGTGGAGGTAAAGATTGAAGATGAAACGCAGGAAGAGCCTGAGAAATCCATCTGGGCACGACCTTTGACCTCTGACGACCTGTACTCCGACAGCACGGATGAAGAGACCGAAAGTATGTCATCAACGTCCTTTCAGAGCCGTAGATCTAGCTCAGCAGGATCTGCTCAAGGTTTGTCCAAAGGGCCGTCCAGCATGGTCCTCAAGCTGAGGAAGGTCTTCTACCACGAGGGTCACAGGGGCAGAGTCCCCCACTACCAGAAGGTCACAGATTCTTCCGAGGCTCCAGAAGAGTTCAGACACTCTGAGAGTGACCATTACAGGAAAAAGAAACACAAATCATCCCAGAACAAAAGACGCCATGCAGACCGGAAGTTTTCCTTCAGTTCGTACTCTCAAAACCATCCCTACCTCTCCAAAAAACATGGTTCCAAGCACCGGCGCAGATGGATCCTGCGCTCCGCTGTGCGGGCTGCCCGCCTGGCCGTGGAGGACGGATATCCTGAACTGGTGGGGAAGAAGATCTGGCACTTGTATGAGGAAAACGACAAAACGGAAGTGTGGTACAGAGGAGTGGTGCTGCGCATTCATGAGCCGCATAGCAACCCGCTGAAAATGGTGTATGAGGTCAAATACGATAGTGAGCCCGAGTGGCAGTACTATCTTGAGCTGCTGTTAGACTATAAGAAAGGATGGTTGAAAATTGAGGACTAATCTTGACTGTATTATTGTTTTTATTTCACACCTGAGAACTGAATTTATTCTAAACTGTGAATAGATGTTGAATTGATGACCGATGAAGCAGTCTTAAGTTTTGAATTAACGTACTTTTTGCTACCAAAAACTTGACACGTTTTAGGTTTAGTTTCAATTTTTTGTGTTTCTGGTGTCAATAATGTTTCATTTCTTGCTATGAAGTTGTTGGCAAACATTCCCAGCAGCTGACATGTCTAGGAACTGTTTTTTTTTTTTTAGCATTCCATGTGAAAGAAATGCTGTAAAGCAGGCTGTTTAAAGATTCATTTTCATATTGGCTGTAAGTTATGCAGCTGACTTTTAACCCCTTTTACATATTGCATCTAGTTGGGTTGTTCCAGTTCATTATGAAGTGCCTCTTTCTTTTCTTTTTTTAAATAAACACTTAAACTGACATTTCTGATGGGATTTTTAGTTCAAGTTTACATGGTAAAAATATTGAAAGGTTTTTGCCTTCATACACTACCTTTAAAATGAATGGGATGGGTGAGGGTTTTTTTGTGTTTGAAGTTATGTTCACTAATGCTGCATATATTTGACACAAAAATACAGTGAAAACTGTTTATGAAGAAAATGTTGTGTACTTTTAAATATTTTAATATAAACCATAATTTATTTTGGATTTGATGGTTCGGAAGAACAGCATTTTATTTAAAATAAAAATATTGTATAATATTATAATGTCACTTTTAGTCAGTTTGAAGTGACCTTGAAAAAAAGTATCAATTTCTTATCCCTGACCTCAAACTTTTAAACCATACAGTTCCTTAAAGATGAATTTACAAATCAACAAAACTGTTTAAAGGAACTCTGGATAAATTGCATAATAGTTTGTTTCTACATCCTTTTAGAAAAAGATATTGCGCAATATATTCTACAAGTCGGGAGGTAAGTGTTGCTGTCTTATAGTGTTTCTCATAGGACACAAAGATGAAGAGAAGGTAGAACAGACGAATTTAATTTCATACCCGAACAATAAACCGCTTATTAAAAGCACTTATTGTAAATGATATGATTACAGATCATAAACTAGATGTGCTGTGTTTGACAGAAACTTGGCTAAAACCAGACGATTATATTACTTTAAATGAGTCCACCCCTCAAGATTACTGTTATAAACATGAGCCTCGTCTGAAAGGTAAAGGAGGAGGTGTTGCTGTAATTTATAGCAACACGATCAGTACTGCTCAAAGGTCTAATTTGAAATATAATTCTTTTGAAGTGATGGTCCTCAATGTAAAATTATCTAGTGCAAGTAATAATTCCTGTTTAACTTTTGTGCTGGCTATTCTATACAGGCCACCAGGGCACCATACAGACTTTATCAAAGAATTTGCTGATTTTCTCTCAGGATTAGTAATGTCTGCAGATAAAGTCATAATCGTCGGTGATTTTAACATCCATGTAGATAATGAAAAAGACGCATTGGGATTGGCATTTAGAGACATTTTAAACTCTATTGGAGTTACACAACATGTATCAGGACCCACTCATTCTCGTAATCATACTTTAGATCTAATATTGTCATATGGGATCAATGTTGATACTGTTCAAATTCTGCAGCAGAGCGATGACATCTCAGATCATTACTTAGTTGCGTGTAGATTACCTTTAGCCAAAGTCGAAAAACTAACTCCCTGTTATAAATATAGTAGAACTATCACTCCTAACACAAAAGATAGCTTTATAAATAATCTTCCCGATCAGTTTCATCTACTTAACATCCCAGATAGCCTAGAAGAACTTGATGTTGCAACAGAAACTATAAACTCTCTCTTTTCCAGCACTTTAGACACTGTTGCTCCGTTACGCTTAAAGAAGATTAAAGAAAATAGTCCAACACCGTGGTACAACGAGCACACCCGGGCCCTCAAGAGAGCAGAGAGAAAAATGGAGCGGAGCTGGAAAAAAACTAAGCTAGAGGTTTTTCGCATTTCATGGAAAGACAGCTCTATTGCATTCAGAAAGGCCTTAAGATCAGCTAGATCTACTTACTTTTCTACCCTCTTAGAAGAAAACAAATACAACCCTAGGTATTTATTTGATACAGTGACTAAATTAACAAGAAATAAAGCCTCAACCCCAGATGCTTTAAATCAGCACAACACTAATGACTTCATGGACTTCTTTACTTGCAAAATTAATAATATTAGAGAGAAAATAATAAACATGCAACAATCTACTACAATATTCCAAAATACAGTACATTTTAGTGTCCCTGAAGAAAAATTCCAATCCTTCATTGCTATTGGGGAGGAAGAATTGTCTAAACTCGTTAAATCATCAAAATCAACAACATGTATGCTAGACCCAATACCGACTAAGCTACTGAAAGAGATGCTTCCAGAAATCATAGATCCTATTCTTAATATAATTAATTCTTCTTTGTCATTAGGATACGTACCAAAAACCTTTAAGCTGGCTGTAATTAAACCGCTTATTAAAAAACCACAACTTGATCCTACAGAATTAGTTAATTACAGGCCGATATCGAATCTACCTTTCTTGTCAAAGATTCTAGAAAAGGCAATATCTTTACAACTATGTTCCTTTTTAGAAAGAAACAGCATCTACGAGGATTTCCAGTCAGGATTTAGACCATATCATAGTACTGAGACTGCTCTCATTAGAGTTACAAATGATTTGCTCTTATCATCCGATCGTGGTTGTATCTCTCTGTTAGTGTTACTGGACCTTAGTGCTGCATTTGATACAATTGACCACAAAATCCTTCTGAATAGACTTGAAAATTATGTTGGCATTAGTGGAGTTGCATTAGCCTGGTTCAAGTCATACTTATCTGAGCGTTATCAGTTTGTAGCAGTAAATGAGGAGATATCATATCGGTCACGGGTTCAGTATGGAGTTCCTCAAGGTTCAGTACTAGGACCATTGCTTTTCACCCTGTACATGCTTCCTTTGGGTGCAGTTATTAGGAAGCATGGCATTAGCTTTCATTGTTACGCTGATGATACTCAGCTCTATATTTCTTCTCATCCTGATGAAACGAACAAATTCACTAAATTAACAGAATGCATAACCGATATAAAAAATTGGATGACTAATAACTTTCTACTGCTAAATTCTGAAAAAACAGAGATTCTAATTATTAGACCAAAAAGTTCGGCACATAATAATCTAGACCACTGTTTCTCAGCCGGTGGGTCGCGGAACATTCCAGAGGGGGTCGCGAGAGTTTTACTGTGTTCCAGGGGAGTAGCCAGATTTTTTTTTTTTTTGAGGGGGCCAGCTTAAAATGAGGAGCAAAACTGCGCACGATTGTTGACAGGGGTGGTGGGCGAGCATAACATAACCGGCAAGATTTGAATCTGTGCTGGGAAACCCCAATGGATTTCTAGTCTAGCGCCTTAACCACTCTGCCAGAACTAGTTATGATGCAACGCGCAGCGCGCCAATGTTGACTTTGGGGGTGCGTTGCGATCGTTTTGTGCAGCGGGCGAAATGTGCTTTTAATTTCGTTTTCACAGTTGCGATTTTAAACAATTGAAAATCTGAGGGGGCCGAACATGTAAATGAGGGGGCCCAGGCCCACCCAGGCAAACCGTTGGCAAGCCGTTCTAATGTTCATATATCGCGTCTATTTTCGAAATTTCCGGAAAATCCGCGATATATTTCTTTTACAATATATACATACGTAATGAAAAAAGTCCGCAAAGTCATGAATCCGCGATGGTCGAACCGCGAAGTAGCGAGGGCTCACTAATTGAATCCATTAAAAATGGATTTACTACGTCGGACGAAAAACCACAATGCGTTGAGTGTGGTGAGGTCTTAGCAAAGGAGTCCATGAAGCCATCAAAACTTGAACGTCACCTTCAGACTAAACATCCAACATGTGTCGGTAAACCTGTGGATTACTTTGTGCGAAAGCGCGATGTACTTAAAAGACAGCAAAGCAGTATTGTGTCGCTCACGACAGCTTCAGGTCGTGCAACGAAGTTTCTTCTGCCATTTAGCACTACCCATCTTTGCGAGTCGGGATTTTCGACGGTGACTGCAACGAAAACAAAAAGCAGGAATAGACTGACAACTAGTTTGAGTGCGACACTACGAGTGGCCCTTTCCCCAATTCCACCGCGTCTGGATATCATCGTTTCAGAGCGGCAGTCTCAAATGTCACATTAAGGTGTGTGAACATGAGTGAAAATAAATAAATCAGTTCGTTTCATAGTCTGCCTAATTTTTGAAAAAGTGTTTTGTGAAATTAATTATGAGCACACACAGTATAGGTCTAACAAATTATTTCATTATTTTTCATTACTTATTATTTACTATTTTTATTTATTTATTTATTTCTAGCCTTAGTGGGTCGTAGGACTGTCATACAAAAAAAAGTGGGTCGCAATAGGCAAAAGGTTGAGAAACCCTGATCTAGACTACTGTCTAACACTCGATGGCTGCTCTGTCAAGTCCTCGTCGTCAGTTAAAAACCTGGGTGTGCTCTTTGATACCAATCTTTTATTTGAAAGCCATGTTTCTAGCATCTGTAAAACGGCATTCTTCCATCTTAAAAATATATCTAAATTGCGACATATGCTCTCTAAGACAAATGCGGAAAAGTTAGTTCATGCGTTCATGAGTTCAAGGCTAGATTATTGTAATGCTCTACTAGGTGGTTGCCCTGCACGCTTAATAAACAAATTCCAGCTGGTCCAAAATGCAGCAGCTCGAGTTCTTACTAGAACCAGGAAGTATGAGCATATTAGCCAAGTTCTGTCAAACCTGCACTGGCTTCCTATTAAACACCGAATACATTTTAAAAACTTGCTAATTACTTACAAAGCATTAAATGGTTTAGCTCCACAGTACTTGAGCGATCTCTTAACACATTATAGTCCTTCACGTCTATTGCGATCCCAAAATACTGACCAGCTTAAAATACCTAGAATATCAAAGTCAACTGCTGGCGGTCGATTCTTTTCCTATTTAGCTCCTAAACTCTGGAACAGTCTTCCTATTACAGTTCGGGAAGCAGACACACTCTGTCAGTTTAAATGTAGACTAAAAACACATCTCTTCAACCTGGCATACACATAACACATTATACATACATTTTTAATCCAAATCATGTAAAATGATTGTTAGGCTGCATAATTTAGATAAGCCGGAACCGGGAACATTCCCATAACACCTGATGTACTCGATACATCAGAAGAAGAATGGCATCTACGCTGATATTGGTCTCTGTTTATTCCGAGGTTATCGTGGTCAGCTGGATCCGGGCCATATCCAGATCAGATGAAGGACCTGGACACGAGCACAGCACTGCCCTGAAGTGTCTGCGGAGATCGTGACTCTACTAGACCCTCCCCTGTGACGATCATGAACCCATCTCTAACCGGACCAAATTGGACTTCATATTGGACTTGAATTGTTGTATAATAATCATGCACTGTTTGGCTGTTGGCCAGAGGAGAACTGGTCCCCCGACTGAGCCTGGTTTCTCCCAAGGTTTTTTCTCCATTCTATTCTTCATTCGTTACGTCACCTGCCGGAGTTTTGGTTCCTTGCCGCTGTCGCCTATGGCTTGCTCAGTTGGGGAAACTTAACACTTAAAATTCATCAATTGTATTGATTCACCTGCTCTTTTGGGGCTTCTGTTCAGCCAAACAAACTTTGGTTATATTGTTTTTCCTGTAAAGCTGCTTTGAAACAATCTACATTGTAAAAAGCGCTATATAAATAAAGGTGACTTGACAATAAGAAATACCCATGTTTCACTTTCATCACAATTCCTCAGTTTAGTTGCATGAGTTAAGATTGGTCTCCCTCTGGTGGACATTTTTATTGTGTGAATATTGAAATCAAACTACAGTTCTGTACAGCAAATCTATTTGAAGTCAGGAAATCCATGAGCTTTATTTGTGGAGTGCATAATCCATGGGATGAGACCATGTTTTATATAATAAAGCATAAAATGCTTGTGTTAATGACAAACAATCCAAGCCAACAAAAACCTTAAAGCCGCCAAACAAATTAGCTTGAAATAAAGACAAAAGCACACAAACTAAAGCAATGTTTGCAACATTTTGCACTTTAATATTTGTTTTCTTCAAAACGAACAACTAATTTCTTACACATTTGTACACTATGTATACAAGAAATCAAAAAAAAAATATTTGCATAAAGAAAGGATACATGTAGAAAAGTATTAAAAGTTTTTGGATGTCTCAACAAAATGAGAATAGCTGCTTTTTGTTACCTTGAATGTTAATTTTGGATGCTTATGAACTACCAGACATGATCGAATAGGTGTAACCGAAAAGCAAACAGGCCGGAAGGAGACAGTTACACAGTTACACACACACACACACACACACTTAAGCTGCATATAGGGGCAGTAAAACCATTCTGTTTTTTTGCAATCACACCGTGCAGACCATTATAATGGAAACTAGAAGGACCTGCAAAATTAGTAGCCAGATTGTTCCATTCATTATTCAGCAATATGCTTGCATAAAATGTCTAATTCTCATTTTATAGTCAAATGATATACGTTTATACCTGGAAGACCGTCTCGGCATTCAAAAACTGCAATCATTCCCAGCACACAAAGCAAAATGATTAATAGGCAAAGACATGAAAATGATATTACTTTAAATGAAGAATGCATTTGAGCATTTATTTTCATGGCGCACTTTGAAATATAAAAGAAAAAAAGCCAACCACACTTCCAGCAGGAGAAGAGGGAGAAAAAAAAAGGAAAAAAAAATCTAAATAAAATTCACCAGTTGAGACTGACACTTTGGTGTTGTCTGAATATGCCAACTTGAGACCATGACACCATCCCATCTGTGTCTATCCCAGAAACCCCACCCCCGTACCCCTGAAGAGAGGGTCTCAGTGCTTCAATGACGCTCACGTGTCCACACACACAATTTGTATATTTTTGCATGAACAAAGTGTACACAAATGCAACACAATACGAAGGTTACATCACATATTCCCTGCAAACTATATCACGGCCCTTTGGAAAACCATCCCGAGTGCAAGCATGTTATTATTTTACACTAAAGTAAAGCAATGTGGCTTGTGTCTGCTAGTTCTGTGGTGTGCAACAACAAAAAAATGGATCATGTGGAAAATGACAAACCCTGTTTGTCAATGGCTCAGTCAGAACACTTGACAACAGATGTCAAGAAAGCAGCTCAACAGTACGATTTCATGTTGGGCAGACAGAGAAAGAACCTCGAGCCGGGGTCAGGAACCAAGAATGAACTTCAGAGAGACAAAAAGAAAAATATAAAAGATTATATGAGTGAATGTCACTCAATTTGGCTCTCATATAACTCTTAAAATCATACGATCCTAAATCTACCGAGGAGGAGGAGGAGGACAGCAAAGGAAACCACTGTTCTTGAACTCTTGGAAAAAGCAGCGAACATTAAACTACCCCCATTTCCTCCAACTGTAAAGCCGGAAACTCCCACAAGACTTCTCGTCGGCAGAAACGCGCCACCTTGGCATGATCTGCTGGATTTGGCAGAATATAGCCCTGTGGAGCGGAGGGAGACGCACGGACTCCCGATACACATCAAGTCCAAACCTCTTTAGAGGGGCGAACCAAAATAGGAAAGACAGTCAAATCTACACAGCAAATATACAATTTTTTTTTTTTTTATATTTGTAAAGATAAATATCTTTTAAAAATGATGCAAACACATGCCACTCTTACTCTTTAACTTCCATGCATAAGCATTATTTACAAATTGAAAAATACCGATTTTGTCGTCTTGTTTTTTTTGGTGTTTTTGTGTCCTATTCGACTAACATCTGTATCGCCTTACAATCAACATTCAGCAACCCAAACGCGGCTCCCGCCAGACATGGTCAGAATAAAAGCCATTTTGAAAACAAAGTCCATTTTCTACACACACACAAACACAAAAAGATTATATAAAGTAAAGTCAAAAAGAACACGTCCACAAACGTAACTGATAAGGGAAAAGACTTCTGAGGGGCAAGATCTTACAATGCGAGCGAAAGGAAGATGCCTTTTTGTTGGATTTCTCAGTCTTGCGCTTCACGCTGCTAACAATACTGTTGAACATGTCATATTTGTAATATTCTCTAACTTTTTCATTTAAATATAATTTACTCTTATGCTTTTCATGGAACAAAAATCTGGAAAAAGTATGCAATGCAGGGCGGTTTGCCAGGGAGGAGGCAGCAGAGGGCTGTGCCGCTCTCTCTCTCTCTTGTCATTGCATCAGCGCTCTAGTGGGTGGAGTTTCTCTCAGAGAGTCTGTGGTGAGGAGGTGTAGCCTCAATCCTCGATGTACTCCCACAGGTCCTTGTCATAGCCTTCATGTACGTGTTGCAGCAGCACTCTCCGTCTGCTCTCACAGTATCTGCACACAGCAACGTCAAAACATACATTGTTATAAAGGAAGAGAGGGCGGTACAAGGCCAGAGAATGGAGACCTTGAACGAAAAAGAGTTGCCTTTGTGTCTACAGAGAATGTTTTGTTGTCATTTCAAAAAATGTTTTCATGGCTGTCAAATTGAACTTAAATAATGCATTTAAAAATTAAATGGGACAAATATTAAAATACTAATATTTGTGGAGAGCAGAGCATTTGAGTCACGCGTAGAACACAGAACTGATGAGAAGATCAGGTGGAGAACAGTGAACGGATAAAAAAAAAAGTGCTGATCGATCAAATCGATTGATAGCATCAAACATAAACGTTTGTGTACACAATGTACATGTAAATGACAGCATTTTCCAAAAAATGTGCGTGTATGCACACACACACATACATATGTGTGTGTGTGTGTATGTATATATCTCTCTCTCTATATATCCATCTATACATTTATAAACACACACACACACAAACATACATACATGCACATACACATATATGTGCACGTTTTTGTATGTGTACATACAAATGTTTTGCTGTGAAATGTGAAACTGTGAATGTGAAATGTTCTTTTTTTTTTGCATTAGACATTGTTGTGAATGGGTCTTAAATCCATGCTTTTGATAGTCAGACAAATGTTAGTGTTAAACAAAATTTCTATGAATTCACTTGCCTGTATTTATCTTGTACTTTCTGCTTAATGTCCTGCAGAGAATCTTGGGAGATGTCTCGTTCCAGATATCCAGACAGAACCTCGGTGGCATTCTCCAGATCTGCCTGGTTATTCTGGGTTCAAACACATAACCCGTCAAACATTTAAAATTACAGATCGCCGTGTTTTTACAACACAATTCAATAAATTAAATCAAACAACAATCTTGGGTTTACTTCAAAGATGATAGACTGGTTGTTCTTCTTGAGGTAGAACGCAAAGACGTAGGTGAACATGAGAGTGGAGCGGCACTGACACAGCACGTCCACGGCCTTCTTCAGGAACTGCACCTCGATCCACGACATGTTGTGCTGCTGCATCTCCTCCATCTTCTGTTTGACCTGGGCGTACAGCTTGTGCTCGAAGCGCAGGCTCTGCATGTGGTTCATGTAGCGGTTGCAGTAGAACAGGTACCTCTGCAGGGCTGCCCTGGAACGCTGCACAACACACATCAGCATGAGATTCGGGAATCTTGAAGGTCGAGACCAAAATTTGCTTATATTCGA
Source organism: Rhodeus uyekii (assembly GCA_037043235.1). Taxonomy (NCBI): domain Eukaryota; kingdom Metazoa; phylum Chordata; class Actinopteri; order Cypriniformes; family Acheilognathidae; genus Rhodeus; species Rhodeus uyekii. The sequence continues at coordinate 146,107 of JAWRVZ010000024.1, read as the reverse complement.
ACACCAGCACAAATGGACTGACATTATTTACCTCTTGAGCATCCCGGGCTGCCTTGGCATCATCCTCGTTGTAGCGATTACAGTTATACCTGTGAAAAAAAACAAAAACAAATAAACACATTCCACATTCCAGAATTAGTTCTACTAGCAAGTAATACTTTGCACAACAATAAACAAACGTAAAATTTAACAAAATGTTTACAAGCATATCATGACAGGTTAAACTGAATTTTAGTGGTCGTCAGCTGAAAGAGTCACTTTAGCTTTTCCAAAGTGATGTTTGAACGTGATCTGTAAACAGATGACTACATGGAACAAGGAGGAGGGGAACGCTAGTCTTTGAGCTCTCGGCTTTAAGAGGGACCTACTGATCCCAGATGTGCATATGTAAACACTGCCTTGGGAAAAGTTGGTTAGGTTAAATGGAGAGAGTTTTCACTTTCTTATTATTGGGGTGAAAAAAGAAAAAAGAGAGCTTGAAAGTTGTACTGTTTAGTGTTAATTTTTTGGTTTAAATCTAAGAATTTCACAACATTAAAAAAGCGAACATAGGAAAAGACCTTTGCAGTGGATCCCCCCCAAAAAAATCTCTGTGTTGGTGATCCGATTACTTTCACCAGTGGAGAAAGAATTGAAACATGGAAAACACTGAGTGGAGTTTTCACAGAACGCTTTGAACAGGGAGGGGAAATTAAAGTCACTGCCATTATCTTTTCACAAGAAGATAATGGCACAAAGTACTGAAGTTCATTGAAGATGAATGGGAAATGACTGCAATACATCACAGCGCATAAGTGGTTCATAATCTTTTTTCCTTGAAGCAACCCCTCCTTCCATATAGAAAAATCTGTGTAAAGAGAGGAAGGAGAAGAGCACACATGAGCAGCTACTGTTATTAGCGATTGTTAGGAGGCTTGAATTACACAGGCCTTCTGGCTGCTGAGCTTCGCCATACCTTAATTCACATTATAAAAATGTGATTTGCAGGTTGAGAGACTGCATACCAAATCAATAAAAGTGATTATCAACTGTTTGGAGCATTCAAGAAACTAAAGTGTTTTGCATTCATTTTTTGACCTCAAAGCACACCAAGTTCCAGGTTGGGAAACACTGGTTAAACTGAATTGCAGATATGTTCTTCACAATAACAGCCCCAGAGGTATGAACATTGTGAAGTCTTTACAACCTTAAACAACCACACAAATAAAACATTCTATAGTTATTAAAAAGAAACAAACATCTGAACCTACCATGCAGAGCCATGCGGCTCCCAGGGCCCCAGGCAAACCCAGCAGAATTCTGCTTTGCAGTTCTGGTTCCGGCACACCATGTGGTTGCAGCCACCATCTTTCTCTATGGTGACGTGGCATTTCGGACATTCCTGCGACACAAGAGCAAGACGGAAATTATTCGTTAGGGTCATCAGACAGCACAGAGAAAAATAAACCGCATCAAAGTGAGTCTAACCACTGACCTTTGTATTTGCTGCAATCCAGTTTGATGTTTCGCTGTCATCATCACATTTCTTAATCCATTTCCTTAACCACTGGGATCGAGAGGTAAAATAACATCAGAGGACATACAAGAATCAATTCATTGTGACAACTAAAAAGTGAGGTATTGACATAGAATGACATTGAATTTTACATAAAGACATAGAAGAGCAGGGAGATGTGGCAGCACTTATAAGGGGTTAAATGTTTTCTCTCAATGGAAGATGGTTGTAATCCCCATATGAGTAGCACAAGGGACTAGAAGATTCCTTTGTTTTTGCCAAGACTACCCCCACAATAACAAGACGAGTCTCTGAAGAGCCTCTTAAAGCTGATAGTAGGAGAGATAGCAGTCTGCTAGCTTTCTTTTTTCAGATAGAAAAAACTTGTCATACCAAAATACATTTTTTCCCTGATTTTTATACTGTAAATCTGTATTACTATTTTCAGAACTCTCCTTTCAGATTGGATGTCTATTAAAAGTAATAGAAGCAGTCTAGATATTAAAAATGTAGATACATCATCTATACTTTTCTCATGACCAAAATATGTTTGTCCAATCAATGCATCTGGCCCAGATAGTACATCGTATTGTTCCATCCGCCTGTCAACCTGTATGTTTGCACATTTCTGCACACCACACATCATCAGCACGTTTCATGAGGCTGTGGAGTTTTAGACAGACAGTCAAAGAGCGTCACTAACAAACAGCAGCTGCCTTTTACAGTTCCTCCTAAACCAAAACAATGAGCTAATGCTGCGTTCCCGCTATAACCACCAAATTAAGAGAAGGCATCCCGTGATGTCCTAATAGGAGCGGTTCATATTTAAGCATTTCTATGGCAGCTCTATCCATGTGAAAGCAGTCAGGTGGTACAAGACTCTACTCTGGCTGTGCATAGAAGACACAGCTTTTGGAAGACGCTCTGAAGGATCTTAGAATTTCAAAGCTAGCTTTCTATTCCTAGCCTCACTGAAATTACATGCTATATCTTCAAATACAATGCATTTTACTTATACAAAAAAAAAAAAGTTTAATTTTACACAGAGTGGGTGTTTTGCACATACAGGCTTTTAGAATTCACATCAATGTAAAAATAAATACGTGTATTTATAGACTAGTTTTTTTCAGCCCTAAATAACAGTGTCTGTGCTAACCAATGAAAAACAGAAGCCATTGTTGACAATAAAAAAAGCTTCAAACAAATTACAAGATTCAAAACAATGACTAATATATATATATATATATATATATATAAACAAACACTAGTAGCATTGTTGTGCAATTCTAGTACAGTTAAGGATTAAAAAAAAAAATACAATTTAGCCACAACATACCTTACACTTCACTGGATCGTGCCAATTTTCTCCACAGTTGAAGCTGCAAATGAATCGAGAGCACATACAAAAACACAATCTCTCATAAAAGTGAGTGTGTGTATATATATATATATATATAATATTTTATAATAATATATATATATATATATATATATATAAAATACCACATTTTCCTCAAATGGCTCTAATGACTCTTTGCTTTGATGTCTGGATAAGTTCTAATATCACTGACTTGATCAGGTCTTGCCGGAGCTGTTGGAAGCCCTAAACCAGATCTGAGGTCATGTACTAAAAGCATTTGATCTCATTAGCAATTTAGTCTCTTACCAAAACTGCCGACCACATTTGCACCGCACAGGTTTGGCATCTGGGTACTGTACTTTGACAACGTGATGACAGTCAGGTGCTGGACACCATTTTAACAGTCGGTTACACTGCAGATAAAAAGACCAGAATAAACCAAATTTACAAATCACAAGTGAAGTGAAGCAACTTAACACTTCAATATCTGATGGTTCACGTTATCCAGCATTAATTGAGAAAGTCTTGTTTCAATAAAAGCAAGGAAACCTGACCTTTAGTACAAATTGTTCACATGTTCAATGTCACAAGATTGCTTACATTCAAAGACCAAGAAATCTTAAAAGAATCTTAACCATTTCTTCACTGTATTTCAAATGAGCCAAAATCTTAAAGCTTTTATTTAGGATTTTAAAACCAGATAAACCAGATTACACTATACAATAGAATGGAATGAAATCCCACCTCTACAAAACTATTGGTTATTAAATGCTGGTACTTCAACTTCACTTTCGAATCGGTAATCAGTCGCCTGTTGAAAGAATTGAGATATATTTAGATCATAGAAAAACAGATATGCATGCTTCTAAATAATAGATTTATTATCCATCAAAGGCCACAAAGTGCATTTAAAAGGATCAGACCCTGTACCTGCATCACAAAAGCAGCAGGGAGATCAAATGTATGTTAAGACAGCTGTGCGAATCCAAAATAATCTAACGGAATCGACAGGAGGTGCCGTGTTATGACTCACACCTCAAGCAAGACAGAGTAACGGAGTGTCCTACTTCTGATTAGAAATAAACTCAATCAGCTCATCTACGATAGTCATAATATACTTCAGAACACACCATTAAGAAGAAAGAATCCATTGAGGCTTTATGTCATGAGCAATGGGGACTTGAGATCTACTACTCTTAGAAAAATACATGGGAGAAATTTTAAATGGCGTGATTTTTGATGTGAGTGTTGAAATAATTTTAATACTGAGATTAAGATATTACTTTTATTGAAACAACTGTCTGCATAAAACAACTGATTGGAAGACGTTACCAGAGAGGGAAACTTTTTTAAATGAATAAATACAGATTTCTCTCTCTCAAACACTTACATGACTGTGTTGTCATCAACCAGAATATCACAGCTATGAGCAGGGCAAGAAATGGTCTAGCATGGAAACAAACAAGATTGTGTTACAATAGCTCAGAGAAACAGGAAAAAAAATGTCAGTTGACAGAAATCAAATCTGCTACATCCAGTGAATAGCTAAATAGCTCAAAACACAACCGCTGCAGTATTTACATCAGCCTGTCAGAGTAATCGGCTGTTTTCTCATGCGTGTTTGTGTAACTGTGAGTGCTCTCTGAAGAGAGTATGCACCTAATGGAAATTTGGCTGCATGCAGGAACTGTCAAATGCAATTCTTGGTCAAAATGTTATACAGTCGGTTACATTCACGTGAGACATAAACAGTAATGACAAAAAACGGTGTGTCAAAGCATTTTATTTTGCATTAGACCATGTAGTGCAAATGCAGCGACTGACAATTAAGTTTATAATATTAAGCAAGCAATATTCACATATGAACATGAAAAATAAATAAATCACTCACTGCTCTTCGTTTTACTTTACAATTGCTTGAAGCATTGGTTTACATAACTGAGAAGTACTTGAAGGCTACACTACCGTTCAAACTTTTGTGGTTAGTATGACTTTAAAAAAAATTAATTTTATTTAGCAAGAATTCATTCAATTGAACAAATGTGACAGTAAAGACATTTATAACGCTACAAAAAATAAATCAAAGAATCCTAAAAATATTTGTGAATTTCACAAAAATATCAACCGTTTTCAACATTGATATCAATAAGAATAGAAGCAAAAATTCAGCTTTGCCATCACAAGAATAAAATACATTTTAAATTATGGAAATAATGTCTCAATATTACATTTTTGACTGCATTTTTTATCCAATAAATGCATCCTTGATGAGACTTCTTTCAGAAACATTACAAATAAAATCTTACCAAACAAGACTTTTGAACTGTAGTGCGTAATATTCATCTCCAACTTTTTAAATAAAGGTGTGTTCACCAATCTAAATGCTGTGTACTAAGAGCTGGAATATGTACCTGTCCCATTCCTTCCTCTATGATTTTGGTGGTTAAGTAATCGCCCCAGCACTGCATGCAGAACTTGTGCCCACATTCCAGACCAGTGAAGTACTGCAAAAGAACAGCCGACAACAAATCCACATTTAAAATCCAAACTTAAAAATTACAAGTTTTGAGAACAGTGTAAAATAGTTAATACAATTTCATTAGGGCTGGATAAAATATATAGATTTCTCAAAAGTATATGCTGTTTTCAGTAGATTAAAGAACCAAAACATTATAGCATGCCTCCCATCCAAAATATTGAAATACGTTTTGAAACTTTTATCATGAAAGAAAGTCTAAGCGATCAGATCCTGTCAATTCTGTTATGAAATGTAAACAATAAAAGTCATTTTGCTGCTCTTTAATGTGACAGGACAGATTACTGTATCTGCATCAGTTTAAGCAGCACGTGAACTGAACATCTCTTCCTCTTTACTATTAGTTACAGTATGAAATAAACATGAATGAATAACACAAGGCATGTAGAAAGACACAGAATGATTTACTGAAATGCATCATGTCTCATGTAATCACACATCTGTATTTCAAAAGTGGAAATACACCAATTAAACGGCGTGTACACAATGTGTCAGGTAACGTTACATTTCCCTTATAAAAACCATTCAGTGACCTTGTTAGTCAGCTAAAAAAAAAAACTATAGGGAGGAGAATTTTGATAAGTATATGCACTGTATTGTACAACCACAGTATTTTTTTCTTAACCTGTTGTTTACCAATATAATGTTAAAATAAATCAGGTCATATTTTTATGACAGCCACCTTTTTAAATATTTTCAAAAAAACAAACAGTAACAAGTCAGAAAAAATTGTATTATAATAAAAACCACCGTATCTAATTTAAATACAAGTAGTCTACACAAATCAGTTGATTTTATGATTTAATACGTACAGCTTTTATGCTTTAATGTTCCATGTACAGTTTAAAACATTAGCTAAGGGATTTCTTATTTCCCTAAAAAAAATGTGCCATACACTGTACCTAATACATACCACAATTAATCAATATTGAACCTAAATGGGAACAGTATCGAAACATGAGCCTGTGAATCAAAAAAATAAAATCATGAACTTTTTATCAATACTCACCCAGCACTAAATTCAATGACATGACCATAGCCTAAGAACTGAACGCCTTTCTTCTTTTTAGGTGGACTCAAGAAGGAACTATAATATACAGGAATACTAAATGACAAACTGCAATAGATTAAACATTAAAAAAAAGCAATGAAACAAATTCTAGCAAACAGCTATCCAGTGTTGTGTGGCCATGAAATACAATGAGCCTTGTTCTCCTCAACAGATCGATACAACCAACAAGACTGTTGTTTTGGCTCAGATAGGGATCTTACAAAGCAGTTCTGAACAGGTGACAGAAGAAGCAGCCATAGTGATTATCTACTGCTCCCACAAAGTATCCCATTGTCATGCGTTTTATAGTCTCAGGCCCCCTGGTAGTAAACGCCTGGATCTCTCTCATGGGACAACAGACAACAACACAGGCAAGAACAAATCAGCTTAATATTTGTGGTAGGACTGACGCAAGCAGAGTATTGCTTACAACAACATCACAAGTAGTTTAACAGCACTGCAGACGGCACTAATGGTATTTAGGGAACAGAGTGGTGGTCAGCTTTATGAAGCAACATGAACATTGAAATCTGAATTCAACACTCGGTCAAATGAATCAGTCTAATAAACTGATATATTGCATTCACCTGCAATCTGATTAAGGTGGTCTTAGTTAACTATCGATATCAAACTGATGATGGTTACATTTCCTAAAGATGTGACCCCAATTGATCCATTATTTCGAGCAGACAAGCAGTGAGAAAGGAATTTTCACTGGATACTATTCCAGTTAAATAGTTCAGTCACGATTCAGAGCAATAAATATAACCGTTTCCAAATCCCTGCTGCTTAATCCAGAGTTTTCTTTCAGACAGCCACTATCTCTCGTGACAAAGTTGATCAAAACAATACATGCCATACTTAATCTATCCTTTCACTGACAGACACACTGCACTTCTCAAGGTTCCCTGCAAATCCAAAGACCTGCCTGTTCCTCTCCTCGGCTGCTTGCTTTGTATACAATTTGAGTAATCCAGTGAAGAGATTACTGACGAAAAGAGCTCATTAGAAATCCTTCCCGACGGCTGAGACACTGTAGTGTGTAGGACAGAGTGGCAAACACAAAAACACAAGATATGTCCACATAATACTGCATAACACCTTCACACACCCCACAATGCAACAGCATCGCATCCATGTGGTAAACAATCTGTTCATATTTCCAAGCGATTCAACAGTTACAATGAAATAAACAGCCACAGATGGAATTTGCAGATGCTGCGTTTCATGCAATGATTTTGGAAGGAAATCTATGGAATTCAGCAGAATGGATTTAAATACACAACTACAAAAGTTTGCTTTAATTGCTTTTTAAGAAAGCAATTAAAACTTGTATTAAGCAAAAACACATTAAATTGATAAAAAAAATTGAATATTGAATTGAATTTCAATTGAAATTCTATTTCAAATAAATGCTGTTCTCTTGAACTTCCAAATAACAGCACAACGATTTTCAACTAATATTACACAGAAATTATATTAATACTATTTATATTATTTTTATTATATTAGTTATCATATAATTATTCTTAAGCACCAAATCAGCATATTACAATGATTTCTGAAGAATCATGTGACTCAAGACTGGAGTGATGAAGACGGAGAATTTTTTTCTAATGTATTTTTAATCAAATAAATCCTTGGTTAGTATAAGAGACCTCTTTAAAACGTAAAAAATAAAAAACACCTCAGCAAACCCAAACTTTGGAACAGCAGTGTATATTAAATTGAGCTGAGAGTACCACACTTTATTTTGGCTAAAAATATAATAAAATTAGCCAAACTCTCTAACAGAGAACATTCCAGGGATAGAGAATGTAGAACAATGTGAGAACGATGGCAGTTCCATTTCCGGGCACAGATTCCGTGCAAGTCTGCTAATAAACTATCCGCACAGCAGCCGTGGAAATAGATTAATCAGAGGCAATGAAAGCGACTGCGCTAGGAGCACTAACCGAGTTAGGATAGTTGAGATAGCAGATCTGACATGGCATGTCCTGTGCTGACGATCTTGTGTTCATGAGGCGTGTCCGAGATTTCTTGCTGGGGTTTATAACATGACACTCAGAAAACAGCTTGTCCAGGTTACCATCAAAGTACCTGTAAAGACATAAACATTAGATTTCTCAGTACTGAATAGAGACAAGTGTTAGCTGACTAATAATCCAGCAGGAGAGAATAAAACACAGAGAACAATTACCTTTCCATCAGCTTTTCCTTGTCCCAGTTGAAATGACTAAGTAATATTCTAGTGATTGTAGCGGGATTCTGTAACAAGAGACAAATCATTTTATATACAGCAAGAGTGCGTTTAAACAGATATAGTTATAATACAGTTTAAATTAACTATATAGTTATCCTTGCAGATCAGTTTTATTTTTGACTACCATACCTGACAAAAGATGAAAATGTTAATAAACAACAGATTAATTTAATGGTCACAAACACCTAATTTCCAGTTGAAATCATTGCTAAATCAATAACTTGTCAGGAAAACAACTGATATTGATTGTTGACATTATTACTACTTGACAAAATACTAATTAAAGCCCAAATAACTGCTATATACTTGAACATCCTCTGTCTATTGTAATAAGTGTACTATATATTAGTAAGATGTGTCAAGTCAAGTCACCTTTATTTATATAGCGCTTTTTACAATGTAGATTGTTTCAAAGCAGCTTTACAGGAAAAACAATATAAACAAAGTTTGTTTGGCTGAACAGAAGCCCCAAAAGAGCAGGCGAATCAATACAATTGATGAATTTTAAGTGTTAAGTTTCCCCAACTGAGCAAGCCATAGGCGACAGCGGCAAGGAACCAAAACTCCGGCAGGTGACGTAACGAATGAAGAATAGAATGGAGAAAAAACCTTGGGAGAAACCAGGCTCAGTCGGGGGACCAGTTCTCCTCTGGCCAACAGCCAAACCGTGCATGATTATTATACAACAATTCAAGTCCAATATGAAGACCAATTTGGTCTATATTTGGTCTATGGTCTAACTATATGTGTGACATACAGTATGTGTTATATATTACCAACACAACGCTACAACAAATACTGACCCCTAAACCTTCCCTACAGCCTAACCTTGTTCTGGAAAGAAATCACGTGTCCACTATATGTATTAATAATAATAATAATAATAATGTTTTATTTATATAGCGCCTTTCCAGAGCTCAAGGACGCTTTACAATAGACAGTTGACAGGGGAGAGAAAGTACAAGTAGACTAATAGAAACAATAATAGAAGTATACAGAAAAAAAAAATCAGGTACAAAAATACACACAGGACATAACAGGCAAAACATTCAGAGAGATAGTATTAGAGAAGTAAAAAATCAGTTGAACAAATCATGGGTATAGCATTCAGAAAAAAGATGAGTTTTGAGTAACGATTTAAATTCAGAGATATTGTTAATATAACAGAGTGAGCGTGGAAGAGAATTCCAGAGTTTGGGAGCAATAACACAGAATGATCGGCCCCCCATGGAAGAGAGGCGATGCCGAGGGACGACAAGTAAACCAGAGTCGGAGGAACGTAGTGAACGGGTCGGAGTGTAGGGGACGAGCAAATTACAGAGATAGGGAGGAGCTAAAGAATGTAAAGATTTGAAGGTAAGCAGAAGAATTTTGAATTTGATACGATAGGCAACTGGAAGCCAGTGAAGATTGTACAAAATTGGAGTGATGTGAGCAGAGCACTTGGTGTGGGTGATTATTCTAGCAGCAGAGTTTTGAATGTATTGTAATCTAGAAATGGAGCTTGCAGGTAGACCGATGAAAAGAGCATTACAGTAGTCAAGGCGTGATGAAACAAATACATGGATGATGGTATTGGATTTAATCCAGTACGCCATGAAGATACAGAGCGTGAAGACATCTTGGGTTTTGCGGCATCAAGGACAATTCTTCTAAGACCAACAAGGACTTTTTTTTAAGACAACAGAGCTCATTCTAGTCTGTCTGGGATTCAAAGCCCTTAAAGTTTATCAAAGTGCATATCGACAGGCAATCCAGAGGGATACGAGGAGACACGACCAGCATAACCTTCAGAATTTCGCAACCACCCCAATTTGACGTTCCTGAAATAAACCAGGGTCTTTTTTAGAGTTCAGTTGAAAATTTCAGTCATATAGACAAAGCTTGCACTGCCCTAGAACAAATAAAGAGAATATACTCCAATTCTGAAATGGGTGCACTGTAATAGATATACAATTTAACCAGTATACAGTGAGCCACAGCATCAATCACTTCAAGTATTTCACTACATAAAAACGCGTTTGCTGACTGCATACAAAGAGCAAGTCTAATAAATTAGTGCAAAATATCATGCAAATTAACCAGCATAAACAAAACTAAACAATATAACTGAGGTTAGCAAAGTAAAATCTTCCAAACAGCTTGTGGCTATGAAGCAGAAAGCAAATTTCAATCATGACTCAAATTCACTTTGATGAGCTATTTTTGTGCTGTTTAATCAAACATAACCAGCCATGATGAAACATCGGTTCCGCCATGTTGTTGTCGGGAACAACTAGGACTAGGTAACTCTCACATGCTAACGTGACCTGACACATTTCCCAGCTTAACCAATAACGAAGAAGCTACCTTCTTCATCGGACTATCAACAACCAGCCCTGGAGACATATGACCCATATAAAGACATCGCAATATAGTTTTTGACGGACTTAAACTGGTGCTGTTTGCTCGAGGTTAGCTTCCTAAGCTAGTGAGACCAGGAACAAGGGAGCTCTAATAAAATGGAGATTAACAATATTACAGTTTCACTTGATATGTTATATGTTCAGATGCAAAGTTTTGGCTATACAAACGTACTTTTATTTAAATAAAGCACGTTAAAGGGAGACATGTCAGCGTGATTTTATGTGCAGGTGAACTAGAAGCTAGTTAAGCATCTTATGGCATTACTGGATGTGTTTAGAACGGGGAATAACAACGGTTGACGCAAACCAGTTCCTTCATAACGGTGACCATGACCATATATGTATCCTGTTGACGTATCAACACTGTATTTTCATTCAGATGGTTTAAAGGACAACTGGTGGCTTTTTCTCGTCTCTTGTGTTGCTAACTGTGGGCTAAGTTTCCCAGGACTGTGTAAAATTGCACTCTTTTGTTATAACGGGTATCTGTGCCCTGTAAACACTTACCTGGATGACCTCGTTGACCTCTCTGATACACTCCACCATATGCTGCAGGATCTGTTCGGCGGTAAGAACTTCAAAGCGATAGTCTTCTTCATCCTGTCCGGGCCCGAGGCCGCTGCCTCCGGTCTCCCCGCAGTCGTCTCGCTCTCCGCCGGCCACAACGGGATCAACCAACTCCACCTCCCCGAGCTCCAGGGTGTCGTCCGCGGTCTCATCTTCGCCGCTGTCTTCGCTGCATTCCTCTTCCTCGTCGTCGAATTCGTAATTGTAACCCTCGTCTGAGTCCATGACTGGGTTGCGTTTGATGTGGCGACAAGCCAAGTGTGATATGTTCGATGTGTATTATTTGGCAGATAGAGCGAACAAAAATGTAAATACTTATTTAGCTTGCTAGCATTCCAGTTTTTCCAGCAGCAGAGAAAACAACAACAGAGAAGCGACGCTGCTGCTGCCGCTGGGCCAACAAAGAGACGCAGCGTCACGGGCCGACGCGGAGTGACGTCATGTGCGTGACACAACACATTGAAGCGTTAAAATCCATTTCTGTGCTCATATACTGAATTTGAAAGCTACACCAAACTACAGCGACGTATAAAAAACTAAAATAAGCGTCTTTGTATATTTTGTGCCACATTGGTTGTATTACACATTTGCAGTTACACACACTTCTTTTACCATTGTTTCTATTGAACATTGCTCGAAGAATTTAAAACATTTCAAATTTTGAACAATTTCTGAGTGATTTAAAAGTTAATAATCTTACTTAATAGGATTACTGTATAAAATGTGATTTTTTTTTTTAAAGATGGCATTTTGCATCGAAAATGTATTTATTACAGCTAATACTTTTATTCAGTAAACATCAGATTAGATTAGGTCTTTATTGTCATTGCAAATAAATTTGTATATATATATATATATATATATATATATATATGCAATGACATGTTCACAAACATACATTCATACATACGTGTGTGTGTGTGTGTGTGTGTGTGTGTGTGTGTGTGTGTGTGTGTGTGTGTGTGTGTGTGAGAATCTTAAGAAAAATATGCATATCCATATACATATAAAATGTACCAAGTTTCGTACATTTTATAAATGTGGGTCTCATAATTGCATGTCAGGATGGTTATGTATAAATATTTCTCACTCTGTTGCTGTGGCATAGTATTTTTTCCTTTTTTATTTTTTTGTCATGCATAAACATAAAAATTTGACCTGTTTTCTGAGTGCTGCCTCTTGAAATTATATTGTCAAATTCGCTCAACTTTAAACACATATCACCTGACTTACTGAAAGCTCATTAACTAGAAAAGGCTAAATGAACCGTAACATCTAAAAGCCTCTGTAATGTTCCGGAAATAGCATGCCTTCTCTTTTTGTTTTGGGTCAAAGTGGCGGAACTAAATGAAGGAGAGTTGTTTCTACTGGACACATTTCGGTCAAGTACGCGTTCTCCCGTTGCCGTGGCAGCAGTGACTTCAGGAAGAACGTTCGGCCGATTTATGATGGATCCTCAAGAGACAGGTAATTCATTATTTTAAAATATTCATAAACATGCGAGAAAAAGAATCGACTGTATCTCCTAGGTCACGAAAGCCAGCGTTGGCTTGTGCGCTGCTAAAGCTTCATGCGCTGTAAGCGGTTAGCTTTCCTGAAATCTGTTAAACACTCATGATTCATATCTGTCGCGTCTGGATATTTCAAATTCTAGCTGTGGATTTATTTACACTTCTTTATCTCAACTTTCTTTAAAACCCGAAAGATCTATTGAGTGGCAACGAGAACATAGTTGAAATGCACAATTTGGAAGAAGAGGACTTTGCTGTTTCAAAGTGAGTTATAAAGATTGTTTTGTTTGTGTGTGTGCAACACTTTATTAAATTTACACTTCTTTTATCCATAATGTTTTGTCTCTCCAGATCATCAGATGCTGATGCAGAATTTGACATGGTAATTGGGAACATCGAGGATATTATAATGGGTATTCATCTTTGTAATATTACTTTAAATCACTTATGACCATAACTATAAATTAATAATATAATCTAGTCGAATTTCAGGGAAAATGTACTTAATATAATATAATTAGTTTGCAATTTATGTAAAAAAAATAATAATAATAATTTGTTACAATTGTACCTTTCTTTTTTTTTTGGTTTTGGGTGAAATATGACCTACCGTAGTTATCATGAAATTCACTCAACCAAGCTATTACTAACGCGTGTACTTTTCTGCACAGAGGATGAATTCCAATATCTTCAGCAGTCTTTCATGGAGAAATATTACCTTGAGTTTGATGACTCTGAGGAGAATAAGCTGAGCTATACACCTATATTTAATGAATATGTATGTAATACTTTGAGCTTTTTTAACACGTTTATGACCCTTGGTGAGATGGGAAGTATTTGACTGTCATTAATTTTTGGTGATTTCAGATTGAAACCCTAGAAAAACATCTGGAACAGCAGTTAATAGAACGAATTCCTGGATTCAACATGGATTCCTTCACTCATTCACTTAAGTATGCTGAATTCATCAGCTTTTGTAAAACCTAACAGTGACTGTCATAACGTGTGTATATATACAGTAGAACCCCGACTTGTGAAACGCTCTACGTACGAAAAATTCAACATACGATAAAAGATTTTGGGTTTTTTTTCACCCGAGTAACGACAAAATGATCGAAATGCGAAAACTCTGAAATGTTTTTTGATTTGAAATTCGTGCTGATTTTGGTTCGGGTTGAATGAAGGCTACAGTTTGTCCGGTCAGAACAATGATGTCTCACTCAGGGAATAATCCAAAACTGGTATTTATTAAAGTCAAGTCAAGTCACCTTTATTTATATAGCGCTTTTTATAATGTAGATTGTTTCAAAGCAGCTTTACAGGAAAAACAATATAAACAAAGTTTGTTTGGCTGAACAGAAGCCCCAAAAGAGCAGGTGAATCAATAAAATTGATGAATTTTAAGTGTTAAGTTTCCCCAACTGAGCAAGCCATAGGCGACAGCGGCAAGGAACCAAAACGGCAGGTGACGTAACGAATGAAGAATAGAATGGAGAAAAAACCTTGGGAGAAACCAGGCTCAGTTGGGTGACCAGTTCTCCTCTGGCCAACAGCCAAACAGTGCATGATTATTATACAACAGTTCAAGTCCAATTTGGTCCGGTTAGAGATGGGTTCATGATCGTCACAGGGGAGGGTCCAGTAGAGTCACGGTCTCCGCAGACACTTCAGGGCAGTGCTGTGCTCGTGTCCAGTTGCAGGTCCTTCATCTGATCTGGATACGGCCCGGATCCAGCTGACCACGGTAACCTCGGAATAAACAAAGACCAATATCAGCGTAGATGCCATTCTTCTTCTGATGTATCGAGTACATCAGGTGTTATGGGAATGTTCCCAGTTCCGGCTTATCTAAATTATGCAGCCTAACAATCATTTTACATGATTTGGATTAAAAATGTATGTATAATGTGTTATGTGTATGCCAGGTTGAAGAGATGTGTTTTTAGTCTACATTTAAACTGACAGAGTGTGTCTGCTTCCCGAACTGTAATAGGAAGACTGTTCCAGACTTTAGGAGCTAAATAGGAAAATGATCGACCGCCAGCAGTTGACTTTGATATTCTAGGTATTATAAGCTGGTCAGTATTTTGGGATCGCAATAGACGTGAAGGACTATAATGTGTTAAGAGATCGCTCAAGTACTGTGGAGCTAAACCATTTAATGCTTTGCAAGTAATTAGCAAGATTTTAAAATGTATTCGGTGTTTAATAGGAAGCCAGTGCAGGTTTGACAGAACTGGGCTAATATGCTCATACTTCCTGGTTCTAGTAAGAACTCGAGCTGCTGCATTTTGGACCAGCTGGAATTTGTTTATTAAGCGTGCAGGGCAACCACCTATTAGAGCATTACAATAATCTAGTCTTGAACTCATGAAAGCATGAACTAACTTTTCCGCATTTGTCTTAGAGAGCATATGTCGCAATTTAGATATATTTTTAAGATGGAAGAATGCCGTTTTACAGATGCTAGAAACATGGCTTTCAAATGAAAGATTGGTATCAAAGAGCACACCCAGGTTTCTAACTGACGACGAAGACTTGACAGAGCAGCCATCGAGTGTTAGGCAGTAGTCTAGATTATTATGTGCTGAACTTTTTGGTCTAATAATTAGAATCTCCGTTTTTTCAGAATTAAGCAGTAGAAAGTTATTAGTCATCAATTTTTTATATCAGTTATGCATTCTGTTAATTTAGTGAATTAGTTTGTTTCATCAGGATGAGAAGAAATATAGAGCTGAGTATCATCAGCGTAACACTGAAAGCTAATGCCATGCTTCCTAATAACTGCACCCAAAGGAAGCATGTACAGGGTGAAAAGCAATGGTCCTAGTACTGAACCTTGAGGAACTCCATACTGAACCTGTGACCGATATGACATCTCCTCATTTACTGCTACAAACTGATAACGGTCAGATAAGTATGACTTGAACCAGGCTAATGCAACTCCACTAATGCCAACATAATTTTCAAGTCTATTCAGAAGGATTTTGTGGTCAATTGTATCAAATGCTGCACTAAGGTCCAGTAACACTAACAGAGACATACAACCACGATCGGATGATAAGAGCAAATCATTTGTAACTCTGAGAGCAGTCTCAGTACTATGATATGGTCTAAATCCTGACTGGAAATCCTCGTAGATGCTGTTTCTTTCTAGAAAGGAACATAGTTGTAAAGATATTGCCTTTTCTAGAATCTTTGACAAGAAAGGTAGATTCAATATCGGCCTGTAATTAACTAATTCTGTAGGATCAAGTTGTGGTTTTTTTAATAAGCGGTTTAATTACAGCCAGCTTAAAGGTTTTTGGTACGTATCCTAATGACAAAGAAGAATTAATAATATTAAGAAGAGGATCTATGATCTCTGGAAGCATCTCTTTCAGTAGCTTAGTTGGTATTGGGTCTAGCATACATGTTGTTGATTTTGATGATTTAACGAGTTTAGACAATTCTTCCTACCCAGTAGCAATGAAGGAGTGGAATTTTTCTTCAGGGACACTAAAATTTACTGTATTTTGGAATATTGTAGTAGACGGTTGCATGGTTATAATTTTCTCTCTAATGAATTTTGCAAGTAAAGAAGTCCATGAAGTCATTAGTGCTGTGCTGATTTAAAGCATCTGGGGTTGAGGCTTTATTTCTTGTTAATTTAGTCACTGTATCAAATAAACACCTAGGGTTGAATTTGTTTTCTTCTAAGAGGGTAGAAAAGTAAGCAGATCTAGCTGATCTTAAGGCCTTTCTGAATGCAATAGAGCTGTCTTTCCATGAAATGCGAAAAACCTCTAGCTTAGTTTTTTTCCAGCTCCGCTCCATTTTTCTGGCTGCTCTCTTGAGGGCCCAGGTGTGCTCGTTGTACCACGGTGTTGGACTATTTTCTTTCATCTTCTTTAAGCGTAACGGAGCAACAGTGTCTAAAGTGCTGGAAAAGAGAGAGTTTATAGTTTCTGTTGCAACATCAAGTTCTTCTAGGCTATCTGGGATGTTAAGTAGATGAAACTGATCAGGAAGAATATTTATAAAGCTATCTTTTGTGTTAGGAGTGATAGTTCTTATATTTATAACAGGGAGTTAGTTTTTCGACTTTGGCTAAAGGTAATCTACACGCAACTAAGTAATGATCTGAGATGTCATCGCTCTGCTGCAGAATTTGAACAGTATCAACATTGATCCCATATGACAATATTAGATCTAAAGTATGATTACGAGAATGAGTATGATTCTCGTATGATCCCGTAAGTATGATTACGGGAATGAATACATGTTGTGTAACTCCAATAGAGTTTAAAATGTCGCTAAATGCCAATCCCAATGTCTTTTTCATTATCTACATGGATATTAAAATCACCGACAATTATTACTTTATCTGAGGACATTACTAATTCTGAGAGAAAATCAGCAAATTCTTTGATAAAGTCTGTATGGTGCCCTGGTGGCCTGTATAGAATAGCCAACACAAAAGTTAAACAGGGATTATTACTTGCACTAGATAATTTTACATTAAGGACCATCACTTCAAAAGAATTATATTTCAAATTAGACCTTTGAGCAGTACTGATCGTGTTACTATAAATTACAGCAACACCTCCTCCTTTACCTTTCAGACGAGGCTCATGTTTATAACAGTAATCTTGAGGGGTGGACTCATTTAAAGTAATGTAATTGTCTGGTTTTAGCCAAGTTTCTGTCAAACACAGCACATCTAGTTTATGATCTGTAATCATATCATTTACAATAAGTGCTTTTGAGGAAAGGGATTGTATATTCAGTAACCCAAGCTTTATCATTTGTTCATTTGTAAAGGTGCATAGATGTGTGGTTACGCATGATCTATAAAACTTCAACGATTGGCACTAATTCCCTGTATTTCACTCAATAAACTATATATACAATCTTCAGCTGATCTCTTTTACCTTAGTCATCCGTCAGCTCTCTCAGATGGAAAGTTTTGGAATAATCCATTTCGCACTGAATGACAGGGATGGCTGGAATAGTCCATGTAAGAAGGGGAACACTTTTTACAATTGTGCTCTCCTATTGGTCAGCATTGTGCCTAGTTAACATAAACTTTTTTTCTAATCACTCACCATGGATGTGAAGATTGTTGCTGAAGTCAAAAAGAAGAAGAGGATGCTTTACATTGCGTTGATAAGTTAGACAATTGAGATGTATGGAGCTGCGATACTCTTTATCCCATGCTAAATGTGGTGTTTTTGTAAGTCTTGGAATGGATTGGGCAATTAATATGTTAAAGTCTGACTGACATATGAAAAGTTCGACTTATGAAGCCAACCTCGGAATGGTAAGTCGGGGTACTACTGTATACGCATACATGTATAGGTATCCAAATAAACAATACAGACAATAGCAATAGGGTTTTCTGTCTTTTAAATGCCATGGGCCCCTCAATATTATCATGTAGTTTGAGGACCCCATCCTAAAATTTAAAAGGCAGACCCATTTTATACTATAAAAAAAACCTAATAATGTGTCAAATAATATTTGGAAAACATTTGTTTTCTATTACATCACATAATTACTTTTTTATTCACTATAGTGATGTATAGTTAGATGTATTCTTTATGTACTTATTTTTTTATAAATGAAAAAAAAATCCATGAATTAATTAGCATTTATTTATTTTGTTTAATTTTTATACTAAAAAAAATACTCCCTTGCTGCCTCTTGCCCCAGTTAAAAAAAACTGTTCTAAAATATCATCTTATTGTAATACACATAATTTACCACTAGATGGAGGTAATTACTTATGATGGTGTTTGCATAGAAAATTTGTCCATAATGGTGACTTTTTACCTGTTGATCTTTTGAATTTTCACCTTTTTTTCAATTAGGCAGCACAAAGATGAAGTCTCAGGTGACATACTTGACATGCTGCTGACTTTCACCGACTTTATGGCTTTTAAAGAGATGTTTGTTGATTACAGAGCAGTAAGTGATGTTGAAGTAACCCTCAAATATAGGCTTTACATATAAAATAATGTATATTCAGATTCTTCTACACAGTTTAGAGAAAAGCTGTTCTTCCTAGTTCAAATGTAATTCTTGGCTATAATAAAAGAATCTGAAACGTATTCACCTACTATACAATGAAACTTTGACCTATTTTTCTACTTCCATGAACAAAAGCCATAAACGTGCCGATAGTCAGTGGTGGAAACTCAATCTTCTCGTTCTTCTTTTTATAGGAAAAGGAGGGTAGAGGATTGGACCTTAGTTTGGGACTAGTGGTGAAGTCCTTAAATTCTGCTTCAGCTTCACCTCTGACCTCCAGCATGGCCTCACAATCGAGCTGAGCCGGTTAAAATGGAGATTTCATGTAAATGAACTCGATCAACGCAACGATTCCGTTGCATCAACACAATGATTGACCCATCCCAAAGTAAACAATCATTGTTATACTAAACTGACAGAAGGGAATCTTTGTTTAGTTTAGGTCAGTGTTTCTCAACCATGTTCCCAGAGGCCCCTGCATTTTAAATCACTCCTTTATCTGACACACCCATTTCAGGTCTTGGGAATGTGTACTAATGAGCTGATGACCTGAATTAGGTGTGTTTGATTGAGACGACGTGCACAATGTGCAGTGCTGGGGGTCTTCAGGAATGTGGATGCACTGGTTTAGGTTAATGTTTAAGTGTTTAAGTCAGGTTAACTGTCAGCTCATTCAGTGTGACTCCTCTACCGGTATTCTCATGATCTGTCACTAAATCCAGACTCTGTCTGAATCAGTTCTTCATATTTTGTTTTGGTCTACAGTGCAGCAAAACACAATTGCCATTTCTGATTTGATGTAGAAAATTGTAATGAGTCTCAGCATCTCAAAGCTGCCACTTTATTGTGTATTTTGACATAAACCCCCTCCATTTTACACATCATTCGATATTAAAATAATTCCTTTAACTTGACAATCAAAAAGGGCTTTTCATTATAAAAGTATTACACAACGTGCTTGACAAGAGTTCTGAAAGACACGTTTTAAACATTCCCAGATAAATTATTACATCATTAACAAACAAAAAATACATTTATACAATTACCAGAAACATTGCAAATAGTCTCATACAATTTTTTCATGCTTTTTAATGTGATGTTGAGTCTGTTTTGGATTGCTTCCTCATATATTGTGAAAATAAGCTCTCTTTTTTTTCTTTATATTTTGTTGACATATACAGTGCAAATTTAGCCTTTTTACTCCCTTCTTTTCATAGAATGTGTTGGTCATACAAGATGAATGTTCCATAATTGTGTATATTTGTTTATTATTTGTATATATAGACCTATTTGAACCAGTGTATGGAAGAAATAAATACAGTTGTTCTTTAATAGCAAAACGTTTTTATCCTCAAAACAATGAATCAGAACTTAACCACTTCAATGCATATTTGCACAAGTCGGTTTGTATATCTTCCATAAATAGTACACTATGATTCAGAAGTTTGGGATTTTTAAAATGTTTTTGAAGAAGTATCATGCTCAATAAGGGTGCATTTATTTGATCAAAATTTAAAACATTTATATTTCAACACAGTTCAAATATTTTCATGGAGATGTTCGGGGTTCTTATTTATATGGAATATAAATTTTTTTAATAACATTATAAATGTCATCGCTTTTAATCAATACCTCCGTGTTGAGTAAAGGTATTAATTTCTTTAAAAAATACAATCTTACTGACTCCAAACCTGCTGCATGTGCAGGGCGGTGACTCAGTACACACAATGTCCAT
Source organism: Rhodeus uyekii (assembly GCA_037043235.1). NCBI lineage: Eukaryota > Metazoa > Chordata > Actinopteri > Cypriniformes > Acheilognathidae > Rhodeus > Rhodeus uyekii. Next base: position 125,172 of record JAWRVZ010000024.1, on the reverse strand, counting down.
GTTACAAACCATCTAGCAATTATGCTGAGCAATTTTCGAATGTTCCTGAAGAGGATTTCCGCAATACCATATAATCAGAGTAATATCCTCTTAAAAGTGTCCTCGCATGGTGTATGACAGTGTTAGTCATCGGATGGTCTACACAGGCACTGTACTCCCTGCTGCGTTTTGCCCTTCACCCCTCCACCCCAAATAGGCAAAGTAGGTGCTAGCTGTGTATAACAGGGTCATCACTATGGCAAAGAACTGCAAAAAGAAATGGATGAATAAAAAAATTATGAAGATCTTACAAATTGTACTCAAGTATAAGATGGAGGTAGTTCACAAAATAATATATTTGTAAAAGATGTCTAAATTTTTTCTCTGTCCATACAATGAAAGTGAATGGGGTCCAATGTTGTTGTTTTGGCATATTGTATAATTTTGTGTTCACAGTAAGAAAGACTGGGAGCAACATCAGTATAAGTAAAAGATTAATGGGTGAACAATCCCTTTAAGAACTTTGAGTAAACTGTAATACAGGCGTGATATCAGGGCACATATGTAGTTTTACAGATACTGTAATAATTTATAAACTTAAACTGGTGACCTTTACACACAGGAGGTATAAATTATGATTACTCTTCTCCCAATGCAGAGCATTATGGGATAGTCATGTGCTTGCTGCACAACTGAATCTGGACTCTGGCCGATGTGTTTTTTTAAAGCCCTATAAAACACACATACTATACTGAACCTTGCTTTTCAACTCAGTTTCAACCATCCCCTAAAAGCCTTTTATTTGATCTATAATACTTTATGGTGTATTTAAGTGAGTGTTGAAGCATACTTTTAAAGTGAAGGCCCTCCTTTAGATGAGATGCTTTGGCATGCTTGTATCTTTTATTATATTAAAAATGATATATTTTAAGTTAAGAAGGCCCTATCTACCATCTAAAAATTGATGTCATATTTTTGAAAGTCTCTCAGGCTCACCAAGGCTGCATTTATTTGATTATGAAAATACAGTAAAATAGTAATACAGTGGAGTTCACTTATCTCGAGTCACTGTTAACTCGCCAATCCTATTATGTCAACATTTTTGAAGTGGAACCGCCAAACTCCCTATCACTGTGTGTGTGCGCCAGTCTGTGACAAAAGCTAACTAGCTGGCTTGTTTATCATGTCTTAGTCAAAACTGTACACTCAAAAATACAGGAAGGAGTGGGAATCAAACCCTGAATTCTAAGGAATTCTAAGGCTCTAAAATTAAAGCAGTTTATTGGTGATAATGCGCGGGCATACTTGTTAGGAAAACACCTTAGGCAGACAGAACGCAAAAAAGTATGCAATCTAGTACAGCCACACAACGCGCACGCACACACACAAACACATCCCTGTTTCTGACGTGCGCTCTGCTCAGCGCCGCTGCGGATTGAAGAACCCGGTTGTTAAATGACGGACGAAGCTGCATTTGTTGAGAAAGCACATTAGACAGGCAGAATGCAAGAAAGTATGCAATCTAGTACAGCGTGATGACCTCACGAATATGTTATGATTGTTTACACTGTGAGCGAAATTGTGTTTGCAATGTTGGAGAATATTATTAAAGGTTTGTATCGAGAATTGAAGGTGGTTTTTATTGTATTCTGGTAAATCTCTGCTGTTAGTTGGTGCACATATGCCTTTTGTTGTTAGCAAACATATACAGTGTATGTACATTTTTATAGCATCCCTATCGCTTCATCAAATAAATCACCATATTGGGTATTGGTTATCTCGACGCTTTTATGCAACCCTTGAGGCCGTCAACATAACCGAACTCCACTGTATTACAAAATATTGTTACAACATGTTTCTAAAAGATTGTGATGCCAAACTTGAATTTTCAGTATCATTGCTCCAGTCTTCATTGTCACATGATCCTTCAGAAATCTTTCTGATATGCTGATTTGTTGTTTAAGAATCATTTCTTTTCAGTGCTGAAAACAGTTATGCCGTTTAATATATTTGTGGAAACCAGGAAACATTTTTTTCAAGATTCTTTGATAATTAATTTCATGTACTAACCAAAATGTTTGAGCTGCAGTAACTTGTTAGGTCTTGAGAATGTTGCTGACATCTGAATCTAAGCAATGAGTGCTTTACGGATCAGCTTTTCTTTAAAAATCAAGTATGAAGTGTCCAGTCAGACACCACTTTCAGCTCATAGTGTGTAAACGTGAGGAATGCGAGTTCAAGAGATTTTTCACTCACTGCAGAAGTTCCCAGATGACCGCGGAAATAGTCGTCTGGAACGGAAGCAGCATTAGTCAAAAAGGCAGTTAGGTATAGAACAGCTGCGGCTAAGTAAAACACCATGAGCTTCAAGGAAGAAAAGGAGACAGGATTACAAACTTGATTTGATTGACAAAATCTTGATTTAAATAGAGTGAGAGTCTCACCACCAAAGGCCAAGGTATTATGGGTAGACTTTGATGAAACCTCAGCAACAGCACAACCAACAGGGCGATGCTCAAAAGCCACAGAGTCACGCTGACAAACATGACCCAGACATAAGCCGAGTACGAGGAGTATGGAGTACTGGCGATCAGAGCCCACACCAGTAATCCCACAACCTGAACGGAGGATGGAGATGATCATGTTAAACAATGAAATTTACAGTGACTTAAAGACATAATCCATCTAAAAATGAAAATGCTTTCATTATTTAAATTTCAAAGGATTTTTAAAACAAATTTGTCCATATAACCAGTCAGTGGAGTTTAAAACAGCATTGGACCCCATTGATTTTCTTCGTAAGGGCAAAAAAGAAAGAAAGAAAGAAACGTAATCCATGGTCTGTAACACGTGAGCTTTAAAATGAAAGTGACGTAAGTGTGAATCATCCTGGATCATTAGATCATCTGATCTATTCCTGTCAGCAATTGCTGACATTTTTAGCATCATATCTATTATGGGAAGAACGTATGTCCTTAGGAATTTTCTCAGTTAAACATTTAAAAAAAGAATGAGGAATAAATACAAGCTCAGAAAATAAAAATGTTATATAAAGAAGATGTCAATGCCATCCATTTGTATTTTATGCAACGAATATCAAAAGTTCATTATGTATTATTCATCTGATAACGATCTCAGATTTCAGGCTGTGTGTTTGACACAAGATCCTTACAAACAACAACTGTGACTTGCTCCACAAAATAAAGACTAAAAACAGACACATCTCAGGTCAAACATTCAGTTTTACTGATTACATAAGTTATGTATTTATATTGAGGGATATTTACCCAAAAACCAATGAGGCAGATAAGATGATCATCTTCATAAATACTGATGGTTCAGAAATGTGTATTGCACGATTTAATTAGTCATAGTCAGATAATTATTTTTCTGTACATGTTGTCCTGATAGTTGCATGTTCATACGTAATAGCTGAACTTGTATCTACACACTTGTATGTTGGCTCCGTGTAGAAACACACCTAATACAAGTAAAACTATCAAAATATTACATCTAGGTCTAAGCAAACTCTGTGTAAGCATGACATCTGTGGTAATCAATCTAATATCGCCATAAAATCCTAGGTGTATGAAAGATTACGACCATAATCCATAGTACATGGGCCTGGTTAGTTTGTTTAATCAACCAACACCTACACGGTCTCAGTATTTCTCAAGGCATTATTTTTGAAAAAAGAGGCAGCAAAGAAAAGTGGCTGTGAGTGTATGATGAAGGGAGAAAGAAATAGGTTTCAAAAGCAAAAAAACATTTCAACATATGACAAAGCATGGGAAATGTAATTTAGGTTTTTTTCAACTTACAATCTCAGCCAAAAGTAGAATACCAGGAATGCCCTTGATGAAATCCATGTCAACACTTGATGGGATTCCATAACGTCTTTGAGGTTCTTGTGAGCTGGTCTGAGTGTTGACCTTACCAGGAAAATCTGCCATTTCTTCTCAGTATAAATAGGAAAATATCACTTTAGGGGAGAAAAAGAAAGCATGCACCTGAGCGGAGACACACCAGAACAGGTAATGCAGGTGTTGTCACTACCTAGAAACTCAGCCTGAGCAGACAGAAGTTCTCTCTATCACACCCCCCCCCCCCCCTCTCTCTCTCTCTCTCTCTCTCTCTCTCTCCACAACTACAATGCATTTAGTGTGATCATGTAGGTTAGGCGGATACATCTGTTTGTCAAAGTAATAAATAACTTCAGTAACCATAATAAAGTGAGAACCTTATCCCTTCCTCTTGTTAAAAGGGAAACAGCAGAATAGCAAACAATAGAAGTTAAGATTAAGGCTTAAAAAACGTAAAATGGTCAGAAAGTGTATGTTACATGTACACAAGCATTACAAGTAAAATGAATTCACATAATGTATGTTTATAATTATATATGCCTATGAGCCATGTTGGTGGACTTTGAATGCTAAAGCTACCCAACAGTAATGCAAACAAAATCCTGTTCCTGTAGCCATTGAACCTTATCACAAAAACAAGAGGAGAGAAAAAAAACAGTTTCACTGCAAGTAATGGCTTCTTTTAACATTAATAAAATTCGTCTTGTGTGTGAAATTCATTGCACTCCTCGTTTTGAAACGCTCAAGTTGTACAAGACGTCTTTACGTCTAATATCATCCACTAACCAGCAACGGTCATTTTTTTCTGCGCTCGTTGACTCAGTTGGTCTTTAGCAACTTTTCTGCAGCGGATAGATGTAAAACGTTTCTCTTGTCGTTTATTTTTGCTGGTATCCACTCTCTGTGAGGTATAAAACGAACTTAGGACCCTGGAGAACCGTGCAGTTCAAAAGAATGAACCGTCTAGAAAAAAAAAGAGAAAAAAACACAATATTGTCAGAAGTGGGATTCGAACAAACGCCTCCAGAGGAGACTGCAACGTTAATTATTAATTAATTCTATAGTTAAAATTTCTGTTTTTACAGACACAAAACCCCCGAGTTGCAGTCTCTGTCCCCAGCACCACTGCGGATGTCTTGCAGCAGTGACTCGGTAAATAATTTCAAATTCTATTGGTCTAAAAAAGTAATTCAATTTGCAAATTAACTGCCACAACTCACTAATGTCACACAAAAGAATACAACATCACCAGTTTTATTGTAGCAATAATTACTGTTATGCCAACAGTATTTAGGTGAAATTTGAGTATTTACCATAATTACCATAATCATTTTATGCGGGGGTAGTCTTGAATCGAAATCACTTATTAAATAAATACCCTTGCTAGACTAAATCTTTTGTCTTTGTTCTTCACAGACGGCTCCTTCGGGTTCATTGTTGCAAGCCCCAACTGTGGTTCGACTCCATCGTTTGTGGTCAGAGACCTTGCCATTAGAAGACCAAAGGTCTTTGTGACAACCTACAGCTCTGGTATCACCCACCACAGCCAGCACTTACTTACAATCAGGCTCCAGCTCCAGACAGACTTTTTTTTTTGTCATGCTCTTTTACTGTGGATGCCATACAAGCTGTGGAGGGTCAAGGTTCTCTGTCCCAGTCCTACCTGCGGACAGCATCAGCTGACAGGCGGTGGCCTGCACAAACGGGCACGGCAGGTTTTGGACATCGATAGGATGTACAACATGGTCACAGAAACCCTCATCTGTACCAAATGTAAAGCCTCGCATGTGTCCTTGAGTCAGAACGTCTTGCAACAGCTGGATCTGGGCCATCGGTGGATTCCACTAAAAAGGTTAGCAGTTAATTTATGTTGTTTATGTTATTTCTATTATTATCCGAGGATGAGCATCATATTCTACATGATGTGATGTTTCATTATATATGCATGTTTCCTGTCATCTACTGCAGATCACCAAGAAGCTGGCGGGGACAGCGAGGGGAACGGGACTCTGGCTCACCTCTGTTGGCAATGAGTTTGGTCAAGTGCTCATAAGTGTTCTGATGGCCCAGGAAGGAGCAGGACTAGACATGATGATTGATGGTCTGGTGAAGAGGTACCAGAAGGCTGGTGTGGATCCACCTACTGTGTTGTACGTGGACTGTGGGTGCTGCACTGAGGTGGGCGAGACCAAGCTGAGAACCAGATTCAGAGGTTGGCCAGATCTCATGGTACGCTTGGACATCTGGCATTTTATGCGAAGGATTGCACTGGGGTGTACAACTGAGGCCCATCAGCTGTATCCTCTCTTCATGTCGCGGCTGTCACCGTGCATTTTTGAGTGGGATGCGGCTGATGTCTCAATCCTTCGCCAAGCAAAGAGAGATCTTTTGACATCCCAGGGTTGGCCTGTTCTGACAGATGAAGATGTCAACAAGCATCTTACCATGGAGGAGCTGGCTCTCCATTGCCGGAGGAGGACCCGTGGAGAGGAGATCACCACCCTTCTCTTAGAGCAGCTGCTTACAGAGCTCCTGAGCAGCAAGGGCAAAGACTCCCTGGGTGTTCCTCTCCTGGACAGAGAAAGGATGGAGCACATCTGGAGTGTCCAGAAGAAGCATGTTAAGTGCATTCAAGACCCCCCTGGTGTTCTGCTTTATATAGAGACAGGGAGCTTAACCAAGGGGGTGTGCTTCTGAATACATACAGGTGTGCCAGAGGCTCCACTTCTCTTGAATCCTTTCATTTACACCTCAATCATTTCATTCCAGGTATGTCTTTGTCACACTCACTGTGCGTGTGTAAAGACAGAGTAATAAGTGTCTTTATGTGTTTTTTTAACACCCCATAAACACTGTTGTGTCTACTTACAGGGACCAGTGCGAACAGTCTGAACTTTCAGATTTATCTGGTGGAGGGTCTACACAGGTGGAACCAGGACCGGGAGGCTGCTTCCCTGTCATCGGCGCCATTAGCTTTGTGCAGCTACACAGGAGAACTTGTTCACTGTGTAAACAGCAATTATGAAAAGCTGTTTGGCAGGAAAGGGGTCCCCACGTTTTGTGCCCCTGCGTGTTACACTGGTGAGAAAATGTGTTATTCCTAATGAACTTGCCATTTCTGTATAATCTCATTCTAGATGCAACACTATAAAGTCTACTGTATCATATTTGAAAAGCAAATTTCTTACGGCCTCTAAATTAACATGATCAAAACTCTCTGACTGCTAATCCATGTTTTTAGCACGTAAAGGGCCTTTTATCATGATAATACAAACGTCCATTGTATTTAATTTGTGTTTGTTTATTGTTTTTATTTCAGGTGAGCTCATTGGAGTTCAGTATCTGTTTAAGCAGACTGGTCAGACCCTGCAGGACATGAAACCAGACTCTAAGCAGACCGCAGAGCTCATTGAGGAACTCAGTCTGTGACGTCAGCCAGGATCATACCATCACAGATCCGGAGGCTGTTCTGTCACCACCCTCTTCCACACCGACACTGGGTTCTTCCAGCCTGGTCACCAGGAGTGCCACGTCTGTACTGGGCTCCACATCCCCTTCACTGGTCCCTGACTTCAGTCAGTCTTCTCCTGGGCCTTCACGGACTGCTGCCACGCCTGTTCCATCACCTCACCCCTCACAGTCAGAGGACGCTGGTCAGGATGATGATGTTGGAGAGATGGTAAATACCACTACTTTTTATATCTTTCAGATGAAGTAGAATAATTCAAAGAGCGATAAATGAACATTCAATGCTTTAAATCCAGACATTGAAAAGTACAATCTAAATTAATTAGTGAGCAGCAAATATGCATCAAGTCAAGTCAGCTTTATTATTTAGTATTTTAAGTGCTTTGTACTATACAGATTGTCTCAAAACAGCTTAAATAATAATAATAATAATAATAATAATAATAATAAATAATAATTCATTACATTTATATAGCGCTTTATCAAAGTCTCTCAAAGCGCTTTTAGGAAAAAATAGGAAAATAACAGTTTTCAGTTATGGAATTATGCATGGAACTCATGAACTCATGATGTAATATTTTTATTGTGTGTTTGTGTTTTTTAATAGGCTGTTGACTACCAAAATGTCCCGGGATTCCAACATGTGGACAGGCTGGCCGAATATCTGGTGGAGCTCCGGGGTCATACAGCCATCAGTCTGACCAACCGGGAGGCCAACACCATTATTGCTCTTTGGCAGAACCTGCATGAACGGGACAAGCAATGGGTGGTGTATGATGCTCGACACAAGAAGAGACTATTAAGTGGACGCTTCAGAGTCCTGAAGAGGCCCACTCAAAACCCTGGTGTGGAGAGCACCATAAGATGTGTGTTGGTGCAAGCAGTATCCCTTCTCAGTGGCCTGACTGTTGCCATGTGATGGAGGTGATCTTCCTCAGGCTATGCAGTATTCACCCAAGCCCCAAAAGAAAAGGCAAGGGAGCCCTGTCAAGGTGGTCTCTGATCCTCCAAGACTATCAGAGGATAAGGCAGCTTGTACTGAGCAACAGCTTGATTATGGAAGGCACATCAATTCAGCTGGTGGAGGTTAACCAGACCACACTGATCCAGTGGTACAACAACAGACAGAAAAAACAGGAGCTGTCTGTGCTAGTTCAGGGCATTCAGTTGCCTCAGTCCATCCCTGAAGCTGAGGAGCCTCTCCAGTTTGCCAAACATCTGCAAGCTGAACCAGAACAACCAAGGGAGCAGCACCAGTACAAGCTACCCAAGAGCACAGAAGGTCAGGCTGAGCAGAGGCAGACTTCTGTTGGGCGACCCCCTCTCAGACGCAAGGCACCAGCACTGAGTCAGGTATTAGTTACATCATCCGCACCTGGAGCATCACTGCAGATGGTACCAAATCTGCTTGTACCGGCAGCACCGGGCTTCCAGGGTGCCCAAATGTTCCAGGGTGTGCCAGTGCTCCAGGTCCAGAGAATTCCAATGATGGTCCAGGGAAATCCAATGGTCCAGGGAATGCCTTGGTTACAGCCACCTGCTATACGGGTCACCAGCTCACAGCCTGCTGTACCTGCTGCAAATATGGGAGCGGTGCCCAAGAGACCCCACGGGAGAACTGTAGAAGCAAACACGTGAAAGTGAAACAGGACAGGGGGAGGGTGTACTGCCCACAGACAGAGACTGTTAACAAAGTAGTATAGTTAGAGGAAATGCGGAGAAGCAGCTCCAAATAATGTATATATTTTTATGTGTATAGAATTGTATATAGTGTGAATTGTGGTTTAGATAGTTATATTTGTTATACTATTTGTTAAATATTATTTAACTTGTTTAAAAAAAATTCTAGAAACATTATTTTATTTTTCATTATTATTTTTTATATTTTGTTTTTGATACATTTTATTTCTCTTGTATCTATTGTTTTTTAAAACATTTAAAATTTCATTATTTAATTTTGGTTTTGAAACATCATTTTATTTCAGTTTTAAGTTATTGTATTTGAAAGCTTATGTTTATTTAATATTCATTACTGTTGCCATAATTTTAAAATAAAAACAAATTGACAAGTGATTGCTTTTAGGCTTTTACTTTCATTTACCTTCTTCCTTCCTGACTCTCGTGACTGCAGACGTGTTTTCCTAAGCTCCGCTCTGACCTGCTTTGCCCTTGCGCTAGTATCTGTCTGTTCTTCTTCGGACTGCCGGACTTCGGACTGCTTGCTGGACTCCTGACAATATTGAAATGGAATTGATCAACTGGTCAATCAGCGCGATCGATAAGATTTTTTCACAAAGAAAGGCAGCTCCGGGAGAGCCCAACTGCCCGGACGGGACATTTGCTGCTGGGTGTGTGATGGACCCATGGAACAACTGGCAGGTCCTGTGCCTGGAGGCTCTGTCCGTAGAAGATGCGGAAGATTTATATATGATTGGATTACTGATAGCGGGATTCCTATTCTTTGGCTTTGGGATTATCCTGACCTAAAGATTGGTAAGACAGCTGCGAGCAAATTCACCCAGCCGCTGTCTGTAGAAATTAAGAATTGCCTCGAGGCCGTGTCTGACCGTCTGAAGGAATTAGATCAGCGAGTGATAAAGATTGAGGAACTGAATCGTAACCTATGCGAACTGTATCGTAACAACACAGTCCGGACAGCGAGCCAGATCGGTGAACTTTCACGAATGGTATCCGGTCTGGCTATGAGGCTGGACACGGTGCTGAGGACCAGAAATGAACTTGATTGAACTGACTGATTATGATCCGGACAAAATTACCGATCAACGAATGGATTATTAAAAAGGAGTTGTATTTCTGCCCCTATCTCTCGTTGGGAAGCCAGCATGATGACAGCCTGGTCTCCCTTATCTTCCTTCAGGAACAAAGCCACAGAACTGTTCTCAAAACATTTGATGTTGTGACTACTCTCCCTCTCACCCGTCTGCGTGTCCTGCCTCTATCTGTTCTTATCTATTTCCCTCCCCAATCTCCAACGAAAAAAAATCCCTATGTGTGTGTGTTAAATTGCAGTATTATGTTCTTATGTGTAATGTATGTGACGCTTGCTAATCTGCATTCTGTAAATTTCTGGAAAAAAAGTATGGCGGCGTATGCACATGCTGCGGCTAGGAGACTTGCTCCAAGTTTAATTTCGTTACACTGTACTTGTACATGTGAAATGACATTAAACATCTATCCTATATACCAGGGGTGTCAAACGTACGGCCCGCGGGCCGGATCCGGCCCGCCAGGGGGTTCAGTCCGTCCCGGGAGATAAATCAGCAATATGAAAAAAATTATTTTAATTTTTGGCGGAACTAACAGCAGACGGCAGCACTGAGCTTCAGGGTCTGAGTGGCGTTTAGTTACGTCAGTTTACGCGCTTTCCTGTTGTCCGTGGCAACCTCATCATCGAAATATCTTCGTCAAAAAAGAGAAAAATGGACACAAAGTGGCGGATTTATCAAGAAAAATTGACCTCTTCCTAAATGTTCACGGAGGTGAATGGGAAACCCGTGTGCTGGTGTGCATCAGCAAGTTTCGGTGCTTAAGGAATATAATATTCGGCGCCACTATAAAACCGGTAAGCATGGAGTTTAGGAGCGTATATTCAAAAAACACTAAATAAGTTCAAGTTCAAGTTCAGTTTATTTGTAAAGCACATTTAAAAATGGCCAAGGCCAACCAAAGTGCTGTACAATAGGTTGAAAGAAAACAAAACAAAATAAGAAATAAAAAGCAAAAATAGAAAATAGAAAAAACAAAAATAGAAAACAGCCAAAAGCAAAAAAGCAATAGGGATTTAAAGATAATCATACATGGTCAAAGAAAGCAACAAAACAGTTTTAACCCAACATCTACACGGGATAATTGGCAGCTATAGCAGATAATGCTGCTGCAAACTCCATCGTTTCCCAATCGATTTAGGAACACAAACTCGTGAGGATGGAAATAGGATGCGTGATGTGCCAAACTGTGTTTAAGTTTGCGTTTGGCACGCATCCATATATTCTCGACGTCTCAAAGTGATAAAGTTAATTTGTTTACATAAAAAAAACCACACATACTTATGTATAAACTTGCAAATTTTACAAAACTTTTTTTTTTTAAACAGCTGCCACTTAAGATTTTAAGTGTGTGAAATTAATTCATGTGTTCAGAATTGCTTCTCAGAGTTGGAAAATTAATTTTAAATAATTGATATTTGATTTTTGTTAACATGCAGGACAGTGTTTAAGTTCCACAAAACTGTGACTAAATGCTTTGCATCATTGTAAAATAATAGACACTTTTTTATGCATAATGCACTTAAATAAATGTTAAACTGAGTAAACTGTGTTTTTGAAATTGCATATACTATACGTAGGTTGTTTGTAATATATTTTGTAAAAGGACAATTCATTTAATTTAAAGATTTTATATAAATTAATATCATTTATAATATAATACACTAATATAATAGTCCACAAAAAAGCGGACTTATTGTTAGTTCTATGTAATTTTGCTAAGAGTTTAGTGCTCGGCCCCCTTGACATCAGATTAAGCAGTGTGCGGCCCCCCGACCAAAATGAGTTTGACACCCCTGCTATATACAGTAGAACCCCGACTTACGAAATTAATCCGTTCCGAGGTTGGTTTTGTATTTCGAACTTTTCATATGTCAGTCAGGCTTTTGCATGGTAATTGCCTAATCTGTTCCAAACCCTATAAAAACACAACATTCAGCATGGGTTGAAGTTAGGGACCAACCAAATTCACGGGAAAAAATTCGCAATTTCACGGAAGGTTTTTAAAAAAACGCTCGATTACACGGAAAATTCACGGGTACAATTTTTAGGCACCAATCACTGCAATCAGTCCATCTGCTGTCACACCCGCTGTTTGTATTCTAAAATACCACTTTTCGACTGTTCACCTGTATTAAAAAACAAAAAGGAAACAAAATACGACTACAACGCACGTAGCCACACACTCCGCAATAACACGTGACATTAATTAAATAGTTTAGTTTTTCGTGGTCAAAACTTGGCCGACCAACGTGGTTGCTGACATATTCTGTCGCTGCGGTGCATTGACGCTTGTGTACTGACACTTCTCTCCGCGTCAGCGCTGTTCGTTGGTACAGAAAGGTAGCGTAATGCAGCCGGCTCAGCAGAGGAAACCGACTGCTGTGCGAACGCTGTAACGGTCACGTAAGGTGTTTCAGGGTGGAACAACTGCGCATGCGCGCAGAGTGCGCGTTGGACTTTTTGAGTTGTCAGGAGATAACTGCTCTACTGGCTTTTGCACCCCTTTCTTTTCTTTCTATACATTTATAATTTGTGACGCGAGTAAATGTTCATTTCGTGACTCAAGACTCATGTGTGAGGAGGAGTTTACAGTATTCCAGGCACTACATTAAACCTGAGGAAATACGTCAGCTCTTGTCTTGTGTTTCTTTCTTTCTTTTTTTTCGCTGGGCATCGGAACATTTTCACCCTCACGTTACAACGCCAGAATGCTGTTATACTCGTATCCGGCGGAACTTCTTTTGCTGCTGTTTTGTAGGCTGCAAACTCGGCTAAGACGCTACGATCATCTGCTCCTGGTATACTCTTTATCAGTAAAAATATTTATCTTCAATAAGAATTTCACTATTTCACGCTTGTTGGGTGTTTTCACGGAAAGTGGCCGATTTCACGGAAAGTGTCACGGCCGTGAAATCGTGAATTTGGTTGATCCCTAGTTGAAGTGCATCCCATCTTCATACTTCTCTGTTATATCCCTTTTCGACTTAATGAAAAGCACCCCCTTCTTCACTTTCACTTCAGCAACAATCTTCACATCCATGGTGAGTGATTATAAAAAAGTTTATGCTAACAGTAGGGGCTGGTGGGAGCGATGCTGACCAATAGGAGAGCAGGATTGTAAAAAGTGTTCCCCTTCTTACATGGACTATTCCAGCCATCCCTGTCATTCAGTGCGAAATGGACTATTCCAACCTTTCCCTCGGAGTACAGGAAGTGTCAGAAGAGAGTTGATGGATGATTAAGGTAAAAGAGATCGGCTGAAGATTGTATATAGTTTATTGAGTGAAATACAGGGAATTAGTGCCAATCATTGAGGTTTTATCGATCTATGCACCTTTAATAAATACCAGTTTTGGATTATTCCCTGAGTGAGACATCATTGTTCTGACCGGACAAACTGAAGTCTTCATCCAACCCGAACCAAAATCAGCGCGAATATCAAAACAAAACTCGGAAATCGTCGCCTCGCCGAAATTTCGTTTTTCGCATCTCGATCATTTTGTCGTGACTCGGGCGGAAATAAACCCGAAATCTTTTATCGTATGTCGAACTTTTCGTACGTAGAGCGTTTCGTAAGTCGGGGTTCTACTGTAACACATTATTTCATCTATACATTGCAACCATATAACATTTAAATATCTAATATATATTAATATAATATATATAGTATATAATATATATATTTGTGGATTTGTTATTCTTGTGACAGACATTTTTTATTAACACATTCATATTAAGTTACTATTTTATGGGTTGCATCTTCGTTCAATAAAAATAACAGATTTGCAAGTGTTTTATTTGAATGTAACCTAAGAAATTCTTAATCAGCACAATAACAATACAAACACTACTAAATAACACAGTTCCATTGTAGTTTTTTATTTATTTTCCTTTGGCATATTTTATCATGAATGCACATCAAAAACACAACAAAATACATATGTATATTTTTTCAACCTAGGAACAGTATGTTCAAAAAGTTGTCTTGAGCTGGATTCGAACCCAGGTCTCGGTGAACACCTGCAATAGAAAACAGTATAATATAAAAGTGTGATTTTTCCACATACAAACGTCTCTGGTTACTAGACCCTGTGACTACTTGATCCGTACCGGAAACACGATTGGTACCGCGCATGCGCGAAAACGCGTCTACTTCCTGTCTGAGCTGTGCGAAACAATTTACGGCAGATGTTACTGATCGAGTCAACAATCACGTGACTACTCGATTCGTACCGGAAATAGTTCAGAAATTTACACTTTGACACTTTTCAGGAGGGGTTCAATCTTAAACTGGCTGGAAGGAGCTGCCAATGACTGGTCACGTGACCTGTCACTTGCTGGTGGCAGCTGCCAGTCTCAACTGGCAGGTAATGTGACCTGTCAGTGGCAGCTGCCAGTCTCAACTGGCAGGTAATGTGACCAGTCACTGGCTGGTGACAGCTGTCAGTCTGTCTTGGTTAGTAGTTCAAGGAAACATTGACTTTTGTCAGATTTTTTTTCTTTTGATTTTCGCCCTCTGTAGCTCTGGGAATTACATTAATTTATGTCCATGCATATTGTCAAATTACTCATTATGTTCTTAAACATAATTAGTATTTTTGAGAATTTGATCATTATTATTAGTATGAGTGTACTATTATGAACCTATTCTTTCAAATCGTGGCTGTTTTAGGGGAGTTTATGAGAAATAAAACGCTCAAATGTCTGTGGTTACAACTGGAAGCGCGTCCTCCAGTCAGTGGCTGATGAGCAGCGAGTGCAGCGCGTTTTTTATTGCTCTCTCTACAACGAAATATATTGTTTTATGATTATGACTGGACTCTTAAGAACCTATTCTTTCATATTGTGGCTGTTTTAAGGGAGTTCATGCCAAATAAAGCGATCAAATGACCGTGATAACAACTGGAAGCTTAGCTACGCATCGCTGATGCGTCAGCGGGGTAAAGTTAGTTTTGTTTTCGATATTCGTCACACATTCTGCATAAAATGGCAATAACTCTAAAACGACTCACTAAAAAAAATCTTAACCATGTATACTTATGGATACATATGTCTTAATGTTTCACAATCTTCATTTTCGTTATTTTCGCTCAATATAACGAGCACTGAGCCGTAAACACCGTCTGAATGTGAGTCTCGCCGGGAAAGCTCGCTCTTTGCAGAGCTGTGAGTAAGGTACCGTGTGAAAAGTGCATGTTCTTTTCGTTTCCTGCTATAATTAAAGTGTGTGTAGACATGAGACCAGTGGCATTCATTAAAGGGACAGAAAGGACAACGTTCACACCCTGTCTTTTCACCCCTACTGCGAAATTGACACTGTAAGGCTTTGATTGTAGATTATCCAACAGGTTTGAAAAATTAAACAATCTTACCATCAACATGCAGAATTGTCTACAGGAATACTTCACTGGAATTGTCTGAGGACTGTTGAGGAAAAAACTGGAAAAGTTCAGACAGTAACTCTATAAAAAAACAATATCTACTAGCATTATTAGATATGTGTAAAACTAATAAAAAAATGTATGGATACATCATGTAAAACGTACCCTAAGGTCTCTTCCTGTTTTTTCAGTCCAGGATCAATGAAGGAAATACATAAGAAATACATAATGTGTAATTAAATGATCAGCTTTGTAAACTGAGTATGAATAAGAAAAGTTATTAAATTAAATTATTAAAGTTTATTATTAAAAGTTCTTATATCATCTCTGTAATACATTACCCATTCTTTCACATCCTGGATAGCAGACCAACAGTAGCAGCAATAACCCTGTTTTGAGTGTCTCTGACTCCACTGTGATTGCCAGTCCCAGAGTTAATGTGGCACTCTGTAAGAACAGACCTCTTTTTCCCATTATAAATTCTCTCAGTACTTAAAATCATTATGTCAGGAATAAAACACAAAACCTGATTCAAGTGCAAATGGTGAGGATTTATTACAGGAGTGATGAATATGGAAGTCACAATGTCCAGAGAAAGCAGGCGGGTCGCAGGGACTCAATGGGCTGATGAGTGAAGACGTTGTGTTGTGATAATCCCAAGGTGCAGGTGGTAGTAGGGATGGCTGATGCGAAACCTGCGTTTCGAAACAGTGTCGAGATCCCGAAGCGTATGGAAGTAGACTTGAGACAATATTATTGAACGAAATATTAGTGAAAACGAACAAAAATACTCTCCACGAACGAAAAAAACTAACCTCAAACAAAAAAAATTAACATCATCTTCGAATAAACTGCATTCTTTGTTGACAGTTCCCTAAACTGCGGTTTCGCTGCCAGAGTTTTCGTGTTCGCTTTAAAAGTTTTCGTTTACGATTCTCAAATTTACGTTCGTCTTTCTGACTCAAACCTAACGTGTGGGCGGGGCTTAACAAGGTTCGCTCTCATTGGCTAGTGCCATTTTGATTGACGGCTCCTTGAACCGGAAGTAGTTGATGCTTCAATGACGCGATTTTCAGAGCACCTGGGGCTGTATACAAACACACACGTGAATAATCATAGTTTATTATCCGTTGTTTTCACGTGACGTCATCGAAACTTGCGTACCGGCATATCCGCCATTTTGATTCCCTATGCAAAGCAACGACAAAGCTTGTATATTCAAAACGTATGCTCACAAATGCCTATCTGTGGAATTTTTGGATGTTCAAATAGGCCAGGAGTAAGTACAGATGTAAGATTTTTTAAACTTCCAAAAGTGATAACTGGACAATGTGAAAGAACACGAATTTTGTCAGAAGAAAGGCGACGTGTATGGAAAGCTGCGATCACAGGGCTGACATTCAGACTGAAGAAAAATGGAATAGGACGATCATATGCTCTAAACATTTTGTAGGGGGTAAGTTTAAATGTATTGACAATATTTAATATGTTTAGAAGCAGCAATTTATACCAAAAGTAAAAATGTGTTACAGTCGACAGACAATAACCCACCCACTTTGTCCTAATTAGTAACTTTCCCCAAAATGCTTTCGTAACTCAATAAACTTAACCTTTAGCAGTATTTGACATTCCTTTACCTTTTGTTTATTGTTATAAATTGGAAACATATTCAACAATTAAAATAATACAAGTTAAATTCAACCAATTTGTCTAACGTCCTTTATATTGAAATTCGATTCAGCAGTTAAAATAACACCTAACGTTATATTTTATATCTCCTTTTTAGGCGTTAAAGACACAGAGCAGTGATGAAAACACTATTGTTCATGTTAATTCAGTCCATGGAGAGGTTCATGGATGTGAAAGTACAGAGCTTTCTAAAACTGCGGTAACTTGTCCTCATTCCACCGCGTGTATCCATAAACACAATAGAAGTCACTTATGTTAATTGTTTTTTATTTACAATCTACAAATATGTAGTATTAGAGTAATAAAGAGTATGATAACAAGTAAAATTAGCGACGATCGTCAATAAGATATACGAGTTGACACTGACAGTAGGGAATCAAAATGGCGGTGCGCAGTGCATGGTGGGTAACTACGCAGGTTTTGTGACGTCCGTGAAAACAACGGATAGAACACTAACAGACACGAGAAACGTCACCAGGAGCGGCAGCAAGCCTCAACATCCTCCTCGCAGCCTGAGGTAAGTTTAATACCGTTTTATTCCTGTTCTGTATGAAAGTTATGTCTATATTTAGCATTGTGAGAGAAGATCAGGTCACATTGGTCTTCACGATCCTTCATAAATCATGCTGATTTTCGGCTCAAGAAACTTTTCTGATTATTGTTAGTGTTGAAAATGTTTAACCTTTGCTTAACATTGTTGTTATACTTCATAATTCTTTAAACAGAAATGAAGAGCATTTATGAAACACTATAACATTGTAAATGTCTCCTATAATATTACACTGTTTTACTGTGTCATCTAATAAATTCAGCTTTAATCACTGGAATAAATAAAAATAACATTATTAAAATAGAAAGTTATTTAACATCCTCCTCGCAGCCTGAGGTAAGTTTAATACAGTAGTCAATACAGTTGTAATTTGTCTATACTGCTAAAGTTGATAAGCTCAGATAGATAAGCCTTTATTTAGGCTGTCTGATATGCACCTAACTACGCATTATTTGTACCTGCAGGAACAAGTGCAATCTGATATATTGCAGCGAATGTAAACCTGCACCATTGTCTCTTGTTCATGCAAGTACCAACCATAAACTTCTGTGAGTATTTGCACTCAGAAGGTCTTACTGTCGCCACACACTGATGCATCCAGATGTACACTGAACAGTTTAGTTTAAGATTAATTACTAACAAACCCTAGAAAGTTAGACATTACATAATTTAACCTCAATTTTATGAAGTGATGCGAATGCTTTACCTTTCAGTTGAGTCTTATTTAAAAAAATTAAACGGTCATTTTAGTTTTAGAATTTTTTTATAATAGATAAAAGTTTAAAGACCTTTTTTAATGTATGATAGTTTTTACATCTGTACGTTTTTTTATTTGCCATGAATATAGCCAGGATAGCTAGTATGATAAACCGTTCATAAACACTAATAATAATAGACCACTGATGCTTTCTTTTCCACTGTCATTTTGCTTCATTGACATGGCAATAGCGTTCTTAACTTTGGCCCTCAACGTTCACTTTCCTGCAGATCTCCAATTTTGGTCATGAGGTTATCTGTAAATGAATAACATACTTGGAACATTACCTGAATATAGCCATATTGGGATAATATAATTCACAAATTTATCAAACTAAATAGTGTAGGTCATTCTTTTTGAGTTCAAAGCAGTCAATATTTATAAACTGTCTAATGGTTTCTCTTTTCAGGTAGTGGAGCAACTGTTTCAAGAGGAATCTGCCGATATTGACCCAGTGGACGGTGTGGTGGTGCCAGAGAGCCATTGCCCCTTGGCAGGGCAAACACTTGCTGTTCTGCATGGACTGAACAATCCCTTCAATCACCGCTGAATGACTGATTTTTAAAAATGTATTTTAAAAATTCAAACATAGACATTCAGTTCTGTCAATTTTAATCAGAAAATGAAACAATTTACTTTGATTTTAACATGTTATGTGTTTAAAGACAATGTGATATGCTTTAAGAGGAACTGAATATCCACATCGAATGTTCATTTTGAATGTGAAGCAGATGCCTGATGCTTGACCAATCAGCCACTGCATCAGCTGTGGGACAGAGAGCGTCGCCTCATCCTGAGTGTCTCCATCTAAGGCATTAAAATAAACAACACATTTTTAAAACATTAAATTGCATCACTACATACAGTCATGGTACTATGCATCAACTATTTTGAAAAAGTACAAAATGTAATTAGTTGCTGCTTTAGAAAACTGAGTATACAGACAAGGTTTAAGAATAACACTAGCTGTTTCTATCACCCTTTTCATGCTCCATTTCAATTACGTTAAAATACCTAAATTTGAAGCATTACAATTTATTAATGTTTTTGAAAAAAGTCTTACCAAGCCTGGATTTAATAAATTACAGTAAAGAGAAGTAATATTATGGCACATCACTACACTTTTAAATAACTTTCTATTTTAATAATGTTACTTTTATTTATTCCAGTGATTAAAGCTGAATTTATTAGATGATACAGTAAAACAGTGTAATAATATAGGAGACATTTACAATGTTATAGTGTTTCATAAATGCTCTTCATTTCTGTTTAAAGAATTATGAAGTATAACAACAATGTTAAGCAAAGGTTAAACATTTTCAACACTAACAATAATCAGAAAAGTTTCTTGAGCCGAAAATCAGCATGATTTATGAAGGATCGTGAAGACCAATGTGACCTGATCTTCTCTCACAATGCTAAATATAGACATAACTTTCATACAGAACAGGAATAAAACGGTATTAAACTTACCTCAGTCTGCGAGGAGGATGTTGAGGCTTGCTGCCGCTCCTGGTGACGTTTCTCGTGTCTGTTAGTGTTCTATAATAAACTGATTATTCGCGTGTGTGTTTGTATACAGCCCCAGGTGCTCTGAAAATCGCGTCATTGAAGCATCAACTACTTCCGGTTCAAGGAGCCGTCAATCAAAATGGCACTAGCCAATGAGAGCGAACCTTGTTAAGCCCCGCCCACACGTTAGGTTTGAGTCAGAAAGACGAACGTAAATTTGAGAATCGTAAACGAAAACTTTTAAAGCGAACACGAAAACTCTGGCAGTGAAACCGCAGTTTAGGGAACTGTCAACAAAGAATGCAGTTTATTCGAAGATGATGTTAATTTTTTTTGTTTGAGGTTAGTTTTTTTCGTTCGTGGAGAGTATTTTTGTTCGTTTTCACTAATATTTCGTTCAATAATATTGTCTTCAAGTCTACTTCCATAGAAGCGTAGATGTTTCGAAACACGGAACCGAAACTGTGATTCAAAACAACAATGTCACATGACTTTGGCTAAACGAATCGTCTGCGTGTTTCAAAAGTGTTTTGATAGGCGGTGCTTGCCGAGTCTGCGTTTGATTGACAGGGGCGGGAACAAACCACACGATCGCACATCTGTCTCAACCCACACAAAGTTTAAAAAAGGAGTTAATGCACCTTCACCTCGTGTGTTTTTGTAGTGACATTTATTGTGTGACTTGGTTAGTTATATTTAGGCTACATTAAAATTAAACATATTTACTGATAGACTACAGACAGTGACAGATAGGTAGATAGATAGATAAGATATAGTGACACATTCATATAGGTTTAGTTAGAAATTGACAGATAGCACAGCAGTTAGACATATAGAATTTCATAAATGGATAAATTCAAATATATATATAGATTCATAGATAAATACATTTATATACATATATTCAAATATTAATATATAGATTTATATACTTTCATAAATATATAGATTCATAGATCTAGATATATATACATATATATATATATATATATATAGAGAGAGAGAGAGAGAGAGAGAGAAAACTCACCACATTAACACAAACACAACATTTTTATTGTTTTTAATGGATTGTTGTCAAAGTTTCAGACATGTGCAATTGACCACTAGATGTTGCCGTGGAGACGGGTGTCAGTATAGAGTTTCGAAGCCTCGAAACAATACGGCACATTTGATTCAAGTGTTTCAGTGTTTCATGAAGCCTCGCTTTGCCCATCACTAGGTGGTAGTGAGTGAAACACGGAACACTGGAAATCCGGAACACAAAGACACGCTGACACCGGAACACTGACACAGGAACGCTGGAGAGACTGACGTGGCAACACATAGAAAGCAACGACTCGACAACAAACAGGTGGTGAGACAGGAACTAAGTAGGCAGATGAGATATGGATCAGGTGCGGGAGATAACGATGGTGGAGGTGATCAGTGACCACGCCTCCCACACTCACCTCGCATACACACACAGGCAGTAATTGGGAGACAATGAATTCATGAACTGTGACACATTATTAATTAAATAATCACAATGAACGCCCGTGTCATCTTCAGACGCTGTGTAAAGTTGTCAGGAATTTTTCCCTTTGAAAGAAGTTCTTGCATTCCATCATAAAATGTATAAAAATCCATATTGTCCCTCACCACCAAATGACGTCACTATAAAGTGCGCACATGCGCAGAACAAATCGTGCAGGTACGAAGCTGTCGTAAAATAAGAGGAAGTGGTCATAGAATCACGCATGCGCAGAACAAAATTTGCGTTTTCGCACATGCGCAGTACCAATCGTGTTTCCGGTACGGATCAAGTAGTCACACTTCCTCTTAATTTACGACAGCTTCGTACCTGCACGATTTGTACTGCGCATGTGCACGCTTTATAGTGACGTATAGTGATTTTAAGTACTGAGAGAATTTATAATGGAAAAAAGAGCCGCATTAGTTCAGTGCCACATTAACTCTGGGACTGGCAATCACAGTGGAGTCAGAGGCTCTCAAAACAGGGTTATTGCTGGGTTATTGTCCATTAACATTCACAGATGTAAGCTGTGTCTCGCACCCATGTATTAAATGTATTAATTGCACAGACCAATTATAGAATCAGGCTCAAATGTTGTAGCCAAAGTAAGTCTTTTTGGCTCAGGAGCTAAAAAGCAGCATATGTGTCATGATAAACAATCGGACACAGACGTGAGTGGTGATGATGTTTATTGAATAAAGCAAACTCAGAGCAAGTAGCTGGTGACTGAAGGTGCAGAGAAGAACTGGTAGCGGCAGAGAGGCTTATCTGATGGGAAGTGGACAATACTGGGCTGGAGATCACGGGAAGAATGCCTGAAGGTTCACGGAAGGAGATCCTGGATAATCGGGGTCGGTAATGACGGCGTCAACACGGGTTGTCGCTGGCATGAGAGTCTGTCAGTCAGTGACGAGACCGGACAGTGATTTGCAGGGTGAAGCTTGTATTTAAGGAATGCTGACTAGGCAGGTGCAGGTGTTCAGTATTCTGGTGATTGGGATCGTGAGTGAGAAGTGAATGAGTCTGGTGCGAGGGGTGTGGCTGGATCCGTGACAGTACCCCCTCCTCCACGGGCAGCTCCTGAGGACCGCGGCGGACGACGACGGGGCCGGCCTCGACCCCGGGGGGCTGGACGGTTGGGGTTGTTGGTGTGGAATTCTTGCAGGAGCTCTGGATCTAGGATGTCATCGTGGTTGTCCCAAGAGCGTTCTTCGGGACCGAAACCTTCCCAATCTACGAGGTACTGCAGTGTGCCGGCCCGTCGTCGAGAGTCCAAGATAGAAGAAACTTTGTAAATGTTCTGGTCCGCCGGGTCAACAGGAGGAGGAGGTACAGCCTCAACACCAGACTCTGTGGATGAGGGAAACAGAGGTTTAGTGAAGGGCTTGAGGAGAGACACATGGAATGACGGGGAAATTCGGTAATGTGTGGGTAACTGAAGACGGTAAGTGACCTCGTTGATCTGCCTCACCACTTTGAAAGGACCTATGAAGCGGGGACTCAGCTTGCGACAGGGCAGCCGTAGGCGAATGTCCCTCGTTGATAGCCAGACGAGTTGGCCGGGATAGTACCGTGGTGTGGGAAGGCGTCGGCGGTCAGCTTGGATCTTCTGCCTACGGACTGCCCTTTGCAGATGAACGTGAGCTGAATCCCATACCCTCTCGCTCTCCTGGAACCAGTGATGGACAGCTGGGACTTCCGTGGGCTCTCCTGTCCAAGGGAATAAAGGTGGCTGAAAACCAAACATGCACTGAAACGGTGTGAGGTGTGTGGACTCTTGCCTTAGTGAGTTTTGGGCGTACTCAGCCCACGGAAGAAACCGGTTCCAGGTGTCTTGTTGGTGGCCACAGTAGGATCTCAGATATCTCCCAATTTCCTGGATTTTCCGCTCAGTCTGGCCATTGGTCTGGGGATGGTAACCTGAACTCAGACTAACGGAGACTCCGAGAAGGTGAAAAAATGACTTCCAGACTCTGGAAATGAATTGGGGTCCTCGGTCGGAAACGATATCTTCCGGGAGGCCAAAGTGTCGGAAGACTTGGTGAAACAAGGTTTCCGCCGTTTCCAAAGCCGTGGGGAGGCCCTTGAGGGGTATCAATTTGCAAGCTTTAGAAAACTGATCTACCACTACAAGGATGCATGTCTTGCCGTCAGATGGTGGTAAATCGGTCATGAAATCCACTGCAATGTGTGACCAGGGTCGGCGGGGTATCGGCAGGGGTTGGAGTTTGCCTTCTGGAAGATGGCGTGGTGATTTGGTGGTGGCGCAGACTGAGCATCCTCTGACATACTGGGAGACATCGCGGTCCATTCTGGGCCACCAATAGCGATCTTGTAGGAGCGAGAGGGTTCGCTGGCTGCCTGGGTGTCCAGAGCCCGGAGAGGTGTGAACTTGATCCATGAGGGGCAGGCGGAGTCGAGATGGTACGTAGAGCTGCCCCTCAGGGACCCCCGGCGGAGCTGGTTCTTCGCGAGTTGCTTCGGCGATCTGGTGGTCTATTGTCCATTGGATGGGACTAACAATCAAGGCTGGAGGGAGCACGGGTTCGGGCGGTTGTGGGTTATTGTCAGGGGTGAACTGGCGAGAGAGAGCATCGGCTTTCTGGTTCTTGTCCCCAGGTCTATACGTCACGGTGAAATTAAACCTCGTGAAGAAGAGTACCCAGCGAGCCTGGCGTGGATTGAGCCTTTTTGCTTCCCGCAGATACTCTAGGTTTCGATGATCGGTTATCACCTGGAATGGATGGTTAGCCCCCTCCAGCCAATGCCTCCACTCTTCCAATGCCAACTTTATGGCAAGCAACTCGCGATTCCCAATGTCATAGTTCCGCTCCGCCGGGGATAGCTTTTTGGAAAAGTAGGCACATGGATGGAGTCTTGGAGGCTCACCCTGCCGCTGTGACAGCACGGCTCCTACCCCGGTGCAGGACGCGTCGACCTCGACTATGAACGGTAACTGGGGATCCGGATGAGTGAGGGTAGGAGCCGTGCAAAAGGCTGCCTTAAGGGTTTGGAAGGCCTTGGTGGCTTCAGGTGTCCAGGACAGAGACTTGGGCCCATGTTGCAGTAATGATGTCAAGGGTGCACTGATTATACTGAAATTCCGGATGAACCGCCTGTAAAAGTTGGCAAATCCCAGGAAACGCTGTAATTCTTTGATTGTGGTAGGTTGTGGCCAGTTCTGCACCGCTTTCACTTTCCCCTGGTCCATCTTGACGCCGCTCTGGTTGATGATATAGCCAAGGAATTGGATGCTGCTGCGGAGGAACTCGCACTTCTCTAATTTCAAGAAGAGATGGTGTTCTCGAAGCTTAGCTAGGACCTGCTTGACGTGTCGATGGTGTTCGGAGATGTCTTTGGAGTAAACGAGGATGTCATCGAGGTAGACAATAACAAAGATGTTGAGGAAATCTCTGAATACCTCGTTCTTGAATCCCTGGAACACAGCTGGAGCATTTGACAGACCAAACGGCATGACGAGGTATTCATAATGGCCAGAGGGCGTGATGAACGCGGTCTTCCACTCGTCTCCTTCACGTATTCGGATTAGATTATACGCACTTCGTAGGTCCAGCTTCGTGAAGATGCGAGCCCCCCGCAGCTGTTCCAGAGCAGCGGGGACCAGGGGTAGCGGGTATCGGAACCTGATGGTGAGCGAGTTTAGGTGCCGGTAATCAATACAGGGCCTCAAGCCTCCGTCCTTTTTGCCCACGAAGAAAAAACTTGATGCGGCAGGGGAAGTAGATGGACGGATAAACTTCTGACGTAGAGCCTCCTTTATATACTCATCCATGGCCTGTTGCTCCGGGATGGACAAGGAGTAGATGCGTCCGCGGGGAAACGTTGCCCCAGGCAGCAGGTCGATTGCACAGTCCCATGGCCGGTGAGGTGGAAGTTCTGTAGCTAGCCGTTTGCTGAACACGTCCTGGAACGCCCGGTATTCAATGGGGATGTCTTGACATGATGGGTTATGGGGACTCTCGATGGATGTGGAGGCGAGTGGTATCTCAGTTACCATGTCAGGTTGGTCAGCAGGTGTAGGGTTCCTTTGAACAGTAGAGAGACATTGTTGAAGACAGAATGGGCTCCATTTTAAGACTTCACCTGAGTTCCAGTTAACCAGAGGAGAGTGTTTGGACATCCACGGGCGCCCCAGGACAATGTCAGTAGTGGATCCCTCCAGCACCAGGAAGGTGAGTTCCTCATGATGGAGCCATCCAATTTGCAGGTGGATAGGAGACGAGACGTACCGAATGCACCCGCGGCCCAGGGGTTTTCCAAGGATGTTATGAGCACGAAAGGGGTGGTCAAGAAGGGCTTTGTGGGCTTTCAGTTTATTCAGAAGGTTGGTGGAGATGAAATTGCCAGCTGAGCCTGAATCCATCAACGCCGTGGCTGGAACAGAGAGATTAGCAGAAGTCACTAAAACCTTTGTTAAAGACATTTTGTGGATTATGGATGCCGTGTGGATTGTACTCACCCCTGGGCGTGGTGGTCGGGTCAGGCATTGAGCTCGGAGATGGCCCTCACCACCACAGTATAGACACAAGTGCAATCGGATACGTCTCTCTCGCTCTGATGGTGATAGGCGGTAGTGATCGACCTGCATGGGCTCTGGTGCTGGAGGTTTGGGCTCTTTCAGTGGAGACGGGGAATGCGACATCGGGGTTTCTGGAGAACAGACTGTGAGGTTTTGGGACACTAGAATGGATTTTTGAATGAACTTTTCCAGGCTATAACGGTCATCATAAATGGCAAGTTGAGCACGGATGTTGGGTTGAAGTCCTTGACGGTAAACAGCCAGTAGTGCCGCCTCATTCCAGCCACTAGAGGCCGCTAGGGTGCGAAAATGCAAGGAATAATCTTGGATTGACTGGGTTCCTTGTCGTAAACGGAGGAGTTGATCGTTGGTGGATACAGTATCAGCTGCATGGCCGAAAACTTCCTTGAAATGATGGAGAAATGCAGGTAATGATTGCGTGACAGGGCCGTTAGAGTCCCATATCGCGCGCGCCCACTGAAGCGCGCGGCCGGTGAGGAGGGATATGACGAATGCAATCTTGGCTTGTTCAGTTTCAAACTGTCGGGGATTGATTTCAAAATACAGTTTACATTGTAATAGGAAACCATCGCAATCCTCCGCCTTACCACTGAAGGGCGCTGGCCGGGCCATGGGACTGGGTGAGGCAGATGTAGAGGCAAAGTTTTGAAGGACATGGTGGAAAGCCTGCATGACATCGAGAAGTGGATTCCTCTCCGCGACGGATGCTTCGCCAGTTACCGCCTGGGTCTGCTGGGAGGTCCGGTCTTCTGTCATGATAAACAATCGGACACAGACGTGAGTGGTGATGATGTTTATTGAATAAAGCAAACTCAGAGCAAGTAGCTGGTGACTGAAGGTGCAGAGAAGAACTGGTAGCGGCAGAGAGGCTTATCTGATGGGAAGTGGACAATACTGGGCTGGAGATCACGGGAAGAATGCCTGAAGGTTCACGGAAGGAGATCCTGGATAATCGGGGTCGGTAATGACGGCGTCAACACGGGTTGTCGCTGGCATGAGAGTCTGTCAGTCAGTGACGAGACCGGACAGTGATTTGCATGGTGAAGCTTGTATTTAAGGAATGCTGACTAGGCAGGTGCAGGTGTTCAGTATTCTGGTGATTGGGATCGTGAGTGAGAAGTGAATGAGTCTGGTGCGAGGGGTGTGGCTGGATCCGTGATAATATGCAGTTTATGTTAGATCTTAGTCTAATTTTGATTTGACTTGTGTGCTGCAACACCGATGACTTGCTGGATACCAGCATATGTGGTCATTTCTTTTTGTAGTGTTTAGTTGTGATTTGATTGACATGTTTTTAGTTTAAGAGTGCTTGCTGTATGTAGTGACTGCATTATTAATTCATTATGTTCATGTCTAGAGTTCGGGACCAAACGTGAAAGACATTGAGGACCACACTTCCAAAAAGGAAGACGCACAGTAAAGCATTTAGTAAAGTTTATCAATACTACTGGTAAGGTGTAGTGTTTCAATGCATATTATCATACAATGTTTGCTCAGAGAAATGTACTTTGATGCCAAAGCTTAGATTTTAAAGTGTATGATGGTTCTTAGAAAGATGTCTCTTGCAATTCTCTTTAATTCAGTGTTTCAGTTCACAGTGCAAGCTGCTCCACACAAACTCCCATCACGAATGTGCTGAACGTGATTTCAGAACAGCTAAATGGCGCTGTTAAATGCCTCAGCTTTTCTGAAATCAGTGTAAATGATGTTTATGTTTCACAGGGCTTATTGTTTTCATTAAATGGTTACTACGTATGCAGCTACACAATGATGCATTATTTTTATTTTTATTTATTACTTTATACAATTAATACAATTGTAATACAATACAGCACATTTGTGGATAGAGATAATGCCAAGGATAAAATAAATAATATACAAAAATGTTCCCTTTCAAATCTTCAGACCTTTGTGCCTCAAGCTATTAAGCTTGAGGCACAAAGGTCTGAAGATTTGAAAGTGATACATTTTGATCTCATACGGTATATTTTAGAATATTATACATATATAAATATATGGTCGGGCAACCAACTTGTCTTGATCTACTCGATCGACTTGACACAACTGCATCACAGACAACATTCTAATTAAACCCCTGCATGTTTCTGACCATCTTTCATTACATTTCATGTGCAAGTTACTACTTCTGCAACATCAACCAGTCTACCAGTCACTTTCAGTTTTAACTTTTTCAGTCACTTTTCACCTGCGCTCTCTTTCTCCTTCCCATTTTTTCTCTGTCGTTTCATTCTGTCTTCCTTCTCCCAAACAGCTCTCATCTCTGGATGTGAATACTGCAACAGACACTTTATTTTCCACTCTAACGTCTTGTCTAGACAATTTCTGTCCGCTCTCTTCCAGGTCACCGCGTGCTACTCCCTCTAACCCCTGGCTAACGAATGCTCTTCGTGAACCAAGTTAAGGGCATCTTGGAGAGAATGGCACAAATCAAAGGACCCGTCCGGCCATGAGTTTGTATAATTCTCTGCTCTCTACCTTTTCTACTGATGTCCATACTTGCAAATATTTGCATTTCCTCACCAAGATTAAAAGCGCTTCTAACATGCATGCACTTTTCAAAACATTCAGCTCTCTCCTCTTTCCCCCTCCACCCTCTACCTCTTTAACTGCCAATGATTTTGCCCATTTCTTTATTAACAAAACTGCAACTATCAGCAGTCAGTTCTAAGCTCTACACACACATGAAAATAGACCGACCTCTGATGTAACCAGAAACCTTTTTTCAACCACCTCTCCACTCACAGAGGTAGATGTATCTAAACTTCACATCACTCGTTGATAATTACAGACATGGCTCTCTCCTACCATTCATATCAAAAACTCTTGAACGTGTTATTTTTAACCAGGTATCTTCTTGTCCTCTCTCAGAATGGCCAGTTGGACATCAACCAGTCTGGTTGATCAACCAGTCTTCAAGGAGGTTAAGGTGACTTCAACCGAGACTGCATTACTATCCGTTGCTGAAGCTCTAAGGAGGGCAAAAGCTGATTCAAAATTGTCAGTTCTCATTCTTTTAGATCTATCTGCTGCCTTTGACACTGTTAATCATCATATCCTTCTGTCTACCCTCTCGTCACTAGGCATCCTTTTAAGTGGTTTGAATCCTATCTCACGGATGGGTCCTTCAGGGTTGCATGGTGCGGGGAGGTCTCCAAAGAATGTCAACTGGTGCTTCCGGTGTTCCACAGGACCTCTTGGACCACTTCTCTTCTCCACGTACACCACATCAGTGGGTCCCATCATAGAGGTACACGGCTTCTCCTATCACCGCTACGCCAATTACACAGCTATTCCTGTCGTTTCAACCTGATGATCCCACGGTGGCTGCGAGAATCACAAGCTGGCTCGCGAACATCTCGGCATGGATGAAAGAGCATCATCTGCAATTCAATCTGACAAAGATGGAGCTTCTAGTCTTTCCCGCCGATCCAACACTGCAGTATGATTTCACCGTCCAGATCAGCGCCACCACGATTACCCCTTCAAGGTCTGCCAGAACTCTTGGAGTGATCTTTGAGGACCAGCTGACCTTCAAAGAACACATTGCAAAGATGGCTCAATCATGCAGGTTTGCACTGCGCAACATCAGGAAGATCAGGCCATTCAGTGAGGAGCAAGCTACAACAACTTCTGATGCAGGCCATGGTCATTTCCAGGCTTGATTACTTGATTACTCTTTTGGTCAGACTTCCTGCTAGTTGAATCAAACCCCTGCAACTCTTCAGAACGCCTCAGCTTGTCTGGTCTTCAACCAACCCAAAATAACTCATGTCACAGAATGCAGATTCCTTGTCAAGGTGTAAAGGACTACTGAAAACACATCTCTTCCATGAGCACCTAACATGACACACACACACACAATTTTTTTATTTTATTAATTCTCTTACTCCCTCTATTCCCCATGCTTGTACTACTTTTGTATGTAATGTTCAAAACTTTGTATTGTAAGCACTTTGTACTTTTGTATGTTCAGGACAGATCGCTTTATGAATTCCTCAAGTTGTAAGTCACTTTTGATAAAAAGCGTCTGCTAAATGAATAAATGTATATATATATATATATATATATATATATATATATATATATCAAAATAGATGGTAAAGAGAAATGTTTCAATGAAGGTAAAATAATACTATGCTAGTATAAAGTTGATTTTACACTATAAGATTGTGCTGCTGGTATCGTTTCTGGGATGGATAAGATTTCAAACATGTTTTTAAATAAATATTTCAGGTGAATTGTCACATTCAATTGCTTTGTCTTTATTGAATTATGACTTACTGGCACATTAAGAAAACTTTTTTGTGCACTTCAGAGAAGATACAGGAATATTCACAAGTAGTGCATTAAGATGGTACATAGTTTTTATAGTTTTAATATGATCAGTGGTCCAAGTTTTACCACAGATATCTTATCTTATATCTTACTGACCGTACTGTGCCTTTACCATAGAAGTGGAGATTCATCCTGTTCACCTAGTGGTCCATATGCTTATGCTATAAAATTATACTCATGCAAAGGCAAATAAACAGATAACAGATTGATTATATAAAAGGCAATATATAGAAGAGGAAAATTTAAGATACAGGAGGAGTTAAGAAAAATATGATAAATTGATAAGTATTTAAGAAGAATGCACATGTTTAAAATGTTATATCTTGGCAGTGTAAACTATAATAACTTGTGCGGAGTGTTGAACGAGAACGGGAGCGAGATTGGGTGACCAAGTGAAAAGAAAAATGGTTTAAAAGGGAAGTCTTGATGGAGAAATTCATCCATTGTTAAAACTTTATCTGTAGAATTAGTGTGACCATAAACTCATATGAACTCTGAGCATTGTAACTTTGTAAATGTTAGACACAGAGTTGGGCCTGTTTCTCAGCCTTGAAGATGATGGAAAACATCAGGTGAGCCTTTGGGAACATAAAAAATAGGGGTGTTAATTTGGGACAAAACAGTCAAAAGTCTTTTGTTTAAAAATCGTGTGACTATTTTCCACCAATAAAAATCAAGGGATGTATGAGAAATATGTAGTAATGGCAAAAACACCAAGGTCAAGCCAAGAGAAAAAGATACTTAGCGAAATCCAATTGGACACTTGATGATAAGAAAAAGGTATAATGTGCGATGTATCAGACTGTAAAGTGAGATGATGTTTGGTTGTTTTTGAACCTGTCATCTCTCTTTTTGCCTGGCACAAAGACTACATCTTTGAAGACCGGAAACCTCAGACTCTGAGCCTTTTTTCCTAGATTTATTTGAGCTCATGCAGATTTGCCTTACGACATATTTGGCGCCCAACGTGGGGCTTGCGAGAGATCAGGGTGACCCCTGCGGTTTTCCTGCTGGCAGGGGATCTTACGAGACAAAAAGGCGCCTAAAAATAAACGAGGTAAGCATTTTTGCTTATAATTTTGCCTCGTGTGATCCTTTGTGGGCTGCAACCAAAAGTGGGGGCTGCCTTGAAAAGATCTCGGCAAACGAGCCCTAAAATTGACGAATTAACCCACGAGTTGTGGGTTCCGATCTTCGGACACAGCGCATGCGTAGACTGGTTGGTAAGAGTGCTCTTTGTTGGTCTGTTTTCTTTTATGTGTTTTGTCTGTAGAAATAGAGAAAATTGTTTTACTGCACGGAAGTGTGCATTATGTTACTGCACGGAAGTCAAGTCAAGTCAAGTCACCTTTATTTATATAGCGCTTTTTACAATGTAGATTGTTTCAAAGCAGCTTTACAGGAAAAACAATATAAACAAAGTTTATAGGAAATGTGCATTGTCTTACTGCACGGAAGTGTGCATTGTCCATTTATGTTACTCTTTTTCTTTATGTGTCACTGCACGGAAGTGTGCATTGTCTAGTTATGTTAGTCTGTTTTTATGTGTTTTTTATTTAAGAGTTTTCAGTGTTTAAAGAGTATAACGAGTATCTTGTTAGTCTTTTTATGTTTGTCTGTTTATATGTGTATTGTCTGTGCACACTAAAATGCATTTCTGATCAGATTCATGTGCGAGTGTGAATATATGTGAAAAGGGAAAACGATTTGTGTAAGTGGAAAAGTAAGAATGATTGTTAATGAATAATAACAATAAATCAATAAATGAATAATGATATTTAAAAAAAATAAAAATAGGTAAAACAATTTGAAACGCGTGGTATGGGAACAGCAAACCCCTCCAAAACTCTGTTGTGTATTATTTGGACATTCACCAGCTAATTCTGGTTAAAAAATAATTCTAAACTGAATTGCTTTTCCACTGACACAAAAAAGGGATTTTTTATTATTTATTTTTTTCATGTGATGTGATGCGCAAAGCTATATGTGAAGTTTTGAATGAGTGAGAGTGTGAGAGAAGCTCGAGCAGTGTGAGTGTGTGTCTGAAAGTGAGTACAATCTTGTGTGAAAGAGATAACCGTTGGCCAAGAACCAGGTTGGGGGATAGGATTGCAAGCGAAGAAAGGGACAGAATTAGGGAAAGTATAAGGAGATGTAGGGAGGAGACTATTCTAAGTCGAACATTAAAAGAGACCTATGGTCTCAGAAATCATTTTTGGCTTGAATCTGAATACATAACCAATGAGGGACAGAAAAAGTAATTGACTGAACAAAAGAATGGAATTAGGAATTAGTTCAGATTAACAATTTGGATCAGATTGAAAAAGAATGTCCCATGGTAGATTGGCCAGACATTGTAAGAAAGAAAAAAAAACTACGAATAACACTTGAGAATTTGCAATCTTGCTTGACTAGAATTTGCCACTGCAGAACTACATGTGTGGTGGCAACAAAATAAGATAAGGCCCAGTGCGCATCCCATATTTAAAACAGAAATACAGGCTGTCGCTGGCCCAAATGGTTGGGGGTGCGACCATGCTAAGAAATAGACACATTGTTTTAAACGCACATCCAAGACCAGTTCAGGGGAAAAGTGACAAAATATTTAAAATAGACAGAGAAGGGAGAATCAGGATAGCAACAACCACAAATTGGACCTTTTTTTGGAAAAATGGCAGTCACAATAGTTTTGAGAAATGACCTTGAACAAATGCAACATGTGTGGGTGGAAATAAGGCAGGATAATGGGGGACAGAGTGTCAGATGATAGCTGGGGGAAATGACAGATCTTCAGACACAGGGGAAGAAGAGGAGGAGGAGTTTGAATACCAAAGAAAGAAGAAGCTGGGTTTAAGTATTTTTGAACCATTAGATTTTTTATGGATTTGTACATTTTAGAGATAACAATAAGGGGATTTAATGTGAAATTAACCCTGTTTATTCATGTTGAATAGGAGGATTAGCAGCAATTGGGATTGGAGAATCGACGGGGACAAACTCTGGAGTTTTGAAAGTGACCTGCTTGGGAATAGACATTATTGGGAAACGTAAGCCATCATTCAAGGTACAATTAGAAATAAAAATATATATTTTCTCAGGAACTGAGAAATTACCGGTGTTGTTTTAGTAAAATACTCAATAAAAAAAAGAAAAGAGAAAGAAAGAAAGGGTTAGATGTTTTAGTGATCAATCTGAAAATTAAAAAATAAAAACAAAACTTATTTAACTGGAAGTTAAAAATGTAGGGATTGATTAATTAATAATTGATATAATAATAATAATAATAATAATAATAATAATAATAATAATAATAATAATAATAATAATAATAATAATAATAATAATAATAATAGAAGGGCAGTGGCTTCAGGATCATCGATACAGACACACCAGTAGAGCACATAATTACTCTACATCCAATATGTAGCACCCCCTACCCTCCCTTTTGTAGAGCGGAGCACCAGGTTCACTAGTTTGTCTCCCGACTTTATAATAATTGACTTCCTATTACCAAATTAATTATAGCAACTCAGATTAGCTACTTTTATACACCATGTAACAGTACACTGTTAAAACACTGAAACCCACCCAAGAAGAATGTCAATACCACAGCAGGGTAAGTATGAAAAATTAACAGTAGGATTTATTTAAAATCAGAGAAAAATATAAAACAGTGAATGATAACAAAAGAAAAGGTGAAAATGTAATATAATGAGAGCTGTGTATATGTCTTTCTTCAATACCTTGTCACAGAAACAGAAATTAAACCCAGAATTAAAGAATCTCTAATTTAAACGGTAAACATTTACTATAGGATTAACTCTAACAGCATGGGAAAACTTGAAAACTTCAACCAATGTATGTAAACCCAAATACACTCTTATTATAAACAGAAAATATAATATTTTATACTCTTTCAATTTACCGATAGAATACAAACATTTGAACACCTTTCAATATATGCGCGTGGGCCCACACACACACACACACAAACACACCGTTGCAGGCCTGTAACGTTGCTGGGGAGCGTTGGGGCCTTGAAAATGGCAAATGGCCTCTTCACTCGAAAGAGCAAACTCAAAACAAAACAAATTCACCTGACCGCAGTTGAAATCGCGATTTCCTTGTCTGATCCGGAAGATCCGTGTCTCACTGTGGTGGCAGAAAGTCCGTGCGTGTCTCTCCCACGACGGCAGCTCCCGCGACAATTTCGGAGAAGGGTTTCTTCCCGAACTTTACCTCAGTCTCCTATCGACTACTTGGACTCGGTGAATATTCGTTAGCCACCGGGCATTTCACTCAATGTCTTTATGGTGGCACTAAACTTCACTCCGCGATTAAAATATGGGTGTCGAGGAAAGTTGTTCTCCAGTTAACTTTTGTCCAAAGTATCACAAACAAACTAAACTCTTCACAATCTTTAACCTGCTTCCACAGCTGTTCTTTTTCTCCCCTCTCTCCCCACTTTTTTCGCGCCTCAGCCTGTCCCTCCAATCAGAGTCTTTCTGACATCCAGAGGGGCGGGAATACATAAAAACTAACCAATCACCAACAAAGGGAACAAACATGCTGAGCAAACACGTATGTAGACGGTACATTGCAAACAAACTTGATAGTGTCTCAGAACTATTAAAGGGACAGTACACAGGTGTCTAAACAGAGTACACACCGTTAAGATATTATAACCCACATTCATTATATACATATATAATAGGCTAAATGTTTAAATTAACCTTACTGGGTTACACTCTCCCCCTTCTTTAAGACTCATGTCCCCATGAGACATTCCCACTATCCCACTTGGTAGTTTGACTAAAGCTTGTTGGTTTGTACTCAAACTAGAACATAGCGAACAATGGGCCATAGGGTGGCACCACCATGTTTTGCAAGCATTATTTTTTGTACCACCATACCCCTATAAGCAACGGTTAAGGGTCTGTCCGTAGATTTTCCCAGTTCATCATAACAAAGTCTGTTCACTGGCTTCACTTCTCTTCTTGGACGAAGTCCAACGTTTTCCACTTCCGCTTCTTTTGGGAAATTCATAATTTGACTGTCCCCCCCTTCTGAGTCCAGACCCTCCATTAAATCCATAGTTGTAAGAGAGATGTTTTCAGCCTCACACTCTGTTAGATCTCGCCTTGTTTCCATTGGATGAGGAACTCTTTCATGGATCTGTACATCCTCTAAGTTTAATGAGGTAGTGGACATCGGCTTGGGTGGTATTCTTTGTTGAACTGGGCAATAATTACACAGACTACTGTCATCACTGTCAGAGTGATCTGTTGAATCACCATGATCTGGTGTTGCTTGCTTTCTTTGTGCTCGCTCCACAGTTCTTGTTCTGGTCACCACTGACTGCTGTATTTCTTTCCTCTCATCCGGTAAGTACATCCTCACTCCATCTCCAATGGGCAGCAAATGGTCTCGATGCAAGGTCCTCACAGTACCTGTACCAGTCTCTGATTTTACTCTATATACAGGTAAGTTTGGCAGCTTCTCCAAGACAAAGTAAGGTGAGGAGTTCCAGCGATCTTGTAACTTATGCTTCCCTGTAATGGCCAGGTTCTTAATAAGCACGCGGTCTCCTTTCTCCAAAGTTTGACATTTCACTTTACGGTCGTACAGTCTCTTGTTCCCTTGCTGGGTCTTCAGAGAACTCTCAGAAGCTAAATGCAGCCTGCTGCAGCTCTTTTTTCAATCTCTCAACATACTATTGATGTTTCCTCCCCCTCTCACCAGCTGCAGACGTTCCGAAGCATACATCCACCGGCAGTCGAGCTTCCCTTCCAAACAACAGAAAATAAGGCGAGTATCCAGTTGCTTCATTTTTTGTACAGTTGTACGCATGCACCAACTGACTGATGCTTTGGTTCCACCTGTTCTTCTGTGCAGGATTCAGGGTACCCAGCATGGAAAGCAGCGTTCGATTGAAATGCTCAGGCTTTGGATCTCCCTGAGGGTGGTACGGTGATGTTCGGGACTTGTGAATTCTTGAGGTCCTCTATCTTGAGGTCGTCAAGATACACAATGACCTGAAGAAGGTGCATATCTCTGACAGCTCTCTCCATTAGCCGCTGAAATGTTTCTGGAGCACCTGTGATCCCCTGGGGCATGCGTTCAAACTGGTAAAAACCCAGAGGGCAGATGAATGCTGTTTTTTCTTTGTCCTCATCAGCCATCTCAATCTGGTAATAGCCGCTACACAAGTCTAAGACTGAGAACCATTTACTTCCAGCGAGACAGTCTAGTGCATCATCTATCCTAGGGGTGGTGTATTGGTCAGGAATTGTTCTGGAATTTAAAATCCGGCAGTCTATGCACATTCGTATGTTTCCATTTTTCTTCCGCGCAATAACTATTGGAGAGGCATAAGGACTCCTTGATTCGGTTATGATGCCAGCAGCCAACAGGTCTTTCAGGTGCCACCTCACATCATCAATGTCTGCAGGTGCAACACGTCGGGATCGTTCCCTAAATGGTCGATTGTCACTCAGTCTGATATTATGTTTGACCCCTTTAGCTCGACCCACCTCCCACTCCTCAAGGGAGAACACATTTCCACGCTCAGCTAACTTTTTTCGAAGTCTTTTCTCCCAATCGGCTGGAATGGAGTCACCAAACTGGAACACTTGCTGATCTATTTTTTTCGACACCTTTGGAGTCTCTGACATAACTGTGACTGTATCAGTGGCATAGACTTTAACAATTACTGTGTCAGTTGGGAGACTGATATCTTTAGAGGTCTCATTGCAGACCAACAGTCTGAAGTTATTTACATCCATGGCAGAAGAGGACAAAACAGTTGGAGGGATCAACAGACCAGCTGGAAGTTGATTTTCTATGGGCGTTTCAACCAGAAAAATGTATTTTCTCAGTGGCTTCTCACACTCCACTTTGCACACTGCATATGTTTCACTTCTTGAAGGGATAGTTAAGGTTCCTGGTCCTTTCCACTTGACCTGGGCCTCAGCAGGGTCAGTGACTCCGTCTTTTCCCTGGAACCCCTGTAGACATGGTTTGAGGAGCGCTGACTGAATTCTCAGTGAATGTGCTTGGTTTGATGCACCAGAGTCCTGGTTGAGCATGGTCAGACGCTGAAAGAAGCTTGCATTGGTGCCTATTATTACAGGAACCTGCTGAGGACCTTGAGGTTCTGGGCAAGACCAAAGCCAGGATGGAAACAGACTCTTTCACCCCAGTGATTGAAACAGGGAGCACAACATCCACTATTATGTATCCCTTGTATGGATAGCTGGAAGAGCTCAGTCCCCAAATAGACAATACAGTGAGCGGATGGATTGGTACCTGTGGTAATCAGAATCAGAATCAGAATCAGAATCAGAAAGAGCTTTATTGCCAAGTGTGCTTGCACACACAAGGAATTTGTCTTGGTGTTGAAGCTTCCAGTGCACATATACAACACAACATGAGTTTACATAGCAAATAACAATAACAATACATAACATACACAGTACATGTGGTCACATGCTGGGATTTTTTGTATGGAGTGGGAGAGGGAATAGGTAAGGACAGAATGTCAGCCATAACATCCGTCTGCATTGTTTTTCTTTCCCTGCGCTCTGCCCAGCATTTAATCTCTTATTAATTCAACTGTTCAAGAGTGAAATAGCCTGTGGAAAGAAACTGTTCCTGTGCCGAGATGTTCTAGTGGCCAGTGATCGGAGTCGCCGTCCTGACGGTTACAGTTCAAACAGGGTGTTTCCAGGGTGAGCAGAGTCTGTGATGATTTTACCTGCTCTCTTTTTCACTCTGGAAGAGTACAGGTCCTGGAGGGCTGGCAGGGAAGCACCAATAATCCTCTCTGCAGTCCGGATTGTGCGATGTAGTCTCCCAATGTCAGATTTGGTAGCTGAACCAAACCAGACAGTGATGGAGGTGCACAAAACAGACTCAATGACGGCCGAGTAGAACTGCATCAGCAGCTCCTGTGGGAGGTTGAGCTTCCTCAGCTGACGAAGGAAGTACAGTCTCTGCTGGGCCTTTTTTACAATGGAGTCAATGTGATTGTTCTACTTCAGGTCCTGAGAGATGGGACCTGAAGTGGACCGCACCCTTCCACTTCCTGACTCCAGACACTGCAGACGTGTTTTCCTAAGCTCCGCTCTGACCTGCTTTGCCCTTGCGCAGCATTCTGTCTGTTTTTTCCTCTGACCCGCTGCTACTGGACTCCTGACAATATTGAAATGGAATTGATCAACTGGTCAATCAGCGCGATCGACAAGATTTTTTCACAAAGAAAGGCAGCTCCGGGAGAGCCCACCTGCCCGGACGGGACGTTTGCTGCTGGGTATGCAATGGACCCATGGAACAACTGGCAGGTCCTGTGCCTAGAGGCACTATCGATTGAAGATGCAGAAGATTTATATATGATTGGATCACTGATAGCGGGATTCCTATTCTTTGGCTTCGGAATTTTCCTGACTTATCGGAAGATTGGGAAGACAGCTGCGAGCAAATTCACCGAGCCGCTGTCTGTGGATATGAAGAATTGCCTCGAGGCCGTGTCTGACCGTGTGAAGGAATTAGATCTGCGAGTGGTTAAGATTGAGGAACTGACTCGTAACCTATGTGAACTGTACCGCAACAACACAGTCGGGACAGCGAGACAGTTTGGTGATCTTTCACGGATGGTATCTGGTCTGGCTTTAAGGTTGGACACGGTGCTGAGGACCAGAACTGAACTTGACTGAACTGATTATGATCCGGACAAATTACCGAAGATCGGAAATGGATTATTAAAAAAAGGGACTTTAAGACTTTTCTGCCTCTATTTCTCTGTTGGGAATCCAGCATGATGACGTCAGCCTGGTCGCCCCTTATCTTCCTTCAGGGACAAAGCCACAGAGCTGTTCTCATAACACCTGATGCTGTGACTAACCCTCTCCCTCTCAACCGTCTGAGTGTCCTGCCTATCTGTTCTTATCTATTCCGCCCCCAAAAACTCCACTGGTCAAAAAAATTCCTACACGTGAAACCTCGTGGACTGTGTGTGTAAAATTGCATTATTATGTTCCTATGTGTAATGTATGTAACGCTTGCTAATCTGCATTCTGTAATTTCTGGAAAAAGTATGGCGGCGCGTGCACACGCAGCGGCTAGGAGACTTGACTCCAAGTTTAATTTCGTTACACTGTACTTGTACATGTGAAATGACAATAAATTATCTATCTATCTATCTATCTATCTATCTATCTATCTATCTATCTATCTATCTATCTATCTATCTATCTATCTATCTATGGTGGTGCCCAGGAACCTGAATGACTCCACTGCTGCCACTGTGCTGTTCATGATGGTGAGTGGAAGTAGAGCAGGGCTGTTCCTCCTGAAGTCCACTATCATCTCCATTGTTTTGAGCGTGTTGAGTTCAAGGTTG
The DNA here is from genome assembly GCA_037043235.1 of Rhodeus uyekii. Classification (NCBI taxonomy): domain Eukaryota; kingdom Metazoa; phylum Chordata; class Actinopteri; order Cypriniformes; family Acheilognathidae; genus Rhodeus; species Rhodeus uyekii. Next base: position 85,354 of record JAWRVZ010000024.1, on the reverse strand, counting down.
TTATAACTGCACCAGACAGCCAGTTGTTCAACTTCCAGTCTGTAGGCAGACTCGTCACCGTTTCGGATGAGGCCGATGACGGTGGTGTCGTCTGCAAATTTCAGGAGTTTCACAGAAGGGTCTTTGGATCCAGCAAGGGTCCAGTGATGTCCTTCAGGTGGGCCAGAACCAGTCTCTCAAATGACTTCATGACCACAGATGTGAGAGCGACAGGTCTGTAGTCATTAAGTCCAGTGATTTTGGGTTTTTTGGGGACAGGAATGATGGTGGAGCGTTTGAAGCAACGGGGAACTTCACACTGCTCCAATGATCTATTGAAGATCCGCGTGAAGACTGGAGCCAGTTGGTCAGCGCAGGCTTTCAAACAAGCAGATGAGATGCCGTCTGGGCCTGAAGCTTTCCTTATCTTCTGTCTTTTGAAGATTTTGGATACCTGCTCCACACAGACCTTAAGCTCTGGTTGGATGGCGGGGGGGTGGAGAGGGGGTGCAGGAGGTGTTGGGGGACGTGTGAAGTGCAGATCAGACTGGGTGTGAGGTGTGAGATTGGGTTTCTCAAACCTGCAGTAAAAAGTATTTAACTCATCCGCCAGATGTTGGTTCTCAGCAGGTCGGTGGGTTGGTGGCTTGTAATTGGTGATATTCTTCAGGCCTGACCAGACAGCAGCAGAGTTGTTGGAAGAGAACTGGTTTCTCAGCTTTTCACCATAACTTCTTTTAGCAGCTCTTATCTCCTTTGTCAGTCTGTTCCTGGTCTGTTTGTACAAAACACCATCCCCACTTCTGTAAGCGTCCTCTTTGTTGTGACGAAGCTGTTTGAGTTTCCCAGTAAACCATGGTTTATCATTAGGAAATGATAAGAATGTCCTTGTAGGAATGTGTGTATCCTCACAGAAACTGATGTATGATGTTACAATATCCGTTATCTCATCCAGATTAGTGCTGGCAGTTCCAAAAACATTCCATTCCGTACAATCAAAACAGGCTTTGAGATTCTCCTCTGCTTCATTAGTCCATCTTTTCACAGTCTTTTTTGCAGGTTTAGCTGATTTCAGTTTCTGCCTGTAGGATGGTATAAGATGAACCACACAGTGATCAGAAAGCCCCAAAGCTGCCCGTGGGATGGAGTGATATGCATTCTTTATTGTGGTGTAGCAGTGGTCAAGAATATTATTGTCTCTGGTGGGACATGTAATGTGCTGTCTGTATTTTGGCAGTTCACGGGAGAGATTTGCTTTGTTAAAATCCCCCAGAATGATTAAAAGAGAGTCTGGATACTTCCGTTCAGTCTCAGCTATTTGTTCAGCCAGCTGTTGTAATGCTGTGCTGACACACGCGTCTGGAGGAATGTAAACATTCACGAGAATAAACGAGGAAAACTCACGCGGTGAATAGAAAGGTTTACAGTTTATGAAGTGAGTCTCTATGTTAGGAGAGCATATCTTCTTCAGCGTTGTTATATCTGAACACAAACCTTCGTTGATGTAGAAACACAAACCTCCACCTCTCGTTTTCCCGGTTAGCTCCGTGATGCGATCTGCTCGGAACAGCTGGAAGCCCGGCAGAGATAGTCCATTGTCCGGTGTGTTTATATTTAGCCAGGTCTCAGTGAAGCACAGAGCAGCAGAATTGAAAAAATCCTTATTAATCTGGGTGAGGAGAAGCAGTTCATCCATTTTATTAGGAAGAGAACGGAGATTAGCAAGATGAATACTGGGGAGAGGAGTGCGGAAGCCCCGTGAGCGGAGTTTAACTAGTGCCCCGGCTCGTTTCCCACGCCTGCGTCTGGCTCGGTTTAAAGAGACAGTCGCGACTCCAACGAGGATATCGAGTAAAACGTCTGAATAATCAAAAAACGCCGAAATATTGTCTGGAGTGTGATCCCTAATGTCCAGTAGTTCGTTTTTGGTGAAAACAATCGGAAAAGAATGACTAAAAGCAGAGCAAAAAAACAAAGACAGGACAATCACTGTAGAGCTCAAAACCGAGGCTGCCATCCGCGGCGCCATCTTGTTCTATAAGTATTTGGAATACCACTGGTCGAACACAATGGTGACTTGTGACCCACTATCCAGTAAAGTTTTACAAGGACATCCATTCAGCTCTATGTTAATGGTTGAGGCAGGTCCCACTAACCCTCTGGGAAGTCGACTAACCCCAAGGTCCTTAATTTGACTCTTTTTTTGAGAAACAGTCTAAACTGCTAGAAGAGCGGAGAGCGCGTAAAAAAAATTGTATTACCCGAGCGCTATTTTCAGGTAACTGACACTTAGTAGCAATTTGTCCATCCTGTCCGCATCGGTAACAGAAGAAATTGTCTTTTGGCTTAACTGGTCTTTCTCTATAAGATACTGGAACATACATGCATTTTGAGAGAAGTGACTGAATTTACGTGTTGTAAAGCCGATTCTCTGAACTGCGTGACAAGCATGACGCGTCGCCATGGAAACAACAAGCAGAAACTAAATCTTTACAGCAGATTTCCCATGCGTTTTTGTTTATATCAGTCATGGCGGGTTTAATAATGACCACTGAAAGACGAGCGAGGTGTGGGAGTATTTTAAAGTACGAGGAGACAGAAAAGTGTTTTATAAACTGTTCCACTGGACAGACACGGAAATGTTTGGAGAGACGAGCCAAAACAGCCAAATCATCGCGTTATTTACTACAACTGTCCGCCACTGTGATCACGTTCAGTTTAAATAAATATACAGATATATACTTTATTCTTTACCTGTTTATTGAACTCATTGTCACGGGTTTCACCATGGAAACCGACACACACGCCTCTCGCTATATGCAGCTGCAGAAGGTAAAGCGCGCCGCAGAAACGATCTTATTTCTAACGGCATTACTTTTAGACTAGTCGGTTACAAAATTTTCGTTTAAATGACTAACAAATTAGTCAAAAAGCACATCCCTAATATTAACACTGGTTTACTAACTCGGCCTGTCACTGAGTAAGTGATGTTCCCACATTTTCAATAAAAGAGCAGTTTCCTCCATCCCTGGGTCATACTTGGTCCAAGCTGACAGTGAGCGACGCTGACTTTGTCATGCTGACTTTGCTTCCTCCCTCTCAGCCGACCTCTCTTTCGCCACGGATGGGGAGCGGGCAGCCCCAGGACGCGCTGCTTCCATGCCTCTCCCTTCCAGGCCCCTCATAGGGACTATGGAGCCAGGTAAGTGCACCACACTCACCGCCTCGACTCTGCCTCCTGGGTTGGGCCTCAGAGCTCCCTGCTGCCCCCCGCGGGTTCGTCGGTCGTCCCTTTGGTGCCTCTCGAACGGAGTTTGGGGGCTTGGTTAGCGCTTCCCACTCCGTCTTGTTGGCTCATTCAGACAATCAGACTCGGCTATGCGATTCAGTTCACCAGGCGGCCCCCCAGGTTCAGCGGCGTTCTGACTACCTCAGTGACAGGCAAGGACGCCCCAGTACTTCGGGAGGAGATCGCTGTCCTCTTGGCGAAGGGCACGATCGAGCCTGTCCCTCCAGCCGAGATGGAGTCGGGGTTTTACAGCCCCTACTTCATCGTTCCCAAGAAAGGTGGGGGGTTACGGCCTATCCTGGACCTGGCTGTCTTGAACCGGACCCTACACAGGCTTCCGTTCAAAATGTTGACGCAGAGACGCATCCTCACGTGCGTCTGCTCCCAGGACTAGTTTGCAGCAATCGACCTGAAGGACGCGTACTTTCATGTCTCGATACTCCCTCGTCACAGACCGTTCCTTCGCTTTGCGTTCGAGGGTCGGGCATACCAGTACAAGGTCCTCCCCTTTGGGCTGTCCCTGTCTCTCCGCGTCTTCACCAAGGTCGCGGAGGCTGCCCTTTCCCCCCTCAGGGAAGTGGGAGTCCGCATCCTGAATTATCTCGACGACTGGCTCATTTTGGCACAGTCGCGGGATCAGGTGTGCGAGCACAGGGACTTGGTGCTCAGACACCTCAACCATTGGACTCGGAGTTGGAGTTGGACTCGGTCTCCATGTCAGCACGTCTCACCAACAAATGTACACAGTCAGTGTTGAACTGCCTGAAAGCGGTCAGGCGGAAAACAGTGGTCCCACTGAAACAGTTTCAGAGGCTCCTGGGGCATATGTCATCCGCAGCCGCTGTAACGCCGCTCGGGTTGATGCATATGAGACCACTTCAACACTGGTTACGGGACCGAGTCCCGAGGTGGGCTTGGCACCAGGGCACATTCCGTGTGGTAATCACACCGGCTTGTCGCCAGACGTTCGGCCCTTGGTCGGACCTTGCTTTTCTACGGGCTGGAGTTCCCCTAGGGCAAGTGTCCAGGCATGTTGTTGTTACAACAGATGCCTCCACCATGGGCTGGGGTGCCGTGTGCATCGGGCATGCTGCCTTGGGCTCCTGGACAGGACCCCAGCGGCAGTGGCATATCAACTGCCTCGAATTGCTAGCGGTACACCTTGCACTGCGTCGGTTCCGACCGTTGCTACAGGGCAAGCATGTACTGGTCCGCACGGACAACACATCGACCATGGCGTACATCAACCATCAGGGTGGTCTACGCTCCCATCGCATGTCGCAACTTGCCCGCCACCTCCTCCTCTGGAGTCAGCAGCGGCTCAGGTCGCTGCGTGCCATCTACATTCCGGGCGAGCTCAATCGTGCAGCCGACGCGCTCTCACGACAGCTCACATTCCCGGGAGAGCGGAGACTCCACCCCCAGGCGGTTCAGCTGATCTGGAGTCGATTCGGGAAAGCGCAGGTAGACCTGTTCGCGTCCCGGGAATCCTCCCACTGCCAGTTGTTTTTTTCCCTGACTGACGGGACCCTCGGCTTGGATGCACTGGCACACAGCTGGCCCCGGGGCCTACGCAAATATGCGTTCCCCCCAGTGAGCCTTCTTGCACAGACCCTGTGCAAGGTCAGGGAGGACGAGGAGCAGGTCCTGCTAGTTGCGCCATACTGGCCCAACCGGACCTGGTTTCCAGAACTCTCACTCCTCGCGACAGCCCCTCCCTGGCGCATTCCCTTGAGGAAGGACCTGCTTTCTCAGGGACAGGGCACCATTTGGCACCCGCGTCCAGATCTTTGGAACCTCCACGTGTTGTCCCTGGATGGGACGCGGAAGACTTAAGTGGCCTACCACTGGCGGTGGTAGACACTATCACTTCGGCTACAGCCCCCTCTACGAGGCTGGCGTATGCCTTGAAGTGGAGTCTATTCTCTGAGTGATGTTCTTCCCAACGGGAAGATCCCCGGACTTGCCCGATCAGCTCTGTGCTTTCCTTCCTTCAAGGTGGGTTGGAGCGGCGGCTGTCCCCCTCTACCTTGAAGGTGTATGTCGCCGCCATTGCAGCTCACCATGTTCCCGTCAATGGCAGGTCTCTTGGAAAGCACGACCTGGTCATCAGGTTCCTGAGAGGGGCCAGGAGGCTAAACCCTCCCAGGCCGCCCCTCTTATCCTCCTGGGACCTCTCTGTCGTCCTCCCAGGCCTACAGAGAGCTCCCTTTGAGCCCCTCGAGTCAGTGGAGCTCAAGATCTTGTCCTTCAAGACAGTGCTCCTGACTGCACTCGCTTCCTTCAAGAGGGTAGGGGACCTGCAGGCATTTTCGGTCAGTGAAACGTGCCTTGAATTCGGGCCGGCCTTGTCTCACGTTGTCCTGAGGCCCCGGCTTGGATATGTGCCCAAGGTTCCCACCACTCCCTTTCGGGATCAGGTGGTTAACCTGCAAGCACTGCCCCCGGAGGAGGCAGACCCAGCCCTCACGTTGCTGTGTCCCGTCCGTGCTCTACGTGTCTATGTGGACCGCACACAGAGCTTTAGAAGCTCCGAGCAGCTCTTTGTCTGTTTTGGGGGACAGCAGAAGGGAAAGGCTGTCTCCAAGCAGAGGTTGGCCCACTGGATAGTGGATGCCATCGCCCTGGGATATCAGGCTCAGGGCGAGCCATGCCCCCACGGGGTGTTGCTTCCTCCTGGGCGTTGGCACGTGGCGCCTCTCTGACAGACATCTGCAAAGCTGCGGGCTGGGTGACACCTAATACATTCGCGAGATTCTACAATCTCCGGGTGGAGCCAGTTTCTTCCTGTGTGCTGGGAACAAACAGGTGACCGGCTCGGTGTCCTGCTTGCAGCGCCATGCCCCTTAATAAGGGGATACGAGCGCTTATCTACTCCTCAGGTGAGTTCCCCATCTGGCGAACCCTGATTCGAGTTCCTCCTACATCCTTCGGTAGCGGACGCGGTGGAGGCGTCTGACGCCAGGCCCAGTACTCGTGTGCATGCCCCAGTGGTCAGCCCTTGTACTGGACTAGATGCCCATGTGACGAGATTCCCTCTTGGTAATCCCATATGTCAGGGGTGTCAAACTCAATTGCACAGGGGGCCAAAATCCCAAAAAAATTTAGGTCACGGGCCGAACAGGATAAACATTTATTGAAAACACTAAAACTAAACTTTTAAAACTTACCTTTTTTTAAATTAGATGTGAATAAAAACAGACAGAAATATTATTCTGGAATAAGTCAACTTATACCTTAAATAACTTAAAAATATACAAATATTTAAAAAATACTTTAAAAAAAATTAAAATTTATCCTGTCTAAATTATACAAGTTAGAAATAAAGTAAACAAGTAAGTAAAGTAAAAGTTAAAAGAACAAACATTCAAATTTCTTTACTCATGTCATTTTATATAAAACTTAAAAAGATTTATATATAAAAGATTTTGCTCTCCATAAAAATATATCCTGTCAAAATTATACAAATTCAAAATATGTACATGCTGCATAACAAAACCTGAAAATCTAAATAAAATTTTAGCTTTTCAGCAATAACAAATCAAATCATTCAGTTGAATTTGCTCTTATGTCATTTGTCTTATAGTGTCGTCTTAGTAAATTATTTAATTACTGCCACATTAGCTCCGCAAATGAGACACACGGGTATACCGGCAGTATGTCAGTAAACATATACCGTATTTTCCCGCATATAACCCATGGGTTATAGCAGATTTGACAAACTATATCACAATTTTTTTTACACGTAATAATATGGACGTAATGTTTTTTTTTTTTTTTTGCGCTGTATTTTCTTTCTGGCGCTTGAACTATCACTCTGACAGCTGGCGCTGATATGCTGTCTGACCTGTCAATCATGCAAGAAGACTTACTGCCATGAGGGCGGGCTCTTCTCGTCTGATGATCAACACCTGCATTTCGCGCACAAGCACTGTGTACCGAGCCTGAACAGTTATGGATAATTGACAATAACAATCGCGCGGTACTAGCGCGAGCGCGAAGCATCATTAGCCACTTCCTGTTTAATACAGGAAGTGTTCGGCGGGTCAGCTGGAGCGAGGGACATCTCGCGGGCCATTAATAAAATGCTCTCGCGGGCCGGACATAATTACACGCCGGGCCGGATGTGGCCCGCGGGCCTTGAGTTTGACACCTATGCCATATGTGTACGCTCCACGGTACGGTTTCCCTCTTGGTAAACCCGTGTCTTTCCCTTGGCAGTTCTGCTCTGCCAGTCTCTTTGGTACGCGCTCCTCCCTGGGGTAGGACCTACCATGGGGACCTTACATATGTCGTACTGCCCCTCGGGTCAGTCCATATGTGTCATTGCCTCCCCCTTGGGCAGGGTGTGGTCTCCGTAGCGTCTATGCGCTCCCCCAGCGTAGACAACTAAGCGGGTCGAGCTGATTTGTGGGATTGAGATACCGAAGCTCTCTTCCCCGTGAGGCTCACGCAGGAACAGCAGCTTAGTCCTTCCTCACGTTGGCCTTCCCCTCCATCCCGATTGGCGTGGAGGCCTAAGTCGGCTTTCGCGGGGCGCTGGGTAGGTTACGTCCGCAGAGGCAGTTGTCCTTGGCACGCCACTGCTTGCCAACATCTGCATCTCCGATTCTCGTAACACAGCCAGTGCCTGTGGCGCTTTCCATAGGGACCCCATGACGTCAGTCCGACGTAATGTCGAATGTGACTGACTGATAGGGAACGTCTAGGTTAATATTGTAACCCCCGTTCCCTGAAGGAGAGAAACGGAGACGTTACATCCCCTGGCCACAGGCCTGAGCAACCGCTGAGACTGGGATACACTCTCGGCTCCTCAGCAAAATATGAATGAAATGAGCGATGCCGGTCCTATTTATACCCGGATGCCGGGCGGGGCGGGACTCTGCATGCAAATTTCACTAGCGGGGCGGGACTCGGCATGCAAATTTCACTAGCCAATGTTCATTGGCGCGTTTAGTTACACTGGGAGGTGATTGGGCTCCCAAGCGAGACCCCATGACGTCAGTCCGACGTAACGTCCCCGTTCCCTCCTTCAGGGAACGGGGGTTACAATAGTAACCTAGACGTTCCACACACTTGTAAGGCTATAGATCTCAAACATTACAGGAGACCGAAGGCCAGCCGCAGCGACGAACGACCGAGGCGGAGTCCAACGGACCGAGAGCAGAGTCGGAGACGGAGTGACAGAGGACAAAAGGTGTAATCCGGAGGGAGGAAGGAGCCAGCTGGAGCCGCAGGTGTAGGCAAGGCGACGCACGACCAAGGTGGAGCCTGGAGGACGAGGGAACCCGATGGAGATGATGGTCGAGGGACTTTGGTGAAGCTGAGGGAGTGAGAAGCCAGGCTGTGCCGAAGTGTTGATGGGCCGAGGTGGAGAGAAGGGGTCTGAGGCTGGAGGCGGAGTCAGGCATTCCCCGACTGCCGTCGAGGCTGGAGTCGGCAGGATCTGCGGTGGGACCATCCAGCTGAGCACATGCAGTGGCGGTGCAGGACTGACGATCTCTGGCAGAGACAGGGCAGGAGGGCTGGCAGACACAGACAGGGACAGAGGGAAACGGTACCCCAGGCTCTGGCTGACGCGTCGTTGCAGGCTCTGGCTCTGGTTGACGGGTCGTTGCAGGCTCTGGCTCTGGTTGACGGGTCATTGCAGGTTCTGGCGGCGCTGGCTGACTGGTCGTGGCAGGTTCTGGCGGCGCTGGCTGACTGGTCGTGGCAGGTTCTGGTGGCGCTGGCTGACTGGTCGTGGCAGGTTCTGGCGGCGCTGGCTGACTGGTCGTGGCAGGTTCTGGCGGCGCTGGCTGACTGGTCGTGGCAGGTTCTGGCGGCGCTGGCTGACTGGTCGTGGCAGGTTCTGGCGGCGCTGGCTGACTGGTCGTGGCAGGTTCTGGCGATGCTGGCTGACTGGTCGTGGAAGGTTCTGGCGGCGCTGGCTGACTGGTCGTGGCAGGTTCTGGCGGCGCTGGCTGACTGGACACTCACCTGACACTCATGAACGGCTTGCTGCCAACTCATGCTGGTAGTGTGTGGGGAGGTCTCTAAACTGGAGATGATTAGCCCCGAACCGAAACAGCATTTTCAGCATCTCATCATTTAAGGACGAGAAGATGGCAAACATCCTGAAATTCGCTGCATAGACGTGGAAGTCTGGGTTATCCCTGGCTATCTGGAGGACCCTCCCCAGATATTCCAAGGTGCTACCACGTCCTTCTTGGGTGACGGGCTGAGACATGTTTGAACACAGGTCGGAAAGACAGCTGGATCTTTTGTCGGCGAAGTCTTCTGTAACCAACGTACTCACAGGCAGAGATCCAAACGCAATGTCTTTATTAAGGGTGGTCATAAACAGGCAGATGGTCAGGGCAAACAGAAAACAAACGTAGTCGGTAATCCAGGCGAGAGGTCAAGACAGGCAGAAAGCAATCACAATCGTTAATCCAGGCACAGGTCGGGGTAGGCAGAACAGGATCAATAACAGGTAACAGGCAGGAACAGTAACAGGCAAACTAAAACAGGAATAAACGCTCAGAATGATAGCAAATAGCAAATCGAGACTTCGCCGTGACTGAAGGGTGAGGCAGTCCTTTATAGTCCAGGTGATTACTAACAGGTGGTGTGGCAAACAATGTGATGAAGTCCAGGTGTGTGTGTGTAATCAGTCCAGTGTGATGGTTGCTGGGAAATGTAGTGTGTAGTGAAGTGTCAGTATAAGTGAGTGAGCTCCATCTGGTGGCCATGGAGGGGAGCGCAGAGCTCATAATCATAACAAGTGAACACTGCAATTGGGAGTGAACTGCTTCCTAAATACACTTCGATATGTTGAAGAGCCAATATTAAGGAAAGTGTTTATTTTTCAATAGTGTTTTAAAACCTTTTGCGAGAAGTAACACAGTGGGTGATCAATTCCTCGGTCATCCTCGTAACAGCACAGCTCCGGCTCCCACAGCACTGGCGTCTACCTCAAGTTTAAAAGGACGAGAGAACACGGGGGCAGCCAGAACAGGAGCAAAACACATTAGATCTTTTACCGCCTTAAAAGCGTCTTCACACAACGGAGACCAGATAAAGAATCTTGATGAACTCAGCAAATCAGTTAGTGGTGACACAACAGAAGCACATTTTTTACAAAATGCTCTGTAATAGCCCACCATCCCAAGAAAACGGCGCAACTCTCGCTTTGTCTTGGGTGTTGGATACTGAAGGATGGCGGTAACCTTCGCATTCACCAGGTGTACCTGCCCCTGCCCTACTTGTTTTCCCAGATATGTCACCACGGTCTTACAAAATTCACACTTAGCAAGGTTAATAGTTAGTGCAGCTTCACTTAAATGGGAAAAAACTTCTCGTCATGTTTTAATGTGATCTTCCCAGCTATCCGAGTAAATCACAACATCATCCAAGTAAGCCTCACAGTTTTGAACGCCACACAACACTTTCTGCATAAGCCTTTGAAAGGTAGCTGGAGCATTTCTCATTCCAAAGGCCATGACTGTGTAGTTTAGAAAACTGTCTGGTGTTCCAAAGGCCGATATTTCAGATGCGCGTTTTGTTAGTGGCACCTGCCAATACCCTTTTAAAAGATCTAATTTGGTTACAAGGCGGGCAGCACCTACTCGGTCTACACAGTCCTCCATACGAGGCATGGTGAAAGAATCTGGTTTTGTGACACTATTAACCTTACAGTAGTCGGTACAAAATCTATAGGTACCACCAGGCTTAGGGACAAGAAGGCAGGGTGAGCTCCAAGGGCTGGAACTGGGTACAGCAAGCCCTGCTTCAATAAGTACTTCACTTCCCCCCTCATTATGTCTCGCTTTACCGGATTCACGCGGTAGGGATGTTGACGTATGGGACCAGAGCCGGAGCCAACCAAGTCCTGAAGAGGGGGCATGAGAAATACTGAAAGGGGGCAGTGATCACATAAACAGTGTGTTTTTTTTATTTTAATAAACAATATTGAGTCTATAAAAAAACTAAACTACAACAAATATATTGATAAAGACTCTCGTTGAAGCTTCATACACACCGGGACATTTTATCAACACTTTTTTTCACAATGTTGATCTTTCTTGCAATCATAATGCAATGGACTGTGTGTGGCCTACATTAAACATTTAAATAAAAGGGTGGCTGAGCTGTTTACACAGTCATATGGCCAAAAATAAAAGAGACAGGGACAGGAAATAAGAATGCAAAAAAAAACAGCCGTACGAGCTTAAAAAAAAAGCTCCGGCTAAAAAAGCGGAGCTCCACTCATGAATCGCGCACCCGTATTTGTCGCGCTCCTAGCCTACTTGGAGCGCGGGTGCTATTGACGCACCTGCCCCTGGAAGAATTGGGTAACACTGGAGCTGGAGACTGCACCTCTGCATCCTCAACCGACTGATCGCGAACATCCAACCCCTGTCTTTTCATATCATACTCAATTTCTAACTCCCTCAGACGTAGCAGTTTATTTTGATGCTCTTTCAACCGGACAGCTACAGCCGGATCTTGCGGTAAAAAGTGTGGGCTGGGTGGCTGCATACCTGGGGTAGGTTTCTCTTCTACACCTAACGCGTCCGCTCCAGCTTCTGCACCACCTGTAAGTGAAAGTTCTGGCAATATCTGTCTCAACTCCCACAAAGTGTAAAAGAGAAGTTAATGCACCTTCATCTCCTGGGTTTTTGTGAGAGGATTTTTTCAAAGGCTGGAGGAAAAAAAAAAAGAGTAGGCTAAGCCATTCCACAGCAGAGCAATTAATATTAACAAACCATTGTGGATTGATTTGTGTCATTAATGTTCATTTTTCATGATCAGAATAACCTAATTATTATTACTACACTGTAAAAAATAATCTCGTAAAAAAACGGTAATTGACTGGCAGCTACGGCTGCCAAACAAAAACCATAAAATTAAAGTAAAATATCTTAATTCAAATAAAGTGCAAAAACAATAATTTTACAGAAATTTTCATTAAAAATTGTAGTGAAAAAACATGTTATTTTACAGATTTTTCCCGTGTTTAAAGTAAGATATTTTACCTTTTTTTTACGGTTTTTGTTTGGCAGCCGTAGCTGCCAGTCATTTACCGTTTTTAAATGATTTTTTTTTACAGTGTAAAACTGTTATTTTATGGATCTTTCCTAGATTATTATGATCAAAAACCTTCAGTTAAATGACAGTGTTAACAGTTCTACGGATAAACACTGTTATTTTACAGGTATTTACTAAATTATTACAGTCAAAAACCTTCAATTACCTGATATTGCTAAGAGTTCTATGGCTAAACATTGTTATTTTACAGGTATTTACTAAATTATTACAGTCAAACACCTTTAATTAAATGATATTGCTAAGAGTTCTATGGATAAACACTGTTATTTTACAGGTATTTACTAAATGATTACAGTCAAACACCTTCAATAAAACGACAGTGTTAAGAGTTCTACAGATACACACTTATTTTACAGATTTCCTAAATGATTACAGTCAAACAATAAATAGTCAAGACGTGCTCAAGATTTAAAATGAAGTTTTATTTTGGCAGATAAAATAAGTATAAACAGTATAAAAAATAATTAAAATCATCTCAAACTTCCATTTGCAGCATTTGTTTACATATAATTTAATAGTGTTTAAATTATGTAAAACATGTAATCTAAAATCACAATTATTGAATAAATAAAATACAAAATTTAAATTACTTCAGTAATTAACAATAGTTTATCAAATTCTCAAACTAGGATTATGGTGACAATCTAAACATACTGAATACAAAACTGTAACACTTTACAAAATGAACAGCACTTATACAGCGTTTATTAAAATTATACAGCATTTATTTATTCAATTTATGACTGGAGTAATGATGCTGAAAATTCACCTTTGCTAACAAGAATGAATTACATTTTTAAATATTTTCAAATAGAAAAGTTATTTTAAATTGTAATATTATTTCACATGATGTCACTTCTGCTCACCAGGGCTGCATTTATGCTATTAAACTATTTTTTTTTAAATAGAAAATAAGCTGTAATATTGTGAAATATTATTAAATGCATATTAACTGTTTTCTATTTGAATATATTTTAAAATGTAATTTATTCCTCTGATGCAAAGCTGAATTTCCAGCATCATTACTCCAGCCTTCAGTGTCACATGATCCTTCAGAAATCATTCTGATATAAGGATTTGCTGCTCAAGAAACATTTATGATTATCTATTATCAATGTTGAAAACAGTTCTTTTTATGATTCTTTGATAAATAGAAGGTTCAAAAGAACAGTATTGATCTGAAATAGAAAGCTTTTGTGACGTATACCGTTCAAAAGTTTTGGGTTGGTAAGATTTTGTTTTTTTGGGAAAGAAATTCATAAACTTTTTCAGCAAGGATGCATTAAAGTGACACTATAGATATTTATAATGTTGCAAAAGCTTTATATTTCAGATAAATGCTGTTCTTTTGAACTTTTTATTCATTAAATAATCCTGAAAAAAAATTTACACAGCTTGTAACGTTATAGTGGGTACTGCTCCTTTAAGGCGGAGTGCTTTTTCACTCTCAAGAGCAGTAATGAGGTCGTTCGAACAGAGTGCGAGCAGGGAAGCATCGCATGTATGTGGAGTGAGGTTTTTCACACAGTTTTCATTTATGTTGCTCTTACTATTGTTTTGTTGTTGTTTAGTAACGCGATTGCCAACTGCCCCGGTGTGTGTAGAATGGACAGTTCCTGTTAATAAAGGACCCCTCATGTGGAATATCAGAACTGATATTTGTGTCTTAGTGCTTTACTCTACGTTTAGGCGAGCTATCCGGCCTTTCCTAGAGAATAAACGCGTTACAAGCTGTTTTCAACATTAATAATAATAGTAAATGTTTCTTAAGCAGCATATCAGAATGATTTCTGAAGGATCATGTGACACTAAAGACTGGAGTAATGACGCTGAAAATTCAGCTTTCCTAATGTTAGTATGTCAATACTCACCGCTCCTGAAGATCATGTGGCTGGATTTTTTCTTCCTAAAATGTATTTTCCACCCACACACACACACACATTAGCCATTTAACAGGGATTTTCAAAAGAGCTTGTACAAGACTCCGTTCTCAGTTCACTCATTTACAAAGCTCTTATATAGATGTTTTTTTATCTTAATCCTAGTTTACAATATTAACACATGCTAACACACAGTAACGTTAATGTTAGCTAATACATTGAACTATGTAATGTCGTTATCGGGATTAGATTATTACTTAAACACATTACATCACAATGTAGCAGACTATATTTTTTTAATAAAAGCTAAATTATTTAATTTACCTTCTGTAGTTGTCCGGTAACGTTACGCGTTGGTAAAAGTCGTTGGCCATATTGCATTTTTTCTTGTTTGTTCACCATTAACAAACCGCAACTTAAATTTGCCTAAAATATAAAATTTTGCAGTCCGACGTAAAATAATCAATGTAATAATCCATGCAAAACCGAGCTGAAGTAGTACTGTGCACTGCAGATGGCGAGCTGCAACGCACACAGACAGATACGCGCGCACACTCGCTTTCCAACAAACGGATTCAAATTTGAAAAAAGGCGCGCACGCTGTAGAAGGCACGCACATTTGTCATTGGCCAGATTCCTGGATGAAACTCAGCATAACCAATCATGCTCAAAGCAACACAGACATACAATAGCCTAATGTGGCATTTGTAGGCTGTTGTATTAAATAATTGTTTAAATTGGGTTTTTATTGCACATATATATATGTGTATATATTGAGTATATATTATATATTGTTTTTTTTTATTGCAGTGCATGATATATATGGTAATACAATGGTAATATATATGGCAATCATGCACTGCAATAAAACTTTATTGTATTATACAATTATAAATTGTATTATTGTATTTTATTTATTATAAATTATACAATTTATTTACCTGACATTTCCTTTAGAAATACTCAGCCTAATAATGTCAACTCTCATTTTCACTTTTACTGTGTGCCACTGTTACACAACCTGTTGGTTTAGGTTTAATCTTCTGTCCAAAGCAACACTTGTTTGCTAACATTGCATAATCAGGCATAATATTATGACCTTCCTAATATTGTGTTGGTCCCCCTTTTGCTGGTAAAAAAAAAGCCCTGACCCCCAATATGTTAGCAACAGATCCTTTAAGTCTTGTAAGCAATGCACACGCACCTGGCCACCATGATGCAAAAGAAAATATGATTCATCGGAATCTGTGCTCCGTGGTCCAGTTCTGATGCTCACGTGCCCACTGTTGGCACTTTTGGCAGTGGACAGGAGTCCGCATGGACACCCTGACTGGTCAGTGGCAATGCCGCCCCATATGCAACAAACTGAGAAGCTTTGTGTATTCTGACCCCTTTCTATCAGAACCAGCATTAACTTCTTGAGCAGTTTGAGCTCCAGTAGCTCATCTGTTAATCCTTACGCTTGCCCATTTTTCCTGCTTCTAACACATCAACTTTGAGCACAAAAACAGCTTGGGCTTTTGCATTGCTTTTTGTTTGTGGACTTCTCGTCTGCATTTGATCTTTTGCAGCCTTGTTATTTTAGGACAAAAACTTCAGTTTCATTTTAATCATGGTATAGTCTCATGAAACAGACTTTTTAGACAGACTTTGAGTGGTTGCCCCTGTGGCAGCGTTTTAGGACAATTTGATGTTCAACAAATCATTATAAACTTACTTTTGTGGCTGAGGCAATTCATTTATGTAACAAATGTGTCTTATTATTATTTTATTTTAGCCGTATATTAAAGATACTTAAATCTCTTGATTGAACTAAGGGCTAATCCTAGCTTAGTCTTAACCCTGTCTGTGAGACCAGGCCTGGGTTTGGGGTTAAGGTTATTAAGCACCACAATGCTGTAAATATGAGTGGTAAACTTGTAAGTCCTGATCTTTATGAGTAGAAGATGTGTCAGTTAGAAACATGTCAATACCACAATATTTAAAGGTATTTGGCATTGACATTGTCAGGCTTTTAGGGTTAGGGTTAGGGTTAGGTAAGCTAATGCATAAAAATTAGCGTTAATCAAATGTATATGTGATATGTGTAAATAATTGAGTTTGATTTATTTTTATGTGATTGTTTTTTGTTGTTTGTTCGTTGTTCTTTGATATGAATATTGGTTGTAAATATATTGTGTTCTAGAATAGGTTATTCATTTCAAGTTCATAATTTTGTGATTGGTTGTACGTGTGACGTGCACGTCGCTGCGTGGCGGGATGAAGGGAGTTCTCGCGAGAGACTTCATTCACATTATAAAGTTAAGTGAAAGAACATAGTGGGTGACCAAGTGTGATTTATAATGTGTCATAAGTGTCATGAGTGGTTTATCTAGCATATTCGAGTGTTGTGCGGGTTAAGTGTTTTCAGTATCAACGTGTTCAGTGTCACGGTGTTAGCTCAAATGTACCGCGATAGCGCGCGCGCTGACAATGTCGCAACACACAGGAAGTGTTTGTTATATGTGCTTTAATGCTTTCGTTACTCGTTGTTTCTGTTAAGTGTAAAGCTATGTACTTGTTGTATATCATTTGTGTATGTGTCTGTTTCTGTTGTATTCACGTTATAAAGTTAAGTGAATGAACATCGCGGGTGTGATTTATAATCACTCCCTTACAGGAGTATAACATATATAAACAATAAAGTTTACTGTGGCTTCTTAAGAACACGTCTGATGCACATTCTTGGATCTTCATTTGCTTGAAGTTATTCATTTACAGAAAAACATGGTATAAATAAAACTATGTATTAATTTACATATATTGTTCGTAATTTTACATGGATTTGTATGTATTGAATGAAAACAGAAAAGATAATAATAAGGTAATTTTCCTGTATTAAAACTGAAAATTACTGTAATTTGTCATTAATGATATAATCCTTAGAATAACAGTCAAGTTGTTAAATTTACTGATATTTATTGTAATTTTACATGAATTTGTACGTAATGTATAAAAATAGAAAAATACTGTATAAATAATACAGTAAGTTTCTGTATAAAAAATAAGAATTACTGTAATTTGTCATTAATGATATAATCCTTAAAATAACAGTCAAGTTGTTAAATTTACTGATATTTATTGTAATTTTACATGAATTTGTACGTAATGTATAAAAATAGAAAAATACTGTATAAATAATACAGTAATTTTCTGTATAAAAAAATAAGAATTACTGTAATTTGTCATTAACGATACAATCCTTAAAATAACAATCAAGTTGTTAATTTACTGATATTTATTGTAATTTTACATGAATTTGTACGTAATGTATAAAAATAGAAAAATACTGTATAAATAATAGAGTAATTTTCTGTATAAAAAATAAGAATTACTGTAATTGGTCATTAATGATATAATCCTTAAAATAACAGTCAAGTTGTTAATTTACTGATATTTATTGTAATTTTACATAGTTTTAAACATAATTTAGATTTACAAAAAAATACTGTAAAAAATTAGAGTTATTTTCTGTAAAATTAGGATTTTTTTTTACAGTGTATATAATTATAGTTATACAGTGAGGATGTTAAAAACTCGCCACACTAACAAAAATATATCTTCTAAAACTAAACAATTTCAACAATAATCCATTTCAACATTTTTCGTAGATATTACCCGTGCAATTTATTGCCATTGAAATCAGCAAAAATTGTGTGCCACGCTTGAATGTGATGATGACTCTCTGCAATTCATGTTCCCTGCAGCCTATTCTCTCACTTGTCACACAGGAAATGTTCTCTCCAGGATCAGCCTGCAAAGGCAGGAAAGGCAGGAAATGCCAATTCATGGTGCCACGTTCATCCCTGCCAATGACACAGATGGACATTTGAAGTGTATGATGGTTCTTAGAAAGATGTCTCTTGCAAGACAGCTCTTTAATTCAGTGTTTCTGTTCACAGTACAAGCTGCTCCACACAAACTCCCATCACGAATGTGCTGAACGTGTTTTCAGAACAGCTAAATGGCGCTGTTAAATGCCTCAGCTTTTCTGAAATCAGTGTAAATGATGTTTATGTTTCACAGGGCTTATTGTTTTCATTAAATGGTTACTACGTATACAGCTACACAATGATGCATTATTTTTATTTTTATTTATTACTTTATACCAGAGGTTTTCAAAGTCTGAGACAGTGGGCCTCCCCTTTGACACAACCCACCCAATGCCCCCCCCCCCCCCCCCCCCAAAAAAAAGAAAAAAAACGAGTGTTGACCATATCATGCAATTGATATGGGTTGATCAGAAATTGTTATATTTATTGCTGATTAGAAAACTTTTTACATGACAACATCAGCATTGAGCTTCAGATCAATGGTTTTGATCACAAACTAACTATATAGAGAACAAGTTTTGCAACAATCAATCCAACTCATGCGGTTGCAATTATGAAGAAAACTGTAATGAACAAGAGTTTTCATTTAAACATAACTCTTTTTTTTTTACTTTTAATTTTTTTATGATCAGTGTAATTTTTATTTATTTATTTCCACACGTGTGTGAGTGAGGGAGAGACAGAGAGAGAGAGGGGGGACTGTGTGTTTTACGGATCACATAGTCTGACGCTGTTTTTAAGATCTGCATTCCTTTATTTTGTATGAAATACAGCAAGAAAGTGTCAGACACTCAGTGCGCGAAGTTAAACAACTGAATAGAGCAGGAGACGGTTAAAAAAAAAATCTCCCGCACTCTATCAAGCACCACGTCTGAACAAACCCCACGTTTACCAGAACTATACTGGTTAATAAGTACTACAAACAAACCGAAATAAAAAACAAAGATGAAGCTGAAGAAACCCTAAACGTTAACGGAAGACCCGCGAACCTGAGTGACTGAGAGGGAAAGACACCTGTTCTCGTTTCCGCGTTCTGAGCCGCGCGCGCGCGAGACGAATTAAATCTGCATGTCTAGGGGAGGCGCGCCTATCACAGAACGCAGACACAGTCAGATACCCAATGAGGATTTTTATGTAATCCGAGCACAGATAATGACTCGTATTAAACCCCTGCAACTCTTCAGAATGCCTCAGCTTGTCTGGTCTTCAACCAACCCAAAATAACTCATGTCACAGAATGCAGATTCTTTGTCAAGGTGTAAAAGACTACTGAAAACACATCTCTTCCATGAGCACCTAACATGACACACACAATTTTTTTTATTTTATTAATTCTCTTACTCCATCTATTCCCCATGCTTGTACATTTATGACATTTGTTGTATTTTGAACCCAATCTTTCTTTGTAGAAGGCATAAAGTTTATCATACTGATTTCAAAGTTAAGGATTCATTAGGTTGAATATAAATTAAACTAAACACTATCATAATGTTTTAGTTGATAATTCAATATACTTTATTTTTGACAAAACTTTCCATGTTTTGGTAGTGACCCCAATACTTAGTTTGCCATAGTTGAATCAGACATTCAACATTTTATGTTAATACAAATAACTAGTTATATTGCACATATGCAGTCAGCACGTACACTCACCTAAAGGATTATTAGGAACACCATACTAATACTGTGTTTGACCCCCTTTCACCTTCAGAACTGCCTTAATTCTACGTGGCACTGATTCAACAAGGTGCTAAAAGCATTCTTTTGAAATTTTGGCCCATACTGATAGTTATCAACTATCTCGCAGTTGATGGAGATTTGTGGGATAAAAATCCAGGGCACAAAGCTCCCGTTCCACCACATCCTAAAGATGCTCTATTGGGTTGAGATCTGGTGACTGTGGGGCCATTTTAGTGCAGAGAACTCATTGTCATGTTCAAGAAACCAATTTGAAATGATTTGAGCTTTGCGACAAGGTGCATTATCCTGCTGGAAGCAGCATCAGAGGATGGGTACATGGTGGTCATAAAGGGATGGACATGGTCAAAAACAATGCTCAGGCAGGTCGTGGCATTTAAACGATGCCCAATTGGCACTAAAGGGCCTAAAGTGTGCCAAGAAAACATCCCCCACACCATTACACCACCATCACCAGCCTGCACAGTGGTAACAAGGCATGATGGATCCATGTTCTCATTCTGTTTACGCCAAATTCTGACTCTACCATCTGAATATCTCAACAGAAATCGAGACTCATCAGACCTGGCAACATTTTTCCAGTCTTCAACTGTCCAATTTTGATGAGCTCATGCAAATTGTAGCCTCTTTTTCCTATTTGTAGTGGAGATGAGTGGTACCCGGTGGGGTCTTCTGCTGTTGTAGCCCATCCGCCTCAAGGTTGTGCGTGTTGTGGCTTCACAAATGCTTTGCTGCAAACCTCAGTTGTAACGAGTGGTTAATTCAGGCAAAGTTGCTCTTCTATCAGCTTGAATCAGTCGGCCCGTTCTCCTCTTACCTCTAGCATCAACAAGGCATTTTCACCCACAAGACTGCCGCATACTGGATGTTTTTCCCTTTTCACAGCATTCTTTTTAAAATGGTTGTGCGGGAAAATCCCAGTAACTGACCAGATTTTGAAATACTCAGACCGGCCCGTCTGGCACCAACAACCATGCCACGCTCAAAATAGCTTAAATCACCTTTCTTTCCCATTCTGACATTCAGTTTGGAGTTCAGGAGATTGTCTTGACCCCTAAATGCATTGAAGCAACTGCCATGTTTATTAGATTGATTAGAAAATTGCATTAATGAGAAATTGAACAGGTGGTTCCTAATAATCCTTTAGGTGAGTGTATAACATATTCATTCAGATAATTATCCAGAACCACATAGAGACACATAGAGACACTCTCTGTCTCTCTCTTGTAGTCTCTCTAGGCATTTATATCATAGAAATTACCATTATTGACAACAACCTAACAATCCAACGCTATCATCCTATCTATAAACCCCTCCTGTTCGAATCGCCTGCTCCAAGCAGGACTCAAACCCTGGTCCGCTGATATGAGAGTCAGACTGTTACATATCATTGACTGCACCCTTAATTGTAACCTTATCACATTACATAATTTTAACTTGCATACTAAAACTCTACTAAAACATACTACAGTAGTAATGATTTGCATAACTGTAAAAAAAAAAGTTGAGAAAACTTAAAAGTTAAAGGCAACCAGCTGCAGAACATTTTTGAGTTTTCTCAACTTATGGCCAATTGTACAAACTTTGTTTGAGTTATCTCAACTTTTATTCCTGTTAAATAGTTGATTAAAGCTGAATTTGTCATACAAAACACAAGTTGGATTTTTTACAGTGTACAAAATGTTTGTTTATTACGGATTAATAAAGCATTATATGTTCCCTTTTGTCACTACCATAACAATGATGTCACAACCGAAACTTCAAAACATGTTTCGGTCGTGACTGTTTTGGTAGTGACAATTTTAGATAATTTTGAGCCTAGCTCGAAGATGCAAATCAGCACATGGTTAGCAATCACTGGTCAGAACAGTGGTACACATATAAAAACTACATTTTATGGAATAACATCCCAAAAAGTTTTCTTAATAGCAGAAAAAATGTGTTTGGTAGTGACATTCCTTAAAGTTACACACAGATTTTCAGACTTTAGAACGCATTTACCTCAAAATGATGGGATCAATCTACTCACCATATAGCATATGAGAGAGAGGGACATAGGAATATTTCCTGATCAAAAATTTAGGGCTGTGGTTAAAATCAGTCTCACCCAATGGACTAAAACATTCAGTGTTTTGGTAGTGACATGAAAATATGGGACATGTTTTTTTTACATAAAGATTCATGATTTAAAAATAAAATAAAAAATCTAACAATTTTTCAACTTCATTTTTTAAAACAAAACAAAAAGATGCGTTTAAAAACAAGAAAGGAAAAAATTGCAAAAAATATTTAAATATCATTTTCACAAGTTGACATTTACATGTAAGGGTTTGGGACAGCCACCTCCTAATTGAAAGTACCCAATACATGATGATATTATAAATATAAAGCTTTTAAATATTTAAAATATTATTGTGCATTTCAATAAATAATTTAAGGATCTTAGTAAACATCTAAGATTTGAATATTTAAATGCTTGTCAAATGTGTTTTTTGGATGGGGGACACCAAATGTCACCAATTCTGTAGAATGGCCCATATATATATATATATATATCAAAATAGATGGTAAAGAGAAATGTTTCAATGAAGGTAAAATAATATCAAATACTATGCTAGTATAAAGTTGATTTTACACTATAAGATTGTGCTGCTGGTATCGTGTCTGAGATGGATAAGATTTCAAACATGTTTTTAAATAAATATTTCAGGTGAATTGTCACATTCAATTGCTTTGTCTTTATTGAATTATGACTTACTGGCACATTAAGAAAACTTTTTTGTGAACTTCAGAGAAGATACAGGTATATTCACAAATGGTGCATTAAGATGGTACATAGGTTTTATAGTTTTAATATGATCAGTGGTCCAAGTTTTACTACAGATATCTTATCTTATATCTTACTGACCCTCCTGTGCCTTTACCATAGAAGTGGAGATTCATCCTGTTCACCTAGTCACTAGTGGTCCATATGCTTATGCTATAAAATTATACTCATAATTAACAAATAAACAGATAACAGATTGATTATATAAAAGGCAATATATAGAAGAGGAAAATTTAAGATACAGGAGGAGTTAAGAAAAATAAGATAATAAATTGATAAGTATTTAAGAAGAATGCACATGTTTAAAATGTTATATCTTGGCAGTGTACACTATAATAACTTGTGCGGAGTGTTGAATGAGAACGGGAGCGAGATTGGGTGACCAAGTGAAAAGAAAAATGGTTTAAAAGGGAAGTCTTGTTGGAGAAATTCATCCATTGTTAAAACTTTATCTGTAGAATTAGTGTGACCATAAACTCATATGAACTCTGAGCATTGTAACTTTATAAATGTTAGACACAGAGTTGGGCCTGTTTCTCAGCCTTGAAGATGATGGAAAACGTCTCGGGTTACGTATGTACGTATTCCCTGAAGGGGAACGAGACGCTGCGTCAGAAAAACGCTAGGGGAAACCCTTGATGTCAGTCAAGTGAAGATGTGTACAACCAATGAGAGAATTACGCGTGTGAATGCGAGTCGTGGGTCAGTGACGTCATGAACAGAGCATAAAAGCGCACCGGAACCCGTAAGTGACAGCAAAAAGAGTGTCTGAAGCGGGCCCGGAGGCGCAAGGAGCTGAGGCAGGAGACGCAGCGTCTCGTTCCCCTTCAGGGAACCAGGGTTACATACGTAACCCGAGACGTTCCCTTTCATGGGAACTCGAGCTGCGTCAGAAAAACGCTAAGGGAACGTTATACCAACGTCACCTCAGCGACGCTGGCCTACGGATGTGTCTCAGCTCACTGAGAGAGCACCCTCGTTCCCGGAGCGGAATCGAGATCCAATTGATAGAACCTCATAAATGTGTGCGGCGAGGACCAACCAGCCGCAGCACAAACATCAGCAAGGGAAACTCCTGAGAGAAACGCCTTGGAGGCCGCCATGCTCCAAGTAGAGTGGGCCCGGACCCTCAGGGGAGAGGGATGTCCGGCCGACTCATAAGCCAGACAGATAGCCTCAACTATCCATCGGCTTAAGGTTTGCTTAGAAGCTGGAGCCCCCTTAGGAGCCCCAAAGCAAATGAACAGTTGGTTTGACTTACGCCAGGTGCAGTCCTAAGGACGTAAGTGTCCAGTACTCGTACTGGACATACCTTGTTAGTAAGCTCCTGCTCATGATCGTCGAAGGGGGGAGGACAGAAGGCCTGTAGCATGATAGACCGAGTTTCTTTCTGCCACAGGTCTCAGCCTTAGAGTGCAACGAAGGAAACGAGAGACTAGGGGGTCCCTGCCCAAGGACACCCCACCCAGAGGTATGTGGCAAGCCGCTATGGCAGCCACATAAACCTTCAAGGTAGAGGGGGACAACCCTGCCGCAAACTTTTCCTGCAGGGACTCCAGCACTTTGCCAATGGGACAGGTTACTGGGTTCAACTGCCTTTCGCTACACAAAGTAGAGAAGAGTTTCCACTTTAGAGCATAGAGTTTCCTCGTGGAGGGAGCTCTGGACTGAAGGATGGTCTTGGCTAACCTTGGCTGTGAGACCAGATTCAAAGAACTGGATCCCCTCAGGGGCCAGACCTTCAGCTTCAGAAGTTCTGGGCGGGGTGAAAGACACAACCCTCCGCCTGGGACAGAAGGTCTCTCCTGACTGGAATCTCCCCAGCGTGAGACGGACCCCGTCCCGATGAACTTTGGCCAGAACTCCCGGGAGCAGAACAATCGGGGGAAAAACGTATAAGTGTAGCCTCGGCCACGCGTGTACCATAGCATCCCGCCCCAGGGGCGCTGGATGCGACAGAGAGTACCACAGAGGGCGATGGGAGTTCCTGACGGAGGTAACAGGTCCACCTGTGCCTGCCCGTATCTCCCCCAGATCTGCTCCACCACCTCGGGGTGGAGCCGCCATTCCCCGGGCCTCGGCCCCTGTCTCGACAGGATGTCTGCTCATTGTGCGGAGCGATCCCTCCGGAACGCTCCCCAGCCCGTGAGGGATGCAACTGTCGACAGCGACACACGTCGGTCGAATGCTCCCAACACAGGACCCTATGACATGGAACCAGGTTTACTTCCACAGGGTCAAGGCGCGTAGGCATTGCCTCATGACCTTGAATGTGCGAAGCGGGTTGCCCCTCGGGGAAAACACTTTGGTCCTGAGCCACCACTGCAGGGGTGTCATGTGCAGTAGGCCGAGCGGATGACGCTGGACACTGCTGCCGTGAGCCCCAACACCCTCTGGAAGTGTTTGACAGTGAGTAGCTAGCCTAGTTTTATACTCTTGACGGCTGAACGAATGGAATGAATGCGCCCGGGAAGGAGCCGAGCAAACATTGCCTCCGAGTCCCAAATGACTCCCAAGATAGTGGTTCTTCGAACGGAAGAAAGTACCCTCTTCTTGGTGTTCAACCTTAACCCCAGCTCCTTCATGCGAGCGAGCACGACATCTCGATGACGTGCTGCTAACCGGAACGACTGGGCTAACACTAGCCAGTCGTCGACATAATTTGAGGACATGAATGCCCTGGGATCGCAGCGGAGCAAGCGCAGCGTCCACAACCTTTGTGAACGTGCGGGGCAAGAGTGATAGGCCAACCGGAAGTACCCGATACTGGTACGCCTTCCCCCCGAAAGGAACTTCTTGTGCTGAGGAAGGATGGAGATGTGGAGATATGCGTCTTTGAGGTTGATCGTGACGAACCAGTCCTTGGACCTGATATGCGTCACGATCTGTTTGAGCGTCAACATTTTGAATTCTAGACGCAAGATTAGACGACGCAAATCTAGAATGGGCCGCAACCCTCCATCCTTCTTCGGAACTATGAAGTACCGGTCGTAAAAACCGGACTGTCTGTCTGTGAGGGGTACATACTCGATGGCCCCTTTCTCCAGCAGAGGTTTTACTTCTAGTTCCATGACCAGAGCCTGCTGGGGTGAGCCCCCAAACTGAATGGCGTACCCGCAGGTTACCGTGCGCAGGACCCATTGAGAGATGCCCAGCAGACGCGACCACGCAGCCTGGAACTCTACTAAGGGAACCAGTCTCTCGAGACTGACCTCTGGTACGAGCGATGACACCACAGGGCCGGGGTTTCCGGACACCATACGGGTGAAATGCTCTACGGCCCTCCTTGGAGGGGGCAGTATTCCCGTGGCAGGCTCCCTCGGAAGCCGCACACGGGGAGAACTGCCT
This sequence comes from Rhodeus uyekii, assembly GCA_037043235.1. Lineage (NCBI taxonomy): Eukaryota > Metazoa > Chordata > Actinopteri > Cypriniformes > Acheilognathidae > Rhodeus > Rhodeus uyekii. The sequence goes on along the minus strand of JAWRVZ010000024.1, from coordinate 59,368 downwards.
CGTTGCGGCTTGCCTTTGACGTCAGAAACACTTACTGGCAGCCTTCTTGGCATTTTAAGACGATCCTCAGATCAGTCATTTAGCTAGAAGGCTGAGCCTGAGAGTGCCGGCCCGACCTCCCCTTGTTGGGGGGAGGTGGACGGGATGCAACACTCTTTCTGTGAGGCTCTGAATGAGGATTTTTTTTGAGCCCGAGGACTCATGCCCGGAGAGACAGATCCATGCCGCCGCCCTTGTCGAGGTCTCCCAGCAATTCTGCTTGGTAGGCCTGCAGCAGTGCCGCGGTGTGCAGACACGCTGCAGCCTGACTAGAGGCAGAATAAGCTTTTCCCCACGAAAGATGATGTAACCCGCAACAGCTTTGTGGGGAGCGCCGGGTTTAAGAGAAGATGCCGATTGGGGCACAAGGTATCCCGCAAGAGCCTCGTCCACATTTGGCATCCCTCCGTAACCATAGGGTTGAGCCCCGGCAAGGGTAGCATACATCGCACTGCACGGTGTATGCACCCTGTCGGAGGCTGGCTTTTTCCCAAGATCTCGACACCTCGGTGTGGAGATTCGCTAGAAAGGCATTACCCGGCGCTGGGGGACGACGCGAGCTGCCAGGTAACGCTCATCCAACTTACTTTTCTAAGGACGAGCGTTCCTAGTCTCCACCGGCCAAATCAATATCCAGACGGGAGACTGCTCGCGTCACGACCTCGATTAACTCCTCATACGCCGGTGAAGAGGATGGCGAATCCTCCTCGACCGGATCGATGCTAATCACATCCCCATCCTCAGAACAGGATAGTGAGAGCACCGAAGTCCCAGTGAGATCGGAAGAAACCGCGCCTGGAGCGCGTGCTCCCAAATCCCACCTGGAACTTGAATCATCACAGTTAAGCTGAGATACGGGCGCGCCCGTCTCGCTGTGAGATCCATTTGCAATCCCCAGGATTGTAAACGCCGCTGAGCCTCAGCTGCAACAGGTCCAGAACCCTGAGAAACGCGAGCCTGAATAGTGTCTGCAAATACAGCCAGACGAGAGCGGAGAGTACGCAATGAGAACCTCTCGCAGTCCTCACAGTCAGCGCCCTCAAGCGCCGACCGAGCGTGCTCCATTCCCAAACAGACAAAGCACTGCCTGTGTATCCTTACCCGTAATAAAACGGGTGCAAGGAAAAACACACGGGGTAAATGTCTGTTCCGCCATAATACAAATGCACGTAATCCAGAAGAAAAGTGGTGTGTAACTCGCAAGCACAAACTCTCTGACACACGCACGCTGAAGACACTCAAAGCTGTCACTTACGGGTTCCGGTGCGCTTTTATGCTCTGTTCATGACGTCACTGACCCGCGACTCGCATTCACACGCGTAATTCTCTCATTGGTTGTACACATCTTCATGTGACTGACATCAAGGGTTTCCCCTAGCGTTTTTCTGACGCAGCTCGAGTTCCCATGAAAGGGAACATCAGGTGAGCCTTTGGGAACATAAAAAATAGGGGTATAAATTTGGGACAAAACAGTCAAAAGTCTTTTGTTTAAAAATCGTCTGACTATTTTCCACCAATAAAAATCAAGGGATGTATGAGAAATATGTAGTGATGGCAAAAACACCAAGGTCAAGCCAAGAGAAAAAGATACTTAGCGAAATCCAATTGGACACTTGATGATAAGAAAAAGGTATAATGTGCGATGTATCAGACTGTAAAGATGATTGTTTTTGAACCTGTCATCTCTCTTTTTGCCTGGCATAAAGACTACATCTTTGAAGATCGGAAACCTCAGACTCTGAGCCTTTTTTTCCTAGATTGATTTGAGCTCGTGCAGATTTGCCACGACATATTTGGCGCCCAACGTGGGGCTTGCAAGAGATCAGGGTGACCCCTGCGGGGTTCCTGCTGGCAGGGGATCTTACAAGACAAAAAGGCGCCTAAAAATAATCGAGGTAAGCATTTTTGCTAATAATTTTGCCTCGTGTGATCCCTTGTGGGCTGCAACCAAAAGTGGGGGCTGCCTTTAAAAGATCTCGACAAACGAGCCCTAAAATTGACGAATTAACCCACGAGTTGTGCGTTCCGATCTTCGGAGACAGCGCATGCGTAGACTGGTTGGTAAGAGTGCTCTTTGTTGGTCTGTTTTCTTTTATGTGTTTTGTCTGTAGAAATAGAGAAAATTGTGTTACTGCACGGAAGTGTGCATTGTGTTACTGCACGGAAGTGTGCATTGTCCATTTATGTTACTCTTTTTCTTTATGTCACTGCACGGAAGTGTGCATTGTCTAGTTGTGTTAGTCTGTTTTTATGTGTTTTTTATTTAAGAGTTTTCAGTGTTTAAAGAGTATAACGAGTATCTTGTTAGTCTATTTATGTTTGTCTGTTTATATGTGTATTGTCTGTGCACACTAAAATGAATTTCTGATCAGATTCATGTGCGAGTGTGAATATATGTGAAAAGGGAAAACGATTTGTGTAAGTGGAAAAGTAAGAATGATTTTTAATGAATAATAACAATAAATCAATAAATGAATAATGATATTTTTAAAAAAAAATAGGTAAAACAATTTGAAACGCGTGGTATGGGAACAGCAAACCCCTCCAAAACTCTGTTGTGAACTATTTGGACATTCATCAGCTTGTAGACGCTGTGATCCAGACAGAGAAACGCAACTAATTCTGGTTAAAAAATAATTCTAAACTGAATTGCTTTTCCACTGACACAAAAAAGGGATTTTTTTTTATTTATTTTTTTCATGTGATGTGATGCGCAAAGCTGTATGTGAAGTTTTGAATGAGTGAGAGTGTGAGAGAAGCTCGAGCAGTGTGAGTGTGTGTCTGAAAGTGAGTACAATCTTGTGTGAAAGAGATAACCGTTGGCCAAGAACCAGGTTGGGGGATAGGATTGCAAGCGAAGAAAGGGACAGAATTAGGGAAAGTATAAGGAGATGTAGGGAGGAGACTATTCTAAGTCGAACATTAAAAGAGACCTATGGTCTCAGAAATCATTTTTGGCTTGAATCTGAATACATAACCAATGAGGGACAGAACAAGTAATTGACTGAACAAAGAATGGAATTAGGAATTAGTTCAGATTGACAATTTGGATCAGATTGAAAAATAATGTCCCATGGTAGATTGGCCAGACATTGTAAAAAAAACAAAAACAACGAATAACACTTGAGAATTTGCAATCTTGCTTGACTAGAATTTGCCACTGCAGAACTACATGTGTGGTGGCAACAAAATGAGATAAGGCCCAGTGAGCATCCCATATTTAAAAAAGAAATACAGGCTGTCGCTGGCCCAAATGATTGGGGGTGCGACCATGCTAAGAAATAGACACATTGTTTTAAACGCACATCCAAGACCAGTTCAGGGGAAAAGTGACAAAATATTTAAAATAGACAGAGAAGGGAGAATCAGGATAGCAACAACCACAAATTGGACCTTTTTAGACAAAATTGGCAGTCACAATAGTTTTGAGAAATGACCTTGAACAAATGCAACATGTGTGGGTGGAAATAAGGCAGGATAATGGGGGACAGAGTGTCAGATGATAGCTGGGGGAAATGACAGATCTTCAGACACTTCAGGGGAAGAAGAGGAGGAGGAGGAGTTCGAATACCAAAGAAAGAAGAAGCTGGGTTTAAGTATTTTTGAACCATTAAATTTTTTATGGATTTGTACATTTCAGAGATAACAATAAGGGGATTTAATGTGAAATTAACCCTGTTTATTCATGTTGAATAGGAGGATTAGCAGCAATTGGGATTGGAGAATCGACGGGGACAAACTCTGGAGTTTTGAAAGTGACCTGCTTGGGAATAGACATTATTGGGAAACGTAAGCCATCATTCAAGGTACAATTAGAAATAAAAATATATATTTTCTCAGGAACTGAGAAATTACTGGTGTTGTTTTAGTAAAGTACTCAATAAAAAAAAAAAGAGAAAGAAAGCCAAAGGGTTAGATGTTTTAGTGATCAATCTGAAAAGTAAAAAATAAAAACAAAACTTATTTAACTGGAAGTTAAAAATGTAGGGATTGATTAATTAATTAATATTTGATATAATAATAATAATAATAATAAATAAATGAATAATAGAAGGGCAGTGGCTTCAGGATCATCGATACAGACACACCAGTAGAGCACATAATTACTCAATATCCAATATATAGAGAAATTATAAAAAACGTATTAAAAAAAGTGGGAAAAGACGACTAAAAAATTAAACACAAAGTGGACAGCAGAGGGGACATTTAATTTTGATGTGCAGAGAAATTAAAGCACTATTAAAAATAAATAAATAAATAATAATAATAATAATTCACAAATCAACTGATAGAAGTCAGGAGAGGGAACAAAAAAGTCAGAAAGAGCAGGAAATATTAGACTTATTTATAGAATAGGGAATTTAAAAAAAACTAAATAAAAAGGAAAAACTAATTAAAGACAATAAGGGAAGAGATAGGCCTCCACCTTATGCACCTACGCATAATCAAATACAGAAACAAATGCCTGTAGTGACAGGGACATTAGGTGTTGTAGGAAATTTGAATTTTGAAAACGATCAAGCAGGAGAGCCGTCACTGATAGACCTTCAAGAAAAAACTGAATGCAAAAGGACTAAGGGGCAGGCAGGAGCCGAACATCCACTGGAGCTGGACAGACCATACTCGAGACAAAGTGAGGTTATGGGCGGAAAAGGGAGAGACCTGACACTGAACAACCCATACTACTATGCAGCAGAGGCTCTGAAAACATTGAACAGAAATGGAAAAGACGTTGCAAGTAATTATGTGACAGACCACAAGCAAGACGAACACAGTCAAGCCTCATTGGGACAGGAGTTTCAGGAAGCGACGGGATTCATCAGGATGGATCAGGAACTGAGAAGGGCTGCAGAGCTCACAGAAAGACAAAGGCTTGAGGAAGCAGAGGAGGGTTTGACAAGAAGGACACAAGCCCCGAGGAGGACTCTCGAAAAGGATGGAAATGAATATCAACAAAGGAGAAGTGCACGCTCAGCCAGCACGTCAAGAAGAATTGATCAAAATCACCCAAGAGCTGAGTACAAGAAAGTATCGGGAACTCTCAGACTGGAAGTCCCACTACTAGAGGGAGGCCCTTGGAGCAACAGTCTAATCGAAATGCCCAATTTGACTCCGCAAGTGAGCCCGTGGATGACGCAACATCATTAAGGGGAATCATATTTGAATAATCAATCGTCTACCCCAGGAGCCCAGCCACCACACTCCCTGTTTAAAACAAAGTATTTGAAGCAAGAAGCACTTCAAGCACCCATTTTAATTAAAGGGACACAAGGACAATATATGCCCTGGGCTTGAATGGACTTGTGGCTCGACTACCGGACATATATGAAGGAGCTGGGAAATGGATCAAACTGCTGGAAGGAGAAACAATGGGGAAGATGCTGGCTGTTGGGGACATCAAAGCACTGTTGGCCAAAAGTGTGGGAGGAACCAAGACAAATGAGATTCTGCTGGATGCAGGCCTGACAGTTGCAGTGGGAAACACAAGAATGGATGCAGTTGCCTTGGATCTACATTGACCTGCAATATGGCAGACACTGCGGAAAGTGTACACCATGCAGATGAACCCAAAGCTGCTGAAAGGAGAGCCACTGGGAGAAACAGACAGCCCAATCTTATATATCCAACGACAATTAAGAAGATGGAAAGAAGACCTGGAAAAGGACCCTGAAGGAGATGTGATATTAACAACACTATTCAGAACTGCCATTTTGGACGCCATGCCCCCAGCAGTGAAAAACAGGTTGGAAGATGTGGTGGGACTGAACAAAAAGACATCCAACGAATTCTGTGAACATGTGACACATGCTGTGGAACAATACAGGAAGAGTGAACAGAAATTAAAGAATCAAGAACGTGAACTACAGAGGAAACTGGCTCAAATGGAATTGGAGGAGCTGACCAACAGAAAGAAAAAGATAAAAGCCCCTTTAAAGATTGAGTAGGAGCAGAAAATAACAATACCTCCTGTAAGTCCTCCAGAACCAACAACACAAGCATCAGCAACCCTACCAGTGCAGGCTCCTATGATAGCAACGATGCCGGCACCTGTGCCTGCAACTCCATGATGACGACGGTACCGACCCCTGTGACTGCTAATCCAATGATGACAGCGATACCTACACCTATGCCTGCCAATCCAATGACAATGGCATTGCCAATGATTGCTTCTGCCAATCAGAATGTGCCCATGCCCACAGGAAGAGGGCAGCAGCCTAACTTGCCAATTGTGATCTATATGCCAGAAAATATCAGGAACTTGAATGGACAACAACAAATGAACAGAGAAAGAGGAAGACAGCCCAGCAGCCAACAACGATATGGACCGCCTGGAGTGTATTGGGGATGTAACCAGTTTGGACATACCAAGAGGAACTGCCCTACCAGCCCGTGGTCTGTGGACATGTCACAAATGCACAAGGCCTGGCAACCAACCCCTCAAGGCCCTGTTAATCCATGGCAGGGCCCAGATCAAGGTTATTAGGGGTGCCCAGAGAATCCTATGGTGAGATATTAGCTCCCAATGTTATCTTCCGATGCTGATGAAGAACCTATGATACAGGTCAAAATAGAGGGCAAGTCAACACCAATGATGCCAAAATATGCCTCTCATCTCCCCAAGTCTGGAAAATACGTAAAGACAATAGGATTTTCGGGACAGACGCAGCTAATTCAAATGACGGCTCCAGTTAGTATCAAGACAAAAGACTCTGAGATAAGAATTCCAGTCCAGATATTAGAACAAACACCAGTTAACTTGTTAGGCAGGGATGCAATATGCAAATTGAAGCTACAGATTTGGTGTTCCCCTGAGGGAATTTATGTAGAAGATAAAGGAATTAGCAGATGATAATAAGTTTAGGAGAACAAACTCTACAAAAACCACAAGCAAATATATATTGGTTAGGAAACCTAGAACAGGAGGTAGGGGAAACAATTGATAAATGGGGAATATAAGAGAGAACAGCTTACAAATTCAGAAAATTCCCAAAACTGAATTTCATTGTACTATGAGATATGATCTGTCAAGGGACCCTGAGCTAGAGAAACAATGGTTAAATGAGATTATTATTAATTATATTAATGACAATATTTGATTATTGGACCTCAGGGGGCAGCATTACAAATTGAGGAAAATCCATTTATTAAAAAATGGTTTAGGGTAGATGAATCAACCCCACATGTCACCATTTTCATAAATGAGGGATGTAAACCCAAAGAATTGGGACCAATGATGTAAAAAGCCAAAAAGAACCACAGAAAACCCACTGAATTTTGAGACCCCGGATATGATGTAATTAAAAATTGCCTGTTTCACTGAAATGACAGGAATACCAAAAATGATAGTTGAAACTCAGGATATTCAAACTGTAAAGGATTGTAAATTGTAAATTAGATGAACTGATAACAGAAATGGAACAGAAAGTGCCACCAGAGTTATGGTCTAAACATGACACCGATGTGGGTTTGGTTCGATCTGCTAATCTAGTTAGAATTAGAATTAAACCAGGAGCGCAGTTACCTCGAAAACGACAATACCCACTTAAGCCCCAGGCAATAGAGGGGATAAGAAAAACTGTTGAAGGATTATTAAAGGCAGGAGTCCTGATTGAAACAGTTAGCTATTGTAATACGCCAGTGATACTTTTCTCAGATCAATGATAGCAAATGCTGCCACCAGACAAATGGTTACTATTTCTGTGTAACGACAGGGAATTGACATTGGCAATATTACAACCACAAGCGGGCTTACCCAATTGGTCTAGGCTTGGATGAGCTGGATGAATTCGCGTAAAGATCTGTAGAAATGGAAGGTGGTGCCTATTTTACTTTTGAAAGTTTGTGGATGTTTTTGAATGGAGAGGGAGATAGACAAACTATGTGTTTTCTTTTGAAAATAACTTAGATAAGCATTTTTAGAAAATGGGTAGAGTAGGCAGTTAGAAATATCTGATTTTGTTTATTATTTTGGCACTAAAGCTCTTCCTTAATTTTGTGTTATTACTAACATATCTTTACATATGATAAATGTCATTAAAAAAAGAGTTTGCTATTTTCACTTTTGTATGTAATCTGCATTTACTAATAATGAAAAGGTCTAGATCAGGGGTGGGCAAACTATTTGTCTCGCGGGCCACATTGGTTTCTTAAAATTGACAGAGGGGCCGGGGTGAAGGTCGTACCTGTGCATTTACTTATAAGAAATCCTAGAAAACCTTTATAAAGTATAGTTTGGTCTTAAATCACTCGACTGGGACACGTGAAATTACAACAAAACAATATTAATACAATTTAATCGACAGAAAAACCATGATATGCAATGTGACTGAATCGTATATTTGCCTCAGCTCTAGATTGACAATCACAGGCGTCCAATCACAACTGACCTCTGTTAAAAAGGAAACTAACCAATGACGTTTGATGTTACTATTACAAGAGCAAGCCCCGCCCCACGACTGACAAAAATAAAAGTGTTCGCGTGAGGAAAAACAGCAGTTGAGAGCGGGTGAATGTTTGCGCGCGTGAGTGATTAAAATGAGCTCGCGGGTACCCGTATTTACGGGTAGCTCTGTTTTCTGCTCGCGGATGTAATTTACGCGCGCAAACATCAATTTTGCGCTCGTTCCTTTTTAGCATGGAATTAAAGGGGGGTGTAGAGGGGTTTGTGACACACGCCTACTCTCCACCACAGCTTCAGCGCCACTGCCGCTTGCAGCCGCGATAGAGTGACATCACAGGGAAATGTAAAATGAAGGAGGTTTAATGCAAGTTCGGCAGGCCGGATTAAAAAGCCCAATGGGCCGGATATGGCCCGCGGGCCGTAGTTTGCCCACCCCTGGTAGATGATGAATTGAAGATGGAACATCAAGGGTTGTCTCTACTGGCGGTTTAAAAACTGCCCCAACACCAGACAGCACCCTAGGCCGGTCCAGGGCACCTCTGACAACGATGGAGCAACCCAGATAGCGCTCCAGGCCACCAGAAGCGCCTGAGAGTTCCTCTGGCATCGAAGGACTGCATATTTACCATATATCCTAAATATATGAATCATTGAAATATGTAACCTATTGATTTTGAAGTATATTACAATATGAGAATCAATGGGAAGACAGTGTCCCCCACAGGGTGTGTTAGGTAGGGAGCTGATGATCTTTTACTCCTTCCTAGTCAAGTAAGGGGGGAGATGTTTGGTCTCAGTCTCCGCCAGAGTGTGTCATTATGGGAGGGTCATTTTGGTAGGTTTAAGAGGATGGCTGCTTTTAAGTCACTGAGAGAGTGATATGGAGAAGGTCAACCCATGGTGACATACTCTGGGAAGAGGGCATTAGTAGTGGGGCTCAGAGAGCCCCAAAGGGGGGATTTGTTGGAGAAATTCATCCATGTGACCATAAACTCATATGAACTCTGAGCATTGTAACTTTGTAAATGTTAGACACAGAGTTGGGCCTGTTTCTCAGCCTTGAAGATGATAGAAAACATCAGGTGAGCCTTTGGGAACATAAAAAATAGGGGTGTTAATTTGGGACAAAACAGTCAAAAGTCTTTTGTTTAAAAATCGTGTGACTATTTTCCACCAATAAAAATCAAGGGATATGTATGAGAAATATGTAGTGATGGCAAAAACACCAAGGTCAAGCCAAGAGAAAAAGATACTTAGCGAAATCCAATTGGACACTTGATGATAAGAAAAAGGTATAATGTCCGATGTATCAGACTGTAAAGTCAGATGATGTTTGGTTGTTTTTGAACCTGAAAGAAAACCTGAAGAAATGGCTTGCTTTTTCCTGCAAAGAAGAACTTGCTTCACTAACAACAGAATGGGGGAACTGCTGTTGTCAACCAGTGAGATTTTTTTTCATAAAGGAATCATTTAGGTTAAAGAAGTGGAAATAGGAGACAGATTGCTCTGACATAATCTATTTAGAGTTTTTGAAAGTTCAATTTGATTCGTGCGGATCTCTTGAGTGTTCAAATTTCAGATGCTTCTGGAATTCCGCCTTGATGAGGGGAAGCAACAAATGAGAAGATAAAGACATGTCTGTAGAGAGAAGAAGAGAGAGTGGGTGATGGGCTTCCAGCCCAATTCCTGAAGAAGAATTCAACACTGTCTGAGAGGACAACATGGGGAAAGACTGAAAACTGCAGGAGAAGGTGAAACTTTCACTTGAGACTTTTTCTGAGGACAATGAGAACATCCTGACATACGAAACTATGGGAGGATACATGAAAAGCCAAAGCTAAGAATAAACAGAGGAAGACCAACAGGACAGAGAAGAGACTGTATCCAACTTTACAACACCAGGCATTTAAGTGACATCACAGCCTGGCGAAAAATGCAAACCAAGAGCCAAATGGCTTCAACAGATTGATGACCTAAGCAGAAGAACTGACATGACTCCTTCAAATTTGTTTAATTATTATATTAACTGAATTTATTCTGATTATTCACTGGTCTCATAGCAGTTCCTTGTATTCTCTGCTAACCTAACCTTTCTGCTTTTTCAATAGGAACCAGTCCAGCCCAATAACTCGATTAAAAGAAAGAAGAAGAAAAAAAAAAAGAAAGAAATTTATTGAGAGACAGAAGTGGGTGCTCATCTCACCAAACAGATCAAACTGAGGCTGGATTTGATATAGTGAGGGTTTAGATTACCGTATTTATTCGAGTATAACGCGCAAATTTTTCTACCAAAAAAATAAATCAAAGTTAGGGATGCGCGTTATGCACGAGGGCTAGGCTGGGGTGGGGTGGGGTTTGTTTTAATGGCCGGTCCTTTGAGGGCGCCGGCGAATTGTGAGTTCGCGTTGCGCATTTTACAGGCTGTTTAAGTAGCAATATATGCATAAAATAAAAGGCAGACTCGTGAGTGCAATTCAGCAACTGTATTCAAACATAAACCGTGGCAACAACCGCAACATAGCCCAAAGCAATCGATTGCCGATTGCATGATACAATACATCCTGTAACACAGGCTGCAGCCTCTCACTGTACGTGAGGGCGAAGAAAAAAAAAAGTCCCCTCGCCGCTTCATTTCCTCATCCATTCAGACGCAGAAGAAAGCGAAGAAACCGGAGAATCAGATGTTCCTGCCAACTGAGACACTGGTGAAAAATTAACTCCAGAAGAATGGGAGCAACTCTTTAGTGTCTCTGATGAGGAATCTGACGTCGAAGGATTTTAAATAAATATGTTTACCGGTAATTCTCTTTCGGTATATATACACGTGTGCGCGATATACTCGAATAAATACGGTACATTAAACACTTAGGGTTAAAAGTATAATAGAATTAGTTTTTGAACAAAGAAAAGAATGCTACAAGATCATCATAAGAAGAGTTATGGGTGGAAAAATACCTTTCCTGGTCCACTCCCTCTTGTTTAATGGTAATTTTCTAGGACTAGATTTGAATAAAAAAAATTATAACTAACTCTAAGGTCTAAATTCATGAAACCAGGAATGCTGTCATCAATGGGGTAACGAGATGGAAATGTTGACCATGGATCCATGATTATGCAGAAATCTACAATTTATTCTTAAAAATTGCTCATGAGCAGAAAAAAAAGTATAGGGAAAAATCGTCTTAAATGAGACGAATAATAAAATGCATTTGAGAAAAATTTGCTATGCTTAGGCCTACAATTGTAAATTATGATAAAACAGAAAAAGAGGTTCATGAGAGCAGGGGCGTCACTAGGCCCTTTTTGAGGGGGCTTCAGCCCAGCCCTAAACTTCTGCCCAGCCCCCTTAAAAAATATATTTGATTTATAAATTTTTGATCGCTTCAGTCCCCTTTAAAAAAACTCATTTGAAACGGCGGCAAGCTGCGGCAAGTTTCGGCTCCTCCCCTTATCTGAGTCTGCTTGGTTTTAGCGCATTTTTCAATCCGCAGGGGCGCCGAGCAGAGTGAACATCAAGGTGTGTGTCGTGTGTGCGTGTATTTATTGATAGATTGCTAATGCTATGATATTACACCTGCATCGGTGCAGTTCCTTGTCATAAATGCATTGCAGTTTACATAATGTAATCATGGAATAGTGGATTGCAGTAAGGTTAGTAGCATTCCACCCTACCCTAATAGTCAAATAATATTTTTTTAATCATACCCTTATTGGGGGCTGAGCCCCCCTAAAATCAAAATCCTAGAATCGCCCCTGCATGAGAGTCTAAAATGAAGTGTAGTGCCTAGATTCAGAAAAGTTTGTGTTCAGATTTTGTGGAAGTACACATCTTAACTTTTATGTGCCCCATTTAGATCACAACCAGCTGATCAGCAGACTCAGAGAAAATGGCCAGTGTGAGTGTGAATGAGTATGAATGGAGTGAGAGATGGTGAGAGATGGCGTCTGAAGAGATACTAAGGCAAATCAAACTTTTGCCAAAACAGCTGTATTTTAATTTAAAATGTGGGCCTACAGGGAAAAATATATTTGCGCAGCGAATAACTTTTAACTTTCTTTACAGATTATCATGATGGAGCTTATTTTGTGTCAAAAGTATTAAATGTTGCCTTGTAACTTTTAACTTGAACACAGTGGGTTGAGTGCTTTCCAAAGACCTAAGAAATTTTGAGATAGTGAATACAATCAAGACTAATGGTAAAGGATAAAAGGGCCTCAAAAATGCAAATCATTAAATTTTGAGAAAGATATTATAAGGGAATAAGGGATAAGGGATTAAACTCTGCTGTTAAGAAAACAGAAGAGCATCAGATATATACCAAACAGGTCAGCACTCAGCCCACATAAACTTTCCACAGGTCACAATGAAAGACAATGTGCCCAAGGAGCAGATGTTATCACTAGGGACCAACCAAATTCACGATTTCATGGCCGTGACATTTTCCGTGAAATCGGTACTTTCCGTGAAAACACCCAACAAGCGTGAAATAGTGACATTTTTATTGAAGATAAATATTTTTACTGATAAAGAGTATACCAGGAGCAGATGATCGTAGCGTCTTAGCCGAGTTTGCAGCCTGCTAAACAGAAGCAAAAGAAGTTCCGCCGGGTACGAGTATTACAGCATTCTGGCGTTCGCACAGCAGTCGGTTTCCTCTGCTGAGCCGGCTAACATAACGCTACCTTTCTGTACCAACGAACAGCGTTGACGCGGAGAGAAGTGTCAGCCAGTACACAAACGTCAAGGCACCGCAGCAACAGAATATGTCAGCAACCACGTTGGTCGGCCAAGTTTTGGCCACGAAAAACTAAACTATTTCATTAATGTCACGTGGCATTGCGGAGTCTGTGGCTACGTGCGTTGTAGTCGTGTTTTGTTTCCTTTTTGTTTTTTAATACAGGTGAACAGTCGAAAAGTGGTATTTTAGAATACAAAACAGCGGGTGTGACAGCAGATGGACTGATTGCAGTGATTGGTGCCTAAAAATTGTACCCATGAATTCTCAGTGAAATCGAATGTTTTTTTAAAAACCTTCCATGAAATTGCGAATTTTTACCTGTGAATTTGGTTGGTCCCTAGTTATCACTAACAACAATAGTAAAGGTCTCATTCACAGGAGACACCTGGACATGCCTTGAAGCAACTGATCCCCCATCCAGAACCCTACAGGAGACCAGAGTGGTCCTGCAGGAAAGGGGGAGGATTGATTGTGCAGATAAAAACAGAATACCAGTAGTTATATAATGCACTATGTCTCAAAGATGATTTATGGCCTAATTTATGGTGTGATTTATGGACGTAATTTATGGCTGTACCCTGTGTCCGGCTGTCCACCTGCCACTCAAACTGTCCGGTGAATGTTTGACAGACAGGTGTTTAGGGGTTAAATGTGTGTGTGTTGTTGCCCCTGATTGGCTGCTTGCTGACTGTCAAAGGTTTTTATGGTTAGATTTACAACTTAGCGTCACAGACAGGCAAGTCAGAGTGTCAATCAAATAAAGGTACAGATGATTTTATGGTTTGATATATGATGATGGATGGATCTTAACCAGAGTGGCATTTTTATGACAACTTGTTGATTCCGGAGTTGTTTAAATGATGTTTTATTAACAAAGTTCGGGAGGAACACGTCCAAGGATGAAAGCAATCAACTCATCATCAGCAATTACACCTCATCCTATCAGCATGAGAGGAAGCGAGTATATATAGCCATGTTCGACTCACCTACATCCCTCGACAGTTTACGGCAGCTGGACAGTTTTCGGCATACGGCTCCACCTTCCGGTCACGAGAGAGCTGGAATCGAGCTCCACACGTTAGATGGATTTTCTACAAAAAACCTCCGGAATCTGGAGCGATTCTCATCCGCCTAACACCACGCTGAGTATATTATATCACCCTTGGCATTTCATCACGGGTGCCAGACCAAACAAACGGATCCCAAGCAACAAACAACCAAACGCACAGTGAGACCCGATCCTGTTCTCGCCACCGCAAGCGAAACATCCGCATTCATAAAGCTCGTTGTCAAGTCCCAAGCAATGCCGCCCTCTTCCCGCAAGGAACGGGCTTCCACCAGCGCCAGGCCACCGCCGCCGCGGGCCCTCGGCAAACCGCGCTGCAGTTTCAGCACACACTCTCTCTCTCCGTCAGCTCACACAAACAAGAGCAGCTGTAATCCTCCCAGCACTTTGATTTCAGCAAATGCTAAATCACGAGCAGTTGTGCCTTCTTGATGCTACTGTTTCGGGGAATCCACGTCTGAAATGCGACTGTTTTAAACTAACGCGCTGCCCCCCTCGCAGCTCAAGCAGTAGCGCACCAAAGTGAGATCGCGTGCAGTACAGCCCGATCGCGCGTGCTGCTTCCAGATCACGCGCTCAGCCTCCCACACAAGAATCAAGAACTCATTGTCAACACTGCCTGGCTGATTCAACTTAATCACCTATTAAGTGGACTCTCTGGAATAGGAATCAAATGCACTTCTTATTCCAAAGTAATTCACTGTCTTCAATTAAGTCTATGATAAGTCTTATAAGTCTATGATATTTGAATGATCTATTTAAATCTATTTCTATTTAAAGCCAATAAAAAGTGTGTTTAGTCATTAAATATGCAACATGCACTTGATATAAATTAAACTCCCTGTCAATTTTATAATTGAAAAGTTATATACTTTATGGAAATCAGCGTATTTTACAAACCATAGTGGAGTTTTGTTATTACTTGCGTATATTTAGATGAATAGCAACAAATGTCGAGAGCTTTCTCCGGCTCAGCACCAGCCAATGTGTTGGAAATTAGCAGGCGATCATGTGATGCCCCGCCTTTCCGCCACCATGTCCAAGATTGAGATGTACCTGTTTGATGATGAAAACTTCCTCTCTCATGTTCCTTCGCCGTATCCCACTGATGAAAGGAGCTCCCAAGCTCAACAAACACTGCAGCCGAGCTTCCAACACCACCACGCGGCCATCGCACCCTATGACGCCGAGGCTTACACTCACCTCCACCATCAAGACATCTGCCATCTTCTTACTCAACTTCCTACGACACCTCAGCACTTGCATCAATAGTGAAAGGAGAACGACCAAAGCAAACTAACTAGAATACAGGTCTCGCTCCAGTCAGCTGCACCATCTCCAAATTCACTCTACCTTCAAATACCTCAAACCTTCGCTCCCTAAATCTTCATCTCTCTCCCTCGCAAGACCAGATCCTCAAGCGTTAAGTTGCAGCAGCAACACATTGCAGGTTTCCAGCACTGCACCTCACATGCCAGCCTTTAGTGAGACACGCCGCCCCCCAAGCGTGAGCTTGCCTCCGCCAGCGGTGCAGACTCAGCACGGAAGCACGTACCTAACCTTTCTCTTATGTTCGGCCTGCAGCCCTACAATCCGGTTCTAGCGTGAGGCTGCCTCCGCTAGCGGTGCAGGCCCAGACACTCTCCTTTATCTTCCCTTTCTACCCCTTCTGTCCCTCCCCAAGCAAGAGGTTGCCTCCACAAGTGGCTTCGGCCCTGGCCTTCTTCCCCCTAATTCTCTCCACCATGCTAAATCTCCTTTCATCCTGTTCTCTGCAATGCTCATGCCATTCCACAAACACTCCTGCTCAGAACCACCCCTGTTGCCAACAACAGTAAAACACAAATCTTCACTGAAGTTAAGGCTGCTGCCACCAGAGGTGGACCCATTCCCAACCAGTATATCAATATTCAGAGTTGATATTACTCAACGCCTCTAAATTCCATTCTTCAAGCCTTTTCTCTTCAAACCACTCATTTTCGAAGATTACATGTGGAGTGGAAGAGTTCAAAACTTTCCACTCCACATATAGTCTGCTTCACATTGTCTCTATCCGCCACCACCGATTCATATTGCATTTCCATAACACCAAGAACCTCCAAGCCAGCTAAACGTTGGGTTACCTAGGTGAAATCTACTTCCCTCCGCTGAAATGTAATCCTCTGCTCATCAGAGGTATCTCAAGAACTTAACCCACCAGCTCAAACACCAGACAACCAATTACGTTGGAAATCCGTACCCCTACTCTCCGCCAAGGATTCCACCCAAATGTTGTCCAACCAGTCAACACCATGATCGAGCCATATTGGCTTCAGTTTCCTCAGATTCCATCACATCCAACCTTAATCCAAATCCATCCATTTTCTGACCCATCAGCGCTGCATGACGAAAGCAAGGTAGACCAAACCATAAAGGCCTTTAACTTCCACGAACAACAACAATCCCTCCTACCTTCATTTAAGAGATCAGGCCAAACTCATATCCGACCCACTCATCACAGACGACTTCAATCACCCAATCACATGTTTCGTTCTAAAGCTAACAGATCCAAGCACTGCCGCAGCAGCAAAGCTATCTTCATACTGGCTTTCGGTTTCCTCAGCTCACAACTCACCATCACATCCAGCTTCAACCCAAAACTACATCCTACAAATTCCGACCCGTCAGTACTGGACGACGAAACCATTTCTTACCTTATCAAACGAAGAAACGCCATTTCACCTACTTCTCCAATCTTCCATCATCAATCCAACCATATCAAACCCGCCTAGCCTACTTCCACTTCAGAAACTCGCAGGCTAAACTTCCGTCCGACCCACTCTCCATAGACGATTCCAACCCCATTACACGTTTCGGTCTCAAACTTCTTAAGCTACGCTACTCCAAACCGGATTCCCAACAGACCATTTATCCAGCCATTCATTTCGCATAGGCGCAGCAACCACGGTTGCACAAAGGCCTTTCCCAATAGCAAATGCAAGCATTGCACTCCTGGTCTTCAGAAGCTTTCAAGAGCCACGCCAGATCAAACAGATCGCACATCAAACAAGCTCTTCAAACTCTGTTAAGCTCCTCCGCTTCTCCCCACATACAACTCCATGCCCACTGCTTCCATTGCCGCAGTTGTGACGCTCCCGCAGGAGCCAAGTCTCTCAATCCTCCACTGCCACAGCAGCAATGCTCAGCCAGTTTGCTCTAATTATCCACTGCCACAGAAGTGACACTCCCGCAGGAGTCAGCCAAGGGGAAATTATCCCACTGCCGCAGCAGTGACGCTATGTTCATCCCGGCCTTTCGGATTCCTCAGATGCTCAGAACTCACCGTCACATCCAGCTTTAACCCAAAAGTACATCCTACAATTTCTGAGTTCTGGACGAAGAAACCATCTCTTATTTTCATCAATCAAAGCAAGACCATCCTAACAAGAAAAAGGCCACTTCATCCACATCTTCAATCTTCCATCACCAATCCAGCCCTATCAAACCTCTCAGCCTACCTCCATTTCAGAAACTCACAGGTCAAACTACCATCTGACCCAGTCTTCATAGATGATCCCAACCACCCAATCTCACGCTTCTGGTTCCAGATTCACCTTAAAGCTACGCTACGCCATACTGGCTTCCCAACAGCAGATACAAGCACTGGGTCGCTGGTCTTCAGAAGCCCAAGAGCTACATCCAATCAGACAGACCAAACATCAAACAAGCCCAACAAACTCTCATCAGTTAATACCTGCTCCTTTCCACATACTATCTTCACGGCCACAGCTTTCCACTTCCGCAGTAGTGATGCTCCAGAAGGAACCCAGCCCTGGAAACCCCTCCATTGCCGCAGCAATGATGTTCCCCCACACTCCCGCAGGAGTCAGCCAATGGGGAAATTATTCCACTGCCGCAGCAGTGAGGCTCCCGCAGGAGCTCAGTTCTGAACTTGCTTCCATCACCGTACCAACGATGTTCCCCCACACTCCCGCAGGAGTCAACCCATGGGGAAAGTATTCCACTGCCGCAGCAGTGAGGCTCCCGCAGGAGCTCAGTTCAGAACTTCTTTCCATTGCCGCAACAATGATGTTCCCCCACACTCCCGCAGGAGTCAACCCATGGGGAAAGTTTTCCACTGCCGCAGCAGTGAGGCTCCCGCAGGAGCTCAGTTCCGAACTTCTTTCCATTGCCGCAACAATGATGTTCCCCCACACTCCCGCAGGAGTTAGCCTATGGGGAAAGCATTCCACTGCCGCAGCAGTGAGGCTCCCGCAGGAGCTCAGTTCTGAACTTGCTTCCATTACCGCAGCAATGATGTTCCCCCTCCCACACTCCCGCAGGAGTCAATCTAAGGGGGAAACTACTCCACTGCCACAGCAGAGGGGCACCCACAGGACATCAGTCCCTCCAGAAATGGCTTTCACTACCACAGAGACAATAGAAAATAAAGAAAGAGACAATCTCCTTCATCCAACACATGACAAGTTTCCAGAGGAAGTTTTCCACGACCACAGCAGTGACGCACCTTCACGCTCTCGCATGAGCCAGTTCAAATGGAAAGTATTCCACTGCTGCCTCCATTGCCGCAGCAATGACGTTCCCCCCCACACTCCCGCAGGAGTCAGCCTAAGGGGAAAGTACTCCACTGCCGCAGCAGTGAGGCTCCCGCAGGAGCTCAGTTCTGAACTTGCTTCCATCGCCGCAGCAATAATGCTCCCCCACATTCTGAGTCAACTTAAGGGGAAATTACTCCACTGCCGCAGCAGTGAGGCTCCCGCAGGAGCTCAGTTCAGAATTTTCTCCATTGCCGCAGCAATGATGCTCCCTCACACTCCCGCAGGAGTCAGCCTAAAGGGAAATTACTCCACTGCCGCAGCAGTGAGGCTCCCGCAGGAGCTCAGTTCTGAACTTGCTTCCATCGCCGCAGCAATAATGCTCCCCCACATTCCGAGTCAACTTAAGGGGAAATTACTCCACTGCCGCAGCAGTGAGGCTCCCGCAGGAGCTCAGTTCAGAATTTTCTCCATTGCCGCAGCAATGATGCTCCCTCACACTCCCGCAGGAGTCAGCCTAAAGGGAAATTACTCCACTGCCGCAGCAGTGAGGCTCCCGCAGGAGCTCAGTTCAGAACTTGCTTCCATTGCCGCAGCAATGATGTTCCCCCACACTCCCGCAGGAGTCAGCCAAGGGGAAATTACTCCACTGCCGCAGCAGTGACGCTCCCGCAGGAGCCAATTCCGAACTTCCATTGCCGCAGCAATGATGTTCCCCCACACTCCCGCAGGAGTCAGCTTATGGGGTCTTGAATTTTCCACTACCGCAGCAACAATGTTCCCACCAGAGCCACCACAGGAGCGACATGCCTCCATACTCCCAAGGGAGCCCAATCTCTTCAAAATTGGTTTCCACCACCGCAGCGGCGATGTACCTCTTCGGTCCTGCAGCGGCCCAGAGGGGTTTCCACTGCCACGGTAGCGACCTGCCTCCTGCTGCTACGGGCGCCCAGAGGGGTTTCCACTGCAACGACGGTGACGTGCCTCCTGCTGCCGTGCGGACCCAGAGGGGTTTCCACTGCTGTGACTGTGACGTGCCTCCTGCTGCTGCGGGGGCCCAGAGGGGTTTCCACTGCTACGGTAGTGATGTGCCTCCTGCTCCCGCAGCGGCCCAGAGGGGTTTCACTGTCATGGCAGCGACGTGCCTCCTGTTCCCGCAGCGGCCCAGAGGGGTTTCCACTGTCGAGGCAGGGACGTGCCTCCTGCTCCCACAGCAGCCCAGAGGGATTTCCGCTATCACAGCAGTGATGTACCTCCTGCTCCTGCAGCGACCACGGGGGTGTCCGCGGTGGCGACGTGCCTCCCTGCTCTTACGACAGCCCGGGGGGAAGGGTTCCCGAGGTACACCTATATACTCCCAGGAACCAAGTTTCACCGAATTCGCCTTCTTGCAACATTTGAACAAGCACATCTCCAACGCTAAAGCAATATCATCTCCTCTATGCCTCAGGCCTTCTACAGCCACCCAACAGTGATGGTCATCTTTCTAGAAATATGAATCAGCTATCACCTCGCAATTTTTGGGGGTCATCAACATCTTTCAGCGGCTGTCCGACTGGGTTGCAATTTTTGGGGGAGTGCTCCAGGTTCGGGCTAAATACAGAGCTCGGAGCCCTCTCCTCGGACAGCACGCCAAATACGCATACCTTTAATACTCCTGAGTCATTGGTAAGTGTGAACTCGTGAAATGATGTTTTATTAACAAAGTTCGGGAGGAACACGTCCAAGGATGAAAGCAATCAACTCATCATCAGCAATTACACCTCATCCTATCAGCATGAGAGGAAGCGTGTATATATAGCCATGTTCGACTCACCTACATCCCTCGACAGTTTACGGCATCCCTCCACCACCCCGGGTCCTCACACTTAATTGTTCCTATCAAAGTCAGGAATACGGGGGGAGTGCTCCAGGTTCGGGCTAAATACAGAGCTCGGAGCCCTCTCCTCGGACAGCACGCCAAATACGCATACCTTTAATACTCCTGAGTCATTGGTAAGTGTGAAACTGTGAAATAAGGTATAAGTGGTGGACTGCTGAAGACAGAGATCTTTCTACAACGCTGCTATTACAATGGCTGAGGCAAGCACCGCTAAAACTACAAGAAAAGTGATGTGCATTTCACCAACAAGAGGTCCTGTTGAAATGATGGAAGAGCTGACTTTTGCGCCGAAGAAGAGACAAAATGTTAGTTTGACAAAGTTTCTTCACGAAAATATGGATTTTGTGAAACGTGACTTCACAATGTCTGATGGTCGTGTCGGGGGCTATGTGTTTGACAAAGTGTTGCGGGTGGTGAGATTCTACGCTGGGGATGTTGGAGATGTAATTACTACGCGGGAGCCGTGCCTGATTTTCCCTGGTTTATGTTTTTCAACTACGTTTGGAGAGATTTGAGAGACTGTGGCGACGAACCGTTGTACATCGCTGAGTGGGATGGCGTGGCTCCTGACACGAGGTTCCGAGTGGTCGGGGATCACAGTAAAAAGCTACCAGGCGATTGTGTTTATATCTTTTGCTGCAGTGACAAGACTAAGCTCCACGAGCGTGCATGGCCTATTCCAGAGTCTGAACATCACCTCTACTATGACATGAAATTTTTGTTTCAGTGGAAAGATGCTCGTATACTCGACAATGTTTTTACCTGCATCGATAAGATGTTCAAATGGTGTGATATGTATGAACGCTACAACTCGGTAAAGGTGAAATTGTTTCACCCAGAGCAGGCCGTCAACACCGCTGGCGTGGGATGGCGTGGCTCCTGACACGAGGTTCCGAGTGGTCGGGGATCACAGTAAAAAGCTACCAGGCGATTGTGTTTATATCTTTTGATATAAACACAATCCGATTTTATATTTAAATTTCGGGGTGACACCACGACCGCCGCTAGCCCCATATAGATTATGAAACACCACAGATTCATTCTCTTTATTCACATCAATCGGCCTCATTTTTATACTTCTGTGATAACTAGCATTATAACCGTCTGTTATGTCTTGAAGTATATCGACGTATCGTTTGGAGTTTGTAGCGGTTAAATACCTCCACATTCACCCCTTTTAAGGTTCTATTAAACCGCTCAACAACACAGGCCTTTAATTCTGTGGCCGGTGCAAAGTGTACGATGTTGTACTTCTTCATCAGACTTTGAAACTGTTTATTAAAAAACTCCTTTCCTTTATCTGTCTGTAATTTGTGGGGCTTTCTCCCCTCTTTCAGTATAGATTCAAAAGCCTTAGTCACTTCAGCTCCACTCTTATTTCGTAAAACACGAGTCCATGCGTATTTGCTGAAAAGATCTATACAGGTCAATAAAAAATTGTTGTTGTCGTTTTCCTTGGAATATTTAGACATGTCTACTAAATCAGCTTGGAATTGCATATCAATCGCATAGACAAAAACCCGATTCCGTTTGTATTTTGTTGTAGGCGCTGTTCTGTGTAGTGTGTAAGCATCTTCACCAGCGAGCCAGTCTGAAACTTGTTTATCAGTTAATCAAACACCCATTTCTTTTAAAACAGCATCTTTTAAACGTTTTTTTACCCCCTAAGGCCCCTGGATTAGAGGCTGTGTAGTAAATATTTTTCATATATATTTTTGTCTCCACAAACGAATAACTCGAATAATATATGCGTATAGGGTTTTTATTTTCAGTGAGAGAACAAAAACAGTACAATGACATCATACATCATCAAGGTATTGGAGAAATTTTATACACATAACCATGTTTTTCTCAAGAATATAGTCAGTTAATGTTTCAACAATTTCACAAACATCAGTTTGGTCATTTCCTGATGAACTGATTATACATAAATCAGTCACATATGTAACATACACAATATGTCAGCAATTCTTACACTACTGCCACATTCGGTCACCAAGTCTAGAATTTTTCTGATAGTACCACAAATCGGTTCACCGCTATTGATACACATACGCATCATATCTGTCCACTCATTAGACATGCCTCTTACAACAGACATAAGCTTTTTGAGATTTGTTAAACGAGTGGGGTCAACCTCGCATCCATTTACAGTAACAGGCACATCAACACAATCATTAATAATCTTATACATTAAGTTTGTCATCTCACATCTGATACGTCGCTTAAGTAGACATTTTGCTAACCCCCTTGCACAACATATATTACCCATTTCGATGTTACATGCAAAAAACTTATGCGACCCCTTTCCAACTGTCCACGGCGTCATAGACAATCTGTTCACAGGTTTTTCTGTCCACAATTTTCTGTCTGACTTCGTGAAGTTTCTCCACAATGTAGACTTCGTCCCATAGATCGTGCAAAATAGTGTCCAGTGACCCCTGTATTCTCAGCGGGTGAATTCTTAAACCGCAACGGTTCAATGCTTGAGCTATTATGTTTTTGAGTCCGGGTTTGATCAGTTTATGTGTCAGTTCCTCAAAGTAGGTATCGAAAAAGAAGGCATCGGCTTCAAACAAGCATGAATGCCTAATCTGACTCGGGTGGTCCACCTCACACCCCAAACAGAGTTCTTTCAGCTTTTTGTTGATGAGATGCTCCAGGAGGACCACAACAGTCGCTTTTATGATTTTAAAGCCGTCAGCCCGAATACAGTTGTCTGTTTCATCAACCACAGCGTAGGCCGCAGATCCGCTGGTGACGTAAGGTGTTGTAAGAAATGATAAGTTGTGATATCCCAGATCCATACAAAATGCATCTAGCCAGCTGTTGTCACATTTTTCGGGGTGGGGTTCCAGCGATGTGGCGTTGTCATCAGGCATCGCCGGGGCAGTCTCCGGGGTGTTGCTGTAGCTGCAGACTGAAGCGGATTCTTGAGACATAGTGAACGAATGTAGCGAGTGTACCGATATGCAGACGTTTTAATGACTGTAATATGTGGGCGGACTTAAAAGGCGGTCTTTGGCGGTGTTGACGGCCTGCTCTGGGTGAAACAATTTCACCTTTACCGAGTTGTAGCGTTCATACATATCACACCATTTGAACATCTTATCGATGCAGGTAAAAACATTGTCGAGTATACGAGCATCTTTCCACTGAAACAAAAATTTCATGTCATAGTAGAGGTGATGTTCAGACTCTGGAATAGGCCATGCACGCTCGTGGAGCTTAGTCTTGTCACTGCAGCAAAAGATATAAACACAATCGCCTGGTAGCTTTTTACTGTGATCCCCGACCACTCGGAACCTCGTGTCAGGAGCCACACATCCCACTCAGCGATGTACAACGGTTCGTCGCCACAGTCTCTCAAATCTCTCCAAACGTAGTTGAAAAACATTAACCAGGGAAAATCAGGCACGGCTCCCGCGTAGTAATTACATCTCCAACATCCCCAGCGTAGAATCTCACCACCCGCAACACTTTGTCAAACACATAGCGCCCGACACGACCATCAGACATTGTGAAGTCACGTTTCACAAAATCCATATTTTCGTGAAGAAACTTTGTCAAACTAACATTTTGTCTCTTCTTCGGCGCAAAAGTCAGCTCTTCCATCATTTCAACAGGACCTCTTGTTGGTGAAATGCACATCACTTTTCTTGTAGTTTTAGCGGTGCTTGCCTCAGCCATTGTAATAGCAGCGTTGTAGAAAGATCTCTGTCTTCAGCAGTCCACCACTTATACCTTTTTTAAACAACTCCGGAATCAACAAGTTGTCATAAAAATGCCACTCTGGTTAAGATCCATCCATCATCATATATCAAACCATAAAATCATCTGTACCTTTATTTGATTGACACTCTGACTTGCCTGTCTGTGACGCTAAGTTGTAAATCTAACCATAAAAACCTTTGACAGTCAGCAAGCAGCCAATCAGGGGCAACAACACACACACATTTAACCCCTAAACACCTGTCTGTCAAACATTCACCGGACAGTTTGAGTGGCAGGTGGACAGCCGGACACAGGGTACAGCCATAAATTACGTCCATAAATCACACCATAAATTAGGCCATAAATCATCTTTGAGACATAGTGCATTATATAACTACTAATACCACACAGAAAACTCTGACAATTCAAATTGTACTCGCTAAGGTTAAACATGTTGTGAGAGAATAGGAGTTTGTTAGGGGCATTAGTGAGACTAGCCATCCTGATCACAGGAACAATATGTTTAGTAGACTACCTAAGAAAAAATCGAAGGGAAAAAAGGGAAAGAAGGGATTATTGTTTGAGCCATTATTGGGGCATTGGGGGATGTGAAATTAACTATGAGGTAGGGTCAACCACTTTATTTGTGGATAAAGTGGACATTTTTTATTTGTGGACATTTTATAATGTGCATGGATAAAGGGGTAAAACAAGCAGTGCAGCAAAAACAAATACATTACAGATAACTGGTCCAAGTGATAGGGTACACAGGAGCATGGGTACCTGAGAGAAGGATTTTGGTAGATTTAGGGGAGAAACCAGGATTGTAGGAAAAGTTGTGGATAAAAAAAAAGAACTACACATGTTTATCAAATCACAACCAAAGATTTATTTAGTGACAATAGATGAAGGCGGGTGTAAAACAGTAATATAATATTCATGGCAGATCATAGACCCTTGGGCAAGGGCTAAACAACTATTGTGGGGATAGGAGACTTTTGACGAGAATCCATGACGAGGCCAAGGAGGGATGGAATGTTAAGGATGTGGAAGAATCAGGCAGAACTAGAAGAGGGGTTAGACTAGGAAGTAGAAAGAGAGAAAAAGCAAGTAAGGGAAGGATGAAAATGGAAGACATGATAAGGATGAGGGCTATAGCAATGAAACAATGGGGAAAGAAAGGGAAGGTGAAGAGGAGGATAAAGAAAGATTGAAGGAAGGATGGTTGAGAGAAAAGGAGGAGATTCTGAAGGAAGACATGAAAGTAAAGCTCAGGTAGACGAGAGGGGAAGATCAACCAGAAATAGATATAAAATTTTATAAATCATTTTTATAACTATTTTATTTAAAAAATAGATATATAATAGATATAGAAATAGAAATGCAAACAATGAGTGGAGGGAGAAGGGAAGAGATGAAAATGAAGAAGATGAGGAGGTTGTTCTGTAAGGTGTTGATCTCCTGTGACAGGAGATCATAAGGGGGATTGAAGGAATAAATGTATATATATCCAGCTTTGCATTAATTAGAAGTTATCGGTTGCTTTTATGACTAAGGGATTTAAAGGTTAAACACAAAAAACACACACACACACACACAAGCGATCTTATTAAGTAAAGATGAATTATGACAATGTTTAAGTAACACTTTTATGTCCCACATCAGACATCCAACGAGTCAGACAAAAGTCCCGGTGTAGTATTTCGGTATTATGATTAAAAGCCACGTAAAAGTCACGTTTTGTAGGTCATTATTGATATTTGCCTTACATAATAAACTATATAGTTGTATTTGCAAAAATTGGGTTATGCGTGACGTGAACAGCCAATCATGACCGCAATCGCGGAAGTGAAAGAGAGATACACTATGTTGCCAGATTGGGCGGGTTTTGGTCACATCCCACCGGAAAAGAAATGCATTGGGCTGGTTGATAAAAATTGGGCTGGTTTTTGACCTAAAACCCGCCCAAATATCATATATAAATGCATATAAATACCATCAACAATCGTCTCTCTAGTTTTTTGGGCGGGATTTATGCTGTAGTTGGGCTGGAAATGGTCAGTCTAATCTGGCAACAATGGAGACACAGCTACAAGATATTCATTGCATACACTAGTGGAAAATTGATTATTATGATTCTCTCTTAAGAAATGAACCAGTCTTTAATTTTTGAGTTAAATATTGTACATAGCTCAATTGTAGCACGATTAAAAAATAAGTACTTTTTTTGTACAAATGCAAACTGGTAGGACTGGCATGATTTTGCTAAGTTTATAAAGCTTATTTAAATGTAAAGTTTCTTTTAGTAAACCTCTAACCATCTTAATGAAAGAAACATTTGTGAATATATAATATATACAGAAGAAAGTATTCTTAGTCTGCCATTAAGTCATGTTCAATAAAAACAAAACCAGATGTGCAAATTCACCTGAAATCTTTATTAAAAATTTAGCACAGTCTTATAGTATTGGATTAACTATATATTAGCATAGTATTCAATATAATTTTAACTTCATTGAAAATGTTCTCTTTACTGTCTCATCCCTATCATATTTACAAACATGAAAACAAATGTCATTCATTAATGTGCAATACTAACATTTGTGCCATTCAATTATACAATATTATATACACACACACATTTATATATATATATATATATATATATATATATATATATATATATATATATATATATATATATATATACACACTGGGACAAAATTGTTGGTAACCAGTTAACATATGACATATGTCATATCATATGTCAGACTTCAGTCAGACATTGCTCTTCAACTATGCTTCAACAATTATTTATAAAAATAAACTCATGGAACAAGCCTAGACAAAAATGATGGTGCCCCTAGAAAAGACTGTAAACAATGTGACTAAAGAGACATGTTAATTCAAGGTGCGTCTACTAATTAGCATCACAGGTGTGTACAATCTTGTAATCAGTCAGTGGGCCTATTTATAGGGCTTCAGGAAGTCACTGTGATGTCTGGTGATATGGTGTGTACTACACTCGACATGGACCTGGGCAAGTGAAGGAAAGCGTTGTCTCAGGAGATTAAATGAATGTTATAGAAAAGCATGATAAAGGGATATAAAACCATCTCCAAGCAGCTTGAAGTTCCTGTGACTACAGTTGCACATATTCAGAAATTTAAGATCCGTGGGACTGTAGTCAACCGCAGGAGGAAAATGGATGTGGCCGCAGGAGGAAAATTTATGACAAATCAGAGATGGATAATCCAAATGGTAACAAAAGAGACCAGAAAGACTTTTAAAGAGATCCAAGGTGAACTCCATGCTCAAGGAACATCAGTGTCACTTCACAAGATATCAGCCAAACTTCAATGGACAACTATATTAGATCTACACAATCATCCACAGTAATTAACAGTCAATTGTTTATGTTATATCTGTCTGACTCAAGTATGTTTCTTTGTTTTTGATTTGCAGATGATGGGGAAATGAAGTTTTTTTCCACATTACATTGTGTGTAAATATTGTTTAAATATTCATGTTTATAATGAACATTTTCTAAATACAAGTTCAAGTTCATGGTTTGTATATGTGTGTTTAAAGAATATTCATGTCTCTCTTCCCTCTATTACAAACATTTACACATCATGTTATATCCGCAAAGCATTGTGGATGACCCCACACACGACTCACATACACTTTTCACCCTCCTTCCGTCCGGAAAACGGTATCGAAAAAAAAATTTGGTCTCTCACAACCAGACTTTGCAACAGTTTTTCCCCCCATGGTATCAGGCTGCTAAACTCATACAAGCTGCACTACTTTTGGACTGTTACCATTAAACTGTGCACTTTACGTATATCGGTTTTTTTTTCTGTACCTACTTGTGTATTATGTTTGCGTTATGGTCTGTGCTGTCTGTTTGTACTTCGTGCTCTTATGTATAGAGGTTTTTGTTCTATAGTGCCTTGGTCCAGGAGAAAAGTTTCGTTTCACTACTTGCATATGGCTGAAATGACAATAAAATCCACTTTGACTTTGTTCATGATTAAATTTTCTAACTACAACTGTGTAATATGTGTTTAAAAATGTTCATGGCTTATATATGTGTATGTATGTTTTTACAAAGAGATTGAAATTATAGAGATTTTCAATAAATGTTACTCGTAATAACTTTCTATTCATTCTAATGTTTTTAAACAATAAGCAATTTAGAGGATGTAGTTTGTAGGATTATTATTTGTGTACAAGCATAATTAGATGTGGAGGTTGAGAAAACCTACTGAGAACATATCTGGAACCAACCGCGACCCTTACAAAAATAACCTACAGGAATCCTGCAGGAATATTATGCAGATTTCCTACAGGATTTCCTACAGGATTTTCAGCTCATTTTCCTGAAGGAATACCTGCAGGAATTTTATGAAGGAATACCTGCAGGAATTTTATGAAGGAATACCTGCAGGAATTATATCCCTGCAGGGTTTTAAAATATAATATTCAAAGTTCCTGCAGGACTGTTGTGGATATATATGCAATTATACAGGTCTTCTTATGTCTTCTGTAGGATTAATGCAGGGGGAATAACTTCACAACAAACAATGCATTTTCACAAATTATTTATTGTATTTATTGAAACTAAGAGTAGAGCGAAGCAGAGACCAATTCACAGCCATGTGAAACGACATTCAAATGAAGCCTCTACACTGTTTTCCTGAAAAACAAGAAAAAAAGAGAAATTTAAAAATTTGTTTGTGTGTGTGTGAGAGAGAGAGCATGAGCATGTTTGTGTGTGTGTGTGTGTGTGTGAGAGAGAGAGCATGAGCATGTGTGTGTGTCTGTGTGTGTGTGTGTGTGTGTGTGTGTGTGTGTGTGTGTGTGTGTGTGTGTGTGTGTGTGTGTGTGTGTGTGTGTGTGTGTGTGTGTGTGAGAGAGAGAGAGAGGGAGAGCATGAGTGTGTGTGGGTGTGTGGGTGTGTGTATGTGTGTGTGTGTGTGTGTGTGTGTGTGTGTGTGTGTGTGTGTGTGTGTGTGTGTGTGTGTGTGTGTGTGTGTGTGTGTGTGTGTGTGTGTGTGTGTGTGTGTGTGTGTGTGTGTGTGTGTGTGTGTGTGTGTGTGTGTGTGTGTGTGTGTGTGTGTGTGTGTGTGTGTGTGTGTGTGTGTGTGTGTGTGAGAGAGCATGAGGGTGTGTGAGGAGAGAGAGAGAGAGAGAGAGTGTGTTGTGTGTATTATTACCTTATTCGTAACTTGTGCTCATCATTTAACTTTTCTCTTAGTGCTGCCCTGATGAACTTTTTTGGAACATCTGGGAACTTTTTTTGTACTGTGTCTGTAAATGCAATTCCACTTATCATATGTGATAACATTATTACAATTTTGCACTATAACTGCAACATCATGTTTGCGTAAAGAAAAAAGCAGGACATTTTTCTCACCTAGGATCATTATAACTTTGTCCTGGTCAAGAGCTGGCTTTGCCAAAGTGCCTGTGTTAGCATTGCCAGCCCTTCCAGACAGCCCATGTGTGGCCAGTGTCTCTCTCCCAAACACTGCCACTGCCAGATCTTTCACCATGGCAGAACATGATGTGCCCCCCCGTCCACAACTTGTCAGTACAGCTGAACTAATTCCTAGCCCCTGTGTCTGTCAAGAAAAAAAGTTAGGGACACTGTATCTAAAAGCATATAACTTTGACTACATACTGTGCAAAAGTGTTAGGCTTGTTAGATTCTTCAACAAAAAAGTGATATATTTTGGTTTAGTGTGCCAGCTGTTTTATAGTCAAGGGGGTGATCATATCAAATGTGTATTTTGTTACAAAAGTAAAATGAAACATGAAGAAGTTAACATGCCTTCTACAACTTCTGCACAACACTTTACGTGAATATAACTAATATATTTGTATTCACCTTTTCAGGGGGATTCTTCTGACTTGAATCTTGTGGTTGTTGAGCAACAAGACGAGTGTCCTGGTTCATGCTGCACTTGAGCATTGGAAGAATTTCTTAAAAAAAATACAAAATAAATGATTACTAACAGACAACCACACTGACTGATAAATTACTATATAGATGAATAGACAGAAATACATGAAGAAAAAAATAATACCTTGTTGCAGAGCTATATTAAGTGCTCTTAGATTCTCATTTTCTTTTTTTAATTTGAGAATTTCTCTCTCAAGTTGAGTTTCTCGGCTTGAATGCTCTTCAGCTTGACTCTCCATGCTGTTAATCTCTTGCATTAACATACTGTCCTTTCGGTGGATGAGCTAAAGATGGACACACAATATTAGTGTCATATCGGTGTCATTAATATTTGTTATTTAAATAAGCATAATGAAAAATAAGAGTAGCCATTTAAAAGATGTAGGTATTACTTGATGTTTGACTGGAGGCTCTTGATCAGATGAGGACGTTTTGGAGTGAGATGGGGACTGAGTTGGAGTGTACGTTTTTTTTTTCTTTGCTACTCTTTTTGCATCATTTTGCAAACATGGCTGATTTTTTCTTTTCCCCTCTAGCCTAAACATCCTCCTCCTGAGGGTATCTTTGCTCTCTGAAGGGACAAAAATAAATTAGGAAATACATATCTTCTATATCATGATTAAGTCTTGTTTGCTGAACTTTTACCATCAATATCTATAACTGTGGCTGGGGAACTTTCCTCTTCATAAGCCACATCCACAACATCTCCAGGTTCAAACTTTTTTTTTAGTATGTCCTTTTTAGGGACAATATCATAGGTGGGAGGCTCCTCCCTCCATTCCACCAGAACCCATGTTTTGCTCATTTTCTAAATAAATAAATAATTAAATGCATACATATTTACATACATACAATTGAACGAACATGAATACATTTATTCATTAATAATAATAATAATATATATATATATATATATATATATATATATATATATATATATATATATATATAATTATTAATCCAAAGGTGTACAAAACTCTAAAAAGTCTCCTTTCATCTCATTCACATTCACATTCATCTGTTGCCTTCAGCTGATTGTATCCATGACAACAGTGTTACCTACCAGGCCAGCCAGCGACTCACGGTCTCGTCCGGTGCAGATAATTTCTAATCTAAGGTAACAAAAAGGTACAATGATATCAATTATTAGCAAAAAAAAAAAATATATGTTTTTTGTTAGCAGTAGTTACGGCTTACTTTTTATAGTCATTTATTAAAAAAAGTTTTGATGTAGGCGGTATATGGTAGTTATAGGCTATAACATAATACTGGCCTATAATGTATTGACAGCAAAAAAAGAAAAACATCTTCATATGTTTTAGTGTTACAAATACACATTATTTTAGAAATGTATAACAAAACAGTAATTTAAAGCATTATAACGATATAATTATATAATAAAAGGCGGACTTACCTTCACGATGCAAAGTGACAGTTGATGAATGACGTGCAATGATGTCACGTGAATCGGCTGCGCGAAGCAAGTGAGCGTCAATGAAACACGTCACCTCAGTGAAAAGATAAATTTACCGGTTCTTTATGTAAATTACACGAGCTTCTTTTTCAGGGTGAAAGACAACACTAAGACTATTACGACCAAACTTTTATTTTCTTTAAAAAAATATCCTTCTAAAATAAAATATGTCTTCCAATTAACTAAGTCAATTTCATCAATACCCAGATTCGTTATTGTAGTCATTTTTAGGAAATGTTCTCATTTGGATTAAGCTATTCGGGTACTGCAAAAAATATATTCTTTATTATATTTACAAAGAAATAACACTAACGTGTTTCTTTTTGAAGGATATGGAGTATAAAGTGTACTTAAATGAAGATTGCATATTGACTAATCAAATAAGCAAGAAATCTGCTCTTTTTTCTTCTTCAGGAGCAAAAAAGAGAAGATCATACAAGACATGGCTTATTCCAGATATAGTTGAAGTATTTCAGGTTTTAATGTTGGCCTAAAAAACATTTTCAGTGATAAATTCATGGCCATTTGTTGTAGTCAAGAAACCATGTCTAACATGCTCCTGTATGTTTATAATTTCATACTTATAGGAAAACATTTCCAATGATAACAGTGGTGACAATATCAGCAAATCTGACAGGAACTGCCCTGATGCTCATGTGAGAATAGGCTTTTTATTTTTTTTATTTTTCAAAGTTAATCTTCTTTAGAATTGTGCTTCCTTGTTGTCATAAGGTTGGCAATTCTTTGATCCTTTATCAGCCAGAACATTTACAAAATTTAAGTACATGCATAAAACTAGTGGTCCAAGTACCTGTACATGTCTCACAGGGAAACTTTTCTACTGATGAAGAGAATGAGGTCGTCAGCGATGCTGATGGAAACTTTTCAGATGCTGATGTGAGAATGGATTTCTGATATTGTTTTTAATCCAATGCTTTTTGCATACATTTGTAAATATCGGTGTTCATATGGATTTTGTTTTAATGTGCAATAAATGCACAATTTCTGACAGGAAGGCTTTTCTGCTGATGACGAGGGTGATGTTTTTAGCACAGCTGATGAGAACTTTCCACAGACTCATGTGAGAATAAAGTTTAGAATATGTATCTAGTCTATAGCCTCATGCTTTTTTTTTAAAGCTCATACTTCTTTATGTGTCAGCTTGTAATTAGTGCAATATTTACTTTCTAGATTGTCAGAAACCACAGTGCAGTTTGTGAGGGAAGCACAGAAGAAAGAGAGGAGTGTGCCAATGAGGAAAAAATATATCCAAATGCCAAAATCACTAATGAAGAATCTCTGCTGTGCATACTTGCCTACAGCCTCAGGCATACAACATCCAAAGTGGCTTTGAGTGACTTCCCATCCTGCCAACATTTCTTTGGTAGTGAAATCCCCACCCATTGTGCTTCATGCAATGGTACCCCAGGGGACATGGAAAACTTAATCAAATCTGGCTCTGTCTTTATCAAGTTATCTATTTCAGATCAATTAAGAGGTAAATTTCAAGATACAGATTTTTGTCAGTCTTTGAATTACAAATGGTCAAGGACTAAGCGCAACTCACAAAATGTTGAAGACATATTTGATGGCACTATGTACAAATCGATTGATGCACTAAATGACCCAAAATTGTTGAATATTTCAGTGTCCTGGAATGTTGATGGTGTTCCAATTTTCAAATCTTCTCCTTTTCATATCTGGCCTCTTCAAGTCACAATCAACGAGCTCCCCCCTAATCTGAGGGCAAAGCATGTCATTCTTGGCGGTTTGTGGTTTGGGCCAAAAAAGCCAGAAATGAACTCGTTTCTGCAATCATTTGTTGATGAATTGCGTAGTCTTGAAAACCAAGGGTTACCTTGTCAGTGGAAAGGTGAAAAAACAGTAGTCCATGTATACAGTTTGCTTTGCATTTGTGATTCAGTGGCTCGTTGTGCTGTACAGAATGTCAAACAATTTAATGGAGAGCATGGTTGTAACTGGTGTTATCAAAAGGGTGAAGTTGTAGAAAAGGGTAATGGGTTTACTAGGGTGTATCCTTTGCAGTCAACAGGGCCGGAGCTGAGATCACACAGAAAACACACTGAAGATGCTCAGCAAGCTGTTGGTTCTGGAACATGCATAAATGGCGTAAAAGGTCCATCTCCTCTAATGCTGTTGATGTTTTTTAATATGGTTTCTGGATTTGCATATGATTACATGCATGGCATATTACTTGGTGTTTGTCGCCAGCTGACTACCCTATGGTTTGACTCCAAATACCATACAGAGCCTTGGTACATTGGAAGAGAAAACGAGCAGATTGAAAGAAGGTTACTTGCCATTAAACCACCTACAAGTATAACAAGATCACCCCGTTCAATTTCTTTGCGTAAATATTGGAAAGCTTCGGAATACAGACACTTTCTCTTATTTTACAGCCTTCCCTGTTTGTTCGGCATTTTACCCAGACAATATCTTGACCATTTACTACTTCTAGTACAGGCTACATACATTCTCCTTCAAGATTCAATTTCCCCCCACGACATTGACAAAGCTGATGGCCTTTTAAAAGCATTTGTGGGCCATTTTGAGTCTCAGTATGGAAAGTGTCATGTGTCTTATAATGTCCACATACTTGTACATGCAGCAGCATCTGTGAAAAATTGGGGTCCTTTATGGAGTCACAGTGCATTCTTATATGAGTCCCAGAATGGACACCTTCAGAAACTTTTTCATGGCACACAAGCTGTAGCAGAACAAATTGTTAACATGTTTAACCTTTACCAACATGTTCCATGACTCATTGCTGCTGTATTCAATGATGAACAAACACGGCAAAGCAAAAGCTTTGTTGAAAAAATGTTGGGAGGCACCAATATTGTAACAAAGTGTATTGGTAGTTCTAGCGTGATGTTTCTTGGATGCCCACATGTACGACAGCCAACCCCAAGAGAGTCTCATATCCTTCAAGAGTCAGGTTTTAGTGCAAATAAAGCTTTCAGTTTTTATTCTAGGGCTGTGGTTAATGGCAAGCGAATTCATTCAAAAGGAGCTAAATCTTTATCTAAAAGAATCAACCATGCAGTTCAAACCAAACATGGGTCTATAGCATTAGTACGATCATTTATAGACGTAGGCAATGCGCAAGGAGAGGGTCATGCCTTCATTGATGTTATGAAAACAACAAGTAATGACATCAGCAAAGACAGAGAATCAGGGATAACGGCAAAAAGCATTTTAAAAGAAAGAGGGATTGACTCAGTTGAACTTATCAAATGCACAGACATACATTCAACCTGTGTCTACCTCAAGGACCTACCAGGTCTTGCAAATAATTTTTTTTGCATCCAACCAAATAGATGGGAGTTGGATTAAAAACAAAATAGCTGCATCTTCATGTTATAAAAGGTAAAAATGTACAGTATACAGACTCAAATCTCTTGAATTTTGACATGTCGTGGATGCTTGCAGAAATGTATAATTTTGAAATGATTTCGAGAAATGTTTTTTTTATTTTTTATAATTGCCTATTTATTCTTACTCTTAATTTTTTTAATTTACTTGTTAAGACTCATTGTTTTGTCTCATTGCTGCCAACAGCCAGAGCATAATATATCCAAAATAGTTCCATGAAATGTACTTGAATCTAATTTAATAAAAAATGTATGAATAAAACTACAGCAACTATCAGAGTTTTATTCTCTAGTCTAGACATAACCTATCCTGAATCCAAAACCTGTAGGGTTTTTTTATATATATTTTTTGACTTATTTATTTTTCATTTACAGGGAAAACTCCTGTAAGCAAACATTTTGTTTCTGCGTGAGGTGCGCGGCAGTCCTGCAGGATTTTTTTAAAATTCCTGTATGATTTTTCACTTGTGCTGTACAGCGCAGTATGTGCAGCAGTATGTGTAGGACATTCCTACATGTTCTAGAATGAACCCTTCAGTACAACAGAAACATGCAACACAAGTAAAAAATCCTGCAGGACTGCTGTGCAGTACAAGTGAAAAATCCTGCAGGACTTTATAATTCCTGCAGATTTTTTAAAAAATCCTGCAGGATTTTATAATTCCTGCAGGACTGCTGTGCAGTACAAGTGAAAAATCCTGCAGGATTTTATAATTCCTGCAGGATACCTGCAGAAAAAATGAAAATCCTGCAGGATTCCTGTAGGTTATTTTTGTAAGGGGAACGTTCCAGGAACGCTCTATTTCCGTAAAGAAAACTTTCCTGGCGAACATATCCAATGTTTGGTTCCCAGAACGTTCTGGAAACCAAAAATTGTTAGCTGGGGAGATTGTCAACATAACCGAACTCCACTGTATTTTGAAACACTGCTCTGAACTGTAGTTCAAAGCATCCATGTCACCCGACTATGGTTAAATGAAGCTTCTGCGCATTTCACAATTTTTTCGAAGGGTGGTGCTTGCCAAGTCTGCGTTTGACAAACCACACAATAGCACATCTGTCTCAACTCCAACAACGTTTAAAAGAGGAGTTAATGCACCTTCATCTCCTGGGTTTTTGTGAGAGGATTTTTTTCAAAGGCTGGAGGAAAAAAAAAGAGGAGTAGGCTAAGCCATTCTACAGCGGAGTAATTAATATTAACAAATATCAAAATAACAAACATTTTGTTGCAAAAGACATGTGCAATTGAGCACTATAGGTGTCACCGTGGAGACGGGTGTTCGTATAGATTCAAAGCCTCGACACACGGCACATTTGCTTTGAACGTTTCAGTGTTTTATGAAACCTTGTGCTGTCCGTCACTAGAAATAGGTTTGCTTCAAATGAAAGCCTTTTAACATGTTTGTTCGTTGAGTAGTTGAACCCACCACAGAGACTTATGTAGAGCTTGAAGAACGTAATGTCTAATCACAGGCGTTTGTATTGGGGTTGTAAACGCAACGTCCAATCGCACGCGTTTACGCATTAAACATTCAAGCACACAACTGTGAGTTGAATTGAGGAATAGCTTACATCAAGATCATGTGAAACGTAAAGCTGTTTTTTTTATTTTGTAAAGGTAAACATTCTACAGGAAACTCACTCAAGTGAATCAGATGAGAAATTTTGGACTAACCGTTGGGATGGGGTTGGGTGGGACAAAATTGTTCTGCGGGAGCTGCTATATTATTTTATAATTGCCCTGCGAAAGCAGTTGTACACAAAACAAACGCAAATGTTCACTATGTCCTTTCAACTGATGATTTGTTTATTATAGTATGGAATATATATGGTTATAATTATATTTCTCAAAACAAAGAATTGTTATCTGAAGTTTTCTGAAATAATAGTAGGCCTGAAACTTACATATTCCACAGACAATATCATATTAGGAGGGGATTTTAACAAGGTTCAGGATGATTGGATGCACCGGTCACCTTCTAATTTCCAATATCTCCCAAAGCTAAGGAAGTGCATTTCAAATGTTTTAATGATATTTACCCATCCTTAGAGCTTCTTAGATATAGATTTAACATTGATCACAATTGTTGTACTTTTTGTGATTTTGGAATTGAAACAACAGTATATTTGTTCTTTGATGGCTTATTTTGCAAAAACTTTTGGTTTGACATATGAGTGGCTTAAAAGTACAATTACTTTGATTTCGACATTTTCTAAAAACGACATCATTTTCGGTGTAATAATGGAAAATATACACAGTCAATACATTTTGAATAATATTCTCATTCTGGGGAAATTGTATATTCATTACTGTAAGTGCCTTAAAACAAATATTTTTTATTTTTCAAGTTTTCTGTTTTTCAGAAAGAATTTTTGATTTATTGTAAATCGTTAAGATTACTAAAATCAAGAAGTGGAAGAAGACTTTTTGGTTTATTGAAGAAATTTAAGCTGTTGTATAATTCTTTTTTTTTCCTTTTCTCTCTCTCTATCTCTTTGTTTCTCTTACTATGTTTCTTTTTTGGAGTTGTGCTCTGTAAGTGATTTTGTATTGCCTTATTGTAACTGTTTTTCTTGCAATAAAAAAAGAAAAATGAAAAAAGTTAAATCACTCCTGTCATCGGTGAGAAATGTAAGGAAATCATTGTAATGAGAGGTTTTACAGACCGTTTTCGAGAGAGAGAGAGAGTTTCGACTACCTGTGATTTCCCTTATGCAGTCACGTGGCTCAACTTCGCGCTGTCAGTCTGTTTGAATTTACAAAACTATATTAAGCGTTATAGCCAGCAGTTTCATTATATTTGCTGTGAGTTTTGGTAAATATTAATGTGACATGATGCATTGAATACTACTGTGATGTACTGCGATGTACGTTAGTATTTTATTTTTGGGTAGAGATGGATTAATATTTTTGACTTTATCAAGATAAATATGTTTCCTCGTGCATAACACTCTTAACACTCCAAACACTTTAAGTATACAATTTATCATTTAAAATAAATCACCATATTTTAGTTCTGTGATATTTTATGGTACTAAGTTGGTCATTAATCGATCATAATTATTGTTTGTATTACAGTTAAATAAAAAAAAATTTATGGACAGAAGTCCCTCTAGAATAAGGAACAGCAGATAGATTGCATTTCACATTACATCCGGTTTATGCAATTGAAAAATGTTTTTAGATTTTCAAAGAGAAAAAGAAAATTTAGAAAATTTAACCTTGAACAAAGTCTAAGTGGATTTTATTGTCATTTCAGCCATATACAAGTAGTGAAACGAAACGTTTCTCCAGGACCAAGGCACTATAGAACAAAAACCTTTATACATAAGAGCACGAAGTGCAAACAGACAGCACAGACTATAACGCAGACATAATACACAGTAGGTAAAAAAAAAAAAAAATATATATATATATATATATATATATACGTAAAGTGCACAGTTTAATTTTGTCACAGTTTGATGGTAACAGTCCAAAAGTAGTGCAGCTTGTATGAGTTTAGCAGCCTGATACCAAGGGGGAAAAAACTGTTGCAAAGTCTGGTTGTGAGAGACCAAATTTTTTCCGATACTGTTTTCCGGACGGCAGGAGGGTGAAAAGTGTGTGTGAGGGGTGTGTGGGGTCGTCCACAATGCTTTGCGGATATAACATGATGTGTAGATGTCCTGTGATAGAGGGAAGAGAGACATGAATATTCTTTAAACACACATATACAAATCATTATCATTATAAACATGAATATTTAAATAATATTTACACACAATGAAATGTGGAAAAAAACTTCATTTCCCCATCATCTGCAAATCAAAAACAAAGAAACATACTTGAGTCAGACAGATATAATATAAACAATTGACTGTTAATTACTGTGGATGATTGTGTAGATCTAATATAGTTGTCCATTGAAGTTTGGCTGATATCTTGTGAAGTGACAATGACGTTCCTTGAGCATGGAGTTCACCTTGGCTCTCTTTAGAAGTCTTCCTGGCCTCTTTTGTTACCATTTGGATTATCCGTCTCTGATTTGTCATAAATTTTCCTCCTGCGGCCACATCCAGGGAGGTTGACTACAGTCCCACGGATCTTAAATTTCTGAATATGTGCAACTGTAATCACAGGAACTTCAAGCTGCTTGGAGATGGTTTTATATCCCTTTATCATGCTTTTCTATAACATTCATTTCATCTCCTGAGACAACTCTTTCCTTCACTTGCCATGTTGAGTGTAGTACACACCATATCACCAGATATCACAGTGACTTCCTGAAGCCCTATAAATAGGCCCACTGACAGATTACAAGATTGTACACACCTGTGATGCTAATTAGTAGACGCACCTTGAATTAACATGTCTCTTTAGTCACATTGTTTACAGTCTTTTCTAGGGGCACCATCATTTTTGTCTAGGCCTGTTCCATGAGTTTATTTTTATAAATAATTGTTGAAGCATAGTTGAAGAGCAATGTCTGACTGAAGTAACTGGTTACCAACAATTTTGTACCAGTGTATATATGTGTGTGTGTGTGTGTGTGTGTGTGTGTGTGTGTGTGTGTGTGTGTGTGTGTGTGTGTGTGTGTGTGTGTGTGTGTGTGTGTGTGTGTGTGTGTGTGTGTGTGTGTGTGTGTGTGTGTATAATATTGTACAATTTAATGGCACAAATGTTAGTATTGCACATTAATGAATAACATTTGTTTTCATGTTTGTAAATATGATAGGGATAAGACAGTAAAGAGAACATTTTCAATCAAGTTAAAATTATATTGAATACTATGCTAATATATAGCTAATCAAATACTATAAGACTGTGCTAAATTTTTAATAAATATTTCAGGTGAATTTGAACATCTGGTTTTGTTTTTATTGAACATGACTTAATGGCAGATTAAGAATACTTTTTTCTGTATATCAAGTTCAAGTTCAAGTTCAGTTTATTTGTAAAGCACATTTAAAAATGGCCAAAGGACAACCAAAGTGCTGTACAATAGGTTGAAAGAAAACAAAACAAGAAATAAAAAGCAAAAATAGAAAATAGAAAAAACAAAAATAGAAACAGCCAATAGCAAAAACTGAGAGACATAGTCAAAACGTACACATAGCCACATAAACACATATGTATACACATATATACATGCATAAACAACTGTATATACACAAAAAACCCAAATAATTACATATTAAACATCAACAAACGCAAGGGAGAAAAGATGGGTTTTAAGGCAAGATTTAAACTCAGCTAAACTGGAAGTCATTCTAATAGAGTCAGGAAGATTGTTCCATAGTGTGGCCGGCCACTTCAAAAGCTCGATTTCCCCTTGACTTTAGGCGGGTTCTGGGGATCTTTAAGAGGAGTTTATCCTCCGATCTCAGTTCTCTCACGGGAGTGTAAGGGTGAAGAAGATCGGTCAGGTAGGAGGGAGCCAGATTATTTAGAGATTTGTAAACAAGTAATAGGATTTTATACTCAATTCTAAACTGGGTAGGCAACCAGTGAAGAGATCTCAGGAGGGGCGTAATGTGATCGAATTTATTACGCCTCTTAAGAAATCTAGCTGCCGCATTTTGAACTATTTGTAACCTAGAAATTTGCGCCTTAGAGATCCCGTAATAAAGGGAATTGCAGTAGTCCAGTCGCGATGTAATGAAGGTATGGATAGCTGTCTCTAAAGAACCCTCGGAAAGGAAGGATTTAATTTTAGAGAGAGAGCGAAGATGGAAGAAACTAGAACCAACAACAGTGCTAATTTGCTTGTCAAACTTTAAACAGTTGTCAAAAACAACTCCCAAATTCCTCACTTTGGGAGAGATAAAAGAACTTAAAGACTCAAGATCAATAGGATTTTGTGTTTTGGAGTCAGAAGGGCTGAAGACAATGACTTCCGTTTTATCTGAGTTGAGGGAAAGAAAGTTATTGGAAAGCCATGATTTAACATCATCCAGGCATGCTAATAGAGTATGGAGAGCAGCTTTTTCTTTTTTTCTTATGGGCAGATAGATTTGCATGTCATCTGCGTAGCAGTGGAAGGAAACATTGTGTTTGCTAAAGATAAAGCCCAGAGGAAGCAAGTAAAGAGAGAAAAGGGTAGGAGCTAGAATGGAGCCCTGAGGAACACCGCAGCTTAGATTGCTTGGATCGGAAGTGAAGTTACCAACTTTAACTGAGAAACTTCGATTGGTTAAAAAAGATTTGAACCAGCTTAAGACCTCCCCCTGTAGCCCAATGCAGGATTCCAGGCGAGAGACAAGAATCTCGTGATCAACAGTGTCAAAGGCTGAGGACAGATCAAGCATAACTAAAATGACAGAATCGCCTGAATCAGTAGCCATTAGGATGTCATTAAGGACTCTGATAAGGGCAGTTTCGGTACTGTGCATAGTTTTGAAACCGGACTGAAATTTCTCGTAGATGTGATTATTTGCTAAAAAGGATTGGAGCTGTAAAAACACAATTTTTTCCATTACCTTAGAAATAAAAGGTAAAACAGATATGGGCCGGAAATTTGATAAGACAGAAACGTCCAGTGAGGGTTTCTTTAGAACTGGAGTGACCATGGCCATTTTTAGGCTGTCTGGGACAGACCCTGAATGCAGACATTTGTTTAACAGGGACACCAGTCCTGATCCAATAATGTCTATCAATTGTTTCAAATAACGAGGGTGTATAGTATCAAAGGGACAAAGGGTAGGTTTAAGTTTTACAATAACTTCCTTGAGTGATTGTAGAGAGACAGAGTTAAACATAGTCCAAAAGGCAGGTGGGTTTCCAGGTGTCGAGATTTTGTGATCAGCTGCTTGTATCTGGGCCCTCAGACTCATCGCTTTGTCACTGAAATGTCTCAAGAAATCTTCACAAAGTGTAGAAGTGGGATTTTGAAAAGTACTTACAGGGGGATTTAGCACTGAGTTTATAACCGAAAAGAGAATTTTAGGAGTGTGGTGGTGTTTATCAATCAAATTTGAGAAGTAGAGAGACTTGGCTCTCTTTACAGCACACTGATACAGAGTCAAACTGTTTTTCAGAATATCGAATGAGATTGTTAGTTTGTCCTTTTTCCATTTTCGTTCAGCTTGCCTACAGGATTGTCTTAGAGAGCGAATATTTTGATCTACCCATGGTTCAGATTTAGGTTTAGGCTTAAAGGACTTAAAAGGAGCAGCCACATTCAATACATCAAGCCATACAGTGTTCAAAGCTTGATAATGATTTTCAGCATCAAGTTCAGCTGATGAGGTTTCAAGTGACATGGAAAAGCCAGCTTCATTATAATGCTTAGTAAAATCCTCACAGAACAGTGGTGAGTAAACACGGGTCAGTTTAGCGTCAGACACTGCTTTATAGGAGATGGCAGGGAGAGAGATTTTAAATATGATAGGGAAGTGATCCGATATGAGAGATTCAATCACTTCATTGTCAGTAATCAACAGGCCAAAAGATAAAATTAAGTCCAGAGTGTGACCTTGGTTGTGTGTAGGAAGTGTAACCCATTGTCTTAGATTGAAAGAGTCAATGATGTTCAAGAACTCTGCCGGTAGTTGTTTCGATGGGCAACACACATGGACATTAAAATCACCTAGTAGAATGATCCGATCGTAGTTAGTGATGAGATCCCCTATAAGCTCTGTGAGTTCTGCTATAAAGCCTTTAGTTGAATGCGGTGGCCGATATATCAGTGCTAAAACAATGGGATCATACCAGTCAAGTAGTAATAGCTGGACTTCAAAGCTCGTGAAATTTGGGGACGGTAACGTCCGACACCGGGAACTAAAGTTTTTCTTAGTGATTATCGCGAGTCCTCCGCCTCTTCCCACAGGACGGGGAGAGTTATAGAACCAGTAGTCAGTAGGAACAAGTTCTGAAAAAGGACTCAAATCCCCTACCTTCACCCAAGTCCAGGTCGCGAGAGGAGATAAAATCATTGAGGATGAAAGTCTTGTTCACCAGGGATTGCGCTTTAATCAGCGCCATTTTAGGAGTGTGTAGCATTTGAGTGCGGTGCGAGGACGGGGCTTTGCTCAGAAAGCGAAGATTTGCAGTGTTTACTCCCTTCGGACGAGGTCGAATGACAATACGAGAAGAATAGTCCTGAAAAAGTCCAGCTGGAGACGTGGGAGGAGCAGGATAGTTAGCTGTAATGGATGTGAGACACCGAGATGACAGGATCGGGGAGTACCAGGCCGCGAAGCGGCTCAGATCCTGGGTGAGGCTGAGTGGAAGGCCAGCGCGCAGGTGGATCTTTAATCTGACGACCACTCCGCCGCGTTTCCCACGCCGTCTCCGGCGTTTCCTCGGGATAATATCCACCGGCTGGCGACGAAGAAAATCCGGAATATCGCGTAAAATACTCTCTTGTGAGTAATCGGCGAAAGTTTCTATTTTCGCTTTGAATATATCCAAGTAGCTGTATATATTATATATTCACAAATGTTTCTTTCATTAAGATGGTTAGAGGTTTACTAAAAGAAACTTTACATTTAAATAAGCTTTATAAACTTAGCAAAATCATGCCAGTCCTACCAGTTTGCATTTGTACAAAAAAAGTACTTATTTTTTAATCGTGCTAAAATTGAGCTATGTACAATATTTGACTCAAAGATTAAA
Source organism: Rhodeus uyekii (assembly GCA_037043235.1). Classification (NCBI taxonomy): domain Eukaryota; kingdom Metazoa; phylum Chordata; class Actinopteri; order Cypriniformes; family Acheilognathidae; genus Rhodeus; species Rhodeus uyekii. Next base: position 15,553 of record JAWRVZ010000024.1, on the reverse strand, counting down.
GAGAAAATCATAATAATCAATTTTCCACTAGTGCAGGGGTGTCAAACTCATTTTGGTCGGGGGGCTGCATACTGCTTCATCTGATGTTAAAGGGGCCAGACCAGTGAACTCATAGCAAAATTACATGGAACTAACAATAAGTCCGCTTTTTTTGTATTAGTGCATTATATTATAAATTATATTAAATAATAAAAATCTTTAAATTAAATGAATGATTAATGAATGATGATTGTCCTTTTACGAAAAAAATTTTGTTTTTCAGAAAGAATTTTTGATTTATTGTAAATCGTTAAGATTACTAAAATCAAGAAGTGGAAGAAGACTTTTTGGTTTATTGAAGAAATTTAAGCTGTTGTATAATTCTTTTTTTCTTTTCTCTCTCTCTATCTCTTTGTTTGGACAGAAGTCCCTCTAGAATAAGGAACAGCAGATAGATTACATTTCACATTACATCCGGTTTATGCAATTAAAAAATGTTTTTAGATTTTCAAAGAGAAAAAGAAACATGTTAGTGATAATAGATCATTAGAGGTTACCTTAAATATTGGAAGGGATATCAAATTAGGGGAATGAATCTCTATTAATTAATGGAAAGGTTGGCTGATAAGGGTGGGGTAATGATTGCCATTGCATTTGGGATTTTTCTGCTATTGTTTTGTTTTGTGATACTTTTTCTCAGATCAATGATAGCAAATGCTGCCACCAGACAAATGGTTACTATTTCTGTGTAACGACAGGGAATTGACATTGGCAATATTACAACCACAAGCGGGCTTCGGATGAGCTGGATGAATTCCCGTAAAGATCTGTAGAAATGGAAGGTGGTGCCTATTTTACTTTTGAAAGTTTGTGGATGTTTTTGAATAGAGAGGGAGATAGACAAACTATGTGTTTTCTTTTGAAAATAACTGAGATAAGCATTTTTAGAAAATGGGTCGAGTAGGCAGTTAGAAATATCTGATTTTGTTTATTATTTTGGCACTAAAGGTTAATTTTTCTTAATTTCTTAATTTTTTCCTTAATTTTGTGTTATTACTAACATATCTTTACATATGATAAATGTCATAAAAAAGAGTTTGCTATTTTCACTTTTGTATGTAATCTGCATTTACTAATAATGAAAAGGTCTAGATGATGAATTGAAGATGGAACATCAAGGGTTGTCTCTACTGGCGGTTTAAAAACTGCCCCAACACCAGACAGCACCCTAGGCCGGTCCAGGGCACCTCTGGCAACGATGGAGCAACCCAGATAGCGCTCCAGGCCACCGGAATTGCCTGAGAGTTCCTCTGGCATCGAAGGACTGCATATTTACCATATATCCTAAATATATGAATCATTGAAATATGTAACCTATTGATTTTGAAGTATATTACAATATGAGAATCAATGGGAAGACAGTGTCCCCCACAGGGGTGTGTTAGGTAGGGAGCTGATGATCTTTTACTCCTTCCTAGTCAAGTAAGGGGGAGATGTTTGGTCTCTGTCTCCGCCAGAGTGTGTCATTATGGGAGGGTCATTTTGGTTGGTTTAAGAGGATGGCTGCTTTTAAGTCACTGAGAGAGCGATATGGAGAAGGTCAACCCATGGTGACATACTCTGGGAAGAGGGCATCAGTAGTGGGGCTCAGAGAGCCCCAAAGGGGGGATTTGTTGGATAAATTCATCCATTGTTAAAACTTTATCTGTAGAATTAGTGTGACCATAAACTCATATGAACTCTGAGCATTGTAACTTTGTAAATGTTAGACACAGAGTTGGGCCTGTTTCTCAGCCTTGAAGATGATGGAAAACATCAGGTGAGCCTTTGGGAACATATAAATAGGGGTGTTAATTTGGGACAAAACAGTCAAAAGTCTTTTGTTTAAAAATCGTGTGACTATTTTCCACCAATAAAAATCAAGGGATATGTATGAGAAATATGTAGTGATGGCAAAAACACCAAGGTCAAGCCAAGAGAAAAAGATACTTAGCGAAATCCAATTGGACACTTGATGATAAGAAAAAGGTATAATGTCCGATGTATCAGACTGTAAAGTCAGATGATGTTTGGTTGTTTTTGAACCTGAAAGAAAACCTGAAGAAATGGCTTGCTTTTTTCTGCAAAGAAGAACTTGCTTCACTAACAACAGAATGGGGGAACTGCTGTTGTCAACCAGTGAGATTTTTTTTCATAAAGGAATCATTTAGGTTAAAGAAGTGGAATTAGGAGACAGAGCTGATTGCTCTGACATAATCTATTTAGAGTTTTTGAAAGTTCAATTTGATTCATGCGGATCTCTTGAGTGTTCAAATTTCAGATGCTTCTGGAATTCCGCCTTGATGAGGGGAAGCAACAAATGAGAAGATAAAGACATGTCTGTAGAGAGAGAAGAGAGAGTGGGTGATGGGCTTCCAGCCCCCTTCCTGAAGAAGAATTCAACACTGTCTGAGAGGACAACATGGGGAAAGACTGAAAACTGCAGGAGAAGGTGAAACTTTCACTTGAGACTTTTTCTGAGGACAATGAGAACATCCTGAGATACGAAACTGTGGGAGGATACATGAAAAGCCAAAGCTAAGAATAAACAGAGGAAGAACAACAGGACAGAGAAGAGACTGTATCCAACTTTACAACACCAGGCATTTGAGTGACATCATAGCCTGGCGAAAAATGCAAACCAAGAGCCAAATGGCTTCAACAGATTGATGACCTAAGCAGAAGAACTGACATGACTCCTTCAAATTTATTTAATTATTATATTAACTGAATTTATTCTGATTATTCACTGGTCTCATTATTATTAGTTCCTTGTATTCTGATTATTCACTGGTCTCATAGCAGTTCCTTGTATTCTCTGTATTCTCTTGTATTCACCAAACAGATCAAACTGAGGCTGGATTTGGTATAGTGAGGGTTTAGATTACATTAAACACTTAGGGTTAAAAGTATAATATAATTAGTTTTTGAACAAAGAAAAGATTGTTACAAGATCATCATAAGAAGAATTATGGGTGAAAAAATACCTTTCCTGGTCCACTCCCTCTTGTTTAATGGTAATTTTCTAGGACTAGATTTGAATTAAAAAAATGATAACTAACTCTAAGGTCTAAATTCATGAAACCAGGAATGCTGTCATCAATGGGGTAACGAGATGGAAATGTTGACCATGGGTCCATGATTATGCAGAAATCTACAATTTATTCTTAAAAATTGCTCATGAGCAGAAACAAAAGATTCCAGATATAGGGAAAATCGTCTTAAATGAGACGAATAATAAAATGCATTTGAGAAAAATTTGCTATGCTTAGGCCTTCAATTGTAAAATGAGACGAATAATAGAAATGCATTTGAGAAAAATTTGCTATGCTTAGGCCTTCAATTGTAAATTATGATAAAACAGAAAAAGAGGTTCATGAGAGTCTAAAATGAAGTGTAGTGCCTAGATTCAGAAAGGTTTGACAAAGTTGTGTTCAGATTTTGTGGAAGTACACATCTAAACAGCTGATCAGCAGACTTAGAGAAAATGGCCAGTGTGAATGAGTATGAATGGAGTGAGAGTTGGTGAGAGATGGCGTCTTAAGAGATACATGTAACACAGGTTAAATAAAGAGTTTTATTTAATTTGTGCATAATTTAGTTTATACATGTATATTACTTTATATATATATATTAGTTCATATTCACTTACTAGAAGTCAGTAAGAGATAAAAATTATTAAAAGAAAAAATATAGATATGCAAATTAGTCTAGGTTAATGCGCGGCGATTGACCAATGAGAGCTCTCTGTCATTTTGCGCCGTCCGTGTGAGCATGCGCAATGACAGATGAGACAGCATGCGCAATGACAGATGAGACAGCCTGTAGTTGACACAAGCCTGTGTGAGGGAAAAATCTGTCAAAAGAGTTTCACCGTCGCCATTGTTGGCCAGGTGTTCATGTAAGAGTGAAAGTTATTGACTGAGGCCAGGTTTTTTTTTCCTTGTTAGTTCTATTTCTTTCCTTTCCTTTTCCTCTTCCTCTTTTATTTTTGGGAAACGTGACACCCGAACGATCTTCTGTGATACCATGAGAACTTCATATTCGATGGCGAGCCAACCAACCCTCTAGAGAAGAAAATATGTCGCGGAGAGGACAACGATATCCTTTCTTTGAGTTTTTTTGAGTCATCCCAACTCCAGAGGCATTGTAACCTCATAAGAACACTTTTTGAGAGTAACTTTATCTATCTTTTATTTTATTCTATTTCTTTTTTGAGTATTGAAATATATGTATTGACCGGTCTGTAAATATATGTATATAGTAGAAAAATGAGTGCACTCAGGGGAAATTGACAATTTTATTGTTTGTAATATTGTAATTTTATTTTATTGACCTGTTTTATTTGTATTTAAGTGAACCAATTATATTTTTTATTTCTAATTCAACCTTGTGTCTGTCTGTTTTTTCTCATTTCAACCCGCTACCTCCTTGAGCGACTATAGATCTTCTGATTAGCCCAAATTTAAATTGTATCCCATTTAATGTATTATTATTAATCATTATTGTAATACGCAGGAGTAGTATTTGCTACAACTTTGGCGAGACTACTGCCTAACACTTGATGGCTCTTCTGTCAAGTCTTCGTCGTCAGTTAAAAACCTGGGTGTGCTCTTTGATACCAATCTTTCATTTGAAAGCCATGTTTCTAGCATCTGTAATTATTGAAGCATATTATTGAACAACAACCATGTTCTCACTGAACACAAAAAACTCATTAATATCAAAGCTGAAAAAACCAAACAACAAATATCAATATTTTAATTCAAAAACCAAACAAAACAAATTCAGTTTCTTTCAATATTTTTAGTTTTAGTGCTATTTTAGGGGGATATCTGTGTGTGCAGGTGACTATTACTGTTCATAATTATTAGGCAAATTAACAAAAAACAAATTTATACCCATTTCAATTATTTATTTTTACCAGTGAAACCAATATAACATCTCAACATTCACAAATATACATTTCTGACATTCAAAAACCAAACAAAACAAATCAGTGACCAATATAGCCACCTTTCTTTGCAAGGACACTCAAAAGCCTGCCATCCATGGATTCTGTCAGTGTTTTGATCTGTTCACCATCAGCAGCAGCAACCACAGCCTCCCAGACACTGTTCAGAGAGGTGTACTGTTTTCCCTCCTTGTAAATCGCACATTTGATGATGGACCACAGGTTCTCAATGGGGTTCAGATCAGGTGAAAAAGGAGGCCATATCATTAGATTTTCTTCTTTTATACCCTTTCTTGCCAGCCACGCTGTGGAGTACTTGGACGCGTGTGATGGAGCATTGTCCTGCATGAAAATCATGTTTTTCTTGAAGGATGCAAACTTCTTTACCACTGCTTGAAGAAGGTGTCTTCCAGAAACTGGCAGTAGGACTGGGAGTTGAGCTTGACTCCATCCTCAACCCGAAAAGGCCCCACAAGCTCATCTTTGATGATACCAGCCCAAACCAGTACTCCACCTCCACCTTGCTGGCGTCTGAGTCGGACTGGAGCTCTCTGCCCTTTACCAATCCAGCCACGGGCCCATCAAGACTCACTCTCATTTCATCAGTCCATAAAACCTTAGAAAAATCAGTCTTGAGATATTTCTTGGCCCAGTCTTGACGTTTCAGCTTGTGTGTCTTGTTCAGTGGTGGTCGACTTTCTGCCTTTCTTACCTTGGCCATGTCTCTGAGTATTGCACACCTTGTGCTTTTGGGCACTCCAGTGATGTTGCAGCTCTGCAATATGGCCAAACTGGTGGCAAGTGGCATCTTGGCAGCTGCACGCTTGACTTTTCTCAGTTCACGGGCAGTTATTTTGCGCCTTGGTTTTTCCGCACGCTTCTTCCCTGTTGACGCTTGATTGTTCGATGATCACGCTTCAGAAGCTTGGCTATTTTAAGACTGCTGCATCCCTCTGCAATATATCTCACTATTTTTGACTTTTCTGAGCCTGTCAAGTCCTTCTTTTGACCCATTTTGCCAAAATGAAACGCTTGATTGTTCGAAAGCTTCAGATTTTAAGACTTGCATCCCTCTGCAATATATCTCACTATTTTTGACTTTTCTGAGCCTGTCAAGTCCTTCTTTTGACCCATTTTGCCAAAGGAAAGGAAGTTGCCTAATAATTATGCACACCTGATATAGGGTGTTGATGTCATTAGACCACACCCCTTCTCATTACAGAGATGCACATCACCTAATATGCTTAATTGGTAGTAGGCTTTCCAGCCTATACAGCTTGGAGTAAGACAACATGCATAACGAGGATGATGTGGTCAAAATACTCATTTGCCTAATAATTCTGCACTCCCTGTATTGCGATCCCAAAATACTGACCAGCTTATAATACCTAGAATATCAAAGTCAACTGCTTCTTCCTAATATAGTTCGGGATGCAGTCACACTCTGTCAGTTTAAATCTAGACTAAAAACACATCTCTTCAACCTGGCATAAACATATAACATCCAAATAATGTAAACATTTTAGGTCAGCCGGAATACATTCCCATATTTGATGTACTCGAATCCATCTAATAATGTTTATTCCGAGGTTACCGTGGTCAGCCAGATCCGTTGTTAGGCTGCATAATTTAGGTCAGCCGGAACCGGGAACATTCCCATAACACCTGATGTACTCGATACATCAGAAGAAGAATGGCATCTACGCTGATATTATTCTCTGTTTATTCCGAGGTTACCGTGGTCAGCCAGATCCGGGCTGTATCCAGATCAGATGAAGGACCTGCACCTGGACACGAGCACAGCACTGCCCTGAAGTGTCTGCGGAGACCGTGACTCTACTAAACCCTCCCCTGTGACGATCATGAACCCATCTCCAATCGGACCAAATTAGACTTAATATTAGACTTTAATTATCAATATAATAATCAAACTATCAATCAATCAAATCGATCAATAATCATAACTTAGCACTTAATATTCATCAATTGTATTAATTCGCCTGCTCTATTAAGGCTGCCGTTAAGCCAAACAAACTTTGTTTATAATGTTTTCATGTGACCAATGTAAAGCTGCTTTGAAACAATCTGTATTGTAAAAAGCGCTATATAAGTAAAGGTGACTTGACTTGACTTGATTAGCCCAAATTTAAATTGTAAAAAGCGCTATCCCATTTAATGTATTATTATTATTCATTATCGTAATACACAGGACATAGGCGGAGTTTGGGGGGGGGCTGGAGGGGCACTGCCCCCCCAGACCAGAGCCAATTAATGCCTGCCTTGTGCTTTGAATATGTGTTTTTGTTATTACAGAATTCATGTTTTCTCGTTTTATTTGTTTTATCTTATTAGTTCTGTGCATAGAATGAGTAAGATGTGGCTAATTAATTTTTTATTACTGTAGCTTTATTACATTCTCTCGCGATTTGCGAATCTCAAAGTATCGCGGTACGTGAGTGGACGCTCTTCTCGTTCTGTTTTACGCGCTGAATAAACAAAATGGACATTCGTCGTTTTTTTATATAAATCCACTACTAAAAGTGTCAAATCTATCAGAAGAGAAGACAGTGGACATCTACGCATCTCGGAAAAAGAGGTGGCTTCTTCTGCATTAGGTTGCAATATATTCTATATTGTAATGTCTGAAGTAGTTCTATGACAGGTCAAGGGAGGATATGTTTATTAACTTTAATCGGAACGAAGAACACACTGTAACAAGCGCACCCGTCTAACACACTTTTTGCCACACTTCTGAACTCCCCGTGTTAACCCTATCACTGCCGATCGTGTTAACCCTATCACTGCCGAAGGTCTGTTCTATTCGCTATTCTTTGTATAAAGCAGTGGTTCTCAAATAGTGGGGCGCACGTTACCCTGGAGTACATGCTTTTTTTTTTTGCCAGGGAGTAGGTTTTCTTGCACCGAACAAGAGCAGAAGTTCAGATAATCATTCCCTCATCCTTTGACTTGTACGATCACGCCGGTGTTCATGTGTCACGTGATCAACCACTAAATTCACACGTGTTTTCACGCAATATCTGGCATGAGGTAGGGTCAACCACTTTATTTGTGGATAAAGTGGACATTTTTTATTTGTGGACATTTTATAATATACATTTTATAAACAAGCAGTGCAGCAAAAACAAATACATTACAGATAACTGGTCCAAGTGATAGGGTACACAGGGGCATGGGTATCTGAGAGAGGGATTTTGGTAGATTTAGGGGAGAAACCAGGATTTTGGGAAAAGTTTTTCATAAAAAAAAAGAACTACACGTGTTTTAACTTTATCAAATCACAACCAAAGATTTATTTAGTGACAATAGATGAACATGGCGGGTGTAAAACAGTAATATAATATTCATGGCAGATCATAGACCCTTGGGCAAGGGCTAAACAACTATTGTGGGGATAGGAGACTTTTGACGAGAATCCATGACGAGGCCAAGGAGGGATGGAATGTTAAGGATGTGGAAGAATCAGGCAGAACTAGAAGAGGGGTTAGACTAGGAAGTAGAAAGAGAGAAAAAGCAAGTAAGGGAAGGATGAAAATGGAAGACATGATAAGGATGAGGGCTATAGCAATGAACCATAATGGGGAAAGAAAGGGAAGGTGAAGAGGAGGATAAAGAAAGATGGAAGGAAGGATGGTTGAGAGAAAAGGAGGAGATTCTGAAGGAAGACATGGAAGTAAAGCTCAGGTAGACGAGAGGGGAAGATCAACCAGAAATAGATATAAAATTTTATAAATAATTTGTATAACTATTTTATTTAAAAAAATAGATATATAATAGATATAGAAATAGAAATAGATATGCAAACAATGAGTGGAGGGAGAAGGGAAGAGATGTAAATGAAGAAGATGAGGAGGTTGTTCTGTAAGGTGTTGATCTCCTGTGACAGGAGATCATAAGGGGGATTGAAGGAATAAATGTATATATATCCAGCTTTGCATTAATTAGAAGTTATCGGTTGCTTTTATGACTAAGGGATTTAAAGGTTAAACACAAAACACACACACACACACAAGCGATCTTATTAAGTAAAGATGAATTATGACAATGTTTAAGTAACACTTTTATGTCCCACATCAGAAATCCAACGAGTCAGACAAAATATGAGTCCCGGTGTAGTATTTCGGCATTATGATTAAAAGCCACGTAAAAGTCACGTTCTATAGGTCATTATTGATATTTGCCTTACATAATAAACTATATATTTGTATTTGCAAAAATTGGGTTATGCGTGACATGTGAACAGCCAATCATGACCGCAATCGCGGAAGTGAAAGGGAGACACACTATGTTGAATCGCGGAAGTGAAAGGGAGACAGATTGGGCGGGTTTTGGTCACGCCCCACCGGAAAAAAAAATGCATTGGGCTGGTTGATAAAAATTGGGCTGGTTTTTGACCTAAAACCCGCCCAAATATCATATATAAATGCATATAAATACCATCAACAATCGTCTCTCTAGTTTTTTGGGCGGGTTTTATGCTGTAGTTGGGCTGGAAATGGTCAGTCTAATCTGGCAACAATGGAGACACAGCTACAAGCTATTCATTGCATACACTAGTGGAAAATTGATTATTAAGATTCTCTCTTAAGAAATGAACTAGTCTTTAATCTTTGAGTTAAATATTGTACATAGCTCAATTGTAGCACGATTAAAAAATAAGTACTTTGTTGTACAAATGCAAACTGGTAGGACTTGCATGATTTTGCTAAGTTTATAAAGCTTATTTCAATGTAAAGTTTATTTTAGTAAACCTCTAACCATCTTAATGAAAGAAACATTTGAATATATAACTTGCATGTAAAGTTTATTTTAGTAAACCTATATACAGAAGAAAGTATTCTTAATCTGCCATTAAGTCATGTTCAATAAAAACAAAACCAGATGTGCGAATTCACCTGAAATCTTTATTAAAAATTTAGCACAGTCTTATAGTATTGGATTAACTATATATTAGCATAGTATTCAATATAATTTTAACTTAATAATAATTTTTAGGCCAGAAAGACTTCTAAAGAGATCCAAGGTGAACTCAAGGAACATCAGTGTCACTTCTCAAGATATCAGCCAAACTTCAATGGACAACTATATTAGATCTACACAATCATCCACAGTAATTAACAGTCAATTGTTTATATTACATCTGTCTGACTCAAGTATGTTTCTTTGTTTTTGATTTGCAGATGATGGGGAAATGAAGTTTTTTTCCACATTTCATTGTGTGTAAATATTGTTTAAATATTCATGTTTATAATGAACATTTTCTAAATACAATTGTGTCAATACAATTCAAATTTAAAGAATATTCATATCTCTCTTCCCTCTATCACAGACATCTACACATCATGTTATATCCGCAAAGCATTGTGGACGACCCCACACACCCCTCACACACACTTTTCAATTTTTAGAAAAACGGCAAAACGGCATCGAAAAAAATTTGGTCTCTCACAACCAGACTTTGCAATAGTTTTTTCCCCCCCATGGTATCAGGCTGCTAAACTCATACAAGACGCACTACTTTTGGACTGTTACCATCAAACTGTGACAAAATTAAACTGTGCACTTTACGTATATAGTTTTTTTGTTTTACCTACTGTGTATTATGTCTGCGTTATGTCTGTGCTGTCTGTTCGCACTTCGTGCTCTTATGTATAGAGGTTTTTGTTCTATCCGCGAACGTTCCAGGAATGCTCTATTTCCGTAAAGAAAACTTTCCTGGCGAACGTATCTAATGTTTGGTTGTCAACATAACTGAACTCCACTGTATTTTGAAACACTGCTCTGAACTGTAGTTCAAAGCATCCATGTCACCCGACTATGGTTAAATGAAGCTTCTGCGCATTTCACAAGTTTTTCGAAGGGTGGTGCTTGCCAAGTCTGCGTTTGACAAACCACACAATAGCACATCTGTTTCAACTCCCACAACGTTTAAAAGAGGAGTTAATGCACCTTCATCTCCTGGGTTTTTGTGAGAGGATTTTCGAAGGCTGGAGGGTGGTAGCTTGCCAAGTTCTGCGAGTTTAATACAAAAATACACAATAGCTACATCTGTTTCAACTCCCACACTAACAAAAATACACATTTTTATTTTTTAAATGGCTTGTTTTCAATAAAAGAGGAGTAACCTTCATCTCCTGGGTTTTTGTGAGAGGATGTTTCAGAGTAATTACAAATAACAAAAAAGTTCATGATCAGAATAACCTAGTAATTATTACTATATATTATAGTTATACAGTGGGGATGTTAAAAACTCGCCACACTAACAAAAATACAACATTTTTATTTTTTAAATGGCTTGTTTTCAAAGGTGTTTCAGATAACGTGCAATTGAGCACTATAGGTGTCAACGTGGAGACGGGTGTCAGTATAGATTCAAAGCCTCCACACACGGCAATTTGCTTTGAACGTTTCAGTGTTTTATGAAACCTTGCGCTGTCCACCACTAGAAATCGGTTCACTTCAAATGAAAGCCTTTTAACATGTTTGTTCGTTGAGAGATTGTAAACGCAACGTCCAATTGCACGCGTTTACGCATGCAACATTCAAGCACACAGTTGTGGAGTTGAGTTGAGGAATAGCCTACATCGAGATCATGTGAAATGTAAAGCGTTTTTTTATTTCTTTTGTAAACATGCTACAGGAAACTCACTCAAGTGAATCAGATGAGAAATTTTGGACTAACCGTTGGGATGGGATGGGACAAAATTCTATATTTGGTCATGGAACAAATTGTTCTGCGGGAGCTGCTATATTGTTTTATAATTGCCCTGCGAAAGTTGTACACAAAACTAAAGCAAATGGTCACTGTGTCCTTTGAACTGATGATTTGTTTATATAGGGAATGTAGCTATATGGTTATAATAATATTTCTCAAAAACAAAGAATTGTTATCTGAAGTTTCTGAAATAGCAGGCCTGAAACACATTCCACAGACAATATCATATTAGGAGGGGATTTTAACAAGGTTAAGGATGATTGGATGGACCGGTCACCTTCTAATTTCCAATATCTCCCAAAGCTAAGGAAGTGCATTTCAAATGTTTTAATGATATTTACCCATCCTATAGAGCTTCTGATGGCTTATCTATATCTATATCTGTTGTTTCAATTTCACAATGTGATCAATGTTAAATCTATATTTTTGATCACATTTTGAAACATATGAGATGGCTTATTTCGTAAAACCTTTTGGTTTGACATATGAGTGGCTTAAAAGTACAATTACTTTGATTTCGTCATTTTCTAAAAACAACATCATTTTCAGTGTAATAATGGAAAATATACACAGTCAATACATTTTGAATAATATTCTCATTCTGGGGAAATTGAATATTCATTACTGTAAGTGCCTTAAAATTAATCTTTTTTGTTTTTCAAGTTTTTTGTTTTTCAGAAAGAATTTTTGATTTATTGTAAATCGTTAAGATTACTAAAATCGAGAAGTGGAAGAAGACTTTTTGGTTTATTGAAGAAATTTAAGCTGTTGTATAATTCTTTTTTCTCTCTCTCTCTCTATCTCTTTGTTTCTCTTTCTATGTTTCTTTTTTGGAGTTGTGCTCTGTAAGTGATTTTGTATTGCCTTATTGTAACTTTTTCTTGCAATAAAAAAAAGAAAAATGAAAAAAGTTAAATCCCTCCTGTCATCGTTTGAGAAATGTAAGTTTCTTTTTTGGAGTTGTAACGAGAGGTTTTACAGACCGTTTTCGAGTACCTGTGATTTCCCGCACGCAGTCACGTGGCTCAACTTCGCGCTGTCAGTCTGTTTGAATTTATAAACTCTATTAAGCTTATAACTAGCAGTTTCATTATATTTCTGTGAGTTTTGGTAAATATTAATGCATAATGTGACATGATGCATTGAATGTGAATGTGATGTACCTTAATATTTTATGTTTGGGGACACATGGATTAATATTTTTTACTTTATCAAGATAAATATGTTTCCTCGTGCATAACACTCAGGTATTACTCCAAACACTTTAAGTATACAATTTATCATTTAAAATAAATCACCATATTCTAGTTCTGTGATATTTTATGGTAAGTTGGTCATTAATGGATCATAAATATTGTTTGTATTACAGTTAAATAAAAAAAAATGTATGGACAAGAATTCCCTCTAGAATAAGGAACGGCAGATATTTCATTTCACATTACATCCGGTTTGCAGTTGAAAAATGTTTTTAGATTTTCCCTAATGCTATTATCAGGCCTTTTTTTCTTTTTATTAAAATTTTTTTAACACGCTTTTTTCTATTTTCAGAATACTGTTTCACAAGTCTACTATAATGATTTCTTTATCAACAAGCCATTTTGTATTTGTGTGGCCATGCCATTAATTTAAATTCATTCAAAGTCATTTTGTGGTACGAGTTTATTAATGGCATGGCCATTACAAAATACAAATTTGCTTGTTGATAAAGAAATCATTATAGTTAAAAAGATTAAGATTATAGATGTTACTATTATATTATATATGTTACAGTCTAGGGGAAACAGGGCGTAACATAAATTATAACGAAGTCCAAGGTTTTCAACTTAAAATCCTTTTATTCAGGAATGATCTTCGTAATAGAAACATAAAGTGTGCCAAAATAACAAACAAAAACAGACTGCCTGGGTCTTTAAAACCTAAAAATTCCAAACAAATTAAATGAAATAAAAGTACATAGCTCTACCCTAACTCCCTGTCTAACAGAAACCAGGAGAAAATTTCAATAAACAAAAATAGGCACAGTCAGAGTGAGAAAAAGAATACAAACAACCCGAAACAGAAGAAAATACAACGTCAACAGCGTTGGGCGGGGGAGTGGCATCAGTTCACAGATTACCTTTTTAATACCCAACAATCACTGAGAACTCTCTATCCCTGCTATATAACATTTACGTTATATAGCAGGGAGCCACAGCTTTTGGCCTGCTCTTTCATGAGCTCTTTGGGACGCTGGCAACAACGCGTCCTGCCGGCACAACTCAACACACTGAGCCACTAGCCCAGTCCCTCTCTCTTGCGCAGACTCCAGTTTTAAAGGCTGCACCTCCGAAGACGGGCCAATCCGCGGTTGTTAATAATTAAAACCGGAACCTGGCAAAAAGAGAGAGAGAAAACACAACGCGTCCTGCCGGCAACAACTGTCCACAAATTCAATTTCTCCAAAAATACGTCAGAGGACGTAACACCCCCACCAATAAGAGACAACCCAAGGCTGTAACAAAAAACTAAAAAACAAAAAAAAAATAAAATAAACAACAGTTTACATCTGATGGTATGTAAACAATTACATAACAGCTCTAGAGAGAGCATCTGCAATAACATTATCAGTTCCTTTCTTGTGCTGTATTTTCACATTAAAATCCTGCACAGTTAATGACCACCTCATTTAACGCTGATTGTGATTGCACATGCGTGAAAGAAAAATCAAGCGGTAATGATCAGTGAACACTGCAATTGGGAGTGAACTGCTTCCTAAATACACTTCGATATGTTGAAGAGCCAATATTAAGGAAAGTGTTTATTTTTCAATAGTGCTGTAGTTCTGTTGGTGTTGAAAAATTGACCTCTTCCTAAATGTTCACGGAGGTGAATGGGAAACCCGTGTGCTGGTGTGCATCAGCAAGTTTCGGTGCTTAAGGAATATAATATTCGGCGCCACTATAAAACCGGTAAGCATGGAGTTTAGGTTTAGTATATTCAAAAAACACTAAATAAGCAATAGGGATTTAAAGATAATCATACATTATCTTTAAAAATAGGATGCGTGACGTGCCAAACTGTGTTTAAGTTTGCGTTTGGCACGCATCCATATATTCTCGACGTCTCATAGTGATATAGTTAATTTGTTTACATAAAAAAAAACACACATACTTATGTATAAACTTGCAAATTTTACAAAACTTTTTTTTCTTTTTTTAAACAGCTGCCACTTAAGATTTTAAGTGTGTGAAATTAATTCATGTGTTCAGAATTGCTTCTCAGAGTTGGAAAATGAATTTTAAATAATTGATATTTGATTTTTGCTAACATGCAGGACAGTGTTTAAGTTCCACAAAACTGTGACTAAATGCTTTGCATCATTGTAAAATAATATTTTTGCTAACACTTTTTTATGCATAATGCACTTAAATAAATGTTAAACTGAGTAAACTGTGTTTTTGAAATTGCATATACTATACGTAGGTTGTTTGTAATATATTTTGTAAATTAATTTAATTTTATTAATTTTTATAAATTAATATCATTTATAATATAATACACTAATATAATAGTCCACAAAAAAAGCGGACTTATTGTTAGTTCTATGTAATTTTGCTAAGAGTTTAGTGCTCGGCCCCCTTGACATCAGATTAAGCAGTGTGCGGCCCCCCCGAACAAAATGAGTTTGACACCCCTGGTCTACACGGTCCTCCATACGAGGCATGGTGAAAGAATCTGGTTGTTACGCCAGCCGCAGCTGGAACCAGCTTCTAGAAGAGATCAGTAGGTACCAACCAAATTCACGGGTAAAAATTTGCAATTTCACAGAAGGTTTTTAAAAAAACATTCGATTTCACAGAGAATTCACG